>JAOPSE010000001.1:227809870-228409870 GCA_029449295.1 Zea luxurians | reverse complement strand
TTAATTCACATCATTGGAAGTGAGGAATATGCACCTTTTAATATTTCTAATCAATCATAGGAAATTTACTTCTTCATATTGAATTTATTAACATTACTTAGAAGCATATCAATATGAGAACAGATATAGCAAAGGCATGAATTGGATTTTGATGGCCTAGTGCATTTATGAAAACAAGAATGAATGCATTTCTAGTTGATTAAAAAGATAAGTCCCTATACCTTTGCTTTTACCTTTCTTCCTTTAGGTGAAGAGCAACCCTTGAGGCTTGTGTCTTTTAATAATTGAACATGCACTCACTCTCTTGTAGTATTTTCATAAGTATGCTCAAGAGATATGCCATTAGTAACATAAGCACTAGTTTTCCTTTAGTAATCATTTTTGAAAGGAATGAAAAGTAGATTACTAAAACATGGAAACTTCATAGCATGAACTAGATTATCCCATAGATGATGTTATGCTCAATTTTAACTCATAAAACAAGCATAGACAATTTCTTAAGATTATGGGAACGAATCTAATTCATAATTTTGTAGAGCGATGAATGTAGAAGAATCATATCCAATTTAAGCAAGAAGAAGTACATCATAAATCATTGGATTGACTTTTCTTTTCATGTTAGATTACACATTTCCCTAGAGAAACTTATTCTCTATAAGTGAGACTACTTAGATCAATTAGACAAAAACGTTAGTCTCACCATTCTAGTCATAGAGAGAATTTTCCTTTTATAAGTGTCCTAGGGATTTGAATTCCTTACATGACACCTTATTCTTTTAAGAACATGGAGAATCTTTGTATGTCTAGAACATGGCAATAATAGGATGATTAGTATAAAACATGCCATGAGGTACTTACAATAATTTTAAATCATGTAGATTGCCATAATATAGAAATGAAGAAGATGCAATCTACCAAATGAGAGGAACTTTTCTCCAAAGAATGGTGACATAATTTAAATATATTTTAAGTGCTTCCTTTTTCTACGTGACTACACAAGACACAAGAGAAATGATAATTGAAGATACTTGCACTTAAAGGTATAATTGTTACCATCCTTTGGCTTTCCTCCATGTCGTAGGCTTTTGATTTCCCACACAGGATAATCCTTTATTCCCTACAACATCAAAATCTTGCTCGATGATATGAGTTGTAGATATAATAACTCAAAATAACTTTGGGTCAATCTTAAAGATATAGATTTTTGTAAGATTGATAGCTTGAGTCAATATGAATTGAATTGATCCTCTCAAGCACCTCCAAAGCTTCATATCATCTCATTCCCCTACAAAGCTTGTCAAGCATATTTTGGTTCCCATCTCTTGATGGGTCCATCAAGGTTAGTCAACAAAGATCTAGGAATCCAAATGTCCTTTGTGCTAGCACTTGGTAAACTCATTACCTTTCTAGCACAAGTTATAATTTTGGGTTGCCTAGTTACACATGAATTAATTGACAAGTTAGGAGCGGGATGGTTACCAACAGGACAATCCTTACATTGATGTCCTTTCTTTCGGCATATGTAGCAAAGGCGATCTTCATGTCTTGAAGATTTCTTCTTTCCTTGTTTCTTGCTTGCTACATGGTTAGTAGATATTTTCCTTTCTATGCCTTTGTGCTTCACATGGGGACAAGACCTAACTAAATGTCCCTTCTTAGAGCATTTAGAACAAAGTTTGTCATCCTTGTTAATAATCAAACCATTTTCTTTAATATAGGGACATGACCTAATCAAGTGCCCCTTTTCAAGGCATTCACTACACTTCTTACTTTTCTTAGTGTGCAGTGTGGCTTGATCATTACCTTGGATGTTACCTTGCATGGAGGCATGGTTGAGGCTTTTGACAGAGGTATTGATTTTCTTCTTTTGTTGCTTCCTCTTGACATTCCTCAAGTCCTTGACATTTTCTTCAAAGGATTTTGTGCATGCTACGGTTGTTCCCGTCTCAAGCTTCTTCACCATGTGATCACGATTATCTTGAGAAGGTTGAGCAGTGCACTTCCCTTTTAGTTGTGTCAAGCTCATTCTTAGCCTCTCATTTTCTTCCTTGAGCTCTTGACATGAATCATCTTTTACTCCTGCAAATTCTAGCTCAAAGGAAGATTTGCTTGCTGACGAGCAACAAGCATTAGCACATGGTAATACAGTTTCAATTTGGATACATGTGCATGAGTGAGGTTGTTTGGATTTTAAGTTTTCTATCACAACCTTATGAGCAATGTTTAACATGATATGATTATCCATAAGATTTTCATGAGAATATAGAAGCATATCATGTTTTTCTTGAAAGGCTAGATTTTCAATTTTTAGCCTTTCTACTTGGTCCTTAAGCAAGGCATTCTTATTTACTAATTGAGCAATACAAAATAAAGAGTTATCTTGCTCAATTGAAATAGATTCATACCTTTGGACCAAATCAACATGAGAGCACTTTAGCTCCTCATGTTCTTTAGTCAACTCATCAAAGCTTTGCATTTTTATGGCGAGAATATTTTCTAGCATGTGACAAGCTTCGCTTTGCTCTCTCGCTCTTTTTAGAAGTTTGAGCATGACCGCCTTATCTTCTTGGCTTAGATGAGCGTAGAGTTGCATGAACCTTCTTTCATCCTCCTAATCCTCATTTGTGCTTCCACTATTATTTTCATTAGCCACACAACATATGTGGGAATCAAAATGGGAAGATAAACCTTTTGGAGAGGTGGATTCATTGTTTGATCTCCACCGTTCATTTTCTTCTTCTTCCTTCAAAGGGTTAGTTTCACAAGAACTAAAGGAAGTAGAAGCATCAAATGAACTATCATGTTTGGACTCATCAAATTTATTTTTAATTCTAGTCCAAATATCATGCGCATCATGAATATGTTCATTATATCTAATTATGAAGGCATGATAATCTTCTTTACTAAGAGAATTACCTAAGATGTCAAAAGCAAGATAATTTAAGCGTAAATATCTTCGATCTTCCTCGGAAGCATTTTTCTTATCATAGTTAGGAGGTATAATACTCTTGTCCAAAATTTGTTCTAATTGTGGGTCTATGGTCCTAAAAGCATTTATCACACTAGTAGACCATGAAGCATAATTAGAACAATCATTAAGTAAAATCTCAAGAGTTACCTCCTTGATTTCCTTCGGAGTTGTTTTCTTGTTCTTTTGAGATCATCTTCGAGCCATCACTTCGAGTGGTTAGACTCAATATGAAGTGCCTAGCTCTGATACCAATTGAAAGTCGCCTAGAGGGGGGTGAATAGGCAAAACCTAAAAATTATAACTTTAAACCCGACTAGATCCCTTGATTAGTGGTTAGAACAAGATGCACAATTATCGGAGTATAAAACTAAGTCCTTTGCTTGCAAAGAATATTGCTTTCAAAGAATGTGGAAATATCAAATCAATACAACTGATAAGTTTATGAAGAATAAAACAAGAGGGCTTAGATAAAAAGAGGAATAGCACAAGTTCTTTTTTGTGAGGTGTTGCTTTTCTAAATGAGAATTTAACTCGAAACAATACAAAATAATATTGGCAAAGAATAGTGCAAGAGAACTTAGTGAAAGGGAAATGTGCCCTTGGGCCATTTCTAAGTATTTTGGTGATCAAGTGCCAACACAAATGGTTTAATGTGAAACTATGCCAAATGGTGGAAGAAGTGCAAAGTCAACACAAAGGTATGATTCTAGACTTAGTACATTGGTTTTTGTGTACTAACATATTTGTCTAAGTGCTAGAATCTAAGAAAATACAATTGGAAAAGACTTGGCTCGTGCAGCCAAGGCTCTGCTCAGTCTGGGTGCACCGGACTGTCCGGTGGTGCACCAGACAGTGTCCGGTGGTGCATCGGACAGTTTCTGGTGTGCCAGGCTGGCGTCTGATCAACTAGCTGCTCTCGGGTTTCGACGGTGGCGTACGGCTATAAATCACCGGACTGTCCGGTGGTGCACCAGACAGTGTCCGGTGAGTCGGCTATGGTGAAGTCGTCGCTCTCGGGAACCAAGTCAACAGCGTACGGCTATAATTCACTGGACTGTCCGGTGAGTCACCGGACTGTCCGGTGAGCCAACGGTCAGGCGCGCCAACGGTCGGCCGCGCAATCCGCGCGTGACGCGTGGCTGAGCCAATGGTCGGATGGGGCACCGGACTGTCCGGTGTGCACCGGACAGTGTCCGGTGCGCCAATGGCTTCATGTCTCCAACGGTCGGTTGCGCCAGAATAGGAAAGAAATCCGCACCAGACAGTGCCCAGTGATGCACCGGACTATCCGGTGCGCCAGTCGACAGAAGGCAAGAATTGCCTTCCTAGATTGCTCTCAACGGCTCCTAGCTGCCTTGGGGCTATAAAAGGGACCCTTAGGCGCATGGAGGAGAACACCAAGCATCCCTTAAGCATTCCTAAGCACCAAGACTTCATATTTCGCGCATTCGATTCTTTGTGATAGCAACTAGAGCTCCATTTGAGTAGAGAGCTCTTCGAGTTGTGGTGAGAGCTCGTGTTGTGACTTGTGTGCGTAGTGTTGCTCAGATTTTGTGTCTTGTGTGTGTTGCTCATCCCATCCTTACTTCCGTGATTCTTTGTGATAATCAAATTGTAAGGGCGAGAGGCTCCAAGTTGTGGAGATTCCTCGTAAGCGGGATATAGTGAAACAAAAGCAAAACACCATGGTATTCAAGTAGGTCTTTGGACCGCTTGAAAGGGGTTGAGTGCAACCCTCGTCCGTTGGGACGCCACAACGTGGAGTAGGCAAGTGTTGGACTTGGCCGAACCATGGGATAAACCACTGTGCCTCTCTGTGTTGATCTCTTTGTGGTTATTGTGTTTTGCAAGAACTCATCTCTAGCCACTTGGCTTCATTGCGCTAACACTTAATCAAGTTTGTGGCTTTGAGTTTAAGTTTTTTATAGGATCACCTATTCACCCCCCCTCTAGGTGCTCTCAATTGGTATCGGAGCCGTTCTCTTCAAGAAAGGGACTAATCGCCCGAAGAGATGGATCCTAAGGGAAAGGGAATAGTGATCAACGACAAGGAGAAGGAGTCCTTCATCAATGAGCCTCAAGCCATTGCTCTCAAGGCAACCAATAGCAAGGAGGTGCTACCTAGCAAGGTGGCACAAGTTGAGGCGGCGGGGCTCAATGAGGAAGAAATGGCCCTCATCATCAAGCACTTCAAGACGGCGCTAAAGGGCCGCAAGGAGCATCCCAAAAAGAACAAGACAAAGGGAAAGCGCTCCTGCTTCAAGTGCGGTAAGGTTGGTCACTTTATTGCTAATTGTCCCGATAATGATAGTGACCAAGATCAAGAAAAGAAGAGGGAAAATAAAAAGACTTACAAGAAGGCTAAAGGCGAGGCACACCTTGGGAAAGAGTGGGACTCAGATTGTTCCTCATCCGACTCCGACGACAAAGGACTCGCCGCCACCGCCTTCAACAAATCATCCCTTTTCCTCAATGAGCATCACACTTGCCTCATGGCAAGGGAAAAGAAGGTAAGCACTCGTAATACTAGTACTTACGCTTCTTCAAGTGATGATGAATCTAGTGATGATGAAATAGACTATGCATGTTTATTCAAAGGTTTAAATAGAACCAAAATTGATAAAATCAATGAATTAATTGATGCTTTGAATGAGAAGAATAGATTGTTAGAAAAGCAAGAGGACCTTTTATATGAAGAGCATGATAAATTTGTTAGTGCGCAAAATTCTCTTGCTCTAGAAGTTAAAAGAAATGAAGTGCTTTCATGTGAATTGTCTACATGCCATGAATCTATCTCTAGCTTAAAAAGTATTAATGATGACTTGAGTGCTAAGTTAGAAATAGCTAATAAATCAACCTCTTGTGTAGAACATGTTGTGATTTGCAATAGGTGTAAAGATTTTAATGTTGATGCTTGTAGTGAACACCTAGTTTCCATTTCTAAACTAAGTGATGAAGTGGCTAGTCTTAATGCTCAACTTAAGACTAGCAAAAATGAATTTGATAAATTAAAATTTGCATGGGATGCCTACACTATTGGTAGACACCCCTCAATTAAGGATGGGCTTGGCTTTAAGAAGGAAGCCAAGAACTTAACAAGTCATAAGGCTCCTGTCGGCGTTCCGAGACCGGGGGGTCCTTGAGCCGACGAGTGAATGTCGCCGCGTGCCCCAGCCCAGATGGGTCGAGCGCGAGGGCGAGCGTGAAGGGGGGAGAGCGAGGCGGCCGGAGACCGGCGTGAGAGAGGTGAGAATCCCGCGGCCTTCGTGTTCGTCCCGCGCCCAGGTCGGGTGCGCTTGCAGTAGGGGGTTACAAGCGTCGACGCGGGAGAGGGAGCGAGCGGCTCCAAGCGAGCGCGTGTCTCGTCCTCGTTCCCATGCGGCCAACCCTCTCTAAGAGGGCCCTGGTCCTCCCTTTTATAGGCTCAAGGAAAGGATCCAGGTGTACAATGGGGGGTGTAGCAGAGTGCTACGTGTCTAGCGAAGGAGAGCTAGCGCCCTAAGTACATGCCGTTGTGGCAGCCGGAGAGACTTTGGCACCCAGCTGGTGTGATGTCGTGGCCGTCGGAGGAGCGATGGAGCCTGGCGGAGGGACAGCTATCGGAGCGGTTGAATCCTTGCTGACGTCCTCTTGCTTCCGTAAGGGGGTTGAGAGCCGCCGTCGTCATAGAGTATGCAGGGCGCCATCATTGCCTATCTGGTGGGGCGAGCCAGATGGGACGCCGGTCTTGTTCCCTGCGGCCCGAGTCAGCTCGGGGTAGGGTGATGATGGCGCCTCCTGTTGACGTGGCTGGTCTACGCCCTGGGTTGGGCGATGTGCAAGCTCCTCCGAAGCCGAGGTCGAGTCTGTCTTCCATGGCCGAGGTCAGGTCCGAGCCCCAGGTTCGGGCGAGGCGGAGATCGCCGGCTGGTGCCGGGGCGGAGTCCAAGCCCTGGGGTCGGGCGAAGCGGAGTTCGTCGCCTTCTGGGGCCGAGCCCAAGTCCGAGCCCTGGGTCGGGCGGAGTTCGCTGTCTTCCGGGACTTAGCCCGAGTCCGAGCCCTGGGTCGGGCGGAGTTCGCCGTCTTCCGGGACTTAGCCCGAGTCCGAGCCCTAGGCCGGGTGGAGTTCGCCGTCTTCCGGGACTTAGCCCGAGTCCGAGCCCTGGGTCGGGCGGAGTTCGCCGTCTTCCGGGACTTAGCCCGAGTTCGAGCCCTGGGTTGGGCGGAGTTTGCCGTCTTCCGGGACTTAGCCCGAGTCCGAGCCCTGGGTCAGGCGGAGTTCGCCGTCTTCCGGGACTTAGCCCGAGTCCGAGCCCTGGGTCGGGCAGAGTTCGCCGTCTTCCGGGACTTAGCCCGAGTCCGAGCCCTGGGTCGGGCGGAGTTCGCCGTCTTCTGGGACTTCGCCCGAGTCTGAGCCCTGGGTCGGGCGGAGCGGAGCTTCCTATGGTGCCTTTGGCCGGGCCTGACTGCCTATCAGTCTCACTCTGTCAAGTGGCACCGCAGTCGGAGTGGCGCAGGCGGCGCTGTCCTTCTGTCAGGCCGGTCAGTGGAGCGGCGAAGTGACGGCGGTCACTTCGGCTCTGCCGGCTGGGGGGCGTGCGTCAGGATAAAGGTGTCAGGCCACCTTTGCATTAAATGCTCCTGCGATTTGGTCGGTCGGTGCGGCGATTTGGTTAGGGTTGCTTCTTGGCGAAGGCAGGGCCTCAGGCGAGTCGGAAACATGTTCGCCGCTGAAGGGGGGCCTCAGGCAAGACGGAAATCCTCCGGGGTCGGCTGCCCTTGTCTGAGGCTGGGCTCGGGTGAGGCGTGATCGAGTCCCTTGAATGGACTGATCCCTGACTTAATCGCACCCATCAGGCCTTTGCAGCTTTGTACTGATGGGGGTTACCAGCTGAGAATTAGGAGCCTTGAGGGTACCCCTAATTATGGTCCCCGACAGTAGCCCCCAAGCCTCGAAGGGAGTGTTTACACTCGCTTGGAGGCTTTCGTCGCACTCTTTTGCAAGGGGACCAGCCTTTCTCGGTTGCGCTTTTGTTCCAGTGGGTGCGCGCGAGCGCACCCGCCGGGTGTAGCCCCCGAGGCCTCGGAGGAGTGGTTTCACTCCTTCGAGGTCTTACTGCCTCACGTAGTGCTTCGGCTAGTCTGGTCGTTCCCTCATGCGAGCTGGCCGTAGCCCAGGTGTACGGTCGGGTCCCAAGTTCTTGGGCTGGTATGTTGACGCTGTCAACGGTTCGGTCGGAGCCGGGTTTGCGAGAGCAGCCCCCGAGCCTCTGCACAGAGCGAGAGGGCGGTTAGGGGTAGACTCGGCTTTTTTACATACGCCCCTACGTCGCCTTTCCGCAAGGAGGAGGGGGGGAAAGCGCCATGTTGCCCTCGATGGGCGCCGAACATGGTGTCTCCGATGAGCTGCAAGCGGGTAATCCGAGTGGACGTCCGTGCCCCATTCGTTAGGGGTCAGCTAGGGGCCCAGAGGCACGCCCAAAAGTACCTGCGGGTGATCTGCCAGACCCGGTCCCTGTCACACTCGGATTTCGGGGCACCAAGACCCGGGCGCGAACATAATCACCAGGTGTGCTGGGACCAAGTCTCACACATATGATGATTCATGGCACAGGATCGAATGTCACATCTTTACTACATAACAGGAGTTCTGTACAAAATAAATAAATAATTACATTATAAGGAGACAACGGTCCAGCAACCCAAAGTTGACTGGGAGACGACGGCCTAGACCACTCACGAACTCATCACAGCATCCTCCATGCGCCTCATCCGTTGGTACCTGTTCTTGACCTGTGGGGGGGGGGGGTGTGAGACAGCAAGAGTGAGCTCACATACGTTCATCGCTCAACAAGTTGTGGGGAATAATGTGCATGAACTCGCCAAAGGTGGGAGCTCACGTGAAGTGTAAGGCTTACCAAAGAGGATGGTTAGAGCTGAGCATTGCTTTTAAAGTTGGTCAAAATTTTATTAGCAGTTACTAAGTATAAGTAAATACCAACCCAGTTAAATAGTAGAACAAAAGTAACAACTTCACCTGCGATGCAATGCATATGACCAATTGAGTTTAAGTTCCATAATTTAATCATGTGAGGGTCCGAGCTGCTCATGACCGTGAGCACGGCTAGTATACCAGTTTTACACTCTGCAGAGGTTGCGCATATTTACCCACAAGTCATGTTACCCATCTGCCAAGGGATCGCGACTTCCCATACACCTCTACCGAGGAGGCGAGGCAGGGTAACACTACGAGGCCTTTACAAAGTTCCACTAGCTTCAGAAAACCCGCTACAGTTTATAGGAAGCTCCAATGCAGGAATCCCTTGCAGGACCGCCATCGCAGCAAAATCCTCCCGAGGGCCTCCCTACACTGACCACTCCCCTACTGCCCTTGCCCCTTTCGGGTAAGGTAGTCTTCCACTAGCTTTCCTAATTAATCAGCCAAGGGGTCCCATTCCTCCCTTGTGGTAGCACTGTTTTCCCGGGTGGTCGCTCCATGTTCCAATTAACATAATGATCTTATCATGAACAGTAAATAACAATTGATAACAAAAGTATGAATAATATGTATCTCAATGCCCAAATCCACATATAGCACTAGCAAGTACTACCCAGAAAGTTTAGTGGTAAACAAGGCATAAAGATAGACAAACTAGGGTAACCTATTAGGTCCCATCAAAATTAACCTATGCAGATCATTATGATTAATCAGAACATGAGTAGGTAAAAATAAGTGATCAAGGGCACAACTTGCCTGGGACTTGAGATTCCAGGTACCAGGATGATCTTCAGATTCTCGTGACCTCACTGCTAGTCGTATCAATACAAACATACATGGTATAGGTAAAATTAACATTACACCAAACATATATGCAAAATAGATATTAATCATCTACATATTGAAATAAGATCACAGGAACAGGAATTATTAATTTTGGAATTATAGATTTTAAGTTATGAATTTTCTAAGATTTCATGTGTTTTAAATAGGATTAAGTGAGAATTAAATTTTCTTACTGTTGTCATGATAAAACAGAGGCTCTAAGTGCTAGAGAATAAAATTACAAAATTTTAGGAACTGGAATGGAGTAATTTGGAGGAAGTATGAATTTTCTATGAATTTATTAAGTTCTAGTAGTTATTTTAATATTTAAAAATCCATTTCCTAATTCATTTATTCAAATTAAACGATCTCTGGACTAGGCCTCATTTAAACAGGAACACAGGGGGATCTTGCGTAAAAGTCTCTAAGACTCAGATCACTGCCGCCAGGACTGCGGGTTCAATCACCTAAAATACAGGGTCTCTTTTGCAAAACTACAAGCCGAAGAGGTATGAAGCCATCTCGGCCGTCAGATCTAAAGAGTGTGGTCCAGATTAGATTGCCATCAAATGTGAACCGGTAAGTTTTCTGGGCCACTGGATCGAGGATCAACGGTCATGAACGGATCGCGCGAAGGGGAGCACGCGATTAAATCTGAACCGCCCAACTACGATCCTACGGCAGTCGCTAGCTATTCTCTCCATCTAATCGTGATCGCTCACTGCTAAATCTATGGCCCCTGTGTTGTCTTCCACCCCTAGTTCGAGCAGAGCGCCGGTGCCCTGCCTCAACCGCGACGGCGCCATGGCCGCGACACCGAGCTTCGACGCCCGACAACCCCGAACTCCCAACGCTTGGATGATCGATGCTACACGCGTGGTGATTTGATAGGGAAGGACATACCAGCGAATCGTGGCGCGAGAACCCCCACCCACGGTGAAGTGTGAACCACGGCAAACACTTCAACACCGGTGCGAAATTCAGCCACCCCCGAGGACCGCTTCTTTGCTCTAGTGCCACGGAATTGCTCCTTGCGCCTCCACCAGTCCTTCCGAGCCATTATCGCAGACACACAGCTCCAATTGCCACGATCCCTCGGCGGCGGCGCAATTTCACACGACGGTGGGGCGACGGACCATAAGACAGTGGCGAAATATTTCGCTAACGAGCCTATATATGAGGGCGAAACTCGGACTGCGGGCGTCGACAACTCCCAACAACCAACCAAGCGCGACCTACGACCACCGACGATCTCGGCGCTTGGTTCTACCGGATCCGTTCGCCACGGGGAGGAAGCTGCAGATCGCCCGGTCGGATCGGTCTTCAGTTGAAGACACAGCTGACCAGAGCGGCCCACAAGCAGTGACGACGCGCATGGGGACAACAGGCCAAGCAGGCCCACCCGTCATCCCCCCACGGGCAGCAGTGGGGCGCGGACGCAAGTGGGCCGAGACCCCTGGCGGTCCACGAGTGAGGGGCTGGGTTTGGCGGGGAAGGAGTTGGTGGGGATGGGCCGACCAGGCCGTATTTCGGCCCAAACGGCAACAGGTGGGTTTTCCTTTTATTTCATTTTTTTCATTCTCTTTTCCATTCAACTTTGAATTCAAATCTGTTCCAAATTTGAGTTCAAGTCTAATGCACAAATGGAACCCCAACATAATGTGGGATAGTTTTATTAACCTATTTAGTTACCTTATTTATTATCATTATTTTATTTTCGGAAATGCTTTCAACATGGAATACTTACCACATTTATTTCCATAGCATATTAGTTTGAGTGTGTAATTAATTCAAAGGTATATTCACGAGTTCGTATTCTTTGGTTTTGTTAGAAAATATTTCCCAATTGCCAAACTTTTATTAAGGTTTATTTTACTAATGATATTTTATTACGACCATTTTCTTAGAAAGGGTGAGTTTTGAAGTTCAATTATGTAGGTACTTATTTTGATTATTATTATTATTATTATTATTTTTATCCAAAGGATTTTCCTTAAATTTCAAGTTAATACTTTTGGGTGTTACAAATCCTACCCCCTTAACAGAAATCTCGTCCTCGAGATTTGTAAGAAAAGGGATATAGAAGGATTGGCTTGTAATTAAAAAAAATGTCTATAATTGGTTAAAAAAAATCCAGATCCTCACTTTATTTTATTTTATTATTTTTTTTATAGTCAATAGTGGGTGATTAGGAGAGTATAGGTATCCAGCTACATATTATGTAGGATATACACTGGACAGGTTGAGGTAAGAAAGATTATGGCAATGAGAAGACTTTATCCAAAATGTTTAAGTCCTGATTCATCTCGAGATTCGTTTTGACTGTTATATCCTTCCTTGTCGATGTTGATCTATCCCTTCTCTGTCTTGGCGTCTCCATCTAGGGTTTAGAAGGTTTAGATACGTAGATGGTTGTGAAACGTGAGATAGGTCAAAAAGGGTTTACTTTGCTTTTAGGTTCGGACGGACGGATTAGTTAGCCTATCAGGTAGATCAGATAGTTGTGCATGGCCGAGTTGGTTTAAGGCACCAATTTAGTGAAGTAGGTTAAGACATGTTTATATGAGTATGGTCTAATCTACTTTACCAGTATTAACTAACATGTTTAATTAACTCACATTAGATGAAATCTGACCAGATTAGATGGGTTCTAGATTAACTTGGTACGACTAGATTAGACTAGGTAAGATCTAAATATTTTGGATTAGATCATGGTGGTTACTCTAGGATGATATAAGTATGCTTGTTAGGACAAGATGAATCTATAAGGGTAAGATAGAATCTTTTAAGCTAAGATAGACCTATTGGGATGAGATAGAATCTTTTAAGATAGGATAGATCTATTCAAAATAGATATACTTTAATAGAGGATAATCTTGGTTGTCTAGTTATCTTATGAATATATTTTTATGCCTATATATATATGTAGATGCAGTTGTAGATGTTACTCCACAACCTTTCTCACTCAATCAAAGAACCAAATCAGACAAGTATCATAAGAACAAACATTCAAGCGTATAGATATCTATAAAAAAATAATTTTGTTTTTATTCCTAAGAGTAGGTCTCCTATTCCTAAAGGTCACTTTAGGCACGAGATTTCAAAGTGTGAAATCCACATTTGTCTTTAGAAGGAAAAGGTAAGAATGATCAGAGTATAGCGGAAATAGATGATGAAGGATTAAGATAAGTTTAGAAAAGAATCAGAGTAGCAAAGGTAAGTAGGTAAGGGTTGTCCAGTTCTATCTAGGTTTCGTCCTACAGTCAACATTCCTCTGATACCACTTCTGTCACACCCGGATTTCGGGGCACCAAGACCCGGGCGCGAACATAATCACCAGGTGTGCTGGGACCAAGTCTCACACATATGATGATTCATGGCACAGGATCGAATGTCACATCTTTACTACATAACAGGAGTTCTGTACAAAATAAATAAATAATTACATTATAAGGAGACAACGGTCCAGCAACCCAAAGTTGACTGGGAGACGACGGCCTAGACCACTCACGAACTCATCACAGCATCCTCCATGCGCCTCATCCGTTGGTACCTGTTCTTGACCTGTGTGGGGGGGGTGTGAGACAGCAAGAGTGAGCTCACATACGTTCATCGCTCAACAAGTTGTGGGGAATAATGTGCATGAACTCGCCAAAGGTGGGAGCTCACGTGAAGTGTAAGGCTTACCAAAGAGGATGGTTAGAGCTGAGCATTGCTTTTAAAGTTGGTCAAAATTTTATTAGCAGTTACTAAGTATAAGTAAATACCAACCCAGTTAAATAGTAGAACAAAAGTAACAACTTCACCTGCGATGCAATGCATATGACCAATTGAGTTTAAGTTCCATAATTTAATCATGTGAGGGTCCGAGCTGCTCATGACCGTGAGCACGGCTAGTATACCAGTTTTACACTCTGTAGAGGTTGCGCATCTTTACCCACAAGTCATGTTACCCATCTGCCAAGGGATCGCGACTTCCCATACACCTCTACCGAGGAGGCGAGGCAGGGTAACACTACGAGGCCTTTACAAAGTTCCACTAGCTTCAGAAAACCCGCTATAGTTTATAGGAAGCTCCAATGCAGGAATCCCTTGCAGGACCGCCATCGCAGCAAAATCCTCCCGAGGGCCTCCCTACACTGACCACTCCCCTACTGCCCTTGCCCCTTTCGGGTAAGGTAGTCTTCCACTAGCTTTCCTAATTAATCAGCCAAGGGGTCCCATTCCTCCCTTGTGGTAGCACTGTTTTCCCGGGTGGTCGCTCCATGTTCCAATTAACATAATGATCTTATCATGAACAGTAAATAACAATTGATAACAAAAGTATGAATAATATGTATCTCAATGCCCAAATCCACATATAGCACTAGCAAGTACTACCCAGAAAGTTTAGTGGTAAACAAGGCATAAAGATAGACAAACTAGGGTAACCTATTAGGTCCCATCAAAATTAACCTATGCAGATCATTATGATTAATCAGAACATGAGTAGGTAAAAATAAGTGATCAAGGGCACAACTTGCCTAGGACTTGAGATTCCAGGTACCAGGATGATCTTCAGATTCTCGTGACCTCACTGCTAGTCGTATCAATACAAACATACATGGTATAGGCAAAATTAACATTACACCAAACATATATGCAAAATACATATTAATCATCTACATATTGAAATAAGATCACAGGAACATGAATTATTAATTTTGGAATTATAGATTTTAAGTTATGAATTTTCTAAGATTTCATGTGTTTTAAATAGGATTAAGTGAGAATTAAATTTTCTTACTGTTGTCATGATAAAACAGAGGCTCTAAGTGCTAGAGAATAAAATTACAAAATTTTAGGAACTGGAATGGAGTAATTTGGAGGAAGTATGAATTTTCTATGAATTTATTAAGTTCTAGTAGTTATTTTAATATTTAAAAATCCATTTCCTAATTCATTTATTCAAATTAAACGATCTCTGGACTAGGCCTCATTTAAACAGGAACACAGGGGGGTCTTGCGTAAAAGTCTCTAAGACTCAGATCACTGCCGCCAGGACTGCGGGTTCAATCACCTAAAATACAGGGTCTCTTTTGCAAAACTACAAGCCAAAGAGGTATGAAGCCATCTCGGCCGTCAGATCTAAAGAGTGTGGTCCAGATTAGATTGCCATCAAATGTGAACCGGTAAGTTTTCTGGGCCACTGGATCGAGGATCAACGGTCATGAACGGATCGCGCGAAGGGGAGCACGCGATTAAATCTGAACCGCCCAACTACGATCCTACGGCAGTCGCTAGCTATTCTCTCCATCTAATCATGATCGCTCACTGCTAAATCTATGGCCCCTGTGTTGTCTTCCACCCCTAGTTCGAGCAGAGCGCCGGTGCCCTGCCTCAACCGCGACGGCGCCATGGCCGCGACACCGAGCCTCGACGCCCGACAACCCCGAACTCCCAACGCTTGGATGATCGATGCTACACGCGTGGTGATTTGATAGGGAAGGACATACCAGCGAATCGTGGCGCGAGAACCCCCACCCACGGTGAAGTGTGAACCACGGCAAACACTTCAACACCGGTGCGAAATTCAGCCACCCCCGAGGACCGCTTCTTTGCTCTAGTGCCACGGAATTGCTCCTTGCGTCTCCACCAGTCCTTCCGAGCCATTATCGCAGACACACAGCTCCAATTGCCACGATCCCTCGGCGGCGGCGCAATTTCACACGACGGTGGGGCGACGGACCATAAGACAGTGGCGAAATATTTCGCTAACGAGCCTATATATGAGGGCGAAACTCGGACTGCGGGCGTCGACAACTCCCAACAACCAACCAAGCGTGACCTACGACCACCGACGATCTCGGCGCTTGGTTCTACCGGATCCGTTCGCCACGGGGAGGAAGCTGCAGATCGCCCGGTCGGATCGGTCTTCAGTTGAAGACACAGCTGACCAGAGCGGCCCACAAGCAGTGACGACGCGCATGGGGACAACAGGCCAAGCAGGCCCACCCGTCATCCCCCCACGGGCAGCAGTGGGGCGCGGACGCAAGTGGGCCGAGACCCCTGGCGGTCCACGAGTGAGGGGCTGGGTTTGGCGGGGAAGGAGTTGGTGGGGATGGGCCGACCAGGCCGTATTTCGGCCCAAACGGCAACAGGTGGGTTTTCCTTTTATTTCATTTTTTCATTCTCTTTTCCATTCAACTTTGAATTCAAATCTGTTCCAAATTTGAGTTCAAGTCTAATGCACAAATGGAACCCCAACATAATGTGGGATAGTTTTATTAACCTATTTAGTTACCTTATTTATTATCATTATTTTATTTTCGGAAATGCTTTCAACATGGAATACTTACCACATTTATTTCCATAGCATATTAGTTTGAGTGTGTAATTAATTCAAAGGTATATTCACGAGTTCGTATTCTTTGGTTTTGTTAGAAAATATTTCCCAATTGCCAAACTTTTATTAAGGTTTATTTTACTAATGATATTTTATTACGACCATTTTCTTAGAAAGGGTGAGTTTTGAAGTTCAATTATGTAGGTACTTATTTTGATGATTATTATTATTTTTATTATTTTTATCCAAAGGATTTTCCTTAAATTTCAAGTTAATACTTTTGGGTGTTACAGTCCCCTGGTGACAGGGTCCGAGGGCTCGATGCCTCCCTCTGATGGGATTCTGTTACAAGATCGTTCCCGCTGGTCTCGGAAATGTCCTAGGGTACCTCGGGAGCGCAGCCCGAGCCTTGGTTATGTATCAAACGTACCCATGGTCATCCCTCGCGCGGCGTCTGAGGCGGCTGTGAACCCTTCGGGGGCCAGCCTTCGAACCCCTGATCAGTAATGGGCACGAAGCCCGAGTAGCCTGAGGCGGCCGTGGAACCCTTTCGAGGGGCCGGCCTTCGAACCTCTGACCAGTAGTGGGTGTAGGGCCCACGCGATCTGAGGCGGTTGTCGAACCCTTCCGGGGGGCCAGCCTTCGAACCTCTGATCAGTAGGGGGGCTCGGAGCCTGGTTCCTTCACGGGGAAGGATCCTTTTTGGGGTATCCCCCTTTCCCGGTCCCTGTTGCAAGAGAGAGAAAGAGGAAAAATGGAAAAGTATACGAAATTGAACGATGTGGCGTACCTTTTTTGACGCGGTCATTACGGAGAAGGCGAAGCGTCGCCCGCTTCTCCTGCCAGAGGCGCCGCCTGTCCCGCCGCGGAGTTAATGCGACGGGGCGAGTGGTTCGTGGGGCGGCCGTTGCACGTGCGCGAGCCGTTTCGGGGAACGGCTGCTTTGTTTTGCGTTTTCGAATCCTGCATCCGGTTCGGGTGGAACGTTTGAACCGGTCTCGCTTGGTCTCTATATACTTGGGTGAGGGCCTGGTGGTGGTTCTTTGCTCCGCTTCTTGCCTCCCTTTTAGGTTTTCGCAACCCGAGAGACTTAGCCAGAGAAAAGGAAAACCGCCCTCCCTGCCCCTTGCGCCCCACCCCTTCCGCTCGGTGATGGCTGACCGGGTGACCATCATCTTGCCGCGCGACCCACGGTGACGGCGAGTGACCTGGAGGATCTTGTTGGCGAGGGTTTACTTCGTCCTCTCACCGATGAGCAGCGACCGGAATGGATTCCCCCTGTGGGCGGAGCCGCTCCATCCCCACCGCCGGGGTACGTCGTGAGCTTCGTCTCCTTCCATGAGCGGGGATTTGGTGTGCCGGCGAGCCGCTTCATGCAGGCGATCCTGCACCACTACGGGGTGGAGTTGCACAACCTCAGCCCCAACTCCATCTCGCAGGCCGCCATCTTCGTAGCGGTGTGCGAGGGGTACTTGGGGATTGCCCCCCATTGGGATTTGTGGACCCATCTCTTTTTCGTGGAGCTTTTTGCCTCGCCGACGGGGGAGAGGAGGGTCCACGCAGCGGTGCGGGCCGACGGCTGCACCCTTCTGCTGAGGCAGTCGCGGGCGTCGCTGTATTTTCCTGCCATCCTCGCGTCCTCGAACAAGGGGTGGCAGCGCCGGTGGTTCTACCTCAGGAATGACGGCGAGTTGCTCCCGCCGTTCTCTCAGCGAGTAGTCACCAACGCCGCCGATGCTTGGCGCCATGGGACCCCGCACGAAAGACAAAAGAACCTCGAACCCCTTCTCAAGGCCTTGGAGGCGTTGCAAAAGGGGGGACTCACCGCTGCGGGAGTGATTGCCGCCATCCACCGTCGGAGGGTGCTTCCCTTGGCGGAGCGACGGCTGTCGCTTTGGGAGATGACGCCGGAGGCTAACATGGAGGGCTCGCGGATGTCCTCTGATCCTCTTCCCTTCAACGTCCTCCACGGGCGGGTGTCCGTCGTGTTGGGGAAACCGGACCCCAGCGCCTTCTCCCAGCCTTTGATGCGCCCAGACCAGGGGTGCGTGACTCTGGTGAGTGGCTGCTTCTTCCTTTCTCTTGCATCGGGTTGCTCCTGGTCCTTATGATTGGGATTTTCCCCCTTCTTCAGGAGGTGGGGCAGCACAAGCCTTCCCTGCCACGGGTCCCGCAGGATGCGGTGGACCGAGCAGCGCGGCGGGTTACCGCGGAGGAGAGGAAGAAAAAGAAGGACGCGGAGAAGGCCCAGGCCCGCGAGCGGAGGCGGGCTCGAGACGCCTTGGAGAAGCTTCGTCGCCGGCAGGAGAGGGAGGGGCTCCCGAGGGAGCCATCGCCGGAAACGCCTGACGACGACGATGATGATGAAGACGATGACGAGGAGGACGACATGGCTGCCCGCCTTGGCCTCAGCCCCGGCTTGGGGTTGGGCCAGGGGCTGTCAAGCCAGCCCCCAAGCTGATGCCGTCAGTCCCCGGAGTCGGGACGCCGGGGTCCCGGCCCGAGGGGCGGGGGCAACCCGAGAGGGTACTTGACCCCTCGGTTGAAGGAGCTGAGACGACCCCGAGGAGCCAGGTCGAGGCGTCCGCTCCCCGAGAGCCACCGCCCGCGCCGGTAGCGCAGGGGAGCGACCCTCAGGTCGCCGTGGCAGCGCCTGGGCAGTCCGCCTCCCAGGCGTCCAGGGCGCCCAAAGCAAGGGGGGTGTCGAAGCTGCCGGCGAAGCGGACCTCGGCGGCGGTTCCGGGGGTCGAGATCCAAGAGACCTCCCCCCAGGCACGGTTGATCATGGCCCAGAGCGGGTAAGTATCTTGGAATGTCTTCGTCCTGGCATTTCATTCACATGTCCTGGCCGTGATTTTTCTTTTTCCCTCAGCAAGCGGAGCCATGGCCTGACTGACTTGGCACCCCGGAAGGCCCTTAAGACGGCGCCGGCTTGCGCGGCCAGCGCCACTCCGGGCCTTGCCGTCCAACTGACCTCCTCGCAAGGTGCTCCACAGCAGGGGGCTCAGGTGGCACCAGTCGCCGTGGAGCGGGTTCCCGAGGCTGGCTCTTCCGCTGAGGCGGCCATCGTGATAGGGGAGACGGCTGACGCGGGCGTGGCCCCGTGTCCACCAGACGTGCCGGCGATGCCGGCACCCGTTGCTACTGAAGTCGCCGCCGTCCCAGTCGGGGAGCGATCGGTCGCTGCCGACGCTGAGGTGGCTGAGGCTTCGGTGCTCGATGCCTCGGAAGAGAGGGGCGTGGAGACGCGATCTGTCCCGCCGGGCGGCAGCCTCGTCGCTGTGCGGCGGAGCTCCGAGGACCGGCGCCAGTTGCTCCGGTTCCGGACCCGTGAGGCCTCGTATCCCTTCTTCGTTCTGGACGATGAACGGGAGGACCAGTCCTGGGACGAGCTCCGCGAGTGTGCCGAAGCAACGGTGGGGTCGCTCCGGTCGTCGCTGGAGGTTTTCTGCAGGGACATCCCCAAAATCCTCCAGGTAATGGTTTCAAGCATACCTTTTTTCCTTTGTGACCAAGGCGTCTTTCGTGACGCCCTGCTTTCTTCCCTCAGGATCTAACGGATCGGAGCGCCGCCAAGTCGTCGTTCATCCACCGCGAGGTCGACGTCTGGGGCTCGCTGCGATCCCTGAGGACCTCGCTCGCCAGGGCTACTGCACGCCTCTCTCAGCAGGGGGCCGAGGTGGCAGACCTTCGGTTGCTCTGCACCGATCTGAGAGCCAAGGCGGCAGCGGCGCGCGCGGAGGCGGCCGCGGTGCGTGCAGAAGCCCAACGACAGCAGTCGGAGTTTGACCGGGTCGTCGAGGAGCGGGACCAATCTCGGGGCCGGGCTGCCGAGGCCGAAAGCTGGGCCGAAACCCTTGCAGCTGACCTAGCCGTAGCCCAGGTCGCAGCCTCGGAGCAACGTGCCCGAGCCGGAGGTACGCCTTGGTCATCTTCGGCTTCCGTTCCTGCTTGTTTCCTCTGCTTGTGTTTGAGATCTTTCCTTTGGCTGTTCGCAGAGCTTGAGTCCGCCCTCGATGAGTCCGCCAAGGCGCTTGCCGAGGCGCTTGCCGAGGCGGCCGAGCAGAGGGAGACCGACCATGCGGCCATATCCGAGGCCGTCTCGGACGTTTACCGGGTCCTTGGCTCTGGCGACGTCCCCTCAGGAAGCTCCCCTCAAAGTCGCCTTCAAGTCTTGGGCGATCATGTGCGCGACAGACTCCGCGAGGCGCTACACCACGGCGTCAGGCGGGCCTTCGCCGTGCTCGCTTCCCACTACGTTGTGGACCTGGAGCGGGTTAGCGAGGGGTATTGCCTTCCCGACAAAGACGAAGCCGCCCTGGCAGAAGTCCAGAGGCTCGATGCGGCCGCCACGGGTCCGAGCGCGGTGCTGGCGACCACCTTTGAGGCAGAGATCCTCCCACCTGCGCCGTCGCCGGAAGCCGGGATCGACTTTGCCGATGGTGGGGACGAAGCCAAAGGCGCGGCTCCTTCCCAAGGCGACGCCTAACTCTGTTGGAACATTTCCTGTTGGATGCACGTGTGTCTTTCTGCGGCCGCTGGGGCCTGAACACTTTGTTACCGTTGCATGAAGTCGTACTCCTTTCCCTTTTATTTTGCGTGTCCGGCTTCGCCTGTTAGTAACAGGGTGGCTCCCCCGAGTAGGGGTCACTTTTCGCGGCGGGTGACGAGTGAGGTGTCCCTAACCCGGAGGCATAGGAGTCCCTCGGCTCAGTCGGCCTTGCCACTTACATGCATCCGCGTTCGCTCCTTGGGGTCTTGCTTCCGACATAGCCGAGGGAACGCAAAAGCCTTTTTGATTGAAAATTTTGGACGCAGAGAGGTTCCCCAATCTTGATGACGCAGAGGGGTTCCCTCCTTTCTAGCCCCCGAGGGAGGGTCGGGCTCTGTCGAGGCGAGGCCGACCCTTCCTTCACGACTAAGACTTGTGTGGGAGCGAGGTATGCGAACAACTTAAAAACATCTTAAGGGTAGAAGCGACGTAGCTGTTGGATGTTCCAAGCGTTGCCGTAGACCTCGCCTTGACTGTTGGCCAGCTTGTACGTTCCGGGCTTCAGAACTTTGGCGATGACAAGCGGCCCTTCCCAGGGGTGCATGTAGCCCCCGGGTGCCCTCAACAAGGGCTCGAGGTGCTGCGCGATGGTTGCGATCTTCTCCGGGTTGGCTTCGATGCCCCGCTTGGAGAGGATGGACCCCGAGAACATGCCCTGGGGCTCCCCGAAGACCCACTTTTTGGGATTGAGCTTGACACCTTTCGCCTCTTTGATGAACCCCTGCCGCCATTAGCTTGTGGATCTCCTCGCCTATGGCTCTGCGCTTCTCCTCGTCAAATTGGCGCAGCGGCTGCTTGACGGGTCGGGCTCCGGCTCGGATGTCCAGCGAGTGCTCGGCAACATCCCTCGGTATGCCGGGCATGTCCAAGGGACTCCACGCGAAGACGTCGGCGTTCGCGCGGAGAAAGTCAACGAGCACTGCTTCCTATTTGGGATCGAGCCCGGAGCCGATCCGGATCTGCTTGGAGGTGTCGCCGCTGGGGTCGAGGGGGACGGACTTAACCGTCTCCGCTGGCTCAAAGTTGCCGGCATGACGCTTCACGTCTGGCACCTCCTTAGAGAGGCTCTCCAGGTCGGCGATGAGGGCCTCAGACTCGGTGAGGGCCTCGGCGTACTCCACGCACTCCACGTCGCATTCAAACGCGTGTTTGTACGTGGGGCCGACGGTGATGACCCCGTTGGGGCCCGGCATCTTGAGCTTCAGGTAGGTGTAGTTGGGGACGGCCATGAACTTCGCGTAGCATGGCCTCCCCAGTACCGCGTGGTAGGTCCCTCGGAACCCGACCACCTCGAACGTCAGGGTATCCCTTCGGAAGTTGGAGGGTGTTCCGAAGCAGACGGGAAGGTCGAGCTGTCCGAGGGGTTGGACGCGCTTCCCGGGAATGATCCCATGGGAGGGCGCAGCGCCTGCCCGGACAGAGGACAGATCGACACGTAGAAGCCCGAGGGTCTCGGCGCAGATGATGTTGAGGCTGCTGCCTCCGTCCATGAGGACCTTGGTGAGCCTGACGTCGCCGATGACGGGGTCGACGACGAGCGGGTATTTCCCCGGGCTCGGCACATGGTCGGGGTGATCGTCTCGGTCGAAGGTGATGGGCTTGTCGGACCAGTCCAGATAGACTGGCGCCACCACCTTCACCGAGCAGACCTCCTAGCGCTCTTGCTTGCGGTGCCGAGCCGAGGCGTTCGCCGCTTGCCCACCATAGATCATGAAGCAGTCGCGGACCTCGGGGAACTCTCCTGCCTAGTGATCTTCCTTCTTGTTGTCGTCGCGGGCCTTGCCACCCTCCGCGGGTGGCCCGACCCTGTGGAAGTGGCGCCGAAGCATGACGCACTCCTCAAGGGTGTGCCTGACGGGTCCCTGGTGATAGGGGCACGGCTCCTTGAGCATCTTGTCGAAGAGGTTGGCACCTCCGGGGGGCTTCCGAGGGTTCTTGTACTCAGCGGCGGCGACAAGGTCCGCGTTGGCGGCGTCGTGTTTCGCTTGCGACTTCTTCTTGCCCTTCTTCTTGGCGCCGCGCTGAGTTGACGCCTCGGGAGTATCTTCTGATGGGCGGCCCTGGGGCTGCTTGTCCTTTCGGAAGATAGCCTCGACCGCCTCCTGGCCGGAGGCGAACTTGGTGGCGATGTCCATTAGCTCGCTCGCCCTGGTGGGGGTCTTGCAACCCAGCTTGCTCACCAGGTCGCGGCAGGTGGTGCCAGCGACGAACGCGCCGATGACATCCGAGTCGGTGATGTTGGGCAGCTCGGTGCGCTGCTTCGAGAATCGCCGGATGTAGTCTCGGAGAGACTCTCCCGGCTGCTGTCGGCAGCTTCGGAGGTCCCAGGAATTCCCAGGGCGCACATACGTGCCCTGGAAATTGCCGGCGAAAGCTTGGACTAGGTCGTCCCAGTTGGAGATTTGCCCCGGAGGCAGGTGCTCCAACCAAGCGCGAGCGGAGTCGGAGAGGAACAGGGGGAGGTTACGGATGATGAGGTTGTCATCGTCCGTTCCACCCAGTTGGCAGGCCAGACGGTAGTCCACGAGCCACAGTTCCGGTCTTGTCTCCCCCGAGTACTTTGTGATAGTAGCCGGGGGTCGGAACCGGGTCGGGAATGGCGCCCGCCGGATGGCCTGGCTGAAGGCCTGTGGACCGGGTGGTTCGGGCGAGGGACTCCGATCCTCCCCGCTGTCGTAGCGTCCCCCACGCCTGGGGTGGTAGCCTCGGCGCACCCTCTCGTCGAGGTGGGCCCGACGGTCGCGGTGATGGTGCTCGTTGCCGAGGCGACCCGGGGCCGCAGGCGCGGTGTTGCGCGTGCGCCCGGTGTAGACCGAGGCTTCCCGCATAAATCGGGAAGTCGCGGCATGAGGTTCCGAGGGGTACCCCTGCCTTCGGGAGGCGGAGCTCTCGGCCCGTCGGACCGTGGCGCCTTCCAGGAGATTCTTGAGCTCTCCCTGGATTCGCCGCCCCTTGGTGGTTGATGGCTCCGGCATCACGCGAAGAAGCATTGCTGCTGCCGCCAGGTTCTGGCCGACCCCACTGGATGCGGGTGGTGGCCTGATTCTGACATCGTCGGTGATGCGGTGCTGGAAGCCCTGGGGTAGATGACGTATCTCTCCGACCGGAGGTTGGCCCGCCCATGCCTGCCCGACGTCCCGATGGATCGGCTCAAGCGCTCCTGCTCCCTCGTCGAGCCTGGCCTGCACCCCGCGGATTTGCTCGAGCTGTGGGTCATGACCCCCCGCCTGAACGGGGACCACAACTAGCTCCCGTGGGATGTCAACGCGAGGCACCGGCCTAGGGAGGTCGCCGTCCTCCGGCATGCCGAGACGGTTGCCTTCGGGGGGACCCTCTAGATCGACGTGGAAGCATTCGCGACTTGGGCTGCAGTCCTCGTCGCCGAGGCTATGGCTACCGTCAGAACAGTCGGAAAGGCAGTAGTCGCATGCGGTCATGAAGTCGCGCATGGCACTGGGGTTGCCAAGTCTAGAGAAATCCCAACAGATGCTGGGCTCGTCGTCTTCCTCGGACCCAGAGGGCCCGTAGGTCGAGACGTCCGTCAGCCAGTCCCAAGGTGACCGCATACGAAACCCCAGAGGGTTTGGACTTGCCTCTACGAGAGCGCCCGCCAAAGCGAAGTCACTAGACGGGTTGAGGCTGAATCCGAAAGACGTGGGATGGGAATCAGTTGGTACCTTTGGGTCGACGGGCGGCGATAAGGTCACGTCGGGGACTGACTGCGCCGTCGTCTCAGGTACGAGGGTGAGGTCCAGCAAGCTTTTCGCGAGCGTGCTGGCGTCGTCCGCTTGCTTGGGATTGGCGTGTCGCGGGGAGACGGCGCTCGTCTTCGTCTCAAACGCGAGGTCGACGCCCGGTGCGCCCCCCGTTGGGGTGCTGGAGCCGTCGACTCGCTCGACAGCCGACGAGGCGCTGTCTCCTGCTTGGCCTTGGTTGCCCCGCCTCCTCCTCCGTCGGCGGGGGAGAGGACGGGGTGAGCTCGAAGATTGTTCTTCCACCATGCGGGGAAGACGTCGCCGATTCCGTCGCTGGCGGGCGGGTTGTCGGCCGCCACTGTTGTTGTCGCACGGCGGTGGAAGGAGTATCATGTCGTAGCTGCCGTCGAGGGACATGAACTCAAGACTCCCGAAACGGAGCACCGTCCCGGGTTGGAGAGGTTGCTGGAGACTGCCCATCTGGAGCTTGACGAGAAGCTATTCGTCAACACGCAGCAGGCCCCTACCTGGCGCGCCAACTGTCGGCGTTCCGAGACCGGGGGGTCCCTGAGCCGACGAGTGAATGTCGCTGCGTGCCCCAGCCCAGATGGGTCGAGCGCGAGGGCGAGCACGAAGGGGGGAGAGCGAGGCGGCCGGAGACCGGCGTGAGAGAGGTGGGAATCCCGCGGCCTTCGTGTTCGTCCCTTGCCCAGGTCGGGTGCGCTTGCAGTAGGGGGTTACAAGCGTCCACGCGGGAGAGGGAGCGAGCGGCTCCAAGCGAGCGCGTGTCTCGTCCTCGTTCCCGCGCGGCCAACCCTCTCTAAGAGGGCCCTGGTCCTCCCTTTTATAGGCTCAAGGAAAGGATCCAGGTGTACAATGGGGGGTGTAGCAGAGTGCTACGTGTCTAGCGGAGGAGAGCTAGCGCCCTAAGTACATGCCGTTGTGGCAGCCGGAGAGACTTTGGCACCCAGCTGGTGTGATGTCGTGGCCGTCGGAGGAGCGATGGAGCCTGGCGGAGGGACAGCTGTCGGAGCGGTTGAATCCTTGCTGACGTCCTCTTGCTTCCGTAAGGGGGCTGAGAGCCGCCGTCGTCACAGAGTATGCAGGGCACCATCATTGCCTATCTGGTGGGGCGAGCCAGATGGGACGTCGGTCTTGTTTCCTGCGGCCCGAGTCAGCTCGGGGTAGGGTGATGATGGCGCCTCCTGTTGACGTGGCTGGTCTACGCCCTGGGTTGGGCGATGTGGAAGCTCCTCCGAAGCCGAGGTCGAGTCTGTCTTCCGTGGCCGAGGTCGGGTCCGAGCCCCAGGTTCGGGCGAGGCGGAGATCGCCGGTTGGTGCCGGGGCGGAGTCCGAGCCCTGGGGTCGGGCGAAGCGGAGTTCGTCGCCTTCTGGGGCCGAGCCCAAGTCCGAGCCCTAGGTCGGGCGGAGTTCGCCGTCTTCCGGGACTTAGCCCGAGTCCGAGCCCTGGGTCGGGCGGAGTTCACCGTCTTCCGGGACTTAGCCCGAGTCCGAGCCCTAGGTCGGGCAGAGTTCGCCGTCTTCCGGGACTTAGCTCGAGTCCGAGCCCTGGGCCGGGCGGAGTTCGCCGTCTTCCGGGACTTAGCCCGAGTCTGAGCCCTGGGTCGGGCGGAGTTCGCCGTCTTCCGGGACTTAGCCCGAGTCCGAGCCCTGGGTCGGGCGGAGTTCACCGTCTTCCGGGACTTAGCCCGAGTCCGAGCCCTGGGTCGGGCGGAGTTCGCCGTCTTCCGGGACTTAGCCCGAGTCCGAGCCCTGGGTCGGGCGGAGTTCGCCGTCTTCCGGGACTTAGCCCGAGTCCGAGCCCTGGGTCGGGCGGAGCAGAGCTTCCTATGGTGCCTTTGGCCGGGCCTGACTGCCTGTCAGTCTCACTCTGTCAAGTGGCACCGTAGTCGGAGTGGCGCAGGCGGCGCTGTCCTTCTGTCAGGCCGGTCAGTGGAGCGGCGAAGTGACGGCGGTCACTTCGGCTCTGCCGGCTGGGGGGCGTGCGTCAGGATAAAGGTGTCAGGCCACCTTTGCATTAAATGCTCTTGCGATTTGGTCAGTCGGTGCGGCGATTTGGTCAGGGTTGCTTCTTGGCAAAGGCAGGGCCTCGGGCGAGTCGGAAACATGTTCGCCGCTGAAGGGGGGCCTCAGGCGAGACGGAAATCCTCCGGGGTCGGCTGCCCTTGTCCGAGGCTGGGCTCGGGTGAGGCGTGATCGAGTCCCTTGAATGGACTGATCCCTGACTTAATCACACCCATCAGGCCTTTGCAGCTTTGTGCTGATGGGGGTTACCAGCTGAGAATTAAGAGCCTTGAGGGTACCCCTAATTATGGTCCCCGATAGCTCCCATCTCCGCCAAGAAGAAAAGGAAGGCTCCAATGACTAATAGTGCTAAAAAGAACCATGCTTTCATGTATAGCGATAGGAAATTCTCTAGAAATGTTTGTAGGAATTATTCTTATGATTCTCTTGCTATGACTGCTTCTAGTTCTTATATGCATGGTAGAAATATGGCTATGAAAGATTCAAATGTTCATTATGATAGGAGTTGTAATGCGTTCGACTCTCATGCCATGATTTCTTCTAGTTCAAACTTCTATGGTAGATCTAGGAAGAATGTTATGTCTCATGCTCCTAGAAAAGTATATAATGGATCTACCACTGTCTTTCATGCTTGCAATGCTAAGTTTATTCTTTCATGTAGAAATAAAAAGGTGATTGCTAAAAAGGTGGGAGCCAAATGTAAGGGAGATAAAACTTGCATTTGGGTTCCTAAGACTATTGTCACTAACTTTGTAGGACCCAACAAGAGTTGGGTACCTAAGACCCAAGCCTAATTTGCCTTGCAGGTTTATGCATCCGGGGGATCAAGCTGGATTATCGACAGCGGATGCACAAACCATATGACGGGGGAGAAGAAGATGTTCACCTCCTACGTCAAGAATAAAGATTCCCAAGATTCAATCATATTCGGTGACGGGAATCAAGGCAAGGTTAAAGGCTTAGGCAAGATTGCCATCTCAAATGAGCACTCTATCTCCAATGTATTTTTAGTAGAGTCGCTAGGTTATAATCTTTTTCCGTTAGTCAATTATGTAATATGGGATATAATTGCTTATTCACAAATGTAGATGTGTCTGTCTTTAGAAGGAGTGATGGTTCATTAGCTTTTAAGGGTGTACTAGACGACAAACTCTATTTAGTTGATTTTGCAAAGGAGGAGGCCGGTCTAGATGCATGCTTAATTGCTAAGACTAGCATGGGCTGGCTGTGGCATCGCCGTCTAGCACATGTGGGGATGAAGAACCTTCACAAACTTCTAAAGGGAGAACATGTATTAGGTCTAACAAATGTGCATTTCGAAAAAGATAGACCTTGTGCAGCTTGTCAAGCAGGTAAACAAGTGGGAAGTGCTCATCACATCAAGAACGTGATGACTACATCAAGACCCCTGGAGCTGCTGCATATGGACCTCTTCGGACCCGTCGCCTACCTTAGCATCGGGGGAAGTAAGTATGGTTTAGTAATTGTTGATGATTTTTCCCGCTTCACTTGGGTATTCTTTTTGCAGGGTAAATCTGAAACCCAAGGGACCCTCAAGCGCTTCCTAAGGAGAGCTCAAAATGAGTTTGATCTCAAGGTGAAGAAGATAAGGAGCGACAACGGGTCCGAGTTCAAGAACCTTCAAGTGGAGGAGTATCTTGTGTAGGAAGGAATCAAGCACGAGTTCTCCGCTCCCTACACACCACAGTAAAATGGTGTGGTAGAGAGGAAGAACAGGACGCTCATAGACATGGCGAGGACAATGCTTGGAGAATTCAAGACGTCTGAGTGGTTTTGGTCGGAAGCTGTGAACATGGCTTGCCACGCCATAAACCGGGTCTACCTTCATCGCCTCCTCAAGAAGACGTCATACGAGCTACTAACCGGTAACAAACCCAACTTTTCGTATTTTCGAGTTTTTGGGAGTAAATGCTACATTCTGGTGAAGAAAGGTAGAAATTCAAAATTTGCTCCCAAAGCTGTAGAAGGGTTTTTGTTAGGTTATGACTCAAATACAAAGGCGTATAGAGTCTTCAACAAATCATCGGGTTTGGTTGAAGTCTCTAGCGATGTTGTATTTGATGAGACTAATGGCTCTCCAAGAGAGCAAGTTGAGCTTGATGATGTAGATGAGGATGATGTTCCAACGGACGCGATTCGTACCATGGCGATTGGAGACGTGCGACCGCAGGAACTCAAGGAGCAAGATCAACCTTCTTCCTCAACGATGGTGCACCCCCCAACTCAATATGATGAACAGGTACCTCAAGAGGAGGCGTGTGATCAAGGGGGAACATAGGATGTCCAAGTTGAAAAGGAAGAAGCACCACAGGCCCCTCCAACTCAAGTTCGTGCGATGATTCAAAGGAACCATCCCGTCGACCAGATTTTGGGTGACATTAGCAAGGGAGTAACCACTCGCTCTAGATTAGCTAATTTCTGTGAGCATTACTCTTTTGTCTCTTCTATTAAGCCTTTCAGGGTAGAAGAGGCCTTGCTAGATCCGGACTGGGTGTTGGCCATGCAGGAAGAGCTCAACAACTTCTAACGTAATGAAGTTTGGACACTGGTGCCGCGTCCCAAGCAAAATGTTGTGAGAACCAAGTGAGTGTTCTGCAACAAACAGGACGAGCACGGGGTGGTGACGAGGAACAAGGCTCGACTTATGGCAAAAGGTTATGCCCAAGTTGCAGGTTTGGACTTTGAGGAGACTTTTGCTCCTGTGGCTAGGCTAGAGTCGATTCGTATTTTGTTAGCCTATGCCGCTCACCATTCTTTCAGGTTGTATCAAATGGATGTTAAGAGCGCTTTCCTCAACGGGCCAATCAAGGAGGAGGTGTACATGGAGCAACCCCCTGGGTTTGAGGATGAACGATACCCTGACCACGTGTGTAAGCTCTCTAAGGCGCTCTATGGACTTAAGCAAGCCCCAAGAGCATGGTATGAATGCCTTAGAGACTTTTTAATTGCTAATGCTTTCAAGGTTGGGAAAGCCGATCCAACTCTTTTCACTAAGACATGTGACGGTGACTTATTTGTGTGTCAAATTTATGTCGATGACATAATATTTGGTTCTACTAACCAACAGTATTGTGAAGAGTTTAGCAGGGTGATGACTCAAAAATTTGAGATGTCGATGATGGGCGAGTTGAACTACTTCCTTGGGTTCCAAGTGAAGCAACTCAAGGATGGCACTTTCATTTCCCAAACAAAGTTTAAGTTTTTTACAGGATCACCTATTCACCCCCCCTCTAGGTGCTCTCAATTGGTATCGGAGCGATTTGGGATGAAGGACGCCAAGCCCGCAAAGACTCCAATGGGAACTGACGGACACATCGACCTCAACAAAGGAGGTAAGTCCGTTGATCAAAAAGCATACGGGTCTATGATAGGTTCCTTGCTTTATTTATGTGCTAGTAGGCCGGATATTATGCTTAGTGTATGCATGTGTGCTAGATTTCAATCCAATCCAAGGGAGTGTCACTTAGTGGCCGTGAAGCGAATTCTTAGATATTTAGTCACTACGCCTTGCTTCAGGATCTGGTATCCAAAGGGGTCTACCTTTGACTTAATTGGATATTCAGACTCCGATTATGCTGGATGTAAGGTCGATAGGAAGAGTACACAGGGACGTGCCAATTTCTAGGAAGGTCCCTGGTGTCGTGGAGTTCTAAGAAACAAACCTTCGTTGCCCTATCCACCGCTGAGGCCGAGTACGTTGTAGCAGGACAGTGTTGCGCACAACTACTTTGGATGAGGCAAACCCTCCGGGACTTTGGCTACAATCTGAGCAAAGTCCCACTCCTATGTGACAATGAGAGTGCTATCCGCATGGCAGACAATCCTGTTGAGCACAGCCGCACAAAGCACATAGACATCCGACATCACTTTTTGAGAGACCACCAGCAAAAGGGAGATATCGAAGTGTTTTATATTAGCACCAAGAACCAACTAGCCGATATCTTTACCAAGCCTTTAGATGAAAAGACCTTTTGAAGGCTGCGTAGTGAGCTAAATGTCTTAGATTCGCAGAACTTGGATTGATGTGTAGCATACATGTGTATTACGCTTTGATCATGTTCCCTTATGCATTTTGTTTATTTATGGTGCTCAAGTTGTACAAACTCTCTCTGGACCTCAAAAGTCATGTGTGAGTGATGCACATATTTAGGAGGAGATGTGCTACAACTTGACCCTTTGAGACTAACCATATGTTTGAGCTTGCTTGATTTAGTCTCAAAGGTGGATTGAAAGGGAAAAGGTGAACTTGGACCATGCAAGACTTCCACTGCACTCCGATGAGAGGGTAACTCACTCCAAGTTCATCTCCATATTCTTATTGCCTTTGTACTCTTATTTGAAGATTTTGGTGAGGCAATGGGGTTTAAGGGCCAAGATTGATCCCGTTTTGGTGCTTGATACCAAAGGGGGAGAAAAATAAGGCCAAAGCAAGAAATGGATCAGCTACCACTTGAGAATTTTGAAAATAGTAGAGTAGAGTTTTGTTTTGTCAAAATACTCTTATTGTCTCTTAGTGCTAAAAGTCTGTCTCTTGTGGGGAGAATGCTTGATTATGGGAAAAAGGGGGAGTTTATGAATTCTTGATCAATTTCTCTTGGAATACCTCTCTCTATGCCTCAACAAGTGATTTTGACTTAGAGATAGGAAATTGAGTTTGATTTGCAAAAACAAACCAAGTGGTGGCAAAGAATGATCCAAATATACCAAATTTGAATCAAAACAAATTTGTGTTCTCATTTGCATTGTTGTTGCACTTCCTTTAGTTGCTTTTTGTTGTGTTGGCATAAATCACCAAAAAGGGGGAGATTGAAAGGGAAATGTGCCCTTGGGCCATTTCTAAGTATTTTGGTGATCAAGTGCCAACACAAATGGTTTAATGTGAAACTATGCCAAATGGTGGAAGAAGTGCAAAGTCAACACAAAGGTATGATTCTAGACTTAGTACATTGGTTTTTGTGTAGTAACATATTTGTCTAAGTGCTAGAATCAGAGAAAATACAAATGGAAAAGACTTGGCTCGTGCAGCCAAGGCTCTGCTCAGTCTGGGTGCACCAGACTATCCGGTGGTGCATCGGACAGTGTCCGATGGTGCATCGGACTGTGTCCGGTGTGCCAGGCTGGCGTCTGATCAACTGGCTGCTCTCGGGTTTCGACGGTGGCGTACGACTATAAATCACCAGACTATCCGGTGGTGCACCGGACAGTGTCCGGTGAGTCGGCTACGACGAAGTCGTCGCTCTCGGGAACCAAGTCAACAGCGTACGACTATAATTTACCGGACTGTCCAGTGAGCCAACGGTCGGCCGCGCAATCCGCGGGTGACGCGTGGCCGAGCCAACGGTCGGATGGGGCACCAGATTGTCCGGTGTGCACCGGACAGTGTCCGGTGTGCCAACGGCTCCAAGTCTCCAACGGTCGGCTGCGCCAGAATAGGAAAGAAATCCGCACCGAACAGTGTCCAGTGATACACCGGACTGTCTGGTGCGCCAGTCGATAGAAGGCAAGAATTGCCTTCCTGGATTGCTCTCAACGGCTCCTAGCTGCCTTGGGGCTATAAAAGGGACCCCTAGGCGCATGGAGGAGAACACCAAGCATCCCTTAAGCATTCCTAAGCACCAAGACTTCATATTTCGCGCATTCTATTCTTTGTGATAGCAACTAGAGCTCCATTTGAGTAGAGAACTCTTCGAGTTGTGTTGAGAGCTCGTGTTGTGACTTGTGTGCGTAGTGTTGCTCTGATTTTGTGTCTTGTGTGTGTTGCTCATCCCATCCTTACTTCTGTGATTCTTTTTGATAATCAAATTGTAAGGGCGAGAGGCTCCAAGTTGTGGAGATTCCTCGCAAGCGGGATATAGTGAAACAAAAGCAAAACACCGTGGTATTCAAGTAGGTCTTTGGACCGCTTGAAAGGGGTTGAGTGCAACCCTCGTCCGTTGGGACGCCACAACGTGGAGTAGGCAAGTGTTGGACTTGGCCGAACCACAGGATAAACCACTGTGCCTCTCTGTGTTGATCTCTTTGTGGTTATTGTGTTTTGCAAGAACTCATCTCTAGCTGAAAGGGAAATGTGCCCTTGGGCCATTTCTAAGTATTTTGGTGATTGGGTGCCAACGCAAGTGCTTTTGTGTTGATCTATGCAATGCGGTGAACAAAGTATAAATCAAGTCAAAAGGTATGTTTCTAGACTTAGTACATTGTTTTATAGACTAATGTATTGTGTCTAAGTGCTGGAAACAGGAAAAACTGAATTGGAAATGAGATGGCTATGTTCAGCCGAAGTCTGCTCAGTCTGGGTGCACCGGACTGTCCGGTGGTGCACCGGACAGTGTCCGGTGCGCCAGGCTGGCTCGGGCGAACAGGCTGCTCTCGGGACTTCGACGGCGGTGTACGACTATAATTCACCGGACTGTCCGGTGGTGCACCGGACTGTCCGGTGAGCCGTTCACAGGCGAACTCGTCGCTCTCGGGAAACCATCAACGGCGTACGACTAAAATTCACCGGTCTGTCCGGTGGTGCACCGGACTGTCCGGTGAGTCAACAGTCAGCCGGGGCAACGGTCGGCCGAGGATTCCACGCGTGATGCGTGGCCGAGCCAACGGTCACATTGGTGCACCGGACTATCCGGTGTGCACCGGACAGTGTTCGGTGTGCCAACGGCTCTCGGACTCCAACGGTCGGCTTCGCCAAATAAGGAAAGCAATCTGCACCAGACAGTGAACAGTGGATGTCCGGTGGTGCACCGGACTGTCCGATGCGCCAGTCGACAGAAGGCAAGATCTGCCTTCCAGGAATGTTTTCAATGGCTCCTAGCTGCCTTGGGGCTATAAAAGGGACCCCTAGGCGCATGGAGGAGGAAACCAAGGATACTTACAACATTCCTAAGCACCAAGACATCGATTCCGCGCATTTGTTTCTTTGTGATAGCATATAGAGCTCTAGTGGAGTTGTGAACTCATTGGGTTGTGTTGCGAGCTCTTGTTGCGACTTGTGTGCGTGTTGACACTCTGATTTTTGTGTCTTGTGTGCGTTGCTAATCCCTCCCTTGCTCCGTGCTTCTTTGTGAACTTCAAGTGTAAGGGCGAGAGGCTCCAAGTTGTGGAGATTCCTCGTAAACGGGATTAAGAAAAGCAAGCAAAACACCGTGGTATTCAAGTGGGTCTTTGGACCGCTTGAGAGGGGTTGATTGCAACCCTCGTCCGTTGGGACGCCACAACATGGAGTAGGCAAGCGTTGGTCTTGGCCGAACCACGGGATAACCACCGTGCCATCTCTGTGATTGATATCTTGTGGTTATTGTGTTTTGACTCCTCTCTAGCCACTTGGCGACTATTGTGCTAACACTTAACCAAGTTTTTGTGGCTTAAGTTTCAAGTTTTACAGGATCACCTATTCACCCCCCTCTAGGTGCTCTCAATTGGTATCGGAGCCGTTCTCTTCACAAAGGGACTAACCGCCCGAAGAGATGGATCCTAAGGGGAAGGGTATCGTGATCAACGATAAAGAGAAGGAATCCTTCGTCAACGAGCCGAAGGATGACAAGCCTACCGACTCCGGCTCGGGCCATAGACGGAAAGATGGGAAGAAGAAGAAGACAAGGCGCATCAAGGAAATTGTCTACTACGACGACAGCGATGAGTCTACTTCTTCCCAAAAGGACGACGACCACAACGACTACGAGAGAAGAAAACCGGTTAATTCGAACTTCTCTTTTGACTACTCTCGTATTCCGCAAAGTACAAATACTCATTTGCTCTCCATTCCACTTGGCAAACCTCCTCGCTTTGATGGAGAGGACTACGGATTTTGGAGCCACAAAATGCGTAGTCACCTATTCTCTCTCCATCCGAGCATATGGGAGATTGTGGAAAGTGGATTGAAGTTTGATAGCTCGGATAGTCCGATTTTTATTAATGAACAGATTCATAGAAATGCACATGCTACTACTGTGTTGTTAGCCTCCTTGTGCAGGGACGAGTACCATAAGGTGAGCGGCTTGGACAATGCCAAGCAAATCTGGGACACCCTCAAGATCTCTCATGAGGGGAATGACGTCACCTTGCTCACCAAGATGGAGTTGGTAGAAGGCGAGCTCGGAAGATTTGCAATGATAAGGGGCGAGGAGCCAACTCAAACTTACAACCGGCTCAAGACCCTTATCAACAAAATAAGGAGCTACGGAAGCACGCGATGGACGGACCACGACGTCGTCCGCCTAATGCTAAGGTCCTTTACCGTTCTTGATCCTCATTTGGTGAATAATATTCGTGAGAATCCCAGGTACACCAAAATGTCGCCCGAAGAAGTCCTTGGAAAATTCGTAAGCGGGCGAATGATGATCAAGGAGGCGAGGTATGTGGACGACGCACTGAATGGTCCACTCAATGAGCCTCAACCCATTGCTCTCAAGGCAACGAGAAGCAAGGAGGCGTTACCTAGCAAGGTGGCGCAAGTTGAGGCGGCAGGACTAAATGATGAAGAGATGGCCCTCATCATCAAGCGCTTCAAGTCGGCGCTTAAGGGTCGCAAGGGATAGCCAAGCAAGACCAAGACAAAGGGGAAGCGCTCATGCTTCAAATGTGGTAAGCTTGGTCATTTTATTGCTAACTGTCCCAATAATGATAGTGACCAGGAAAAGGGAAACAAGAGGGAGAAGAATAAGAATTACAAGAAGGCCAAGGGCGAGGCACATATCGGAAAGGAGTGGGATTCGGATTGCTCCTCCTCCGACTCCGACAATGAAGGACTCGCCGCCACTGCCTTCAACAAGTCATCCCTCTTCCCCAACGAGCATCACACATGCCTCATGGCGAAGGAGAAGAAGGTATGTACTCGGGATATCACCTATGCCTCTTCAAGTGATGATGATTCTAGCGATGAGGAAATAGATTACTCTAGCTTGTTCAAGGGGTTGGATAGAAATAAAATTGATAAAATCAATGAATTGATCGATGCCTTGAATGAAAAGGATAGGCTTTTAGAAAAGCAAGAGGATTTGTTGTATGAAGAACATGATAAATTTGTAGATGCACAAAAATCCTATGCTTTAGAAGTTAAAAGAAATGAAATGCTTTCTTTTGAACTATCTACTTGTCATGAAACCATTTCTACTTTAAAAAGTGTTAACAATGATCTAAATGCTAAATTAGAAGTAGCAAATAAATCTAATTCTTGTGTAGAACATGTTATGATTTGCACTAGGTGTAAAGATTTTGATATTGATGCTTGTAGTGAACACCTAGTTTCAATTTCCAAATTGAAAGATGAATTGGCTAGTCTTAATGCCCAACTTAAGACTAGCAAAAGTGATTTCGATAAGCTAAAATTTGCAAGGGATGCCTACACGATTGGTAGACACCCCTCAATTAAGGATGGACTTGGCTTCAAGAGGGAAGCCAAGAACTTAACAAGCCATAAGGCTCCCATCTCCGCCAAGGAGAAAGGGAAGGCCCCTATGGCTAGTAGTGTGCAAAAGAACCATGCTTTTATGTACCATGATAGGAGACAATCTAGAAATGCTCACCATGCTTATGATGCTTTTGATTCTCGTGCCATGGTTGCTTCTAGTTCTTCCTATATGCATAGTAGAAATGTTGCTAGGAAGAATGTTGTTCATAATATGACTAGAAAGAATATTGTTCATGCTACTAGGAAAGTTAATGAACCATCTACAATATATCATGCTTGCAATGCTTCTTTTGCCATTTATAGAAAGAATAAGAAAGTGATTGCTAGGAAGTTAGGGGCAAGATGCAAAGGTGACAAAACTTGCATTTGGGTCCCTAAGACTATTGTAACTAACCTTGTAGGACCCAACATGAGTTGGGTACCTAAGACCCAAGCCTAAATTTGCCTTGCAGGTTTATGCATCCGGGGGCTCAAGCCGGATTATCGACAGCGGATGCACAAACCACATGACGGGGAAAAAGAGGATGTTCTCTTCCTACGTCAAGAACAAGGATCCCCAAGATTCAATAATATTCGGTGATGGGAACCAAGGCAAGGTAAAAGGGTTAGGTAAAATTGCTATTTCGTCCGAGCACTCTATATCCAATGTGTTTTTAGTTGAGTCTCTTGGATATAACTTGTTATCTGTTAGTCAATTATGCAATATGGGATATAATTGTCTATTGAAAAATGTAGATGTGTCTGTCTTTAGAAGGTGTGATGGTTCACTAGCTTTTAAGGGTGTACTAGACGGCAAACTTTATTTGGTTGATTTTGCAAAAGAAGAAGCCGGTCTAGATGCATGCTTAATGGCTAAGACTTGCATGGGCTGGTTGTGGCATCGCCGCTTAGCACATGTGGGGATGAAGAACCTCCACAAGCTTCTAAAGGGAGAACACGTGATAGGTCTAACTAATGTACATTTCGAAAAAGATAGACCTTGTGCAGCTTGTCAAGCAGGGAAACAGGTGGGAGGCTCTCATCACACCAAAAATGTGATGACAACATCAAGACCTTTGGAGATGCTTCATATGGACCTCTTCGGACCCGTCGCCTATCTTAGTATAGGAGGAAGTAAGTATGGTCTTGTTATAGTTGATGATTTTTCCCGCTTCACTTGGGTATTCTTTTTGCAAGATAAACCTGAAACCCAAGGGACCCTCAAGCGCTTCCTAAGGAGAGCTCAAAATGAGTTTGAGCTCAAGGTGAAGAAGATAAGGAGCAACAACGGGTCCGAGTTCAAGAACCTTCAAGTGGAGGAGTTCCTTGAGGAGGAAGGGATCAAGCACGAGTTTTCCGCTCCCTACACACCACAGACAAATGGTGTGGTAGAGAGGAAGAACAGGACGCTCATCGATATGGCGAGGACTATGCTTGGAGAATTCAAGACCCCTGAGCGTTTTTGGTCGGAAGCCGTGAACACGGCTTGCCACGCCATCAACAGGGTCTATCTTCACCAACTCCTCAAGAAGACTTCATATGAGCTGCTGACTGGTAACAAACCCAATGTGTCTTATTTTCGTGTATTTGGGAGCAAGTGTTATATTCTTGTGAAGAAAGGTAGAACCTCTAAATTTGCTCCCAAAGCTGTAGAAGGGTTTTTATTAGGTTATGATTCAAATACAAAGGCGTATAGGGTCTTCAACAAATCATTGGGTTTGGTTGAAGTCTCTAGCAACGTTGTATTTGATGAGACTAATGGCTCTCCAAGAGAGCAAGTTGTTGATCTTGATGATGTAGACGAAGAAGACGTTCCAACGGCCGCAATGCGCACCATGGCGATTGGAGATGTGAGGCCACTGGAACAAAAGGAGCAAGATCAACCTTCTTCCTCAACAATGGTGCATCCTCCAATCCAAAATGACGAACAGGTACCTCAAATGGAGGCGTGTGATCAAGGGGGAGCACAGGATGTCCAAGTTGAAGAGGAAGAAGCACAACCAGCACCTCCAACCCAAGTTCGAGCGACATTAAAAGGGATCATCCCGTCGACCAAATATTGGGTGATTAGCAAGGGAGTAACTACTCGCTCGAGATTAGTTAATTTTTGTGAGCATTACTCCTTTGTCTCTTCTATTGAGCCTTTCAGGGTAGAAGAGGCCTTGCTAGATCCGGACTGGGTGTTGGCCATGCAGGAGGAACTCAACAACTTCAAGCGCAATGAAGTTTGGACACTGGTGCCTCGTCCCAAGCAAAATGTTGTGGGAACCAAGTGGGTGTTTTGCAACAAACAGGACGAGCACGGGGTGGTGACAAGGAACAAGGCTTGACTTGTGGCAAAAGGTTATGCCCAAGTCACAGGGTTGGACTTTGAGGAGACGTTTGCTCCAGTGGCTAGGTTAGAATCAATTCGTATTTTGCTAGCATATGCCGCTCACCATTCTTTCAGGTTGTACCAAATGGATGTGAAGAGCGCTTTCCTCAACGGGCCGATCAAAGAGGAGGTGTACGTGGAGCAACCCCCTGGCTTCGAGGATAAACGGTACTCCGACCATGTGTGTAAGCTCTCTAAGGCGCTCTATGGACTTAAGCAAGCCCCAAGAGCATGGTATGAATGCCTTAGAGATTTTTTAATTGCTAACGCTTTCAAGGTTGGGAAAGCCGATCCAACTCTTTTCACTAAGACTTGCGATGGTGATCTTTTTGTGTGCCAAATTTATGTCGATGACATAATATTTGGTTCTACTAACCAAAAGTCTTGTGAAGAGTTTAGCAGGGTTATGACGTAGAAATTCGAGATGTCGATGATGGGCGAGTTGAACTACTTCCTTGGGTTCCAAGTGAAGCAACTCAAGGACGACACTTTCATCTCCCAAACGAAGTACACGCAAGACTTGCTAAAGTGGTTTGGGATGAAGGATGCCAAGCCCGCAAAGACGCCGATGGGAACTGACGGACACACCGACCTCAACAAAGGAGGTAAGTCCGTTGATCAAAAAGCATAACGGTCCATGATAGGTTCTTTGCTTTATTTATGTGCTAGTAGACCGGATATTATGCTTAGCATATGCATGTGTGCTAGATTTCAATCCGATCCTAAGGAGTGTCACTTAGTGGCTGTGAAGCGAATTCTTCGATATTTAGTCGCTACGCCCAGCTTCGGGATCTGGTATCCAAAGGGGTCTAACTTTGACTTGATTGGATATTCAGATTCTGACTATGCTGGATGTAAGGTCGATAGGAAGAGTACATCGGGGACGTGCCAATTCTTAGGAAGGTCCCTGGTGTCGTGGAACTCTAAGAAACAAACCTCCGTTGCCCTATCCACCGCTGAGGCCGAGTACGTTGCCGCAGGACAGTGTTGCGTGCAACTACTTTGGATAAGGCAAACCCTCCAGGACTTTGGCTACAATCTGAGCAAAGTCCCACTCCTATGTGACAATGAGAGTGCTATCCGAATAGCGGAAAATCCTGTTGAGCACAGCCGCACAAAGCACATTGACATCCGGCATCACTTTTTGAGAGACCACCAGCAAAAGGGAGATATCGAAGTGTTTCATGTTAGCACCGAGAACCAGCTAGCCGATATCTTCACTAAGCCTTTAGATGAAAAGACCTTTTGCAGGCTGCGTAGTGAGCTAAATGTCCTAGATTCGCGAAACTTGGATTGATTTATAGCATACATGTGTTTATGCCTTTGATCATGTTCCTTATGCATTTTGTTGCTTACTTGTGGTGCTCAAGTTGTACAATCACTCCCTGGACCTCACAAGTCCTTGTGCAAGTGATGCACATATTTAGGGGGAGTTGTGTTACAACTTGACCCTTTGAGACTAACCATATGCTTGAGTTCGCTTGTTTTAGTCTCAAAGGAAGTTTGAACGGGAAAGGGTGGACTTGGACCATGAAAGACTTCCACTGCACTCCGATGAGAGGGTAACATATTCCAAGTTCATCTCATGTACTCTTATTGCCTTTGTATTCTTATTTGAAGATCTTGGTGAGGCAATGGGGATAAAGGGCCAAGATTGATCCCGTTTTGGTGCTTGATGCGAAAGGGGGAGAAAATAAAGGCCAAAGCAATAGATGGATCAGCTACCACTTGAGAAATTTTGAAGATAGTAGATTAGAGCTTTTGGTTTGTCAAAACTCTTTTATTGTCTCTTATGTCAAAAGTTGGCCTCTTGTGGGAAGAAGTGTTGATTATGGGAAAAGGGGGAGTTTTTGAAATCCTTGATCAAATTTTTTTGGAATACCTCTCTTTATGTCTCTACAAGTGGATTTGACTTAGAGATAGGAATTTGAGTTTGATTTGCAAAAACAAACCAAGTGGTGGCATAGAGTGATCCATATATGTCAAATTTGATTCAAAACAACCTTGAGTTTTCATTTGCATTGATATTGCACGTGTTCTAGTTGCTTTATGTTGTGTTGGCATAAATCACCAAAAAGGGGGAGATTGAAAGGGAAATGTGCCCTTGGGCCATTTCTAAGTATTTTGGTGATTGAGTGCCAACACAAGTGCTTTTGTGTTGATCTATGCAATGCGGTGAACAAAGTATAAATCAAGTCAAAAGGTATGTTTCTAGACTTAGTACATTGTTTTATAGACTAATGTATTGTGTCTAAGTGCTAGAAACAGGAAAAGCTGAATTGGAAATGAGATGGCTATGTTCAGCCGAAGTCTGCTCAGTCTGGGTGCACCGGACTGTCCGGTGGTGCACCGAACAGTGTCCGATGAGCCAGGCTGGCTCGGGCGAACAGGCTGCTCTCGGGACTTCGAAGGCGGTGTACGGCTATAATTCATCGGACTGTCCGGTGGTGCACCGGACTGTCCGGTGAGCCGTTCACAGGCGAACTCGTCGCTCTCGGGAAACCATCAACGGCGTACGGCTAAAATTCACCGGTCTGTCCGGTGGTGCACCGGACTGTCCGGTGAGTCAACAGTCAGCCGGGGCAACGGTCAGCCGAGGATTCCGCGCATGATGCGTGGCCGAGCCAACGGTCACATTGGTGCACCGGACTGTCCGGTGTGCACCGGACAGTGTTCGGTGTGCCAACGGCTCTCGGACTGCAATGGTCGGCTTCGCCAAATAAGGAAAGCAATCTGCACCGAACAGTGAACAGTGGATGTCCGGTGGTGCACCGGACTGTCCGGTGGCGCACCGGACTGTCCGGTGCGCCAGTCGACAGAAGGCAAGATCTGCCTTCCAGGAATGTTTTCAACGGCTCCTAGCTGCCTTGGGGCTATAAAAGGGACCCCTAGGCGCATGGAGGAGGAAACCAAGGATACTTACAACATTCCTAAGCACCAAGACATTGATTCCGCGCATTTGTTTCTTTGTGATAGCATATAGAGCTCTAGTGGAGTTGTGAACTCATTGGGTTGTGTTGCGAGCTCTTGTTGCGACTTGTGTGCGTGTTGACACTCTGATTTTTGTGTCTTGTGTGCGTTGCTAATCCCTCCCTTGCTCCGTGCTTCTTTGTGAACTTCAAGTGTAAGGGCGAGAGGCTCCAAGTTGTGGAGATTCCTCGCAAACGGGATTAAGAAAAGCAAGCAAAACACCGTGGTATTCAAGTGGGTCTTTGGACCGCTTGAGAGGGGTTGATTGCAACCCTCGTCCGTTGGGACGCCACAACGTGGAGTAGGCAAGCGTTGGTCTTGGCCGAACCACGGGATAACCACCGTGCCATCTCTGTGATTGATATCTTGTGGTTATTGTGTTTTGACTCCTCTCTAGCCACTTGGCGACTATTGTGCTAACACGTAACCAAGTTTTTGTGGCTTAAGTTTCAAGTTTTACAGGATCACCTATTCACCCCCTCTAGGTGCTCTCACTAGCCACTTGGCTTCATTGCGCTAACACTTAATCAAGTTTCTGGCTTTGAGTTTAAGTTTTTTACAGGATCACCTATTCACCCCCCTCTAGGTGCTCTCACTTAGAGAGGGAGGTAACAAACAAATCACAAGCAATAAACACAAGAGACACATGTGATTTGTTTTACCGAGGTTCAGTTATCAAGAACCTAATCCCCGTTGAGGAGTCCACTATGGACGGGTCTTTTTTAACCCTTTCCCTCTCTCCACCGATCACCAAGACCGGTGAGCTCTTCTTCTTTATCTCTAGGATCACTAAGACCCCGCAAGGATCACCACACACTTAGGTGTCTCTTGCTAGCTTTACAAGCCTCCAAAACTTTGGAGGAAAATGAATGGGAGTCAAAACTCCACGCTCAAATGATCACAAGATGTAGCACAAACTTTCTCTCTATGATTCTCACGAGGCACTAAGGCTAAACTCACACGAGTAGCTCTCTTTTGCTAGATCTCTCTTTTGTGGCACTTGTGATGATTGTGGTGGTCTAGATCTTGTGTATAAGATGGATCAATGAATGGAAGTGGTTGGGAGGGCTTGGATATGTCAACTATATGACTTGGAATGTTGCTTGGGCTCCCACCCCTTGAAATGGCCGATTGGGGTGGTATTTATAGCCACCAACCATCTTGTAGCCGTTGGCGAAGGCTGCTGTCGATGGGCGCACCAGACAGTCCGGTGCGCCACCGGACACTGTCCGGTGCGCCAGCCACGTCACCCAACCATTAGGGTTCTGACGGTTTCGATCGTTGGAGCTTTGTCTTCATGTGGCACCGGACAGTCCGGTGCCGCACCGGACCGGCACTGTTCACTGTCCGGTGCGCCTTCTGGCGGCTGCTCTGACTCTGCGCGAACAGTCTGTGCACTGTAGCACTTTTGCAGGTGTCCGTTGCAGTCGACCGTTGCGCTGGAGCCGTTGCTCCGCTGGTGCATCGGACAGTCCGGTGGCACACCGGACAGTCCGGTGAATTATAGCGGAGCGCGGCCTTAGAAACCCGAAGGTGAAGAGTTTGGAGTCACTCGCCCCTGGTACACCGGACACTGTCCGGTGGCCAGACCAGGGAGCTCTTCGGTTTCTTTTTGCTCCTTTCTTTTGAACCCTAACTTGAACTTTTTATTGGTTTGTGTTGAACCTTTAGCATTTGTTGTTGGGGACTTGTTCTCAAATGCTAAGAGTTAAGAACAAGGCAACATAAAAAGTGTTAAATGTTAAAGTCCTTCGTCCTTCAAGACATTATATCCCTTCGGACATAATGTATTTCGGACGAAGGTTATGAAGGAAAAAACCTTCGCAAGCTCGATAGACAATAAAGACAAATTTATATCTCAAATACGAAGAATAATTTATACATTATTATCAATTTATCTTTATTTGCATTATCATATTCAAAATAACAAATTATAAATGTACCTTCAGATTGACGGAAAGTAAAGGTACAAGCGTGATGCGAAAGGCGAATGCTGAGTCAGCCTGAACAGTTCGGGAGTACTGTTCATCTATTTATAGGCAAGGGACGCAGCCCGTGTAGAATTACATTTGTGCCCTTTACATTTATCAATAACTCTATAGTAATTCTTCGGGGTCTAATTTGCCTTTTCATCTTTAAGTCGGTTCCCCTTCTCTGCTATCATGCCGAAGCTTTTCTGCGCACAGCTTTGTAGTCATCTTTATCCTTCGTCATAATCGCTTTCCGTCTCGCTCAGGCTTCGTATTGACCATACTCTTGTATACTCATGACCCGATTTCGAAGATACCTGTTCACATATTTCACTTGGAAAACATTGTTAAATCATGTTTTTGAGGACCTTCGGAAGCCGAAGGCCCCCAACAGTAGCCCCTCGCAATATTAATTTGCTAGAATGATAAATTTATATTGCGACATGGACGAAGGCCTTAAGCCGAAGGTCCGAAAAAACACCTTCCCTTTGCTAGAATAGCAACAGTCATTGACAAGCGGGACCCTCCAGTTTTCAACGCACCAGGTGTATAAATAAGAGCTTACCACGAGCTTATTTGGCACGCTTTCTTGCCATCTGCTCTTGTTCACTCGACTTTTTGCCTGCGCGCAACAACGCTTGCCTGGCTTTTTAAATTTTTAAGCTTCGGATCTGAGAGCACTTTCTCAGCGTTCATGAAGATGTCTGAAGATAAGAAAGCCATTGCTGAATCGAAGCTGAGCCTTTTTGAGGAGATGCATCTCGGGTTTCTTTAATCAATGGCAAAGACCAACACAGAGAAGAATACTAGGGAGATTTTGGAGGGTTTATCTGAAGATACTGGAGACAGTGACAACTATGATGTAGAAAGTGGGGGTGAAGACTCCGAAGATCGACCGTGGCGACCAAGTCACACAGTCTTCGAAAAATCGAGCATTAAACAGAGTCATCTTGATAACATGAGGGGAAGATATTTTCGAGACATGTCTACTGTGAGGGCAGATGACGGGGAGAAGACTGTGCCTACTCCCGAAGAGAATGAAGTTGTAATCTTCCGAGGCTTCTTAAAGGCTGGACTGCGGTTTCCCTTGAGCAGTTTTGTTATAGAAGTACTGAAGATATTTGAAATCTATCTTCATCAACTTACTCCCGAAGCAATCATAAGAATAGGCATCTTCGTCTAGGCCGTGAGAAGCCAAGGTTTAAAACCAAATGCAAAAAGTTTCTGCAACATACATGAGCTATTGTATGAGACAAAACCCTGGGGCAAAGAGCAGTATCACAACAATTTCGGCTGCTACAGCTTCGGCGCCCGGTCTGGGTCAAGCTGTCCCGTGCCAACCTTTCGAAAGAGGTGGCCCGGCGACTGGATGACGGAATGGTTTTATGTGAAGAATGACTTGGAAGCGCGAGAAGATATTAAAGGTATCATTATGCGCCCTATCTGGCAACGCTTCGGCCTTCGGAGGCCGAAGGTGGAAATGAATGAAGCATCCGAAGAATGCCAGAGAGCCTTCGGCGTGGTTTGCTCTTTTATTGGGACGAGGGATTTGGTCCAAGAACACATTGCCTTCAGAATATGGCCACTTGTAGAAAAGTGGGGAATGCCGAAGGAGACCGTTAGAGAAACTGACGAAGGTGGATTAGTTAAGCTAAAATACACATTCCAATATGGAGATAAATTCGTCGAGCCAGATGATGACTGGCTAAAGAGTATTGAGACCGTAAGTGATGAATTGCTGGGATTATACTCGAAGGCCGAAGACACTGCACTATCAGTGGCCTTCGGAGGCCGAAAGAAAAAGAGACTCAACCGAGTATTTGATGCAATTGGGTTTGTCTACCCTGACTACCGTTATCCAATGCGGGGTCAAAAAAGAAAGAATACATCTTCTGCGAAGGAAGCTGCTTCAGCCGCTCCTAACGAGCCGGCGCCAAAGAGAAAAAGGGTAAAGGTTCTCACACACCGGCCACGTTATGTTGAACCGGCCATAGTGCCTGAGTTTGCCGGTGAGACCTCTTCGGCCACCGAAGCTAAAGAACCAACTCCCCTGCCAAATATTGAAGGGCTGGTCGAAGTGCCGGTGACGAAAAAAATAGAAGAACCGAGAGCTGAAGGAACAAAGACATCAGAAATTCTAAGTCCTTCAGCAAAAATTGAGGCAGCAAAAAGCCAAAAGGGTCCAGCAGTGACCCCCAAAAGAAAAAGAATGGTTAATGTGCTGGATGTTTTGGAGACAATTAAGTCTTCAAGCACAACTCCGAAGAAAACTGTTGAATCTTCCGAAATACATACTGAAGCATTTGATGCCGAAACTTCAAAACATCAATCTGAAACTGAAGCTGGGCCTTCGGAGCCCACCAAGGTGAAATCCTTGGAAGTCGAAGAGGCAGAAACAGCAGAACAAATTTCAGCTGAAGAAACTGGTATTGCCGCCCCCGAAGCATCTTCCGAAACCTTTGACTATATTCTTCGTCATGCTTCGGGGAAAAAACTGACTGACAAAGAACTGCAAGAGGCCCAGTTTTACGCCCAAAAATTGAAATATCCAAAGGGAGCGTTGATATTCAACGGCAGTGGAGAAGAAGACTTTTTGTATTGTCTCCCTGACAGCAAGGAGATTTCTGTCTGTCGGGAGATGAGCAAGAGCTTCGGATTCCCAACACTGGAAGACGGGCTCTCGGTGCTGTCAAAAAACGAGCTAGCCGACAACCTGGCATATAATAGCTTAAAGGTACAGAGAATGAGGTTTTCGTATTTTTCCTTGAAACAAAATTTTTTCGTTTGCTTAAATTTATTGACGCACAAACATTTTTTTCTTTTTGCAGGGCCTTATACTTAGCAATGCCCTCAGGGCCCAAAAAGATGCCGAAGACGAAGGGTGTGTTATGGCCTTGAGCAACCTTCGTTCCGAAGTAATTGAACTAAGGAATGAAGGTCTCGAAAAAGATAAAATACTGCATTCATTGATAGATAGAATAAAAGAAGACGAAGCTACTTTTAAAGTTCAAGCTGAGGCTCAGAGGCGTGAGATTGAAGATCTTCGAAAACAACTGGCCAGAGCTAAAGAGGAACGCACACTTGAAGAAACGAAACGAGAACTCAGTGAACAATGGGCAAACCATTTGGAAAAAAGCGTTGAAGAGCTTCGTGCATCTAAGAAAAGATGCTATGAAAAATCTATTGGATGTGTTAAAAAAGTAAAGACCAGCTTCGCCAACGTTGGCGCTTTTTCGAGTGAAGAAAACTTCATAAAGGGTGATCCCGAGGGCCCAATCGAATGGATCAGTCACGAAGCTGAGGCCTTTCAAGAAATTTTGAATAGCCGCGGAGACATATGTGCCTTTTCGGGTGTCAGGGAGATTGCTACTATTTTGGAGAGGAAAGGCTATGAGCATGTGAAATTTTTGGCATAATCCGAAGCCGCTTTATCCTCCGAAGATATAAAAGACCCCTCGGCCGAAGCGAGCCTAGTCGGTGGAAAATTTTTCACCGACATCTGGGACAATGGTGGCCGGGAAATGGCCCAAGAGATTATACGAAAAAGCGAAAAAGGCATTCATGACGCTAGAAAATTAGCAGGGGCCGCTGAAAGAAGTGCAGAGCCCGAAGGGCAAATAGGTATTGAATAGTGGTTTTTGACTCTTTGCTGTAATTTTTTGATTTCGAACTTGTTCACGGTTTGTAATAGTAATATAGCCGTATCTTCTCCTCTCTCAGAACCTGCTGAACCATCTGCGGGCCCCCACGCAAAATGGGATGACGAAATTAGGAAAATGGCCGAAGCCATCATGGATAAAGTTGTTGACCAGCTACTAAACGAAGCTGCAGAAGTAGTTCTAAGGGAAGATTAGATGCTGCTGTAAAAACATTTAGAATACAATGTTTGTAGAGAAAAATGTGAAATATTTTGTAAATTTCAATGTAATATATTAACTATTTATGGTTCTATTCTTTACGATGCATGAAACTTCATATACATACCTTTTTTGAGCCTTCGGCGAAAAAAAAACACCTTCCCTTCTTTTCATGCTTCGTAAATAATATCCGTGTTCTCATATGATCAGCAACAAGTAGATGTTTCCATTCGACGAAAATACAACTCTTCAATAGCTATTTTTTATGCCTTGCCACTTTTCCTTCGAAACAATTTTTGGATGTCGATAATGGGATCCCCTTCTTTGCATTGTTGATGCAATATGATGTATGATGTTATGCTATGCGAATGATGTAATGATGTGATGTTATGCAAAGTGATATTTGCCGAAGGTCGACCTTTTACTTTCAGCGGAATCAACGTTTATTTTTCTCTGTAAGCCTCCCTTAGGAGCTTCTTCACCTTTTACTTTCAGCGGAATCAGCGTTTATTTTTCGCTGTAAGCCTCCCTTAGGAGCTTCTTCGCCTTTTACTTTCAGCGGAATCAGCGTTTATTTTTCGATGTAAGCCTCCCTTAGGAGCTTCTTCGCCTTTTACTTTCAGTGGAATCAGCGTTTATTTTTCGGCGGAATCAGCGTTTATTTTTCGCTGTAAGCCTCCCTTAGGAGCTTCTTCGCCTTTTACTTTCAGCGGAATCAGCGTTTATTTTTCGCTGTAAGCCTCCCTTAGGAGCTTCTTCGCCTTTTACTTTCAGCGGAATCAGCGTTTATTTTTCGCTGTAAGCTCTGCATTCCCTTCGGAACGACTTTTGAGCAAAAAACTTACTCTGCGTTCCCTTAGGAACGACTTTTTGCTGCTTCGACTAAATTACGATGCGTTCCTTAGAACAAAATTTTTGACAATTCGAAGATCCTCCTTATCACCATAAATTCTTATGCTTCGGCACCTTAAGCGAAACTGTTACAAGAGATTAAAAACGACAAAAAAACACTTAAACCTCCCATAAGTGTTTCTTAGAAAAGAAAATAATACTGAATGCGAAAAACTGCTGTCGGGGTAGGATATATGTCAGTAAATATGCTTCGACTCTGGCACAGTGCTATTGACTATGCGAGCTTTGGACCCCTCTCTGAAGTCACGCTGAAGGCGAGCATGCTGGCTCCCTTCTGGCTGTTGGCCGTGTTGCGTTGGTGGTGGAGGTGGAGGCTGTTGCCAAGATGCTTGGGGTTGGCTTGCCAAAGCAACAGAAGCTGCAGGGTGGTTGCCTACATATTCTGGAATGTAAGGCGAATGGTACGAAGCAGTATGCATGACTTGCTTCGGCTGACTCTGTTGTGCTGCAGCTTCTGCTATCTCCTTTTGCTTCTGGATGGTAACATGGCACATCCTGGTGGTATGGCCCTTGTCCTCACCACAGAATAGACAATAAAATTTCCTTGGCTGATCCCCAAATCTTCCTCCGAAGCCCCTGGCGCGTCTGCCCCTTGGAGCTAGCGGCCGGAAAGAGCCTTGCTGCTGCCCCAAAGCTTGCGAGGAGTATTGCGGTCTTTGCTGTTGACTCCCTCTATCATCACTCTGAGCAGAGTTGTGAATTGACCTGACGTGTCTTGGATGAAGTCTTCCTCCGAAGCCCCTGGTCATTTCGGAGAACCTGTATGCTTCCTCCCTTCTTTAGCGGAAGTCATTGTCAGCTCGAATATACTCATCCATCTTCTGGAGCAGCTTCTCCAAAGTTTGAGGAGGCTTCCTGGCAAAGTATTGAGCTGAAGGTCCTGGCCAAAGCCCCTTAATCATGGCCTCAATGACAATTTCATTGGGCACTGTTGGTGCTTGTGCCCTCAGATGCAGGAACCTTCGGACATACGCCTGAAGGTATTCTTCGTGGTCCTGGGTGCACTGGAATAAGGCTTGAGCAGTGACCGACTTCGTTTGAAACCCTTGGAAGCTAGTTATCAGCATATCCTTCAGCTTTTGCCAAGAGGTGATTGTTCCTGGCCAAAGAGAGGAGTACCAGGTTTGTGCAACACTCCTGACAGCCATGATGAAAGACTTTGCCATGACTGCAGTATTGCCACCATACGAAGATATAGTTGCTTCATAACTCATCAAGAATTGCTTCGGGTCTGAATGACCATCGTACATGGGGAGTTGGGGTGGCTTGTAGGACTGGGGCCAAGGTGTAGCCTGCAGTTCTGTTGATAGAGGAGAAGTCTCATCAAAAGCAAAATTTCCATGATGGAAATCCTCATACCAATCGTCCTCATTGTAGAAGCCCTCCTGATGAAGCTCTCTGCGCGGAGGCCTTCGGTTCTGGTCATCTTGAACAAGATGACGAACTTCTTCAGAGGCTTCATCTATCTGCCTTTCCAGGTCAGCTAGACGAGCCATATTTTCCTTCTTCCGTTGGACCTGTTGATGGAGCATCTCCAAGTTTTGGATTTCTTGATCCAAGTCGTCCTCCAGAGGCGTCGGACTGGTGGCCTTCCTCTTATGGCTTCGGGCCTCCCTGAGAGAAAGGACATCCTGATTGGGATCCAGCGGCTGTAGAGCGGCAGCCCCTGTTGCTGAAGCTTTCTTTGGCGGCATGACGAAGGTGATGCTTGCCGAAGGTGCTCAAAACTCAAAAAATGGAAGTGAGTTCACCGGAGGTGGGAGCCAATGTTGGGGACTTGTTCTCAAATGCTAAGAGTTAAGAACAAGGTAACATAAAAAGTGTTAAATGTTAAAGTCCTTCGTCCTTCAAGACATTATATCCCTTCGGACATAATGTATTTCGGACGAAGGTTATGAAGGAAAAAACCTTCGCAAGCTCGATAGACAATAAAGACAAATTTATATCTCAAATACGAAGAATAATTTATACATTATTATCAATTTATCTTTATTTGCATTATCATATTCAAAATAACAAATTATAAATGTACCTTCAGATTGACGGAAAGTAAAGGTACAAGCGTGATGCGAAAGGCAAATGCTGAGTCAGCCTGAATAGTACGTGAGTACTGTTCATCTATTTATAGGCAAGGGACGCAGCCCGTGTAGAATTACATTTGTGCCCTTTACATTTATCAATAACTCTATAGTAATTCTTCGGGGTCTAATTTGCCTTTTCATCTTTAAGTCGGTTCCCCTTCTCTGCTATCATGCTGAAGCTTTTCTGCGCACAGCTTCGTGGTCATCTTTATCCTTCGTCATAATCGCTTTCCGTCTCGCTCAGGCTTCGTATTGACCATACTCTTGTATACTCATGACCCGATTCCGAAGATACCTGTTCACATATTCCACTTAGAAAACATTGTTAAATCATTTTTTGAGGACCTTCGGAAGCCGAAGGCCCCCAACACCTGTAGAACATATAATCTATAGCAAACTAGTTAGTCCAAATATTTGTGTTGGGCATTCAACCACCAAAATTATATTTAGGAAAAGTTTAAACCCTATTTCCCTTTCAACGGTCCTGGTGCACCAGACACTGACCGGTGGCACACCGGACAGTCCGATGCGCCAGACCAGAGCACACTCGGTTTCTTTGCTCCTTTGAATTGAACCTTTAATTTGAATATTTATTTGTTTGAGTTGAACTTTTTATGCACCTGTAGAACATGTATTCTAGAGCAGACTAGTTAGTCCATTATTTGTGTTGGGCATTCAACCACCAAAATTAATTGTGGGAGAAGGTTAACCCTGTTTCCCTTTCAATCTCCCCCTTTTTGGTGATTGATGCCAACACAAACCAAAACAAATATATAAAGTGCAGAAATGAACTAGTTTGCATAAGGTAAGTGCATAGGTTACTTAGAATTAAACTAATATGAAAGTCTTATTGCAAATGGATACGAGTGAATGGATTGCTTTCTTTTATTTGATATTTTGGACCACATTTGCACCACATGTTTTGTTTTTGCAAATCTTTTTCAAATTATTTTTAAAATTCTTTTGCAAATAGTCAAAGGTATAAGAATAAGATTTGTAAGAAGCATTTTTAAGATTTGAAATTTCTCCTCCTGTTTTAAATGCTTTTCCTTTGACTAAACAAAAGCTCCCCCTGAATGAAATTCTCCTCTTAGCTTTCAAGAGGGTTTTGAAATGGGTACCAATTTTGAAATCTTAACATAGATACCAATTTGAAATTTTACCAAGGTGAAAATTTATATTGAGTACTAATTGAAAAATAAACATTTGTGAATACCAATTAAAACTTTTATTTCGAATTTTTTTGAAATGGTGGTGGTGTGGTCCTTTTGCTTTGGGCTTAATATTTTCTCCCCCTTTGGCATTAATCGCCAAAAACGGAGAGCGTTGGAGCCCCTTTTTTATATTTTCTCCCCCTGTGGTAAACAATATATGAGTGAAAGATTATACCAAATTGGAGAGATGGCGGAATACCGGCAAAGGGTAAGTAATACCGATTGAGTTGAGTGGAAGAGTTGTCTTTGCCGAATACTCCATTTCCCTTTCAATCTACGACTTAGTATAGAAATATACTTGAAAACACATTAGTCGTAGCCTCGGTACATAAATAATAACAAATATGCACTTGTATCAAAAGTGAAAGAGACATGATCAAAGGTATAAATGAGCTATATGTGCAATGTTTCAATCACAATTCCGAGAATCAAGAATATTTAGCTCATTCCTAAGTTTGCTAAAGGTTTTCTCATCTAATGGCTTGGTAAGGATATCGGCTAATTGATCCTTGGTATTAACATAAGCTATTTCGATATCCCCCCTTTGTTGGTGATCCCTCAGAAAGTGATACCGAATGTCTATGCGCTTAGTGCGGCTGTGTTCAACGGGATTCTCCGCCATGCAGATAGCACTCTCATTATCACATAGGAGAGGGACTTTGCTCAATTTGTAGCCATAGTCCCTGAGGGTTTGCCTCATCCAAAGTAATTGCGCACAACAATGGCCTGCGACAATATACTCGGCTTCGGCGGTGGAAAGAGCTACTGAGTTTTGTTTCTTTGAAACCCAAGACACCGGGATCTCCCCAGAAACTGACAAGTCCCTGGTGTGCTCTTCCTATCAATTTTACACCCTGCCCAGTCGGCATCAGAATATCCTATTAAGTCAAAGGTGGATCCCTTGGGGTACCAAAGCCCAAACCTAGGAGTGTAAACTAAATATCTCATGATTCTCTTCACGGCCCTAAGGTGAACTTCCTTAGAATCGGCTTGGAACCTTGCACACATGCATACGGAAAGCATAATATTCAGTCGAGATGCACATAAATAGAGTAAAGATCCTATCATTGACCAGTATACCTTTTGATCTACGGATTTACCTCCCGTGTCGAGGTCGAGATGTCCATTGGTTCCCATAGGTGTCTTGATGGGTTTGGCATCCTTCATTCTTAACTTGTTAAGTATGTCTTGAATGTACTTGGTTTGGCTGATGAAGGTGCCCTCTTGTAGTTGCTTGATTTGAAATCCTAAGAAGTATCTCAACTCCCCCATCATAGACATCTCAAATTTTTGAACCATAATCCTACTGAACTCTTCACAAGTTGACTTGTTAGTAGACCCAAATATGATATCATCAACATAAATTTGGCATATGAACAAGTCTTCTTCAACAGTTTTAGTAAAGAGTGTAGGATCGGCCTTGCCGACTTTGAAGCCATTAGTGATTAGAAAATCTCGCAGGCATTCATACCATGCTCTAGGGGCTTGCTTGAGCCCATAAAGCGCCTTTGAGAGTTTATAAACCTGGTTAGGGTACTCACTATCATCAAAGCCAGGAGGTTGCTCAACATAGACCTCTTCCTTGATTGGTCCATTGAGGAAGGCACTCTTCACATCCATTTGATAAAGCTTGAAGCCATGGTAAGTAGCATAGGCAAGTAATATACGAATTGACTCAAGCCTAGCTACGGGTGCATAAGTTTCATCAAAATCCAAACATTTGACTTGTGAATATCCTTTGACCACAAGTCGGGCTTTGTTTCTTATCACCACACCATGCTCATCTTTCCTGTTGTGGAAAACCCACTTGGTACCTACAACATTTTTGTTAGGACGTGGAACTAAATGTCATACCTCATTCCTTATGAAGTTGTTAAGCTCCTCTTGCATTGCCATCACTCAATCCGAATCTCTTAAAGCATCCTCAATCCTATAAGGCTCAATAGAGGAAACAAAAGAATAATGCTCACAGAAATGCGCGACTCGAGATCGAGTAGTTACCCTCTTATGGATATCACCGAGAATGGAGTTGACGGGGTGATCTCTTTGAATCGCCTGGTGGACTCTTGGGTGTGGCAGTCTTTGACCTTGTACTTCTTGCTCATCTTCTTTGTCTTCATTGTCTTCATCTCCCCCTTGATCATTGACCTCTTCTTGAGGTGGCTCATCTTCTTGATCTTCTTCTTCATCACCTTGAGCCTGTTCCTCATCTTGAGTTGGTGGAGATGCTTGATTTGAAGATGACGGTTGATCTTGTGCTTGTGGAGGCTCTTTGGATTCCTTAGGACACACATCCCCAATGGACATGTTCCTTAGCACAACGCACGGAGCCTCTTCATCATCTGGCTCATCAAGATCAACTTGCTCCACTTGGGAGCCATTAGTCTCATCAAACACAATGTCACAAGAAACCTCAACTAATCCAATGGATTTGTTGAAGACTCTATATGGCCTTGTGTTTGAGTCATATCCTAGTGAAAAGCCTTCTACAGCCTTAGGAGCAAATTTAGATTTTCTACCTCTTTTAACAAGAATAAAACATTTGCTTCTAAAGACTCTAAAATATGAAACATTGGGCTTTTTACCGGTTAGGAGTTCATATGATGTCTTCTTGAGGATTCGGTGAAGATATAACCGGTTGATGGAGTAGCAGGCGGTGTTAATCGCCTCAGCCCAAAACCGGTCTGGTGTCTTGTACTCATCAAGCATGGTCCTTGCCATGTCCAGTAGAGTTCTATTTTTCCTCTCCACTACACCATTTTGTTGAGGTGTGTAGGGAGAAGAGAACTCATGCTTGATGCCCTCCTCCTCAAGAAATCCTTCAATTTGAGAGTTCTTGAACTCCGTCCCATTATCGCTTCTTATCTTTTTGATCCTTAAGCCGAACTCATTTTGAGCCCGTCTCAAGAATCCCTTTAAGGTCTCTTGGGTTTGTGATTTTTCCTGCAAAAAGAACACCCAAGTGAAGCGAGAATAATCATCCATAATTATAAGACAGTACTTACTCCTGCCGATGCTTATGTAAGCTATCGGGCCAAATAGATCCATGTGGAGTAGCTCCAGTGGCCTGTCCGTTGTCATGATGTTTTTGTGTGGATGATGGGCGCCAACTTGCTTTCCTGCTTGGCATACGCTACAAACCCTGTCTTTCTCAAAATGAACATTTGTTAGTCCCAAAATGTGTTCTCCCTTTAGAAGTTTGTGGAGATTCTTCATCCCAACATGGGCTAGTCGACGATGCCAGAGTCAACCCATATTAGTCTTAGCAATCAAACAAGTGTTGAGTTCAGTTGTGTTCTCACTAAAATCAACTAAATATAGCTGACCCTCTAACACTCCTTTAAATGTTATTGAATCATCACTTCTTCTAAAGACAGTAACACCTATATCACTAAAAAGACAGTTGTAGCCCATTTTACATAATTGAGATACATAAAGCAAATTATAATCTAAAGGATCTACAAGAAAAACATTGGAAATAGAATGGTCAGGAGATATAGCAATTTTACCAAGTTCTTTGACCAAACCTTGATTTCCATCCCCGAATGTGATAGCTCTTTGGGAATCTTTGTTTTTCTCATAGGAGGAGAACATCCTTTTCTTCCCTGTCATATGGTTTGTGCATCCGCTATCAATGATCCAACTTGAGCCCCCAGATGCATAAACCTGCAAAACAATTTAGGCCTTGTTCTTAGGTACCCAAACGGTCTTGGGTCCTTTCTGAAAGGGAAATGTGCCCTTGGGCCATTTCTAAGTATTTTGGTGATTGAGTGCCAACACAAGTGCTTAAGTGTTAAAGTATCCCAAGTGATGGACAAAGTGCAAATCAAGAGTAAAGGTATGTTTCTAAGACTTAGTACACTGTTTTGAAGACTAATGCTCTGTGTCTAAGTGCTGGAAACAGGAAAAATCGAATTGGAAAAGAGATGGCTTTGTACAGCCAAAGTCTGCTCAGTCTGGGTGCACCGGACTGTCCGGTGGTGCAAATTGGCTCTGGCGAACTTGCTGTTCTCGGGACTTCGACGGTGGTGTACGACTATAAATCACCGGACTGTCCGGTGGTGCACCGGACTGTCCGGTAAGCCGTTCACAGGCGAACTCATCGCTCTCTGGAGATGATTAACGGCGTACGACTATAATTCACCGGACTGTCCGGTGGTGCACCGGATTGTCCGGTGAGCCAACAGTCAGCCGGGCCAATGGTCGGCCGAGGATTCCGCGCGTGACGTGTGGCCGAGCCAACAGTCACAAGGGGGCACCGGACTGTCCGGTGTGCACCGGACAGTGTCCGGTGCGCCAATGGCTCTGAATCTCCAACGGTCGGCTTCGCCAAAGAAGGAAAGAAATCCGCACCGGACAGTGTCCGGTGGTGCACCGGACTGTCCGGTGCGCCAGGCGACTGAAGGCAAGAATTGCCTTCCTGGAATGCTCTCAACGGCTCCTAGCTGCCTTGGGGCTATAAACGGGACCCCTAGGCGCATGGAGGAGTACACCAAGCATCCTTAGAGCATTGTTGATCACTCACACTTCATTCTTGCGCACTTGTTCGACATTCTTAGTGATTTGAGCTCCGTTCCAGTGAGAACCTCGTGATAGTCTTTTGAGCTCAAGTCTGGGTCTTGTCTGTGCGTATTTGCTGTGATTTTTGTGTCTTGTGTGAGTTGCTCATCCCTCCCTTACTCCGTGCTTCTTTGTGAACATCTTTGTAAGGGCGAGAGACTCCAAGTTGTGGAGATTCCTCGCAAGCGGGATATAGTAAAGCTAAGCAAAACACCATGGTATTCAAGTGGGTCTTTGGACCACTTGAGAGGGGTTGATTGCAACCCTCGTCCGTTGGGACGCCACAACGTGGAAGTAGGCAAGTGTTGTACTTGGCCGAACCATGGGATAAACCACTGTGTCTATCTCTGTGTTGATCTCTTTGTGGTTATTGTGTTTTTGCTAAGACTCCACTCTAGCCACTTGGCATTATTGTGCTAACTCCTAATCAAGTTTTGTGGCATTAAGTTTCAAGCTTTACAGGATCACCTATTCACCCCCCCTCTAGGTGCTCTCAATTGGTATCAGAGTCGTTCTCTTCAAGAAAGGGACTAATCGCCCTAAGAGATGGATCCTAAGGGGAAGGGAATTGTGATCAATGATAAAGAGAAGGAGTCCTTCGTCAATGAGCCGAAAGACGACAAGCCTACTGACTCGGGCTCGGGCCACAAACGAAAAGATGGGAAGAAGAAGACGAGGTGCATCAAGGAGATCGTCTACTACGACGACAACGACGAGTCCTCTTCTTCCCAAAAGGACGACTATGACTACGAGAAAAAGAAAACGGTCAATTCAAACTTTTCTTTCAATTACTCTCGTATTCCGCAAAGTACAAATGCTCATTTGCTCTCCATTCCACTTGGTAAACCTCCTCACTTTGATGGAGAGGACTATGGATTTTGGAGCCATAAAATGCGTACTCACTTGTTCTCTCTCCATCCTAGCATATGGGAGATAGTAGAGAGTGGAATGAAATTTGATAGCTCAGATAGTCCTATGTTTATCAATGAACAGATTCATAAAAATGCACAAGCTACTACTGTGTTGTTAGCCTCTTTGTGCAGGGACGAGTATCATAAGGTGAGCGGCTTGGACAATGCCAAGCAGATCTGGGACACCCTCAAGATCTCTAATGGGTGAACGACGTCACCATGCTCACCAAGATGGAGTTGGTGGAGGGCGAACTCGGGAGATTCTCGATGATAAGGGGCGAGGAGCCAACCCAAACGTACAACCGGCTCAAGACCCTCGTCAACAAAATAAGGAGCTACGGAAGCACGCGATGGACGAACCACGACGTTGTCCGCCTAATGCTAAGGTCCTTTACTATTCTTGATCCACATCTTGTGAACAATATTCGTGGGAATCCTAGGTACACCAAGATGTCGCCCGAAGAAATTCTTGGGAAATTTGTAAGCGGGCGGATGATGATCAAGGAGGCAAGATACGTCGACGATGCACTAAATGGACCAATCCAAGAACCTCAAACTATTGCTCTCAAGGCAACGAGGAGCAAGGAGGCGCTACCTAGCAAGGTGGCGCAAGTTGAGGCGGCGGGGCTCAATGATGAAGAGATGGCCCTCATCATCAAGCGCTTCAAGACGGCGCTAAAGGGTCGCAAGGGGCAGCCAAGCAAGACCAAGACAAAGGGGAAGCGATCATGCTTCAAATGTGGTAAGATTGGTCATTTTATCGCTAATTGTCCCGATAACGATAGTGACCAGGAACAAGGGAACAAAAGGGAGAAGAAGAAAGCTTACAAGAAGGCTAAGGGCGAGGCACACCTTGGCAAGGAGTGGGACTCGGATTGTTCATCGTCCGACTCCGACAACGAAGGACTCGCCGCCACAGCCTTCAACAAATTGGCCCTCTTCCCCAACGAGCGTCACACATGCCTCATGGCGAAGGAGAAGAAGGTATGTGCTCGGAATACTACTTATGCTTCTTCAAGTGAGGATGAGTCCAATGATGATGATGAAATAGATTATTCATGTTTATTCAAAGGCCTAGATAGAACCAAGGTTGATAAAATTAATGAATTAATTGATGCCTTGAATGATAAGAATATGTTATTAGAAAAGCAAGAGGATCTTTTGTATGAAGAACATGATAAGTTTGTAGAGGCACAAAAATCCCTTGCTTTAGAAATTAAAAGAAATGAATGTTTTCTAGCGAATTATCTACATGCCATGACTCTATTTCTAGCTTAAAGAGCATAAATGATGATTTGAATGCTAAGTTAGAAATAGCAAATAAATCAACATATTGTGTAGAACATGTTACAATTTGTAATAGGTGTAAAGATTTTGATGTTGATGATTGTAGTAAACACCTAGTTTCAATTTCTAAATTGAATGATGAATTGGCTAGTCTTAATGCCCAACTTAAGACTAGCAAGAGTGAAATTGATAAAATAAAATTTGCAAGGGATGCCTACACGATTGGTAGACACCCCTCAATTAAGGATGGTCTTGGCTTCAAGAGAGAGGTCAAGAACTTAACAAGCCATAAGGTTTCCATCTCCGCCAAGGAGAAAGGGAAGGTCCCTATGGCTAGTAGTGCTCATAAGAACCATGCTTTCATGTATCATGATAGGAGACATTCTTGGAATGCTTTTAGAAGTTATGATGCTTTTGATTCTCATGCCATGGTTGCTTCTAGTTCTTCTATTATGCATGATAGAAATGTTGCTAGGAAAAATGTTATGCCTAGAAAAAATGTTGTTCATGTTCCTAGGAAAGTAATGAATGAAACTTCTACAATTTATTATGCTTGCAATGCTTCCTTTGCTATTTGTAGAAAGGGTAAGAAGGTAATTGCTAAGAAGTTAGGGGCCAAATGTAAGGGAGACAAAACTTGCATTTGGGTCCCTAAGACTATTGTAACTAACCTTGTAGGACCCAACATGAGTTGGGTACCTAAGACCCAAGCCTAAATTTGCCTTGCAGGTTTATGCATCCGGGGGCTCAAGCTGGATTATCGACAGCGGATGCACAAACCACATGACGGGGAAAAAGAGGATGTTCTCTTCCTACGTCAAGAACAAGGATCCCCAAGATTCAATAATATTCGGTGATGGGAACCAAGGCAAGGTAAAAGGGTTAGGAAAGATTGCTATTTCATCCGAGCACTCTATTTCTAATGTGTTTTTAGTTGAGTCGCTTGGATATAACTTGTTGTCTGTGAGTCAACTTTGCAATATGGGATATAATTGTTTATTCACAAATGTAGATGTGTCTGTCTTTAGAAGAAGTGATGGTTCATTAGCTTTTAAGGGTGTACTAGACGACAAACTTTATTTAGTTGACTTTGCAAAAGAGGAGGCCGGTCTAGATGCATGCCTAATTGCAAAGACTAGCATGGGCTGGCTGTGGCATCGCCGCTTAGCACATGTGGGGATGAAGAACCTTCACAAGCTTCTAAAGGGAGAACGTGATAGGTCTAACTAATGTGCATTTCGAAAAAGATAGACCTTGTACAGCTTGTCAAGCAGGCAAACAGGTGGGAAGCTCTCATCACACCAAAAATGTGATGACCACATCAAGACCTTTGGAGATGCTTCATATGGACCTCTTCGGACCCGTCGCCTATCTAAGTATAGGAGGAAGTAAGTATGGTCTTGTTATAGTTGATGATTTTTCCCGCTTCACTTGGGTATTCTTTTTGCAGGATAAATCTGAAACCCAAGGGACCCTCAAGCGCTTCCTAAGGAGAGCTCAAAATGAGTTTGAGCTCAAGGTGAAAAAGATAAGGAGCGACAACGGGTCCGAGTTCAAGAACCTTCAAGTGGAGGAGTACCTTGAGGAGGAAGGGATCAAGCACGAATTCTCCGCTCCCTACACACCACAGCAAAATGGTGTGGTAGAGAGGAAGAACAGGATGCTCATCGATATGGCGAGGACGATGCTTGGGGAGTTCAAGACCCCCGAGCTCTTTTGGTCGGAAGCCGTGAACACGGCTTGCCACGCCATCAACCGGGTCTACCTTCACCGCCTCCTCAAGAAGACTTCATATGAGCTTCTAACCGGTAACAAACCCAATGTGTCTTACTTTCGTGTATTTGGGAGCAAGTGTTATATTCTTGTGAAGAAAGGTAGAACTTCTAAATTTGCTCCCAAAGCTGTAGAAGGGTTTTTATTAGGTTATGACTCAAATACAAAGGCGTATAGGGTCTTCAACAAATCATCGGGTTTGGTTGAAGTCTCTAGCTACGTTGTATTTGATGAGACTAATGGCTCTCTAAGAGAGCAAGTTGTTGATCTTGATGATGTAGATGAAGAAGACGTTCCAACGGCCGCAATGCGCACCATGGCGATTGGCGATGTGCGACCATAGGAACAATTGGAGCAAGATCAACCTTCTTCCTCAACAATGGTGCATCCCCCAACACAAGACGATGAACAGGTTCATCAGGAGGAGGCGTGTGATCAAGGGGGAGCACAAGATGATCATGTGAGGGAGGAAGAAGCACAACTGGCACCTCCAACCCAAGTTCGAGCGACGATTCAAAGGAATCATCCCGTCAACCAAATTTTGGGTGACATTAGCAAGGGAGTAACTACTCGTTCTAGATTAGTTAATTTTTGTGAGCATTACTCCTTTGTCTCTTCTATTGAGCCTTTTAGGGTAGAAGAGGCCTTGCTAGATCCGGACTGGGTGTTGGCCATGCAGGAAGAGCTCAACAACTTCAAGTGTAATGAAGTTTGGACACTAGTGCCTCGTCCCAAGCAAAACGTTGTGGGAACCAAGTGGGTGTTCCGCAACAAACAGGACGAGCACAGGGTGGTGACGAGGAACAAGGCTCGACTTGTGGCAAAAGGTTATGCCCAAGTCGCAGGTTTGGACTTTGAGGAGACTTTTGCTCCTGTGGCTAGGCTAGAATCAATTCGTATATTGCTAGCATATGCCGCTCACCATTCTTTCAGGTTGTTCCAAATGGATGTGAAGAGTGCTTTCCTCAACGGGCCGATCAAGGAGGAGGTGTACGTGGAGCAACCCCCTGGCTTCGAGGATGAACGGTACCCCGACCACGTGTGTAAGCTCTCTAAGGCGCTCTATGGACTTAAGCAAGCCCCAAGAGCATGGACCTTTTAATTGCTAATGCTTTCAAGGTTGGGAAAGCCGATCCAACTCTTTTCACTAAGACGTGCGATGGTGATATTTTTGTGTGCCAAATTTATGTCGATGACATAATATTTGGTTCTACTAATCAAAAGTCTTGTGAAGAGTTTAGCAGGGTGATGACGCAGAAATTCGAGATGTCGATGATGGGCGAGTTGAACTACTTCCTTGGGTTCCAAGTGAAGCAACTCAAGGATGGCACCTTCATCTCCCAAACGAAGTACACGCAAGACTTGCTAAAGCGGTTTGGGATGAAGGACGCCAAGCCTGCAAAGACTCTGATGGGAACCGACGGACACACCGACCTTAACAAAGGAGGTAAGTCCGTTGATCAAAAGGCATACCGGTCAATGATAGAGTCTTTACTTTATTTATGTGCTAGTAGACCGGATATTGTGCTTAGCGTATGCATGTGTGCTAGATTTCAATCCGATCCAAGGGAGTGTCACTTAGTGGCCGTGAAGCAAATTCTTAGATATTTAGTCGCTACGCCTTGCTTCGGGATCTGGTATCCAAAGGGGTCTACCTTTGACTTGATTGGATATTCAGATTCCGACTATGCTAGATGTAAGGTCGATGGGAAGAGTACATCGGGGACGTGCCAATTCTTAGGAAGGTCCCTGGTGTCGTGGAACTCTAAGAAACAAACTTCCGTTGCCCTATCCACCGCTGAGGCCGAGTATGTTGTCGCAGGACAGTGTTGCGCGCAACTACTTCTGATGAGGCAAACCCTCCGGGACTTTGGCTACAATCTGAGCAAAGTCCCACTCCTATGTAACAATGAGAGTGCTATCCGCATAGCGGACAATCCTGTTGAGCACAGACGCACAAAGCACATTGACATCCGGCATCACTTTTTGAGAGACCACCAGCAAAAGGGAGATATCGAAGTGTTTTATGTTAGCACCGAGAACCAGCTAGTCGATATCTTTACCAAGCCTCTAGATGAGAAGACCTTTTGCAGGCTGCATAGTGAGCTAAATATCTTAGATTCGTGGAACTTGGATTGATTTATAGCATACATGTGTTTATGCCTTTGATCATGTTCCTTATGCATTTTGTTGTTTACTTGTGGTGCTCAAGTTGTACAAACACTCCCCGGACCTCACATGTCCTTTTGCAAGTGATGCACATATTTAGGGGGAGATGTGTTATAACTTGACCCTTTGAGACTAATCGTGTGCTTGAGTTTGCTTGATTTAGTCTCAAAGGTAGATTGAAAGGGAAAAGGTGGACTTGGACCATGCAAGACTTCCACTACACTCCGATGAGAGGGTAACTAATTCCAAGTTCATCTTCATGTCCTTATTGCCTTTGTACTCTTATGTGAAGATTTTGGTGAGGCAATGAGGTTTCAGGGCCAAGATTGATCTCGTTTTGGTGCTTGATGCCAAAGGGGGAGAAAATAAGGCCAAAGCAATAAATGGATCAGCTACCACTTGAGAAATTTTGAAAATAGTAGAATAGAGCTTTTGGTTTGTCAAAACTCTCTTGTTGTTTCTCTTTGTCAAAAGTTGGTCTCCTGTGGGGAGAATGTTTGATTATGGGAAAAAGGGGGAGTTTTGAATCTTTGATCAATTTCTCTTGGAATACCTCTCTTTATGACTCTACAAGTGAAGTTGACTTAGAGATAGGAAATTGAGTTTGATTTGCAAAAACAAACCAAGTGGTGGCAAAGAGTGATCCATATATGCCAAATTTGAATCAAAACAATTTTGAGTTTTCATTTGCATTGATATTGCACTTGTTCTAGTTGCTTTATGTTGTGTTGGCATAAATCACCAAAAAGGGGGATATTGAAAGGGAAATGTGCCCTTGGGCCATTTCTAAGTATTTTGGTGATTGAGTGCCAACACAAGTGCTTAAGTGTTAAAGTATCCCAAGTGATGGACAAAGTGCAAATCAAGATGTCGGGGACCATAATTAGGGGTACCCTCAAGACGCCTAATTCTCAGCTGGTAACCCCCATCAGCATAAAGCTGCAGAGGCCTGATGGGTTTGATTAAGTCAGGGATCAGTCCATACGAGCGACTCGATCACGCCACGCCCGAGCCTAGCCTCGGGCGAGGGCAGCCGACCCTAAGATGACTCCGTCTCGCCTGAGGCCTCCTCTTTCACGGCAGACGCATCTCCGGCTCGCCCGAGGCCCCGCCTTCGATAAGAAGTAACCCTGACTAAATCACCGCGCCAACCGACCAAGTCACCAGGGCGTTTAACGCAAAAGGTAAGACCGACGGGCGACCAGACTTCGCCAGAGGCGCCATAGGAGGCTCTGCCCGACCCAGGGCTCGGACTCGGGCTGAGGCCCCGGAAGACGGCGAACTCCGCTTCGCCCGACCCAGGGCTCGGACTCGGGCTAAGGCCCCGGAAGACGGCGAACTCCGCTCCGCCCGACCCAGGGCTCGGACTCGGGCTAAGGCCCCGGAAGACGGCGAACTCCGCTCCGCCCGACCCAGGGCTCGGACTCGGGCTAAGGCCCCGGAAGACGGTGAACTCCGCTCCGCCCGACCCAGGGCTCGGACTCGGGCTAAGGCCCCGGAAGACGGCGAACTCCGCTCCGCCCGACCCAGGGCTCGGACTCGGGCTAAGGCCCCGGAAGACGACGAACTCCGCCTCGCCCGACCCAGGGCTCGGACCCTGCCTCAGCCTCTGCCGAATGACCTCCGCCTCGCCCGACCCAGGAGTTCGGGCTCGGCCTCTGTCATGCAGGACGGACTCGGCCTCGACTTCGGAGGAGCCTCCACGACGCCCGACCTAGGACACAAGACCGCCACGTCAACAGGAAGCGTCATCATCACCCTGCCCTGAGCCGACTTGGGTCGCAGAGAACAAGACCGACGTCCCATCTGGCCAGCTACGCCAGATAGGCAATGATGGCGCCCCGCTAGACCATGACGACGGCGACTCTCAGCTCCCTTACGAAAGCAGGGAGACGTCAGCAAGAGCACAGCTGTTCCAACAGCTGTCCCTCCATCAGGCTCCGTTACTCCTCCAACAGCCACGACGCCACACCAACAGGGTGCCAAGATCTCTCCGGCTGCCACCTTGGCATGTACTTAGGGCGCTAGCTCTCCCTCGCTAGACACGTAGCACCTTGCTACACCCCCATTTTGTACACCTGGATCCTCTCCTTACGACTATAAAAGGAAGGACCAGGGCCTTCTTAGAGAAGGTTGGCCTCGCGGGAACGAGGGGCAGGGGCAGGCGCTCTCTCGGGGCCGCTCGCTCCCCTCACCCGCGCGGACGCTTGTAACCCCCTACTGCAAGCGCACCCGACCTGGGCGCGGGACGAACACGAAGGCCGCGGGAATTCTCCGACTCCCTCACGACCCGGCTCCGGCCACCTCGCTCTCGCTCTCTCTCTCCCCCCTTCGCGCTCGCCCACGCGCTCGACCCATCTGGGCTGGGGCACGCGGCACACTCACTCGTCGGCTCGGGGACCCCCCGGTCTCGGAACGCCGACAGTTGGCGCGCCAGGTAGGGGCCTGCTGCGTGTTGACGAGTAGATTCCCGTCAAGCTCCAGATGGGCAGTCTCCAACGACCTCTTCAACCCGGGACGGTGCTCCGTTTCGGGAGTCTTGAGTTCATATCTTTCGACGCCAGCTACGACATGATACTCCTTCCACCGCCGCGCGACAGCGACAATGGTGGCGGACAGCCCGCCCGCCGGCGGCGGAATCGACGACGCCTTTCCCGCGTGGGGGAAGGACAACTTTCGAGCTCGCTCCGTCCTCTCCCTCGCCATCGGAGGAGGAGGCGGGGCAACCAAGGCCGAGCGGGAGGCTGCGCTCCGACAGCTGTCGAGCAAATCGACATCCCCAGTGCCCCAACAGAGGACACGCTAGGCGTCACCCTCGCGTTCGAGGCAAAGGCGAGCGCCATCCCCCCGCAGCACGTCGACTCCGAGCAGGTGGACGACGCCAGCACGCTCGCGAAGGGCCTGCAGGACGTCGCCCTCGTACCCAAGACGACGGCGCGATCAGCCCCCGACGTGACTTCATCGCTCCTCGTCGACAAAAAGGTACCGACTGCTACCCATCTTTCGTCATTTCGACTCGGCCTCAACCCGCCTGGCGACCTCGCTTTGGCGGGCGCTCACGTTGAGGCGAGTGCAACCTCTCTAGGGTTTCGTGTGCGGTCGCCTTGGGACCGATTGACGGGTGTCTCGACCTACGGACCCTCTGGGTCCGAGGAAGATGACGACCCCAGCATCTGCTGGGATTTCTCCGGATTTGGCAACCCCAGTGCCATGCGGGACTTCATGACCGCATGTGACTACTGCCTCTCCGACTGTTCCGACGGCAGCCACAGCCTTGACGACAAGGACTGCGGCCCGAGCCGCGAATGTCTCCACGTCGAGCTAGGGGATCCCTCCGGAGGCGGCTGTCTCGGCATGCCGGAGGATGGTGATCCCCCTAGGCCAGCGCCTCGCGCCGACATCCCGCGGGAGCTAGCTGTGGTCCCCGTTCCGGCGGGGGGTCACGACCCACAGCTCGAGCAAGTCCGCGGGGCGCAGGCCGGGCTCGATGAGGGAGCAGGAGCGCTCGAGGCAATCCGCCAGAACATCGGGCAGGTATGGGCGAGCCAGCCCCTAGCCAGAGGAATACGTCACCTGCCCCAAGGTCTCCAGCACCGCATCGCCAACGATGCCAGGGACAGACCGCCACCCGCATCCGGCGGAACCGGTCAGGACCTGGCCGCCGCAGCGATGCTCCTCCGCGCGATGCCGGAGTCATCAACCACCGAGGGTCGGCGAATCCAGGGAGAACTCAAGCATCTCCTGGAAGGCGCCGCGGCCCGGCGGGCCGAGAGCTCTGCCTCCCGAAGGCAGGGGTACCCCTCGGAACCTCGTGCCGCGACTTCCCGACTCACGCGGGAAGCCTCGGTCTACACCGGGCGCACGCGCAACACCGCGCCTGCGGCCCCGGGCCACCTCGGCGACGAGCACCCTCATCGCGACCGTCGGGCCCGCCTCGACGAAAGGGTGCGCCGAGGTTATCACCCCAGGCGTGGGGGACGCTACGACAGCGGGGAAGATCGGAGTCCCTCGCCCGAACCACCCGGTCCGCAGGTCTTTAGCCGAGCCATTCGGCGGGCGCCGTTTCCGCCCCGATTCCGACCCCCGACTACTATCACGAAGTACTCGGGGGAAACGAGGCCGGAATTGTGGCTCGTGGACTACCGCCTGGCCTATCAGCTGGGTGGGACGGACGACGACAACCTCATCATCCGCAACCTCCCCCTGTTACTCTCCGACACCGCTCGTGCCTGGTTGGAGCACCTGCCTCCGGGGCAGATTTCCAACTGGGAGGATCTGGTCCAAGCTTTCGCCGGCAACTTCCAGGGCACGTACGTGCGCCCCGGGAATTCCTGGGATCTCCGAAGCTGTCGGCAACTGCCGGGAGAGTCTCTTCGGGACTACATCCGGCGGTTCTCGAAGCAGCGCACCGAGCTGCCCAACACCACCGACTCCGATGTCATTGGCGCGTTCCTCGCCGGCACCACCTGCCGTGACCTGGTGAGCAAGTTGGGTCGCAAGACCCCCACCAGGGCGAGCGAGCTGATGGACATCGCCACCAAGTTCGCCTCCGGCCAGGAGGCGGTAGAGGCCATCTTCCGAAAGGACAAGCAGCCCCAGGGCCGCCCGTCGGAAGATGCTCCCGAGGCGTCTACTCCGCGCGGCGCCAAGAAGAAAGGCAGGAGGAAGTCGCAAGCGAAACGCGACGTTCCCGATGCAGACCTTGTCGCCGCCGCCGAGCACAAGAACCCTCGGAAGCCCCCCGGAGGTGCTAACCTCTTCGACAAGGCACTCAAGGAGACGTGCCCCTACCATCAGGGGCCCGTCAAGCACACCCTCGAGGAGTGCGTCATGCTTCAGCGCCACTTCCACTGGGCCGGGCCACCCACAGAGGGTGACAAGGCCCGCGACGGCGGCAAGAAGGAAGATCACCAAGCAGGAGGGTTCCCCGAGGTCCGCGACTGCTTTATGATCTACGGAGGGCATGCGGCGAATGCCTCGGCTCGGCATCGTAAGCAAGAGCGTCGGGAGGTCTGCTCGGTGAAGGTGGCGGCGCCAGTCTACCTAGACTGGTCCGACAAGCCCATCACCTTCGACCGGGACGACCACCCCGACCACGTGCCGAGCCCGGGGAAGTACCCGCTCGTCGTCGACCCCGTCATCTGCGACGTCAGGCTCACCAAGGTCCTGATGGATGGGGGCAGCTGCCTCAACATCATCTACGTCGAGACCCTCAGGCTCCTGCGCGTCGATCTGTCATCCGTCCGAGCAGGCGCTGCGCCCTTCCACGGGATCATTCCCGGGAAGCGCGTCCAGCCCCTCGGACAGCTCGACCTCCCTGTCTGCTTCGGAACACCCTCCAACTTCCGAAGGGAGACTTTGACGTTCGAGGTGGTCGGGTTCCGAGGAACCTACCACGCAGTGCTGGGGAGACCATGCTACGCGAAGTTCATGGCCATCCCCAACTACACTTATCTGAAGCTCAAGATGCCGGGCCCCAACGGGGTCATCACCGTCGGCCCCACGTACAAACACGCATTCGAATGCGATGTGGAGTGCGTGGAGTACGCCGAGGCCCTCGCCGAGTCCGAGGCCCTCATTGCCGACCTGGAAAGCCTCTCCCGAGAGGTGCCGGACGTGAAGCGACATGCCGGCAACTTCGAGCCAGCGGAGACGGTTAAGGCCGTCCCTCTCGACCCCAGTGGCGACGCCTCCAAGCAGATTCGAATCGGATCCGGGCTCGACCCCAAATAGGAAGCAGTGCTCGTCGACTTTCTCCGCGCAAACGCCGACGTCTTTGCGTGGAGTCCCTCGGACATGCCCGGCATACCGAGGGATGTCGCCGAGCACTCGCTGGATATTCGGGCGGAGCCCGACCGGTCGGACAGCCTCTGCGCCGATTCGACGAGGAAAGGCGCAGGGTGATAGGCGAGGAGGTCCACAAGCTGATGGCAGCAGGGTTCGTCAAAGAGGTATTCCATCCCGAATGGCTTGCCAACCCTGTACTTGTGAGGAAAAAAGGGGGGAAATGGCGGATGTGTGTAGACTACACTGGTCTCAACAAAGCATGTCCGAAAGTCCCCTACCCTCTACCTCGCATCGATCAAATCGTGGACTCCACTGCAGGGTGCGAAACCCTGTCTTTCCTCGATGCCTACTCAGGGTATCATCAAATCAAGATGAAAGAGTCCGACCAGCTCGCGACTTCTTTCATCACGCCCTTCGGCATGTACTGTTATGTCACAATGCCGTTCGGTTTGAGGAACGCGGGTGCAACGTACCAGCGGTGCATGAACCATGTGTTCGGCGAACACATCGGTCGCACGGTCGAGGCCTACGTCGATGACATCGTAGTCAAGACGAGGAAAGCCTCCGACCTTCTCTCCGACCTCGAACTGACATTCCGGTGTCTCAAGGCGAAGGGCGTCAAGCTCAATCCCGAGAAGTGCGTCTTCGGGGTGCCCCGGGGCATGCTTTTGGGATTCATCGTCTCCGAGCGGGGCATCGAAGCCAACCCGGAGAAGATCGCGGCCATCACAAACATGGGGCCCATCAAGGACTTAAAAGGCGTACAGAGGGTCATGGGATGCCTCGCGGCCTTGAGCCGTTTCATCTCGCGCCTCGGCGAAAGAGGCCTGCCCCTGTACCGTCTCTTAAGGAAGGCCGAGTGCTTCACTTGGACTCCCGAGGCCGAGGAAGCCCTCGGGAACCTGAAGGCGCTCCTCACCCAGGCGCCCGTCTTGGTACCCCCAGCTGATGGAGAAACCCTCTTGGCCTACGTCGCCGCAACCACTCAGGTGGTCAGCGCCGCGATCGTGGTCGAAAGGCAGGAAGAGGGGCATGCTTTGCCCATTAAGAGGCCAGTTTACTTCGTCAGCGAAGTGCTGTCCGAGACCAAGATCCGCTACCCACAAGTCCAGAAGCTGCTATATGCAGTGATCCTGACGAGGCGAAAGCTGCGGCATTACTTCGAGTCTCATCCGGTGACTGTGGTGTCATCCTTCCCCCTGGGGGAGATCATCCAGTGCCGAGAAGCCTCGGGACGGATCGCGAAGTGGGCGGTGGAAATCATGGGCGAGGCAATCTCGTTCGCCCCTCGGAAGGCCATCAAGTCCCAGGCACTGGCGGACTTCGTAGCCGAATGGGTCGACACCCAGTTGCCGACGGCTCTGATCCAGCTGGAGCTCTGGACCATGTTTTTCGACGGGTCGCTGATGAAGACGGGAGCTAGCGCGGGCCTGCTCTTCGTCTCGCCCCTCGGGAAACACCTGCGCTACGTGCTCCGCCTCCACTTCCCGGCGTCCAACAATGTGGTGGAGTACGAAGCTCTGATCAACGGATTGCGAATCGCCATCGAGCTAGGGGTCCGACGCCTCGATGCACGCGGCGACTCGCAGCTCGTCATCGACCAAGTCATGAAGAACTCCCTCTGCCGCGACCCGAAGATGGAGGCCTACTGTGACGAGGTTCGACGCCTGGAAGACAAGTTCTACGGTCTCGAGCTTAACCACATCGCCCGGCGCTACAACGAGACTGCGGACGAGCTGGCGAAGATAGCCTCGGGGCGAACAACGGTTCCCCCGGACGTCTTCTCCCGGGATCTGCACCAACCCTCCGTCAAGATAGGCGACGCGCCCGAGCCCGAGGCACCCTCGGCCTCGTCCGAGGTGACCTCGGCCCAGCCCGAGCCATCCTCGGCTCAACCCGAGGAACCCTCGGAGCCCGAGGGCGAAGCGCTGCACATCGAGGAGGAGCAGAACGGGGTCGTGCCAGGTCAAGATTGGCAAACCCCGTACCTGCAATATCTCCACCAAGGAGAACTGCCCCTCGACCGAGCCGAGGCTCGGCGGGTAGCGCGACGCGCCAAATCGTTCGTCTTGCTGGGCGATGAGAAGGAGCTCTACCACCGTAGCCCCTTGGGCATCCTCCAGCGATGCATCTCCATCGCCGAAGGTCAGGAACTCCTGCGGGAAATACACTCGGGGGCTTGCGGCCATCATGCAGCACCTCGAACCCTCGTCGGGAACGCTTTCCGCCAAGGCTTCTACTGGCCGACGGCGGTGGCTGACGCCACTAGAATTGTCCGCGCCTGCGAAGGGTGCCAATTCTATGCGAAGCAGACCCACCTGCCCGCTCAAGCTCTGCAGACGATGCCCATCACCTGGCCCTTCGCTGTGTGGGGTCTGGACCTCGTCGGCCCTCTGCAGAAGGCGCCCGGGGGCTACACGCACCTGCTGGTCGCCGTCGACAAATTCTCCAAGTGGATCGAGGTCCAACCCCTGAACAGCATCAGATCCGAGCAGGCGGTGGCGTTCTTCACCAACATCATCCATCGCTTCGGGGTCCCGAACTCCATCATCACCGACAATGGCACCCAGTTCACCGGCAAAAAATTCTTGGATTTTTGCGAGGATCACAACATCCGGGTGGACTGGGCCGCCGTAGCTCATCCCATGTCGAATGGGCAAGTAGAGCGCGCCAATGGCATGATCCTACAAGGGCTCAAGCCTCGGATTTACAACAACCTCAACAAGTTCGGCAAGCGGTGGATGAAGGAACTCCCCTCGGTGGTCTGGAGCCTGAGGACGACGCCGAGCCGAGCCACGGGTTTCACGCCTTTCTTCCTGGTCTACGGGGCCGAGGCCGTCTTGCCCACGGACCTGGAATACGGCTCCCCAAGGACGAGGGCCTACAACGAAGAAAGCAACCAAGCTAGCCGAGAAGACTCGCTGGACCAGCTGGACGAGGCTCGGGACAGGGCCTTACTACACTCGGCGCGGTACCAGCAGTCCCTGCGACGCTACCACGCCCGAGGGGTCCGACCCCGAGATCTCCAGGTGGGCGACCTGGTGCTTCGGCTGCGGCAGGACGCCCGAGGGAGGCACAAGCTCACGCCCCCCTGGGAGGGGCTGTTCATCATCGCCAAAGTTCTGAAGCCCGGAACGTACAAGCTGGCCAACAGTCAAGGCGAGGTCTACGGCAACGCTTGGAACATCCAACAGCTACGTCGCTTCTACCCTTAAGATGTTTCCAAGTTGTTCATATACCCCGCACCCACGCAAAGTTTAGTCAACAAGGAAGGGTCAGCCTCGCCTCGGCAAGGCCCGACCCTCCCTCGGGGGCTAAAAGGGGGGAAACCCCCTCTGCGTCAAAATTTTCCTCGAAAAGAAAATCTCTTTTACCAGAACATCTTTCGTGCTTTTTGACTACTTCGAAAAGTGGGTCCTGGAAACGACGGGGTACACGTAAGCAGTCAAGGCTGACCGAGCCGAGGGACTCCTACGCCTCCGGGATACAGATACCTCACTCATCACCTTCTGCGATAAGTAACTCGCGCTCGGATAAGGTGAATCCGCGGATCGAACGAGTCTTTACGTACGGAAGCTCTTCTGTCGAAGCGATTCTTCGAACCTTCTCGACCGAATCGGTGACAGGGCCTCATGGACGGGTAAAAGTACGCGTAAGCGGCAAGGCCGACCGAGCCGAGGGACTCCCACGCCTCCGGGATACGGATACCTCACTCATCACCTTCCGCGAGAAGCAACTCTCGCTCGCACTAACATCCCTGCTACCGACAAAAAGTCCAGATACTCGAAACAAGAGGAAAAGAGACGCAGCTTTATAACGCAGCAAGGGTGTGTGTTCTGGCCTTGACGGCCGCACAAGGCCCACGCTACAAGACGATTTGACCCTGCAGGCTCGGATCTTGACGCTGGAAGAGGGCGATGACACCCTCGGCATCGACAGCACCTTCGGCGAGGCCCGACCTAGCCTCGGACGGCGACGCGGTCCGAGGGCCTCTGCTCCGAAGGACGGCGTCATCACCACGCCCGAGCAATCGCCGTCAGGGACTTTTCCGGATCCGGCCCGAGCGGGCGGCTCGGCCGGCCACCTCCGGAGCCTCGGCCGACCGCCTTCCGAGGGCGCCAGCTCGATCCGAAGCCTCGGCTGAGCAGCTCCGACGACAATCCTGCCAACAGACAACCCGGCTAGGCTCCGGCCAACCAGGTTTCATTTCCGAGCCAATTCCGCCTCTGCTGATATCGCTACCCCTGGCCTCGGCTCGTCGAAGAGCGGCCGAGGGGTCTCTTTATCTAGGCTAGAGGAGCCTCGGACAACAGGTCCGACCGAGCCGAGGGACTCCTACGCCTCCGGGATACGGATACCTCACTCGTCACCTTGACACGGGGCAACTCACGCTTGGTGAAGCGGTTCAAATAATCAGCAGGCGAGTCTTAGTGCTCGAAAATGAGGAAAAAACACGGCTCTGTGCCGGAGTTACATACATGTTCAGGCCCCGAAAGCCGAAACGAACAAAAAACCCGGCACTCGAAGTGCCATTACAAACGGAACTCCGGTTCCCCCCCCCCCCCCCCGCAGGTACGAACAACCCCACTCGATGGGGGTGGGCCTACGGGGCAGCAGAAGACCGACAAACGGCACGTCGCCGCCCGCCCCGGCAGCGGCGACGATGAAGACGTCTGTCCTGGGGGGCCCAACAGCAGCAATGATGGCCTCAGGGCGGATGCTGCTGCTGGGAGGCCCCCGCCCTTGCCCAAACTCGAGAGGCAAGGACGGGCAGAAGGCCGTAGAGTCGGAGGTCGGTCCGTGGCCAACCTCGGCTGTCGCGCCGGCGGAAGAACCTCTTCCAGCTGCCGTGGCGGGAGGCGGCACCGGGGGCGGCTCCGAGATCGCTCGGCTCGGAGAGCCGGGCACGCTGCAGCTGTTGGCGCCACGGACGACTCCCGCCCTTCCCCCCGATCACTGAGGGAAGGAGCGGGTCACCACCCGCGCAGGGGCCAACCCCGACCCGGCACACGCCCCTCCTCAGCCCTGGTGATGAAAATCCTTGAGGCTGAGGAAGGGGCGGATGCCGCAGCCCGGCTCGCTTTCCCCCACCATCAAGCCGGAGGTCACCACCCTGGGTGACCGCCGGTGGAGGGGTGCAGCCGGGCTGCATGATGAAAATCCTTGAAGCCGAACGATGGCTGAAAGGTACCAACTCCCACGGAGTTGCGTTCCTCCAACGATGGGGCGAAAAGACGGCGGTTTCCCCCATCCGGGGGCTTGGAAGGTGGAAAGACACGATGCATAAGGCAGGGAGAGGGCATGGTCGCCTTATGAAAGGGTCGCCCTCCTTTTAAAGGCAACTCCCCCTGCTTGCGCCCCCAACCGTCACGGGCTGAGTCTTCTTCAACACGCCTCCAAAGCCCTCCCCCGCGGCGCGGGGGCTGGGACCCACAAGTCAGGAAGACCGGCTTCGAGCAGAGGAGGCCGAACCGTCACGCACGACGCACGCAACCACCCAGCGGTTACAAGTAACCCTCCACTTTTGCCCAGACCAGCGGGCGAAAGGGGCAGGCGGCCGTGCAGGCGGCATGCAACCGCGCCGAGTGGACGCGCCTCTCCGACTCCTGACAGGCCAGCGCGGCGGCTCAAGCCCACGCGTCGTGCAACTGGCGCGCCGGGTGCTGCATGCGAGCCGCTGTGCCACTTGCGCCACCACCGCACCTCCTCGATTGCGGAACCGATACCGCGGTTCGAGGCGACCCAGCCCGCGACCCAGCAGCGCCAGCCTGGCGCAGCGGTCAAACGCGGTCAAAAGTGGGCCGGCAGTAATGACGGTGGCAGGCGCGCGAGAGCAGCGGTCACGCCATCTGCCAAGCTCATGTCCCATCCGGAGGCAGCGAGGGAACCATCTCTCACGGTGTGAAGGCGACGCGCCCGTGACCCGTACCTCGAACGGCTCGCGCACGCAACGGCAACCTCGCCGACCGCTCGCCCCGGCGCATTAACTCCGCGGCTGGACAGGTGACGTTTCTGGCAGGGGCAGCTGGCGACGCTTCGCCTCCGCCAAAACGACCTCACCAAAAAAGGTACGCCACGTCGTTCAATTTCGTATCCTTTTTCCCTTTTCCTTCTTTCTCTATCTCTTGCAATAGGGACTGGGAAGGAGGATACCCCCAAAGGGATCCTTCCCCGTGAAGGAACTAGGCTCCGAGCCTCCCTACTGATCAGGGGTTCGAAGGCTGGCCCCCCGAGGGGTTCAACAGCCGCCTCAGATCGCGTGGGCCCGACACCCACTACTGGTCAGGGGTTCGAAGGTCGGCCTCCCGAAAGGTTCCACGACCGCCTCAGGCTACTAGGGCTCCGCGCCCATTACTGATCAGGGGTTCGAAGGCTGGCCTGTCGAAGGGTTCACAGTCGCCTCAGACGCCGAGCGAGGGATGACCAGGGGTACGTTCGATACATAACCAAGGCTCGGGCTGCGCTCCCGAGGTACCCTAGGACATTTCCGAGACCAGCGGGAACGACTCTGTAACGGAATCCCATCGGAGGGAGGCAACGAGCCCTCGGACCCCGTCGCTAGGGGACCGGGTCCGGCAGATCACCCGCAGGTACTTTTGGGCGTGCCTCCGGGCCCCTAGCCGACCCCCAACGAACGGGGCACGAACGTCCACTCGGATTACCCAATTGCAGCTCACCGGAGACACCATGTTCGGTGCCCATCGAGGGTAACATGGCGCTCTCCCCCCTCCTCCTTGCGGAAAGGCGACGTAGGGGCGTATGTAAAAAGTCGAGTCTGTCCCTGATCGTCCTCTCGCTCCGTGCGGAGGCTCGAGGGCTGCTCTCGCAAACCCGGCTCCGGCCGAACCGTTGACAGCGTCAACATACCAGCCCGAGAACTTGGGCCCCGACAGTGCACCTGGGCTACGCCCTGCCCGCATGAGGGAACCGCCAGACCAGCCGAGGCATTGCGCAAGGCATTAAGACCTCGAAGGAGTGAAACCACTCCTCCGAGGCCTCGGGGGCTACACCCGGCGGGTGCGCTCGCGCGCACCCACCGGAACAAAGTACCACCGAGAAAGGCTGGTCCCCTTGCAAAAAAGTGCGACGCAAGCCTCCAAGCGAGTGTTAACACTCTCTTCGAGGCTCGGGGGCTACTGTCGGGGACCATAATTAGGGGTACCCTCAAGACGCCTAATTCTCAGCTGGTAACCCCCATCAGCATAAAGCTGCAGAGGCCTGATGGGTTTGATTAAGTCAGGGATCAGTCCATACGAGCGACTCGATCACGCCACGCCCGAGCCTAGCCTCGGGCGAGGGCAGCCGACCCTAAGATGACTCCGTCTCGCCTGAGGCCTCCTCTTTCACGGCAGACGCATCTCCGGATCGCCCGAGGCCCCGCCTTCGATAAGAAGTAACCCTGACTAAATCACCGCGCCAACCGACCAAGTCACCAGGGCGTTTAACGCAAAAGGTAAGACCGACGGGCGACCAGACTTCGCCAGAGGTGCCATAGGAGGCTCTGCCCGACCCAGGGCTCGGATTCGGGCTGAGGCCCCGGAAGACGGCGAACTCCGCTCCGCCCGATCCAGGGCTCGGACTCGGGCTAAGGCCCCGGAAGACGGCGAACTCCGCTCCGCCCGACCCAGGGCTCGGACTCGGGCTAAGGCCCCGGAAGACGGCGAACTCCGCTCCGCCCGACCCAGGGCTCGGACTCGGGTTAAGGCCCCGGAAGACGGTGAACTCCGCTCCGCCCGACCCAGGGCTCGGACTCGGGCTAAGGCCCCGGAAGACGGCGAACTCCGCTCCGCCCGACCCAGGGCTCGGACTCGGGCTAAGGCCCCGGAAGACGACGAACTCCGCCTCGCCCGACCCAGGGCTTGGACCCCGCCTCGGCCTCTGCCGAATGACCTCCGCCTCGCCCGACCCAGGAGTTCGGGCTCAGCCTCTGTCATGCAGGACGGACTCGGCCTCGACTTCGGAGGAGCCTCCACGACGCCCGACCTAGGACACAAGACCGCCACGTCAACAGGAAGCGTCATCATCACCCTGCCCTGAGCCGACTTGGGTCGCAGAGAACAAGACCGGCGTCCCATCTGGCCAGCTACGCCAGATAGGCAATGATGGCGCCCCGCTAGACCATGACGACGGCGACTCTCAGCTCCCTTACGAAAGCAGGGAGACGTCAGCAAGAGCACAGCTGTTCCAACAGCTGTCCCTCCATCAGGCTCCGTTACTCCTCCAACAGCCACGACGCCACACCAACAGGGTGCCAAGATCTCTCCGGCTGCCACCTTGGCATGTACTTAGGGCGCTAGCTCTCCCTCGCTAGACACGTAGCACCTTGCTACACCCCCATTTTGTACACCTGGATCCTCTCCTTACGACTATAAAAGGAAGGACCAGGGCCTTCTTAGAGAAGGTTGGCCTCGCGGGAACGAGGGGCAGGGGCAGGCGCTCTCTCGGGGCCGCTCGCTCCCCTCACCCGCGCGGACGCTTGTAACCCCCTACTGCAAGCGCACCCGACCTGGGTGCGGGACGAACACGAAGGCCGCGGGAATTCTCCGACTCCCTCACGACCCGGCTCCGGCCACCTCGCTCTCGCTCTCTCTCTCCCCCCTTCGCGCTCGCCCACGCGCTCGACCCATCTGGGCTGGGGCACGCGGCACACTCACTCGTCGGCTCGGGGACCCCCCGGTCTCGGAACGCCGACACAAGAGTAAAGGTATGTTTCTAAGACTTAGTACACTGTTTTGAAGACTAATGCTCTGTGTCTAAGTGCTGGAAACAGGAAAAATCAAATTGGAAAAGAGATGGCTTTGTACAGCCAAAGTCTGCTCAGTCTGGGTGCACCGGACAGTGTCCGGTGGTGCACCGAACAGTGTCCGGTGCGCCAGACTGGCTCTGGCGAAGTTGCTGCTCTTGGGACTTCGACGGTGGTGTACGGCTATAAATCATCGGACTATCCGGTGGTGCACCGAACTGTTCGGTAAGCGGTTCACAGGCGAACTCGTCGCTCTCTGGAGATGATTAACGGCGTACGGCTATAATTCACCGGACTGTCCGGTGGTGCACCGAACTGTCCGGTGAGCCAACAGTCAGCCGGGCCAACTGTCGGCCGAGGATTCTGCGCGTGACGCGTGGCCGAGCCAACGGTCACAAGGGGGCACCGGATTGTCCGGTGTGCACCGGACAGTGTCCGGTGCGCCAACGGCTCTGAATCTCCAACGGTCGGCTTCGCTAAAGAAGGAAAGAAATCTGCACCGGACAGTGTCCGGTGGTGCACCGGACTGTCCGGTGCGCCAGGCGACTGAAGGCAAGAATTGCCTTCCTAGAATGCTCTCAACGGCTCCTAGCTGCCTTAGGGCTATAAAAGGGACCCCTAGGCACATGGAGGAGTACACCAAGCATCCTTAGAGCATTGTTGATCACTCACACTTCATTCTTGCGCACTTGTTCGACGTTCTTAGTGATTTGAGCTCCGTTCCAGTGAGAACCTCGTGATAGTCTTTTGAGCTCAAGTCTGGGTCTTGTGTGTGCATATTTGCTATGATTTTTGTGTCTTGTGTGAGTTGCTCATCCCTCCCTTACTCCGTGCTTCTTTGTGAACATCTTTGTAAGGGCGAGAGACTCCAAGTTGTGGAGATTCCTCGCAAGCGGGATATAGTAAAGCTAAACAAAACACCATGGTATTCAAGTGGGTCTTTGGACTGCTTGAGAGGGGTTGATTGCAACCCTCGTCCGTTGGGACGCCACAACGTGGAAGTAGGCAAGTGTTGTACTTGGCCGAACCACGGGATAAACCACTGTGTCTATCTCTGTGTTGATCTCTTTGTGGTTATTGTGTTTTTGCTAAGACTCCACTCTAGCCACTTGGCATTATTGTGCTAACTCCTAATCAAGTTTTGTGGCATTAAGTTTCAAGCTTTACAGGATCACCTATTCACCCCCCCTCTAGGTGCTCTCACTTTCACGTTAGAAACCAGCACCTTGGGTACCCAAACACAAGTCTTTGAACCCTTGTGTTTGCCCCCAACATATTTGGCAACTACTTTGCCTGATTTGTTAGTAAGCACATATGAAGCATCAAAAGTTTTAAATGAAATGTTATGATCATTTGATGCAACAAGAGTTTTCTTTTTAGGCATTTTAATATGTGTAGAATGCCTAGAGCTAGAAGCCTCATTTTTATACATGAAAGCATGATGAATAACAGTGTGAGGTTTTCTAGCATGAATTCTCCTAATTTTGTGCTCAGGATAATTAGCAGGATATAAAATATAGCCCTCATTATCCTAAACCATGGGTGCCTTGCCCTTAACAAAATTAGATAATTTCTTAGGGACATTAAGCTTGACATTGCTTCCCTGTTGGAAATCAATGCCATCCTTAATGCCAGGGCGTCTCTCATTATAGAGCATGCTTCTAGCAAATTTAAACTTTTCATTTTCAATTTCATGCTCATTAATTTTAGTAGTTAATTGAGCTATATGATCATTTTGTTGTTTAATTAAAGCAAGGTGATCATTTATAGCATCAACATTAATATCTCTACATCTAGTGCAAATGGAAACATGCTCAACAGTAGACATAGAGGGTTTGCAAATGTTTAACTCATCAATCTTAGCATGTAAAATAGCATTCTCATTTCTAAGATTGGAAATGGCATCATTGCAAATATTTAAATCTTTAACCTTAGAAATTAAACTATCATTTTCAGTTCTAAGGCTAGAAATTGTATCATTTAATTTATCAATCTTAGCACATAGACTAGCATTTTCATTTCTAAGACTAACAATTGAATCATGGCAAATGCTAAGCTCTTTAGTCAAGTTTTCATTTTTCTCTACTTCCTGAGCATAAGCATTTTTTTACTTTAACATGCTTTTGTTTTCTTTAATAAGGAATTCCTCTTGGCTATCCAAGAGTTCATCCTTCTCATGAATGACTCCTATTAATTCATTCAATTTTTCTTTTTGTTGCATGTTAAGGTTGGCAAAAAGAGTGAGCAAATCGTCTTCATCTTCACTAGAGCTACCTTCATCACTAGATGATATTTGGTGGCTCTAGATTGTACCTTCTTTTTGCCATCTTTTGCCATGAAGCACTTGTGGCCGACGTTGGGGAAGAGGAGGCCCTTGTTGACGGCGATGTCGGCGGCGTCCTCATCGGAGGAGGAGTCGGTGGAGCTCTCATCGGAGTCCCATTCCCGACACACATGGGCATCGCCGCCCTTCTTCTTGTAGTACCTCTTCTTTTCTTTCTTCCCCTTCTTGTCGTCGCCCCTGTCACTATCACTAGACATTGGACATTTAGCAATAAAATGACCGGGCTTACCACATTTGTACCACACCCTCTTGGAGCAGGGTTTGTAGTCCTTCCCCCTCCTTTGCTTGAGGATTTGGCGAAAGCTCTTGATGATGAGCGCCATTTCCTCATTGTCGAGCTTGGAGGCGTCGATGGGAAGCCTACTCGATGTAGACTCCTCTTTCTTCTCTTCCGTTGCTTTGAATGTGACGGGTTGTACCTCGGGTGTGGAGGTGGCGCCTTTCTCCAAGTTGACGATGTGTTTGGAGCCTTTGACCATTAGTTCAAAGCTCACAAACTTTCCAATTACCTCCTCGGGAGACATTATCTTATATCTAGGATCACCACGTATTAATTTAACTTGAGTGGGATTACGAAATATGAGAGATCTAAGAATAACCTTGACCATCTCATGGTCATCCCATTTGGTGCTCCCGAGGTTGCGCACTTGGTTCACCAAGGTCTTGAGTCGGTTGTACATTGCTTGTGGCTCCTCTCCTTGGTTGAGGATGAATCGACCGAGCTCCCCCTCGATCGTCTCCCGCTTGGTGATCTTGGTCACCTCATCTCCTTCGTGCGCGGTCTTGAGTACATCCCAAATCTCCTTAGCACTCTTTAACCCTTGCACCTTATTATACTCCTCTCAACTGAAGGAGGCGAGGAGTATAGTAGTTGCTTAGGAGTTAAAGTGCCAGATTTGGGTGACTTCGTCCGAGTCGTAGTCGTCGTCCCCTACCTTAGGTACCTGCACTCCAAACTCAACAATGTTCCATATGCTTTCATGGAGTGAGGTTAGATGGTGCCTCATTTTATTACTCCACATAGAATAATCTTCACCATCAAAACATGGTGGCTTGCCTAATGGAACAGAAAGTAATGGAGTACGCTTAGAAATGCGGGGATAACGAAGTGGCATCTTACTGTACTTCTTGCGCTCATGGCGCTTAGAAGTGACAGACGCCGAGTCGAAGCCAGATGTGGAGGGCGACGAAGAGTCGGTCTCGTAATAGACCGCTTTCTTCATCTTTTCTTCTTATCGCCACTCCGATGCGACTTGATGTGTGAAAGGGATCCTTCCTTCACCTTATTGCCGGACTCCCTTGATGGAGTCTTCCCATGGCTTGTGGCTTTGTCGTTGGTTTCCATCTCCCTCTTGGCGTGATCTCCCGACATCACTTCGAGTGGTTAGACTCTAATGAAGTACCGGGCTCTAATACCAATTGAAAGTCGCCTAGAGGGGGGTGAATAGGTGTAATCTGAAATTTACAAATTAAAACACAAACTACAAGTCGAGGTTAGTGTTAGAATTAAATCCAAGTCCGGGAGAGAGAGAGAGGGAAACAAATCAACCAAGAAATAAAGCAGATGAACACGGTGATTTGTTTTACCGAGGTTCGGTTCTAAAGAACCTAGTCCCCGTTGAGGTGGTCACAAAGATCGGGTCTCTTTCAACCCTTTCCCTCTCTCAAACGGTCACCTAGACCGAGTGAGCCTTCTTCCTTAATCTCATGGGTCACTTAGACCCCGTAAGGACCACCACACAATTGGTGTCTCTTGCCTTGCTTACAAAGCTTTTTAGAGTAAGAAGTGAGAAAGAAAAGAAAGCCAACCAAGAAAACAAGAAACACAAGTGATCTTCTCATAAGTCCTAATGCACTAGAATTGAGTTGGGGACTTGGAGTGGATCGATCCCTTTGATTTGTGTCTTGGAGTGAAGTCTATTGCTCTTGTATTGAATGCAAAGTTCTGAAAGCTTGGATGGTTGGAGTGGTGGTGGTTGGGGGGTATTTATAGCCCTCAACCACCAAACAACCGTTGGGGATGGCTGTATCGATGGGCGTACCAGACAGTTCGGTGCGCCAGCCATGTCACCCAACAGTTAGGGTTCTGGAGCTTGTGACCGTTGGAGGCTTTGTCCTCTAATGGCACCGGACATTCCGGTGCCGCACCGGACAGGTACTATTCACTGTTTGGTGTGCCTCTGACAACTGCTCTGACTTCTGCGTGCACTGTTCGCGCACTGTAGCGTTGTAGGGGTCCGTTGCAGTCGACCGTTGCACTGGATAGTCGTTGCTCCGCTGGTGCACCGGACAGTCTGGTGGCACACCGGACAGTCCGGTGAATTATAGCAAAGCGTGCCTGAAGAAACCCGAGAGTGGCTAGTTTGATCATGTACGGTCCTGGTGCATCGGACACTGTCTGGTGGCATACCGGACAGTCCGGTGCGCCAGACTAGAGCACACTCGGTTTCTTTGCTCCTTTGAATTGAACCTTTAACTTGAATATTTATTGGTTTGAGTTGAAATTTTATGAACCTGTAGAATATGTATTCTAGAGCAGACTAGTTAGTCCATTATTTGTGTTGGGCATTCAACCACCAAAAATAATTGTGGGAAAATGTTAACCCTATTTCCCTTTCAGTACCAACCACATTTCGGTACTTCGTAGTATCATCAGGAGATAGGGGAACACCACCATGAAGGGAGAGCTTATTAGCAGGCAGCATGGGCGTAGAAACCCCTATAGAAGTATCCATGTTTGTGCGTATGTATTTGCGTTGCGTTAAAATCAGCCCGAAGAAGTGTGATGCACCACAACGCCAAGAAAATAATTGTGTCGCCCAAGATCCTTCACAACAAACTCACAACAAAGTTGTTGGAGAAGCTTGTCTGTTGCTGAAGATGAGGAGCTGACAATAATAATATCGTCCACATAAATAAGTATATAAATCTAAAGACTATCTTGGTTAAAGAAAAATAAAGAGACATCAGCCTTCGATGCTTGAAATCCCAGTTGTATCAGGGTGCCGCTCAAGCGAGAGAACTGTGCCTGGGGCGCCTGTTTAAGGTTGTATAGAGACTTATCAAGTTTGCATAAAAACTTTGGATGTGATGAATCCTCGAAACCCAGCGGCTGCTTCATGTACACATCTTCATCAAGAACACCATGCAAAAATGCATTTTGGATATCAATTTGCCAAAGAAACCAATTACGAGAGATCGCCAAAGAGAGAAGTAGACGGATAGTGGTTGGCTTGATGATAGGACTAAATGTAGCATCATAATCAACACCATATTGCTGCTTGAAACCTCTTAGCCACCAGACGAGCTTTGTAGCGAGCAATAGATCCATCAGGGTTATGCTTGAGTTTAAAAACCCATTTAGAATCAATAACATTGTTGCCAGCTCGTGGTGGAACAAGGTGCCACGTCTTGTTCTTGAGAAGTGCATCAAATTCATCATGCATAGCCTGTTGCCAGAGGGGATGCTTCATAGCAGTGACATGGGATGATGGTTCTGAAGAACAAACCTGGGATACTGAATATGTGACAGTGCCATCAGTATGAGTCTTCGGTTGTCGAATATTATTCCGAAGGCGAGTACGATACAGATGGACAAGAGGAACTTGTTGATTATCCACAACAACAGGAGATCCAATAGTCCCAGCAGTATCTTCCGGAGAAACAGTGCCAGGATCAGATGGAGAGAAATTAGCTGGGACTGGTCCTCCAGCATGCTGATCGACCGGTTGGGAAAAGCCCAACAAATCAGGAGCCAATGCGCCTCCATGTGGACTCGATGGTGCCTGCTGGCTGCTGGGCACAGCACATTGGAGCGGCTGGTTCGCCGCCAGTGATGGCGCGCACTCCATAGATGGTGTTGTCGTGCTGGTGGCCAAAGCTGGTGCATTGGTCGGAGCTACATGCATAGAGTTAACAGGAAGCAAATTTTGCAAGTGATTAGTGTTCAAATTAAAACCGCTATCACCCAGTTGCTCAACAGAGTTGGATGAAGGATTAGAGAACGGAAAAACAGCCTCGTCAAAAATTACGTCTCGAGAAATATAGACGCGTCCAGTTTCCATATCAAGTCACTTGTATCCTTTGTGAAGAGAGCTATAACCTAGAAAGACACAAGGTTTGGAATGAAATTCAAGTTTATGACGACTGTAAGGTCGAAGATGGGGCCAACAAGCACACCCAAAAAAATTTAGCATAGAATAATTTGGCGGACTTTGAAATAATCGTTCCATGGGAGAAAAGTTATCAAGGACACGAGTAGGGAGACAATTAATGAGATACGTGGCTGTCAAAAAGGCTTCATCCCAAAATTTGAGTGGCATGCCGGCATGAACTAATAAAGCAAGACCCATCTCGACAATGTGACAATGTTTTCGTTCAGCGGGCCCATTTTGTTGGTGGGTGTGGGGACAAGAAACACGATGAGCGATGCCAAGAGAAGTAAAAAATTGATTGTGAAGTTTCTGGTATTCCCCACCCCAATCGGATTGAACACATCTAATTTTGATGTCGAGGAGTCGCTCAACATGTTTTTGGAATTGGAGAAAAATACGCTGGGCCTCGGTTCTATCGTTCATAAGATAAATCCATGTAAATTTGGTAAAGTCATCAATAAAACTGATATAATACTTATAACCACCAACAGAAATTGGAGCGGGACCCCAAACATCAGAATGAATAATTTCAAGTGGCATAGTCGTACGATGAATGTAATTAGTATAAGGTAGTTGATGACTTTTAGCCAATTGACAAGCATTACAAACCGAGGACACACTAGACTCCTTGAGACAAGGGCTTGAGGAAGGGACTCTATGTCTGACGGCTTGAGGGGACAGAGACTGGACTCACACTTTCCTTCCAGAAGCAGCTTCCGTCTTGTCCGATCCTTTATGAAATAATACCATGGATGAAATTCAAAAAAGACATTATTATCACGAGATAATTTATGAACCGAAAGAAGCTGTTTTGATATGTCGGGAACATGAAGGACATTATTGAGGGCAAGTGGGCGAGTAGCAGTATGAATTGAACAAGAACCAGTATGCAAAATTAGCAAACCTGCTCCATTGCCAACTTGCATTGTGTCGCCACCATGGTATTGCTCACGTATGGCAAGACGATCAAGGTTTCTCGTGATGTGGTCCGTGGCGCCGGTATCGCTGTACCAATTGGGATCCACCTGGTACGAGTGCAAAGATTCCAAAGTCACCGATGGTCCTTCTTCCTGGTACGATTCATCCATTCGGTACTAACATTTGATGGCGGTGTGGCCGACTATGTCGCAGATTTGGCACTCAGGCCGAGAGGTACTGCCGCGGCGAGGGCCACACGCGGGGGCGCCGCCACGAGAACGGCCTCCATGACCGCGGTCACCACGACCATGGTAACTACGACCACGACCATGATTGAAGCCGCCACGACCCGCGTAGTTCGCGGAAGCACTGAACTGCAGTTGGATGTCCGCTTGGTGTTGGAGGCGACGAGCCTGAAGGCAACAAGGTGGGCAAACACATCATTGAGGGAGAAGGCCTCACTCTTGGTCGTCATGGAGGTGACGAAGGGATCATACTCGACTAGAAGACCTGCAAGCAAATAAGCGAGCACCTCTTCGTCGCAAAGTGGAGCGTCGGTGGCAGCGAGCTCGTTGGCGAGCCCCATGATCTTATGGAAGAAGTCGGCAGCAGAAAGATACGGTTTTTGAAAGTCACGAGTTCGACACAGATTTGCACCGTGTGCGCCTTCGTGGACGAGGCGAATTTTTTTTGGAGGGAGTCCCACACCTCCTTAGAAGTTTTGGCGAGAACAACATCCCGAAGGACATCCTCAGTCATCGTCGAGAGGAGGCCACTGAGTAGTTGCTGGTCCTGATCGAACCAGCGCTCGTACTCCAAATTGGGTACTACCTCGACGCCGGCAGCCGTGGATGTGACGACAGGTGTGGCCGGTGCAGGTTTGGAGCCATCAAGAAACCCCATCAGCTTTGAGCTCTGGAGGTAGGGGAGGACCTGAGCACGCCATAGGAGATAATTGGCCTTAGTCAGTCTGATCGTGACTACTTGAGAAATGGGAATAGGCAACGCCATGGAAAGATGGAGGTGAAGAAAAAAATGTGTAAAGCCCAAAAATTGGTCAAAGGAAAAAAAAGATGATAAAATAAATGAATAAATATATTTGAGGATTTTTGAAACCTTGGGAAATTTATTTGGACCCTTCTATCTTCATAGCCAATTAATGGAGCATTATTAGTCGAGTAACCCATAAGCAAATAGGAGTGTGCACCCCATGCTTAAGATTATGTTGGGATACATTTTATTCGACCTCAAATTATAAATGAAAATATAAAATACAAAAAAAAAAGTTTTAAATTATTCCCTTAAAGCACCCTCTACAAAAATATACATACGGTTGAATTAAAATAAATTCATGATGAAGATTATACATTAACCTCTCCTTTACTACATAAGTATTAACTTTTGAAAATCTATATATATATATACATATATCTGATTTATCTACCCATTCATAATCACCTTTTCTTAAATGGAATCATGTGTGTGTGCATTTCATATTTAAAAGTATTATTATTATTATTGCTTAGAGATAATGAATGAATAAACTTGTATCATGTTGAATCTTTGTTTGTACAATACCACTTGAACTTAAATTTAAAATAGATTTTGACTTGTTTTGAATTTGAATTTAGAAACACAAAATAAAAATAAAAAAAAAAAGAAAAAGACTCAAACTCACGCTTTGGGCCTAATTCCCCAGCAACCGGCCCAACTCCCCACTTCGCGCGGCCCATCTACTTTCTCTCACCCGCACCAGCTACTCCTGTGTCATTGACGTGCGTGGCCCACTTGGCAGCCTCCCCGTCTCCACGCGCAAGCACGTTCGAGCGAGTCAGTCCTCTTCCAAGCGGGGCCCAAGCGTCAGGTTCTCCTTCTTCCTCGCAACAGCCTCCGCGCCGCCCGCAACAGATGCCGCCGGAATCCTCGCTGTTGACCTCAACAAACTCTGTGGTAATCACGACCTGGACTCGGTCTCTCTGTGTATAAAAGTTGGACCCGGCGACCCGTAACCTCCACGCTTGCATCGCATCACGGGAGCGGCTTTGCCATGGTGCAGTGAGGGAAACCGGCGCCACCACCGTTGGCGCACCCGTGGGATGACCTACCGACCGCGATGGGTGGTGCTAGTGCATCGTGGGACTTCGCCGCGCACGTTTGTGGCCTCGTCAGGCGTGGGCCGTGGTCGGGACGCCGACAATTGCGTGTCGGTGCTCACCAATCCGCCCCGTACCGTAGGCAGCACATCTGTCACCACTATTTTAGGTAGGATGGTCTCCAATTGGTTCTGCACCTCCGCCCCTTCCATTTGCACCGCTTAGCGTTTAGGGTAGGGCGATTGGGTTCATTGGCCAGGTTGCCTGTGGTTGCGCCGCCACGGTGATGTGTTGTGCCGCCGTTCAGACACCGAAGGAAGGAGATGACGGTCATCCGTTGGATCGTAAGAGAACGGTCGAAACTAGAAGGGAGGTAGCGTCTGACCCTGGCCCTTGGATTGATCCGCAACGATCACGATTGAGTTTAAGGGCGATGGGCGCGTGGCCGTTGGATCGGGATCGCACGCGTTAAACTGATCGCGGCACATTAAAATCTGGGCCAACGGTTTTTGATCCAACGATTGATAAAGCGTATCGGTTCGGCCGTGATGTGATCTAATCCGTGCCCTCGGATGTTGATCCAACGGCCTAGATCGAGAGATACCCCTTCACCGAGAACACTTCCTAAAGACCCCCTGGAAAATAGAAGAAATAGCCCGCAGTCCATGCGCCTGTAGCCCAAGTCTTGGGGAAAACTATGGTTTAGCCCCTGCACTTTCTAGTATTTGGTGCGCAGTACAGAAGATAGTGAAAATAGAAAATTAATTATAGAAATTGGTTTTTAATACAAAAATAAATCCAGAAACTTATTTAATTCATAACTAATTCGTTTTAACTCCTTTTTGACTCATTCCAGTTTCAATAATTTTGTTTTAATATTATTTATCACCTAGTACCTCTGTTTAGCCATGAAACTTGAAATAAAATTGTTCATTTGGAATAATCTATTCTAAGCACTAAATAATTTCAGAAATTCATAATTTAATAACCGTAGCTCCGAATTTAGTGGTTTTTGTTTCTACGATCTCGTAGCGACGCATAGATTATTATTATGTATTTTGTTCTTATGTTTGGTGTAATGTTAATTTTGCCTATACTATGTTTGTCTGTATTGCTACGACTAGCGTGAGGACACGTGTCATCTGAAAAGCAAGTTGGTACCTGGAATCTCAAGTGCCAGGCAAGTTGTGCCCTTGATCACTTCTTTTTACCACCACTCATGTTCTAATTAATCATAATGATCTGCATAGGTTAATTTTGATGGGACCCAATAGGTTACCCTAGTTTGACTATCTTCATACCTTGATTACCACTGAACTTTTTGGGTAGTACCTGCTAATGCTTTATGAGGTTTTGGGTATGAAGGTTACACTATTCATGATTATACTTTTGTTATTAGTTGTTATTTATGGTTCATGTTAAGATCATTATGTTAATTGGAACATGGAGAACCACCCGGGAAAACAGTGCTACCACAAGGGTTTAATGGGACGCCCTTGGCCGATTAATTAGGAAAGCTAGTGGAAGACTACCTTACCCGAAAGGGGCAAGGGCAGTAGGGGAGTGGTCAGTGTAGGGAGGCCCTCCGGAGGATTTTGCTGCGATGGCGGTCCTGCAAGGGATTCCTGCATTGGAGCTTCCTATAAACTGTAGCGGGTTTTCTGAAGCTAGTGGAACTTTGTAAAGGCCTCGTAGTGTTACCCTGCCTCGCCTCCTCGGTAGAGGTGTATGGGATTGGCCGTCTCTTGGCAGATGGGTAACACGACTTGTGGGTAAAGATGCGCAACCTCTGCAGAGTGTAAAACTGGTATACTAGCCGTGCTCACGGTCATGAGCAGCTCGGACACTCACATGATTAAATTATGGAACTTAAATTCAATTTGTCATATGCATTGCATCGCAGGTGAAGTTGTTACTTTTGTTCTACTATTTAACTGGGTTGGTATGTACTTATACTTAGTAACTGCTAATAAAATTTTGACCAACTTTAAAAGCAATGCTCAGCTCTAACCATCTTCTTTGGTAAGCCTTACACTTCACGTGAGCTCCCACCTTTGGCGAGTTCATGCACATTATTCCCCACAACTTGTTGAGCGATGAACGTATGTGAGCTCACTCTTGCTGTCTCACACCCCCCCCACAGGTCAAGAACAGGTGCTGCAGGATGATGCGCATGGAGGATGCTTTGATGTGTTCGTGAGAGATCTAGGTCGTCGTCTCCCAGTCAACTTTGGGTTGCTGGACCGTTGTCTCCTTACAATGTAATTATTTATTTTGTATAGAACTCCTGTTATATATAAAGTTGTGACATTCGATCCTGTGCCACTATACATCATATGTGTGAGACTTGGTCCCAGCATACCTGGTGTTTATGTTCGCGCCCGGGTCTTGGTGCCCCGAAATCCGGGTGTGACAGAAGTGGTATCAGAGGAATGTTGACTGTAGGACGAAACCTAGATAGAACTGGACAACCATTGTCTACTTACCTTTGCTACTCTGATCTTTTCTAAACTTTTCTTAATCTTTTCTCATCTAATTCTGCTTTACTCTGATTATTCTTACCTTTTTCCTTCTAAAGACAAATGTGGATTTCACACTTTGAAATCCTGTACCTAAAGTGACCTTTAGGAATAGGAGACCTAATATTAGGGACAAAAACAAAACTATTTTTTTATTATTTGTATACTTCAATGTTTGTTCTTATGATACTTGTCTGATTTGGATCTTTGATTGAATGTGATGAGTTGTGGAGTAGTATCCACAATTGCATCTACATATACATATAGGCAGAACAAAATATAATTCATAAGATAACTAAATAAATTTAGATTATCCTTCATTAAAGATCTATCTTATCTTAATAGATCCATCTTATCCCGAAAAGATTATATCATATCCTAATAGATCTTACTAACCTCAAAAGATTCCATCTTATCCTTATGGATCCATCTTATCCTAATAAGCATACTTATCCACCCTGGTTTAACAACCATGATCTAATCCAAAATAATAAGATCTTAACTAGTCTAATCTAGTTATATCCAACCTAATCTAGATTCTATGTAATCTATTATGATCCAATCTAAAGTGAGTCATTAACAGGTTAGCTAAGTTGGTGATATAGGTTAGACACTGTCTCTACAAACATACCTTAACCTAAATTAATGTCTTATACCAACCCGTCTGTAAACAGCAACATAACCTACATCACAGGCTGCCTAGTTCATTTGTTCCAAAAGCAAAGTAAAACTCTGTTCAAACTCACCTACCTCGTGTACCCCGGCTATCCTAACTATATGTCCTTAACTCGGATGGCAATTCCAAGAAGAAAGGCCAAAGAAGACCAACCACGTCAAAGGAGGATAAGCATCAACTCAAGTCTTCAAAGATCAAGTTGGATCGCTAGAGGAATCAAGATCCACAATCTTGGATGGAGTCTTTTCTTACCCCACTCCTTCTTACCCAAAACTATATATGCTTTAAAGATATCATTCGTCCTACATAACAAAGTGGCTATACCCATATATACCCAGGCCTTCCTAATCACCCACTATTGTAAAAAAAATATATGAAACTCCGAATCTTAAACCTATTATAAACTAAAATCTGAATTACAAACCAATCTTTCTGTATCCCTTTTCTCACAAATCTCGAGGACGAGATTTCTGTTAAGGGGGGTAGGATTTGTAAAGCCCAAAAATTGGTCAAAGGAAAAAAAAAGATGATAAAATAAATGAATAAATATATTTGAGGATTTTTGAAACCTTGGGAAATTTATTTGGACCCTTCTATCTTCATAGCCAATTAATGGAGCATTATTAGTCGAGTAACCCATAAGCAAATAGGAGTGTGCACCCCATGCTTAAGATTATGTTGGGATACATTTTATTCGACCTCAAATTATAAATGAAAATATAAAATAGAAAAAAAAAGTTTTAAATTATTCCCTTAAAGCACCCTCTACAAAAATATACATACGGTTGAATTAAAATAAATTCATGATGAAGATTATACATTAACCTCTCCTTTACTACATAAGTATTAACTTTTGAAAATCTATATATATATATATATACATATATCTGATTTATCTACCCATTCATAATCACCTTTTCTTAAATGGAATCATGTGTGTGTGCATTTCATATTTAAAAGTATTATTATTATTATTGCTTAGAGATAATGAATGAATAAACTTGTATCATGTTGAATCTTTGTTTGTACAATACCACTTGAACTTAAATTTAAAATAGATTTTGACTTGTTTTGAATTTGAATTTAGAAACACAAAATAAAAATAAAAAAAAAGAAAAAGACTCAAACTCACGCTTTGGGCCTAATTCCCCAGCAACCGGCCCAACTCCCCACTTCGCGCGGCCCATCTACTTTCTCTCACCCGCACCAGCTACTCCTGTGTCATTGACGTGCGTGGCCCACTTGGCAGCCTCCCCGTCTCCACGCGCAAGCACGTTCGAGCGAGTCAGTCCTCTTCCAAGCGGGGCCCAAGCGTCAGGTTCTCCTTCTTCCTCGCAACAGCCTCCGCGCCGCCCGCAACAGATGCCGCCGGAATCCTCGCTGTTGACCTCAACAAACTCTGTGGTAATCACGACCTGGACTCGGTCTCTCTGTGTATAAAAGTTGGACCCGGCGACCCGTAACCTCCACGCTTGCATCGCATCACGGGAGCGGCTTTGCCATGGTGCAGTGAGGGAAACCGGCGCCACCACCGTTGGCGCACCCGTGGGATGACCTACCGACCGCGATGGGTGGTGCTAGTGCATCGTGGGACTTCGCCGCGCACGTTTGTGGCCTCGTCAGGCGTGGGCCGTGGTCGGGACGCCGACAATTGCGTGTCGGTGCTCACCAATCCGCCCCGTACCGTAGGCAGCACATCTGTCACCACTATTTTAGGTAGGATGGTCTCCAATTGGTTCTGCACCTCCGCCCCTTCCATTTGCACCGCTTAGCGTTTAGGGTAGGGCGATTGGGTTCATTGGCCAGGTTGCCTGTGGTTGCGCCGCCACGGTGATGCGTTGTGCCGCCGTTCGGACACCGAAGGAAGGAGATGACGGTCATCCGTTGGATCGTAAGAGAACGGTCGAAACTAGAAGGGAGGTAGCGTCTGACCCTGGCCCTTGGATTGATCCGCAACGATCACGATTGAGTTTAAGGGCGATGGGCGCGTGGCCGTTGGATCGGGATCGCACGCGTTAAACTGATCGCGGCACATTAAAATCTGGGCCAACGGTTTTTGATCCAACGATTGATAAAGCGTACCGGTTCGGCCGTGATGTGATCTAATCCGTGCCCTCGGATGTTGATCCAACGGCCTAGATCGAGAGATACCCCTTCACCGAGAACACTTCCTAAAGACCCCCTGGAAAATAGAAGAAATAGCCCGCAGTCCATGCGCCTGTAGCCCAAGTCTTGGGGAAAACTATGGTTTAGCCCCTGCACTTTCTAGTATTTGGTGCGCAGTACAGAAGATAGTGAAAATAGAAAATTAATTATAGAAATTGGTTTTTAATACAAAAATAAATCCAGAAACTTATTTAATTCATAACTAATTCGTTTTAACTCCTTTTTGACTCATTCCAGTTTCAATAATTTTGTTTTAATATTATTTATCATCTAGTACCTCTGTTTAGCCATGAAATTTGAAATAAAATTGTTCATTTGGAATAATCTATTCTAAGCACTAAATAATTTCAGAAATTCATAATTTAATAACCGTAGCTCCGAATTTAGTGGTTTTTGTTTCTACGATCTCGTAGCGACGCATAGATTATTATTATGTATTTTGTTCTTATGTTTGGTGTGATGTTAATTTTGCCTATACTATGTTTGTCTGTATTGCTACGACTAGCGTGAGGACACGTGTCATCTGAAAAGCAAGTTGGTACCTGGAATCTCAAGTGCCAGGCAAGTTGTGCCCTTGATCACTTCTTTTTACCACCACTCATGTTCTAATTAATCATAATGATCTGCATAGGTTAATTTTGATGGGACCCAATAGGTTACCCTAGTTTGACTATCTTCATACCTTGATTACCACTAAACTTTTTGGGTAGTACCTGCTAATGCTTTATGAGGTTTTGGGTATGAAGGTTACACTATTCATGATTATACTTTTGTTATCAGTTGTTATTTATGGTTCATGTTAAGATCATTATGTTAATTGGAACATGGAGAACCACCCGGGAAAACAGTGCTACCACAAGGGTTTAATGGGACGCCCTTGGCCGATTAATTAGGAAAGCTAGTGGAAGACTACCTTACCCGAAAGGGGCAAGGGCAGTAGGGGAGTGGTCAGTGTAGGGAGGCCCTCGGGAGGATTTTGCTGCGATGGCGGTCCTGCAAGGGATTCCTGCATTGGAGCTTCCTATAAACTGTAGCGGGTTTTCTGAAGCTAGTGGAACTTTGTAAAGGCCTCGTAGTGTTACCCTGCCTCGCCTCCTCGGTAGAGGTGTATGGGATTGGCCGTCTCTTGGCAGATGGGTAACACGACTTGTGGGTAAAGATGCGCAACCTCTGTAGAGTGTAAAACTGGTATACTAGCCGTGCTCACGGTCATGAGCAGCTCGGACACTCACATGATTAAATTATGGAACTTAAATTCAATTTGTCATATGCATTGCATCGCAGGTGAAGTTGTTACTTTTGTTCTACTATTTAACTGGGTTGGTATGTACTTATACTTAGTAACTGCTAATAAAATTTTGACCAACTTTAAAAGCAATGCTCAGCTCTAACCATCTTCTTTGGTAAGCCTTACACTTCACGTGAGCTCCCACCTTTGGCGAGTTCATGCACATTATTCCCCACAACTTGTTGAGCGATGAACGTATGTGAGCTCACTCTTGCTGTCTCACACCCCCCCCACAGGTCAAGAACAGGTGCTGCAGGATGATGCGCATGGAGGATGCTTTGATGTGTTCGTGAGAGATCTAGGTCGTCGTCTCCCAGTCAACTTTGGGTTGCTGGACCGTTGTCTCCTTACAATGTAATTATTTATTTTGTATAGAACTCCTGTTATATATAAAGTTGTGACATTCGATCATGTGCCACTATACATCATATGTGTGAGACTTGGTCTCAGCATACCTGGTGTTTATGTTCGCGCCCGGGTCTTGGTGCCCCGAAATCCGGGTGTGACAAAATGTGTCCTGGAAAGATGGAGGTGGAGAAAAAATTGTGGTGGGTAGTTAAAATATCCTTGGCTCTGGTACCATATTGTAAGTGGCGCAATATACAGCCCTCTTAGGCTATATGCACGTATATACAGCTGCGTACAGCAGGATGAGTTACATGGCAGTAATGCTGTGATTAGCAGTCACGCCAAGATTATAGGATGACGCAGTCTCAATCAACGGACTTAAGGACGGCAGCCTCAATCAATGGACTTAAGGACGCATGGCCCATTCCTAATGTAGATAACCTTCTATGTTTAACATCGTATATGTTGTTCACTTTCGGAGACGGTCTTACTTTCCGAAACCAAACAAGTTCCTTTCATAAGCAACACAGGCAACTCTCGCAAGGGAAATTTGAGCTGTGTAGTGGAGTGAACTCAAGCTGCCCACCCTCGGCCTTGTCTAGATGGATTGCCTGACATCAAGCACAGTTCAGGTCCTTCAAAGAGGGTGACGCCTACATGAATTTGTTTGCACCTTCAAGCGTGTCACCGGAATCAGAAGAGCTACATCCCAACAATTCAGCACGAGGGCCAAACATTTAGGTATTATTTGGTTCTAGAGTATGGCGTGATAAAGTTGTTCTGTTTCTAATTTGTTGTTGTTTAGATTGGTTCTATAAAAGATAAAGTGGCTCTGAAAAAAAGAAAATTATACTTAAATGCTAAATCATTCGGTTTCCTATAATCTTCCAAACGGAACCGCTCTTTGGCACGAAGCCGCTCCATCCCAACTAGCTACGAAACTAAATACTACCTTTAAGGTTTGTTCAGTTATGAGTGAATTAAAGGGATTGGAGCATAATCAATTTTAAATATGAAGGGATTTAATCTTTTTCAATCCTCTCCAACACTGTGCAACGGAACATAGCCTTAATGCGGAAGAGGCAAAATCAGATGTCGTCTTTAGTTACTACAACAGCTTCCTGAGTTGATGTATTACCTGACAGCAATGTCTTGTTGAAGATAGACTCGACCTCAATGATCAGTCATCTTGCTTCTCAGAGGAAGGAGCCACCAGGATTGTCACGGACAGTCTGAGTGATCCAGAGGCAGATGAGACACGCCAAGTTCAGCTCGTTTCCAGACGGTTCGCGGACAAACAGCCGCACCTTGGTGCGGTAGCGGCATGAATCTCGACTTGCAAGGCGGGCCTGCTTGCTGACGCTGGCAGGGAGAAGATGAGCCCGTCCCGGCCGTCCCTGTCCATATTGCCATCACCTGTTGCATCGATCACCAGATGGAAGGTCAGTGAGATCGACAGAAAGCGAAGCGTCGGCAATTCCTGGGAGGTCACTTGCGCACTGATATGTCGGCAGCAACCTGGTCGCGCTTGCCGGCCCGGACATGTTCAGGGCGTGAGCTTGAGTCGCTGTTGAGGGGACGACAGACTCTTGGCTCTCTCGCCGAGGGATTTTCACCGAACCTGTTTTCCGCTCTCCTGGGCGTCGCCGTCGGACAAGAACCGTGACGGAGAAGCGTCTCTCTTCAGTAGTTTAGTGCCATCCAATCCACTTTATATATACGTCAATTCCGGTGTCCCAGCCGCAGCCAATCAAGAAAAAATAAGCAGTAGCCAAATTCAGGCAGGGTCACGGGGCTCAGGCTGCATGGAAGGAACCTTTTCCTTCATTTTACAGCAGGGAGCCAAGCAGCTTCGGTTGCTGACAACATCTCAGCTCACTCACTGCATGTACACGAGTTCTGTCGTCGGTCACTGCCACGTGATCACGTGCTGGGGCTGGATGTAGAGTAGTAGAATAGAACCTTCTGTTCTCCTGGCTCCTATACTGCCGTTTGAGATTTTGTGCGATCCTATAGAGAAATGACGCACCAACGGTTGCGTCATGCCATTGTAAGCTCCGTCGGTTCCAATTTATGTTTCGTTGGAAGTTGACAAAATTAAGAGCAACGGCTCACTGAGTTAGAAATGTTTCACGATTTCAAATCTACTTAAATTGGCATGACTTCAACTTTGATATGTAGAGAATTTTATAATCTTTCCAACAAATCCAAGATCATCAAAATCGTAGTTCGGAGCTAAAAGTTATGCCCACAATACAATTTTGGAAGTGCTGAAAAAACGGTAGCAACATAGAAGTTATTTGCACCGGACTATCATGTCTGCCAAATTTACTCAAAATGATATTGACGTCAACTATGGGATATACAAGATTTTATAAGCTTTACAAAAAGTACAAGATCATTAAAATTGGAGTTCAGAGCTAAAAGTTATTGTCACAATACGACAAGCATCCTATTCTGCGTTGGATGTCTGATGCACACTGAATTGTCCGGTGCGCCATCTTCAGAAGCTTCAATGGCTACCTCTAACGGCTAGTACACGTGGCTTGTTCAGTGCGTCGCAGAAAACTGCATAACTATTTTCTAACGGCTAGTTTTGTTGGGGCTCTATATATACCACACCACCCTGCCATTTGGAGTAGTGTGAGCCCAAGCAACATACCAATGAAGGTTATACACATCTCCAAGTGCTCAAACACCCAAGTGCTTAATAGAATCACTCGATGATTAGTGTAGGTTCTTTGCGAAGTGCATAGGTTAGTTAGACCGCTATTGCGCTTCCTCTAGGTGATCCCTAGTTGGTTGAGTGAGTTTAGAAAAAACCCACATAACCCCTCGGCTCTTGCGCGAGCCGTTGTAATTGTACCAAATGGGAAGAGAGAGTCGTGCGAGACCGTATGAACCGTGTTTGTGATACAACCGCCATCGTGTATCGGAGGGAACAGGCTCGCGACGTTTTGGTCGGAAGCTCGATAGTGAAGACGACGGGGAGCATCCGAGAGGAGCCAGAAGCGCGGCACCACTTACGTGTGGAGAAGGCCCGCAGCTCTCTACGGAGTTACTCGTCCGTGGTGCTTGGCCCCTATGTGGGCTACCCTTGCATAGCGAAATCAACGAGGATTAGTCAGGACCTTGCGTGGTTTCAGATACCTCAATAAAAATACTAGTGTCATCCATGAGAGTTTGCATCTCTACCTTTGCTCTTTAGGTTCCGCATTTACATTCAAGTACTAAGTTCCTTTCTTTCTATTCCTAGTTCAGAATTGTTAGGATTAGAACTTAGGTTGCATAACTCCTTCGGCGGTAGAGATAACAACATTTAAACAAAACCTAGTTTGCACAGTCTAGTTTACATATTTGCATAAGTTTCGTTCTAGACATTTATTTGTGGCCTAGATTAGCAAAGTTTTTGAAAGGGAAATAGGGTTAACCATTTCCTATAAATAGATTTTGGTGGTTGACGACCAACACAAACAATATGGTCTAACTAGTTTGGCTAGATATGAATTTATCTCAGGTGCATAAGGTTCAACACAAACCAAGAAAGAATTCAGTTAGGAGACATAATTTATTTGGAGCAAAAATGACTTGAGTGTGCTGGAATTTGGCGCAAGTAGAGGCAACCAGCAAACTAGTCACTCTCGGGTTTCTGCCAGGCGCGGTCCACCATAATTCACCGGACTGTCTGGTGAGCCAGCGGAGCAACGGCTCCCTGCGCGCCAACGGTCGACTGTGCAGAGCTACAGTGTGCTACAGTGCCGCGGCAGAAGTCAGAACGCAGAAGTTAGAGGGCACCGGACTGTCCGGTGCAGCAAGACGACAAGCGACTCCAACGGTCAACTGCTCCGAACCCTAACGGTTGAGCTGATGTGACGCGCACCAGACAGTACACAGTGGCTGTCCGGTGGCGCACCGAACTGTCCGGTGCGCCCATCACCAGTAGCCTTTGCCAACGGCTAAGAAGTGGTTGGGGGCTATAAATACCCTCCAACCACCTCATTCATTGGTATCCAAGTATTCTCAACATCACATTCATTGTAAGAGCAAAAAGACTTCACTCCTAGACACATTCAATAAATCAAATCATCTCCAAGCCTCCAAATCAACTCAATTCCATTAGGAACTTGAGAGAGGGTGTTTAGTGTTCTTTTGTTGCTCTTGTCGCTTGGATAGCCTTCTTCCTTTCTCATTGTATTTCTCAAGTGCTTTGTAAGCAAAGCAAGAGATACCAATTGTGTGGTGGTCCTTGCGGGGTCTAAGTGACCCGTGTGATTAAGGGAAGGCTCATTCGGTCTAAGTGGTTGTTTGAGAGAGAGGGGGAAAGGGTTGGAATAGACCCAGCCTTTGTGGCCTCCTCAACTGGGACTAGGTTCTTTAGAACCGAACCTCGGTAAAACAAATCACCGTGTCTACTCGCTTTGATTCTTGCTTGATTTGTTTGCCCTCTTTCCTCTCTCTAAACGTTTCTTTGCTAGTATTAATTTGAGTTTGCTCCCATACGTCATCCGCATCCTTTGAGCAACTCTTAGCAAGAGAAACACTCTTTCGGACTTGAATTTAATTCTAACGCTAACCCCGACCTTTAGTGTGTGTTTAAGTTTATAAATTTCAGGTTTCGCCTATTCACCCCCCTCTAGGCGACTTTCAATTGGTATCAGAGCCAGTGCTTCATTAAGAGCCTAACCAACTCGAAGTGATGTCTAGAGATCACGCCAAGAGGGAGATCATGATCGGCGAAAAGCCCGCAGGCTCAGGTAGGACTCTCTCAAGAGAGTCCGGCAACAAGTACATGGAGGAATCCTCTTCCTCCATCAAGTCACATCGGAGAGGTGACAAGAAGAAGATGATGAAGAAAGTGGTCTACTACAAGACTGACTCTTCGTCACCCTCCACGTCCGACACCGAGTCGTCGACTACTTCTAAGCGCCATGAGCGCAAGAAGTATAGTAAGATGCCCCTACGCTATCCCCGTATTTCAAAGCACGCTCCGTTACTTTCCGTACCCCTAGGCAAACCACCATATTTTGATGGTGAAGATTATTGTAGGTGGAGTGATAAAATGAGGCACCATATAACCTCACTCCACGAAAGTATTTAGGATATTGTTGAGTTTGGAGCGCAGGCACCAAAGGTGGGGGACGAGGACTACGACTCGGACGAGGCCGCCCAAATTAGGCACTTCAACTCACAAGCAACTTCTATACTCCTCGCCTCTTTATGTCGAGAGGAGTATAATAAGGTGCAAGGGTTGAAGAACGCTAAAGAAATTTGGGACGTCCTCAAAACGGCGCACGAAGGGGATGAGGTGACCAAGATCACCAAGCGAGAGATGATCAAGGGAGAACTCGGTCGATTCGTCCTCAACAAAGGAGAAGAGCCGTAAGCCATGTACAACTGGCTCAGGACCATGGTGAATCAAGTGCGCAACCTCGGGAGCACAAAATGGGATGACCATGAAATGGTCAAGGTTATTCTTATATCCCTCGTATTTCGTAATCCTAGTCAAGTTCAATTAATACGTGGGGATCCTAGATACAAGCAGATGTCTCCCGAGGAAGCAATTAGCAAGTTTGTGAGCTTTGAGCTTATTATCAAAGACTCCAAACACATTGTCAACTTGGAGCAAGGCGCCACCTCCACACCCGAGGTGCAACCCGTTGCATTTAAGGCAACAGAAGAAAAGAAGGAGGAGACTACACCAAGTAGGCTTCCAATCGACGCCTCCAAGCTCGACAACGAGGAGATGGCGCTCATCATCAAGAGCTTTTGCTAAATCCTCAAGCAAAGGAGGGGAAAGACTACAAGCCCCACTCCAAGAGGATGTGCTACCGGTGTGGTAAGTCCAGTCACTTCATCGCTAAATGTCCATATTCTAGTGAAAGTGACAAGGACGAAGACAAGAAGGGGAAGAAGAAGGAGAAGAAAAGATACTACAAGAAGAAAGGCAGCGAGGCACACATGGGACAGGAATGGGACTCCGATGAGAGCTCCACCGCCTCCTCCTCCGACGAGGACGTCGTCAACAAGGGCCTACTCTTCCCCAACATCGGCCACAAGTGTCTCAAGGCCAAGGACGACAAAAAGAATAAGGTACACTCTAGAGCCACACCCAAATATACAACATCTAGTGATGAGGGTAGCTCTAGTGAAAATGAAGATGACTTAGTTTCTCTCTTTGCCAACCTTACCATGGACCAAAAGAAAATATTAAATGGATTAATTGAAACCATTAACGAGAAGGATGATCTCTTGGAATGCCAAGAGGACTTGCTCGTTAAGGAAAATAAAAAAATTGTTAAATTAAAAATTCTTACGCTGAGTCAGGTCCGCTGAGCTGTACTCTCTCCTTTTTTTTGAACCACGGCCTTATGTGTGCTCTGCAGGTGGCTAACTTCGCCAGCCGTACTGCGTCGGGGGCCCTCACGGCAGCTGTGTCTACCGAAGTCGAGAGACTTCGGACGCAACATGCTGACGTTGTCCGTGAAAAATCGGCCTCCGACAGCAAGTGCCGTAAACTGACGGACAAGGTGGCCGCACTGGAGAGGGAGAAGGCTGACCTCCGGCGCCAACTGGCGGGGGAGAGGAGGGAGACCAACGAGGCCGTCGCCAGGGGGCAGGCTGCGCAGGCGGAGGCCACGCTGGCGCGGGCGGAAGGCAATCTTGCCAGGGAGCGCGCCGAACAGCTGCAGGAGCGGCTCACCGCCCTGGAGAGCCGCGTGAAGGGGGCCGAGGCCGCGATGCGCGCGGAGGCCGAACGGACGCGCACACAGCTTATGGATACATATCGTGAGCTGGGTGCGCGGACCGGTGACTTCGAGGTGCCGGACCGAGAGCCCGGGCTTCGCTGTGTGGAATGGGTGCAGGAGGAGCTGCAGGAACTCCCCACTGTCGTGGGGGGGTTTATGTCGTACGCCTCCCTGGTCACCTGCGAGGGGGCGATGAACGCACTCTCCCGCGAAGGGTGCCGGCACTTCGAGGTCTTCGACCAGGCAGATGAAGATTTTGAGCGAGATGTCTATAAGGTCGAAGACCCCGTAGTGAAGGAATCCGCCGGGGCCCTCTATGACCGGATGTGGGGTCCGCACGGTCGTGAGGTGGTCAGGGAGCGGACCGAGACTGCGAGGGCTCAGGTAACGTTGTCGTTTGTTTGGCGTTTGCTGGATGTGGGCTGTGCGTGTGTTTGCTGAATTTTGTGTGTTTTGTCTTAGGCGGCGCGTGGCGAGCGGGTGGACGACTTCGGGGCGTTGAACAGCGCGCTGTCTGACCCGGAGCCGACCCCTGCGGAGGCCTTGTCTGGGGTCGCCCTGGAGCCAACCCCGGAGACCGCGGAAGACGCACCGGATGCCCCCACATCCGCTGCGGCCGGCGAAGACCTGCCCCCAAAGGTGGCCGAAGGCGCACCTGATGCCCCCGCAGCAGCTGCGCCGAGTGCTGAAGATCCCACGGCGGTGGCGGCGGAAATAACAGCGGGAGCAGCGGTGGGGCCAACGGCGGAGGCTCCCGCAGCGTCAGGGCCTTCGCAGGTGGCGTAGTGGGTGTATAGGGTTGGGGATTTTTGGATATGTTGCTGAGTTTTGGTTGCTGCGCAGGTTCAAGATTTTGGGCCTGTGCAAGCAACCGCTACTACTAAATTTTTGGCGGCTTCGACCGCGGAAGGTGGTAATGAATATGGTGGATCTGCATCTGAGTTTTTTGATTTTACTGACTCTGGGAGCTCGGTTGAGTGGACTGAGGAGTCGTCGGAGGACTTGGACTATTTTGCGGCCTTGGACGTGGCTGCGGCGGAGGCCTCGCCACACGCCGCGGACGCGCAAGATGTGCCAGGTCCTAGCACCGGGCGCCGACGACGAAGGGCGGTTGCAAAGCGTAGGGCTAGTACGGAGGAAGGGGCTCGGCTTCGCGTGAGTAGGGCTGGTCGGCAGGAACTATTGTCTTTGCCGGCCGCCGCGAGTACAGGGGAAGGGGAACTGTGAAGTCTTTTTGCGGGTGAGGAGCTTAGGATAATGTTATTTAATTATAGGGAGATGGGAATTATTCCTAAGGTTGAGCCTATGTAGAGTGTGGCGCCCTCGCTTGTATATGTGTAAAGGTTTGTACGATGAAGTCGTGTGCCCTCGCTTGCCTGTGCCTGCGAAGGCGTTGTGTACTTTGTCTGGTATGTTTTGTTATGCTGTGCTGGTGTGGCTATAGCCGGTCTTGGCGCGGACGGTTTGATGCTGTCGTTTCTGCTTTTGTTGTACTAGTCCGGCTGCGCCCTTAGGCGGCTTCTGCGTGGATAGACTTCGCGGTAGACTTCGGTTTTTTCGCACTTGTTGTGCTAGTCCGGCTGCACCCTTAGGCGACTTCTGCGCGGATAGTCTTCACGGTAGACTTCGGTTTTTTCGCACTTGTTGTGCTAGTCCGGCTGCACCCTTAGGCGACTTCTGCGCGGATAGTCTTCGCGATAGACTTCGGTTTTTTCGCACTTGTTGTGCTGGTCCGGCTGCACCCTTAGGCGACTTCTGCGCGGATAGTCTTCGCGATAGACTTTGGTTTTTTCGCACTTGTTGTGCTAGTCCGGCTGCACCCTTAGGCGACTTCTGCGCGGATAGTCTTCGTGATAGACTTTGGTTTTTTCGCACTTGTTGTGCTAGTCCGGCTGCACCCTTAGGCGACTTCTGCACGGATAGTCTTCGCGATGGACTTTGGTTTTTTCGCACTTGTTGTGCTAGTCCGGCTGCACCCTTAGGCGACTTCTGCGCGGATAGTCTTCGCGATAGACTTCGGTTTTTTCGCACTTGTTGTGCTAGTCCGGCTGCACCCTTAGGCGACTTCTGCGCAGATAGTCTTCGCGATAGACTTCGGTTTTTTCGCACTTGTTGTGCTAGTCCGGCTGCACCCTTAGGCGACTTCTGCGCGGATAGTCTTCGCGATAGACTTTGGTTTTTTCGCACTTGTTGTGCTAGTCCGGCTGCACCCTTAGGCGACTTCTGCGCGGACTTGTCGCACGCGAGGGTGGCTAGCGCTTAGCCTCGCGGTGACCTCGAATTGGTCGAATGTCGAAGACCGTCATCGCGGTCTTTTTTCGACGCATGTTTTTGCGGGGGATTTTTCTCACATGTATTACATGGCTCTGCCTCGTTAAAAACCTCACCCCCGGGAGGAAAAGAGTGCGGGCCGGTACAAGATTGTTTTTTTGGCGAATTACAAGGGCGAAATCAGCCCTGATGAGTCAAACAAAAAATTTGCGGAGGTTGTCGATGTTCCAGGAGTGCTCCAGGTCCTCGCCGTTTGGCGTTGTGAGCCTGTAAGCGCTGGGGGAAGCTTTTGTCTTGACTATAAAGGGGCCCTCCCACTTGGGCTCCAGCTTGCCCCTGGACTCCGTCCGAGCTGTTCGGACGAGTACGAGGTCCCCTTCGCTGAACTCCCTCGGGATGACTGCGTGGTCGCGCCATGCTTTGGTCTGGGCTTGGTATTTGTTTAGGGCCTGCAGGGCGAAGACCCGGTCTCCGTCAATGAGATCCTTTGAAGTTGGCTCGTCCACGTCGGGGACGGCTGACGGAACTGTTCGCGGGGACCCATGCTTTATTTCTTGCGGGGTCATGGCCTCCGATCCGTATAGAAGGCGGAAAGGAGTGAACCCAGTCGCCCTGCACTCAGTTGTGTTTAGCGCCCAGACTGCCTCAGGTAACAAATCGGTCCATCTGCCTTTTTTTCATCGAGGAGCATCTTCTTGACAGCTGTGAAGATTTTCCCATTGGCGCGCTCCACAACCCCGTTGGACTGCGGATGATAAACTGAAGCGAAGGCAAGCTTGGTGCCGATGGAGAAACAAAAATCCTTGAAATCTTGGCTGTCAAACTGCTTGCCGTTGTCAACTGTTAGTTCGGACGGTACTCCGAAGCGGCAAACAATGTTTTGTCAGAAGAATTTTTGGGCAGTCTTTGATGTTATTGTGGAAACAGCCCTCGCCTCGATCCATTTGGTGAAGTATTCGACGGCTACGAAGGCGAACTTAAGGTTCCCCTGAGCGGTGGGCAGGGGCCCGACAATGTCCAGGCCCCAGCGCTGGAGAGGCCATGTATGGGCAATCAGCTTTGTATACTGCGAGGGGCTGCCTGACCGAGGAGAAAACTTCTGGCAGGCTTCGCAGGACCTTGTGACCCGATTTGCGGCGCAGATCATTGCGGGCCAGTAAAACCCTTGGCGGATCACCTTGGCAGCTAGGGCCCTTGGCCCTGCGTGCGAGCCGCACGTGCCACTGTGGACTTCACGTAGGATCTGCATGCCTTCGGTTTCGGTGACGCACTTAAGCATTGGCTGACTGACCCCTTTCTTGTAGAGTTGGCCCTCAATCAGTGCGAAGTCCCGGCTTCGATGTCTGAGGCGCTTGGCCTCGCTGACGTCGTTTGGATGATAGTACCCCTGTAGGAACAGGGTTATTGGTGCCCGCCAGTCCTCGGTCATGATTAGGTTGACTATGCGGTGGCCCTCGCTGTCATTAGTTATTTGGAGCCCTTCGGGGCTCCGGACAGCCGGTGTGCCGATGGTATGAAAGAATACGTCGGAGGGCAAGGGCTCGCCCCTGGCGGCGGCCTTGGCCAATGCGTCGGCCTCCTCGTTCTTAGCCCTATCCACATGCTGCAAGGTGAACCCCTTGAATTGTCTCTCGAGGCTCCGGATGGCCGCGAGGTATTGCATGAGTGCGGGGTCCTTTGCTGCGTAGTCTTTCTCGACCTGGCCGGCAACTATCTTGGAGTCTGTCTTGATGATACAGGTGGTGACTCCGAGGGCCCTTAGCTTGCGGAGGCCGAGGATGACTGCTTCGTATTCTGCTATATTGTTTGTGCATCTGTCGGACTCCAGAGCGAAGCTGAGGCGCGCTGCATATCTATGCTTGACCCCGGCTGGTGAAGTGACGACTGCAGCGGCGCCTACCCCCGCATGGCACCATGCGCCGTCGCAATGGATAGTCCAAACCTTCTCTGTGGACGGGTCTGGTTGTGTTACTGGCCCAGTCCAGTCGACGACGAAGTCTGCCAGGACTTGTGACTTGATGGCTGTCCTGGGCTCGAAGCTGATGTGGTAGCCGGATAGTTCGGCTGCCCACTTGGCGATCCTCACCGATGCCTCCGGGTTTCTAAATAATTCGCCGAGTCCCCTATCTGAGGTGACTCGGACCTTGAATGCTTCGAAGTAATGGCGCAGCTTGCGCGAAGACATAACGACTGCGTAGGCAATCTTCTCCAGCTCTGTCATGTTGCACTTGGACGGTGCCAGTACTTCGGAGACATAGTAGACAGGGGATTGCCTGACCACACCCTCAACTGTCTGCTCCTGCACAAGTGCCGCGCTGACTGCATGCGGCGAAGCCGCGACGTAGAGCAATAGGGGGAGCGACGAGTCGGGGCTTGTGAGGATTGCCAGCTCCGACAGGTACTGTTTCAGTGAGGTGAAGGCCGCTGCCTGCTCCGGTCCCCAGGCGAAGTCTTTTGCACCATGGAGGGTTTTGAGGAAGGGGAGACTTCGCTCGGCGGACCTGGAGATGAATCTGTTGAGAGCGGCCAATCTGCCTGTCAGACGCTGGACGTCCCTGACGGACTGCGGAGGCGTCATGTTTACGATGGCCTGGATCTTGGTTGGGTTGGCCTCAATGCCGCGGTGTGATACCAGGTAGCCCAATATTTTGCCTTGGCGAACGCCGAAGACGCACTTTTCCGGATTCAAGCGGAGTCGTGCGTCTCGCATGTTCGCGAATGTCTTGGCGAGGTCGGCGAGGTGATCTTCCTTGTTCTTGCTGGCGACGACGATGTCGTCCACATATGCGAATATGTTTCTGCCAACCTGCCCTTCGAGTACTGTTTTGGTGAGTCTGGAGAAGGTGGACCCGACGTTCTTGAGTCCCTCCGGCATTCTGATGAAGCAATATGTGCCGAAGGGTGTTATAAAGCTGGTGCTGGCTTTGTCTTCCTCCTTCATGTATATCTGGTGGTAGCCGGAGAAGCAGTCGAGGAGTGACATGACCTCGCATTCGGCCGCGCTATTGACTATTTTGTCGATCCGTGGCAACGGGAAATTGTCCTTTGGGCAGGCCTTGTTGAGACTGGTGAAGTCTATGCACATTCGCCATTTCCCGCTTTTTTTCTGCACCATTACAACATTGGAGAGCCACGTGGGGTAAGCCATTGGCTCGATGAATTTAGCCTCTAGGAGGCGGTGCACCTCCGCCTTGGCGGCCTCTGTCTTTTCGTCGGACATTTTACGAAGCCTCTGCTTTTTTGGTCGCACCGAAGGGTCGAGTCCAAGTTGTGCTCAATTATGGATCGGCTGACTCCGACCAGGTCGAGGGCGGACCAGGCGAAGACATCTTTATTTTTGGATAGGCAGCAGAGGAGTTTCTCTTCTTCGTGCGAGGTGAGGTCTTCGCTGATAGTGACTGTCTGCTTGGGCGTGGCCTGATCGAGGGGGACAGTCTTGGTCCCGTCTTGGCTCTGCAGCTGTGCCTTGTCGTGCTGTTTATCGGTTGGCCTGGCGGGCGCAGAGACCTCGCGCTGGGCCGTGAGGCAGTGCACATTCCTCTGACCGGGCATGAAGTCCCGCTCTATGTTGCGCGCCGTCTGCTGGTTGCCGTAGACCGTAATGGCGCCTAGCGGTCCTGGTATCTTCATACATAGGTACAGTCCGTGGATGGCGGCTTCGAACTTATTGATGGAGCCCCGGCCCATGATGGCGTTGTATGGATATACCATATCGACGATATCAAAGGTTATTTGCTCACTTCGGGCATTGGGTGCTACACCGAAGGAGAGGGGCAACTCTATCTTGCCGACGGGAAAGGTGCCCTTGCCGCCGAAGCCATACAACGGGTTGTCCGAAGGCTTGAGCAGGCTGTGGCTTATACCCATGCGGTCGAAGGCGTGAAGGAAGATGATGTCCGCCTAACTGCCGTTGTCGACTAGGACTTTGTGTAGGTCCCAGCCTGCCACGTTGCAATTGATGACCATAGCGTCGATGTGGGGGGCGCTGCGCAGGTCGACGTCCCGTGCGTCGAAGGTTAGTGGTACATGGGACCACTTTGTCTGCACGACTAGGCCAGTGATGGCGACATGGTTGATGATGCGGTAGTGATCCCGCTTCTGCCGCTTGGTGTCGAAGTCATTGCTGGACCCCCCGGTTATCATGTGAATGACTCCGCGATATGGTTGATCGGCGAAGTCTTCCTGCTTTGGGGCATGGGGGATGTTTTGATGGTGTGGTGGTGGGGGTGGAGGAGGTACGATTTGTACTTCCTGATGGCGTTGGTAAGCGTGGTGCGGTGGATGCGGGGCGGGAGCATGGATATATGGTGGAGGGGGTGGAGGAGGTTGCTGGTAATTGTGCGCGACAATTCTGGGGTTGTCGGCTGGCTGCGCCCGTGCCATTCTGTCTCTGGTGGCCTTCGTTTCGGGGCAGTCTTTGGTATGGTGGGCGCAGTCTTCGCCATGGAAAAGGCAGTAGAATCGGCGCGGCGGCTGCGCACGCCCTCGGCCCCTACCACGAGTTCCATTCCCGCGGCCCTGGGGGGGATATTCCTAGCGACGAGGGGGGTCAGCAGCGGGGTGCTGGTTGGCGATGTTGTGCACTTGCTGCTGACTGCGGCCGTCTCGACCGGAGTCTGGCTGCGGAGTCCTCGTCCACGTGCGGCTGGACTGTGGGGCATCTTTGGGTTTCCGCTGTGACTCAACCTTACGCTGGTGGAGCTCTTCTGATTTGGCATATTTTTCAAAGAGCTGATATAGCTCCTGGAGGTTCTTGGGTGGATCTCTGATACAGTGGCTGTAGAGGACGCCGACACGAAGGCCACTGATGGCGTAGTGGATAGCGATCTGATCATCAACGGAGGGCAGCTGTGACTTGAGTGTTAAGAATTTGCGGTAATACTCCCGCAGAGTCTCCTTTTCCAGCTGCTTGCAAAGCGAGAGCTCGGCCAAGGCGTCGGTGTCTGGGCGGTACCCTTGGAAGTTGAGCAGGAACTTGTCCCTGAGACTTCTCCATGAATCAATGGACAGCGGAGGCAATCTGGTGAACCAGGTGAGAGCTGGGCCCTCTAGGGCGATGATGAAGGACTTCGCCATTGTGGCGTCGTCCCCTCCGGCAGATGCGATGGCGACCTGATAACTCATTATGTATTGCGCCGGGTCGGTGCTGCCTTTGTACTTGGGATAAGTCCCTGCTCGGAAGTTAGCTGGCCAAGGCGTCACTTGCAGGTGTGGCGCCAGGGGACTTCGCTCGTCGAGGTAGTTGACCCCTTAGAATGGCGCGGCGTGCTGGAAGGTGTAGTCACGCTGGGGGGAATGCGGGTCTTCCGGCTGTGCTCGGTGTTGCGGGGGTGGCCCATGCTGCAGGCCGAGGTGGCCTTCGCGCGTGTCTTCTGGTTGTGCGCGCTGCTGGAGGGGTGGCCCTTGCTGCAGGCCAAGGTGGCCTTCGCGCTGCATCAGCGCGATCTCGCGCTCGAGGTCTTGGGCCTTCTGCTCCTCGTCGCGTATCATTTGCTGCACCTTTGCTAGTGCGGACACACGCTGGCGCTTGGCCTCCAGTATCTCTTTCTGCCTCTGGAGATTGCGGTTCTTGAGGCGTAGTGCGCGCAGCTGTAGCTGTTCTTCCGCTGAGACGCCGAGGACTTCACCGTCCTCGGTGAGGCCTGCGCCTTCCAGTGGGGCGAAGCCTGGGGGCGGCTGCGATTGGCCTTCGGGGCCGCAGGTGCGGAAGGTGTCGTATTCGCAGGTGCGGGGAACATTGTCATCAGTGGGCTCTTGGTTGGTGGATTGGGTGAGGGCGAGGGCCTTGCCCTTACTTGCGGCGAGCAGTGCTGCCTTCGTAGCCTCGTCAGCCTTCGGGTTAGCTCTCTTGGGTGCCATCGCGGGTGGTTTTGTCGTAGCACGAACGGTGGGCGCCAAATGTTGGAACTTGCTCTCAATCGCAAGGAGGCCAACAAGGGTGAACAGTGGTGACAACAGGGTTACGCGCTAGGAGGCAATAGCTCTGTTGATCTGGCCTCCCACGGGCACTGTACAGGGGTATTTATAGGTACCTGAGCGCCCAGCGCCTTGTGCTAAGGACGCTTGTGCCCTCAGCTACCTAGGTTATCCCTAGAATATTCCCATAAAGCGGGGTTACAGACTGTAATTACAGGGATGCCTTTACAGGTTAGGCCCGTAACCGGCGGCGGCCACGCAGGGCCCGTTACAATGGGCCGGGACGCACGTGGGCCTCTGAGCTGGACGAGGCCGCACTGTGGGATGACTTCGTCGCCGGTCTTCGTCTGGTGCTGACCAAGCGAAGGGTGTCCCTGCCTGTTCTGTCTCTGTCTGACCAGCGGTTATCAGCGAAGACTTCGAGCGAGGGGTGGCGCCTTTGCCTTCGCCCCAACAATTTTCAAAAACCCACTCGAAGCTCGGGGGCTACACCCATTGGGTGCACCTTCGGTGCATCCAATGAAGTTCAGGGTACAACAGTGTGAAATGCTGATCTCCCAGACACGAGTTTGAGACAGAGCACCAGTTTTCGAGTGTCCAAAGCAGAAGGAGACAACAAGAAATTATTTTTACCACACCACCCGGAGAACATTTCCTGTTGCAAACAAAGACCGCAAGCTGAACTCTAGGATCTTTGGGCCGATTATTTCAAAATCAATCCAAAGATCGGGGGCTTGTGGGGGACAGATATCCCCGGGTCCACTAGAAGGATAAAAGACCTCATATAGGGGTGAAAACGGGCGGATACGGACGGATAGTAGCTCATCCTGTATCCTACCCTTATGTATTTAAAACGGATTCGGGATCGGATACGGATAGTTAGAAACGGGACGGATACGGATACAGTGACCGGATATTTATCCGGGCGGATAAGTGACGGATACGGATATTATTTGATCGGATATCGGATACTTGTCGGATAATGCATTAATTGGTTATCATAAAACATTCTTGTTCGACCACGAAATTGCAAGTAAATTAATACTAATAAACATTTAATAGAAGATAATTTCAAGTTCCCACATAAAAATGGTAAAGTGAAGTATTGATTATGTTGAAACTTGGATACTTAGAGTGATTTCACGTGTAACTCACGCAATAAGTGGAAATAAAATAGAAAAAACGTTGACATCGTTTGGATTTTATGGTCCCATTATTTTTATGACTATATGTGGCCATATGTTGTACCGTCGGACTATTATCAAAATATAATTAAAATTCATAAATACACTAATTTTGACCCAAAATTGCAAAAAACTTACCAAAACAAATAAACATTATATTCAAATAAAACCTCAAGTCGTCACATGAAAATGATATGTGAAATATTAATTATGTTGAAATGTCGATACATAAAATGGTTTCACGTGTAATTCACGCAATAAGTGGGAGTGGAATGGAAGAAACACCAACATCTTGTGGATTTTATAATCCAAATATTTTTTAGAACTATATTTGGATATATGTTGTGTTCCCGTAAAAATTCATGAATTTTTTAGGCTATTTGGTGTATTATTAATTTCTTGTTGTAGAAAATCATCAAAATACAATTAAATTCATAAAAATATTGTAGTGTCGACCGGAAATTGCGAATAAATTACCAATATTAATAAACAGTTTATAAAAAGATAATTCTAAGTTCCCACATAGAGATAATCTTAAGTCCCCACATGAAAATGTTAAAGTCTATTATTTTGATATAAATTTAGACATTATTTCAATGATTTTGGCCTAAAGATATGTTTAAACAAAAATGTGTTGTAATATAAAGTTATAGATCTCTTCGAGCTCTACAATTTTCATATAAACTTTATCTTCATCCGATTTCATATGTAAAAGTTATGATTTTATAACTATATTATTATGCAGAAAAAAAAACGGGTACCCGAATTCCAGGTACCCGTATCCGACCCGAATATCCGGGTATTTACCGGGTAGTACTCGTTCCGTATCCGACCCGAATCCGAAGCTATACTATCCGGGTATTACCCGTATCCGTCCCGAATATAAAAATACCCGTATCCGTATCCGAAAAATGGTCCCGAATCAGTACCCGTATCCGGTACCCGTTTCGGGTACCCTACCCGTTTTCACCCCTAACCTCATAAAAGGCCTAAGGGCCCAATAAATCGCGAGGTCATCCTTTTGGGACCAGGGGAGAGACAACCAAAGGAACAGATCGCCATAGGGTTGGATTAGATCAAGCCCAGACGGCCCAACGACTCCAAACGAATAATCACAGAAGAGACCCGACTTTCCCGCGCCAGAACCCTACACAATGGAGCCGAGCGAGGATAAGTCGGCAGAACTATAGGAAGATAGACTCGATCAGTTCACTATTCCTTAGGTGTGCGTTGTTATCATACCCACATGTATTGCCTCATGGTCGAATATATAAGGCCTAGGAGGCACCCCTTTAGAAACAACAACCAATCATCTAGCCATCCACCTTAGCCTCTTACGCCCCAACACTCGAGAGTTCCTTTGTAACCACACCTAAAAGCATTCTCACCAGGACATAGGGTGTGACGCATCTCTAAGCGGCCCAAACCTGTACACCATTGTCTACTGTCTCTCGTGCACCCAGCATGAACCATCGAGCTACAGTTGGTAACACCGTCCTACTCCTAAAAACACCTTGAGGGGCAACCCCGGGTGTGCGGTCGGACCCAAAACATCGACAACCCCCCCTCTAGGCGACTTTCAGGTACACATCGATATCTCCCTTTTGCTGGTGGTCTCTTAGGAAGTGATGCCGGATGTCTATGTGCTTAGTGCGGCTGTGTTCAACAGGATTATCTACTAAGCGGATTGCACTCTCATTGTCACATAGGAGTGGGACTTTGCTCAGATTGTAGCCAAAGTCCCGGAGGGTTTGCCTCATCTAAAGCAGTTGCGCGCAACACTGTCCTGTGGCAACGTACTCGGCCTCAGCGGTGGATAGGGCAACAGATGTTTGTTTCTTGGAACTCCAGGACACCAGGGACCTTCCTAGAAATTGGCACATCCCTCATGTACTCTTCCTATCAACCTTGCACCTGACATAATCAGAGTCTGAGTATCCAATCAAGTCAAAGGTAGACCCCTTTGGATACCAGATCCCGAAGCAAGGCATAGAAACTAAATACCTAAGAATTCGCTTAACGGTCACAAGGTGACATTCCTTGGGGTCGGATTGAAATCTAGCACACATGCATACACTAAGCATAATGTCCGGTCTACTAGCACAAAGATAAAGTAATGAACCTATCATTGACCGATATGCCTTTTGATCAACGGACTTACCTCCTTTGTTGAGGTCAATGTGCCCATTAGTACTCATCGGTGTCTTCGCGGGCTTGGCGTCCTTCATCCCAAACCTCTTGAGAAGATCCTGAGTGTACTTCGTTTGGGAGATGAAAGTGCCATCCTTGAGTTGCTTCACTTGGAATCTAAGGAAGTAGGTCAACTCGCCCATCATCGACATCTCGAACTTTTGCATCATCACCCTGCTAAACTCCTCACAAGACTCTTGGTTAGTAGAACCAAATATTATGTCATCAACATAAATTTGGCATAAAAAAAGATCATCATTGCAAGTCTTTATAAAAAGAATGGGATCGGCTTTCCCAACCTTGAAAGCATTAGAAATAAGGAAATCTCTAAGGCCTTCATACCATGCTCTTAGGGCTTGCTTAAGTCCATAGAGCGCCTTAGAGAGCTTATACACATGGTCGGGATACCTGTCATCCTCAAAGCCAGGGGGTTGTTCCACGTATACCTCCTCCTTGATTGGCCCGTTGAGAAAAGCGCTCTTCACATCCATTTGGTGTAGCCTAAAAGAGTGGTGAGCAGCATAGGCCAATAATATCCGAATAGACTCCAGCCTAGCCACAGGAGCAAAAGTCTCCTTGAAATCCAAACCTGTGACTTGGGCATGACCTTTTGCCACAAGTCGAGCCTTATTTCTTGTCACCACCCCGTGCTCGTCTTGCTTGTTGCAGAACACCCACTTGGTTCCCACAATGTTTTGCTTTGGACGTGGCACCAGGCTCCAAACTTCATTTCTTTTGAAGTTGTTGAGCTCTTCCTGCATGGCCAATACCCAGTCCGGATCCTGCAAGGCCTCCTCTACCGTGAAAGGCTCAATAGAAGAGACAAACGAGTAATGCTCACAAAAATTAGCTAATCGTGAACGAGTAGTTACTCCCTTGCTGATGTCACCCAGAATTTGATCGATGGGGTGATGTCTTTGGATCGACGCTCAAAGTTGAGTTGGAGGGACCCATGGTGCTTCTTCCTCCATAACCTGATCTTCTTATGCTCCCCCTTGATCCTGCCCCTCTTCTTGAAGTACCTATTCACCGTCTTGAGTTGGGGGATGCACCATTGTCGAGGAAGATGGTTGATCTTGCTCCTATTGTTCCTGTGGTCGCACATCACCTATCGCCATCGTGCACATTGCGGTCGTCGGAACTTCATCCTCATCTATGTCATTAAGATCAACTTGCTCTCTTGGAGAGCCATTAGACTCATCAAATACAACATCACTAGAGACTTCAACTAATCCTGATGATTTGTTGAAGACCCTATACGCCTTTGTATTTGAGTCATACCCTAGTAAAAACCCTTCTACTGCCTTGGGAGCAAATTTAGAATGTCTACCTTTCTTCACCAGAATGTAGCATTTGCTCCCAAATACACGAAAGTAAGAGACATTGGGTTTGTTACCGGTAAGGAGTTCGTAGGAGGTCTTCTTGAGGAGAGGGTGCAGGTAGAGCCGGTTTATGGCGTGGCAGGCTATGTTCACAGTTTCCGACCAAAACTGCTCGGGCGTCTTGAACTCTCCAAGCATCGTTCTTGCCATGTCGATTAGCGTCCTATTCTTCCTCTCTACCACACCATTTTGTTGTGGTGTGTAGGGAGCGGAGAATTCGTGCTTATGCCTTCCTCTTCAAGATACTTCTCAACTTGTAGATTCTTGAACTCGGACCCATTGTCGCTTCTTATCTTCTTCACCTTGAGTTCAAACTCATTTTGAGCTCTCCTTAAGAAGTGATTTAGGGTCCCTTGGGTTTCTGATTTGTCCTGCAAAAAGAATACCCAAGTGAAGCGGGAAAAGTCATCAATAATTACAAGACCATACTTACTTCCCCCGATGCTGAGGTAGGCAACGGGTCCAAAGAGGTCCATGTGAAGAAGCTCTAGTGGTCTTGATGTTATCATCACATTCTTGCTGTGATGAGTGCTTCCCACCTGTTTCCCTGCCTGACATGCTGCGCAAGGTCTGTCTTTCTCAAAACAGACATCAGTTAGTCCTAACACATGATCTCCCTTTAGAAGCTTATGAAGGTTCTTCATCCCAACATATGCTAGACGGCGATGCCAAAGCCAGCCCATACTAGTCTTAGCCATTAAGCATGCATCTAGATCGGCATTCTCTTTCGAAAAATCAACTAATTAGAGCTTGCTGTCTAATACACCCTTAAAAGCTAACGAACCATCTGAAAGGGAAATGTGCCCTTGGGCCATTTCTAAGTATTTTGGTGATTTAGTGACCAACACAGGTGCCTAATTGTAAAATGGAACAAAGTACAAATCATGGAGTAAAGGTATGTTTCTAATCCGTAGTACATTGGTTTTGTGGACTAACATATTTGTCTAAGTGTTAGAAACAGAAAGAAGAAAAAGAGAAAAGGGGAGAGAAAGACTTGGCTGTGTGCAGCCAAGGCTCAGCTCGGTCTGGAGCACCGGACTGTCCGGTGTGCACCGGACAGTGTCCGGTGCGCCAGGCCAACTCGGCGCGAACTGGCCGCTCTCGGGAATTCGCCGACGGCGTACGGCTAAAATTCACCGGACTGTCCGGTGTGCACCGGACTGTCCGGTGAGCCAATGGCCGGCCAGGGCCAACGGTCGGCCGCGCAATCCGCGCGGGACACGTGGCCGAGCCAACGGTCGGAAGACGGCACCGGACTGTCCGGTGTGCACCGGACTGTCCGGTGCGCCAACGGCTCGCAGATCTCCAACGGGCTGCAACGGTCGGCAGCGCCAGATAAGGAAACAAATCGGGCACCGGACAGTGTCCGGTGTGCACCGGACTGTCCGGTGCCCCCGACGACAGAAGGCAAGGATGGCCTTCCGGATTTGCGCTCAACGGCTCCTAGCTGCCTTGGGGCTATAAAAGGAGCCCCTAGGCGCATGGAGGAGAGATACAAGCAACTCTTAAGCATTCTTGATCATCCACACTTGTTCTTTGCGCATTCGTTTGAGACTCTAAGTGAATCGAGCTCCGTTCTAGTGAGAACTTTGAGATAGTCATTCGAGCTCGATTCTTGGCCGTGTGTGTGCGCTTTTGCTGTGGATTTGTGTGTGTTGCTTCCCTCCCTTACTCTGTGCTTCTTTGTGATCATATACTTGTAAGGGCAAGAGACTCCAATTTGTGGAGATTCCTTGCAAACGGGATAGTGAAAGGAACAACAAAACACCGTGGTATTCAAGTGGGTCTTTGGACCGCTTGAGAGGGGTTGATTGCAACCCTCGTCCGTTGGGACGCCACAACGTGGAAGTAGGCAAGCATTGGCTTGGCCGAACCACGGGATAAACCACCGTGTCACCTCTGTCTTGATCTCTTGTGGTATTGTGTTTTGTTGAGACTTCACTTTAGCCACTTGGCAATAATCGTGCTAACACATAACAAGTTTTTGTGGCTTAAGTTTGAAGTTTTTACAGGATCACCTATTCACCCCCCCCCCTCTAGGTGCTCTCAATTGGTATCAGAGCCGTTCTCTTCACAAAGGGACTAACCGCCCGAAGAGATGGATCCTAAGGGGAAGGGTATAGTGATCAACGACAAAGAGAAGGAGACCTTCGTCAACGAGCCGAAGGACGACAAGCCTACCGACTCCGGCTCGGGTCATAGGCGAAAGGAAGGGAAGAAGAAGAAGACAAGGCGCATCAAGGAGATCGTCTACTACGACAGCGACGAGTCTACTTCTTCCCAAAAGGACGAGGACCACAACGACTACGAGAGGAGAAAACCGGTTAATTCGAACTTTTCCTTTGATTACTCTCGTATTCCGCAAAGTTCACATTCTCATTTGCTCTCCATTCCACTCGGCAAGCCCCCACACTTTGATGGAGAGGACTACGGATTTTGGAGTCACAAAATGCGTAGTCACCTATTCTCTCTTCATCCTAGTATATGGGAGATTGTAGAGAGTGGAATGCACTTTGATAGTTCGGATAGTCCCATGTTTATTAATGAACAGATTCATAAAAATGCACAAGCTACTACTGTGTTGCTAGCCTCTTTGTGCAGGGACGAGTATCACAAGGTGAGCGGCTTGGACAATGCCAAGCAGATCTGGGACACCCTCAAAATCTCTCATGAGGGGAACGACGTCACCTTGCTCACCAAAATGGAGTTGGTGGAGGGAGAGCTTGGACGGTTTGCCATGATAAGGGGCGAGGAGCCGACGCAAACATACAACCGGCTCAAGACCCTCATCAACAAGATAAGGAGCTACGGGAGCACGCGATGGACGGATCACGACGTCGTCCGCCTAATGCTCAGGTCCTTTACCGTACTTGATCCTCATCTCGTGAACAATATTCGTGAGAATCCCAGGTACACGATGATGACGCCCGAGGAAGTACTTGGAAAATTCGTGAGCGGGCGGATGATGATCAAGGAGGCAAGATACGTCGACGACGCGTTGAACGGACCACTCCACGAGCCTCAACCCATTGCTCTAAAGGCAACGAGGAGCAAGGAGTCGCTACCTAGCAAGGTGGCGCAAGTTGAGGCGGCCGGGCTCAATGATGAAGAGATGGCTCTCATCATCAAAAGATTCAAGACGGCGCTAAATGGTCGCAAGGGGCAGCCAAGCAAGACCAAGACCAAGGGGAAGCGCTCGTGCTTCAAATGCGGTAAGCTTGGTCATTTTATTGCTAACTGTCCTGATAATGAAAGTGACCAGGAAAAGGGGAACAAAAGAGAGAAGAAGAAGCAATACAAGAAGGCAAAGGGCGAGGCGCATCTAGGAAAGGAGTGGGACTCGGATTGCTCCTCCTCCGACTCCGACAACGAAGGACTCGCCGCCACTGCCTTCAACAAATCGGCTCTCTTCCCCAACGAGCGTCTCACTTGCCTTATGGCAAGGGAGAAGAAGGTGAGTACTCAAGACTCCACTTATGCTTCTTCTAGTGATAGTGAGTCTAGTGATGATGATATAGATTATTCTTGCTTGTTCAAGGGCTTAGATAGATCTAAGATAGATAAAATCAATGAATTGATTGATGCATTGAATGAAAAGGATAGGCTTTTAGAAAAGCAAGAAGATTTATTGTATGATGAACATGATAAGTTTGTAGAGGCACAAAAATCATATGCTTTAGAAGTGAAAAGAAATGAAATGCTTTCTAGTGAAATATCTTCCTGTCATGAAACCATTTCTACCTTAAGAAGTGTTAATATTGATTTAAGTGCTAAACTAGAAGTAGCTAGTAAATCAAATTCTTGTGTTGAACATGTTGAAATTTGTACTAGGTGTAAGGATTTTGATGTTAATGCTTGTAGTGAACACCTAGTTCTAATTTCCAAATTAAATGATGAAGTGGCTAGTCTTAATGCCCAACTTAAGACTAGCAAGAATGAAGTTGATAAAATAAAATTTGCAAGGGATGCCTACACGGTTGGTAGACACCCCTCAATTAAGGATGGGCTTGGCTTCAAGAGGGAAGCCAAGAACTTAACAAGCCATAAGGCTCCCGTCTTCGTCAAGGAGAAAGGGAAGGCCCCTATGGCTAATAGTGCTAAAAAGAACCATGCTTTCTTATACCATGATAGGAGACATGCTAGAAATGTTTATAATGATTTTGATTCACATGTTTATGATTCTCATGCCATGTTTGCCTCTAGTTCCTCTCATAAGCATGATAGAAATATGAGTAGGAGAAATGTTGCGCATATGCCTAGGAGAAATATTGCTCATGTGCCTAGAAAGAATGTTATTCATGCTCCTAGGAAAGTAGTGAATGAACCTTCTACCATTTATTATGCTTGTAATGCTCCCTTTGCTATTTGTAGAAAGGGAAAGAAGGTTGTTGCTAGGAAATTAGGGGCTAGATGCAAGGGAGATAAATCTTGCATTTGGGTCCCTAAAGATATTTGTGCTAACCTTGCAGGACCCAACATGAGTTGGGTACCTAAGACCCAAGCCTAAATTTGCCTTGCAGGTTTATGCATCCGGGGGTTCAAGCTGGATTATCGACAGCGGATGCACAAACCATATGACGGGGGAGAAGAAGATGTTCACCTCCTACGTCAAGAATAAGGATTCCCAAGATTCAATTATATTCGGTGATGGGAATCAAGGCAAGGTAAAAGGGTTAGGTAAAATTGCAATTTCTAATGAGCATTCTATCTCAAATGTATTCTTAGTGGAGAGTCTTGGATATAATTTGCTATCTGTTAGTCAATTATGTCAAATGGGATACAATTGCCTTTTTACTAATGTAGATGTGTCTGTCTTTAGAAGATGTGATGGTTCACTAGCTTTTAAGGGTGCACTAGACGGCAAGCTTTATTTAGTTGATTTTGCAAAAGAAGAGGCCGGTCTAGATGCATGCTTAATGGCTAAGACTTGCATGGGCTGGCTGTGGCATCGCCGCTTAGCACATGTGGGGATGAAGAACCTCCACAAGCTTCTAAAGGGAGAACACGTGATAGGTCTAACAAATGTTTATTTCGAAAAGGATAGACCTTGTGCAGCTTGTCAAGCAGGTAAGCAGGTGGGAGGAGCACATCACAGCAAGAATGTGATGACCACGTCAAGACCTCTGGAGCTGCTGCATATGGACCTCTTCGGACCCGTCGCCTATCTAAGCATAGGAGGAAGTAAGTATGGTTTAGTTATTGTTGATGACTTTTCCCGCTTCACTTGGGTGTTCTTTTTGCAGGATAAGTCTGAAACCCAAGGGACCCTCAAGCACTTCCTCAGGAGAGCTCAAAATGAGTTTGAGCTCAAGGTGAAGAAGATAAGGAGCGACAACGGGTCCGAGTTCAAGAACCTTCAAGTGGAGGAGTTTCTTGAGGAGGAAGGGATCAAGCATGAGTTCTCCGCTCCCTACACACCACAGCAAAATGGTGTGGTAGAGAGGAAGAACAGGACGCTAATCGATATGGCAAGGACAATGCTTGGAGAGTTCAAGACCCCCGAGTGCTTTTGGTCGGAAGCCGTGAACACGGCTTGCCACGCCATCAACAGGGTCTACCTTCACCGCCTCCTCAAGAAGACGTCATATGAGCTACTAACCGGTAACAAACCCAATGTATCGTACTTTCGTGTATTTGGGAGCAAGTGCTACATTCTAGTGAAGAAGGGTAGAAATTCTAAGTTTGCTCCCAAAGCTGTAGAAGGGTTTTTATTAGGTTATGATTCAAATACAAAGGCGTATAGGGTCTTCAACAAATCATCGGGTTTGGTTGAAGTCTCTAGCGACGTTGTATTTGATGAGACTAATGGCTCTCCAAGAGAGCAAGTTGTTGATTGTGATGATGTAGATGAAGAAGATGTTCCAACGGCCGCTATACGAACCATGGCGATTGGAGACATTCGGCCACAGGAACAAGATGAACGAGATCAACCTTCTTCCTCAACAACGGTGCATCCCCCACCTCAAGACGATGAACAGGTTCATCAAAAGGAGGCGTGTGATCAAGGGGGAGCACAAGATGATCACGTGATGGAGGAAGAAGCGCAACCGGCACCTCCAACCCAAGTTCGAGCGATGATTCAAAGGGATCATCCCGTCGACCAAATTCTGGGTGACATTAGCAAGGGAGTAACTACTCGGTCTCGATTAGTTAATTTTTGTGAACATTACTCTTTTGTCTCCTCTATTGAGCCTTTCAGGGTAGAGGAGGCCTTGCTAGATCCGGATTGGGTGTTGGCCATGCAGGAGGAACTTAATAACTTCAAGCGCAACGAAGTTTGGACGCTGGTGCCTCGTCCCAAGCAAAATGTTGTGGGAACCAAGTGGGTGTTCCGCAATAAACAGGACGAGCACGGGGTGGTGACGAGGAACAAGGCTCGACTTGTGGCAAAAGGTTATGCCCAAGTCGCAGGTTTGGACTTTGAGGAGACTTTTGCTCCTGTGGCTAGGCTAGAGTCCATTCGTATCTTGCTAGCATATGCCGCTCACCATTCTTTCAGGTTGTACCAAATGGATGTGAAGAGCGCGTTCCTCAACGGGCCAATAAAGGAGGAGGTGTACGTGGAGCAACCCCCTGGCTTCGAGGATGAGCAGTACCCCGACCACGTGTGTAAGCTCTCTAAGGCGCTCTATGGACTTAAACAAGCCCCAAGAGCATGGTATGAATGCCTTAGAGATTTCTTACTTGCTAATGCTTTCAAGGTTGGGAAAGCCGATCCAACTCTTTTTACAAAGACATGTGATGGTGATTTGTTTGTATGCCAAATTTATGTCGATGACATAATATTTGGTTCTACTAATCAAAAGTCTTGTGAAGAGTTTAGCAGGGTGATGACGCAAAAATTCGAGATGTCGATGATGGGCGAGTTGAACTACTTCCTTGGGTTCCAAGTGAAGCAACTCAAGGACGGCACCTTCATCTCCCAAACGAAGTACACGCAAGATCTGCTAAAGAGGTTTGGGATGAAGGACGCCAAGCCCGCAAAGACTCCGATGGGAACCGACGGACACACCGACCTCAACAAAGGAGGTAAGTCCGTTGATCAAAAAGCATACCGGTCAATGATAGGGTCTTTACTTTATTTATGTGCTAGTAGACCGGATATTATGCTTAGCGTATGCATGTGTGCTAGATTTCAATCCGATCCTAAGGAGTGTCACTTAGTGGCGGTGAAGCGAATTCTTAGATATTTAGTTGCTACGCCTTGCTTCGGGATCTGGTATCCAAAGGGGTCTAACTTTGACTTGATTGGGTACTCAGATTCCGACTATGCTGGATGTAAGGTCGATAGGAAGAGTACATCGGGGACGTGCCAATTCTTAGGAAGGTCCCTGGTGTCATGGAACTCTAAGAAACAAACCTCCGTTGCCCTATCCACCGCTGAGGCCGAGTACGTTGCTGCAGGACAGTGTTGTGCGCAACTACTTTGGATGAGGCAAACCCTCCGGGACTTTGGCTACAATCTGAGCAAAGTCCCACTCCTATGTGATAATGAGAGTGCTATCCGAATAGCGGAAAATCCTGTTGAGCACAGCCGCACAAAGCACATTGACATCCAGCATCACTTTTTGAGAGACCACCAGCAAAAGGGAGATATCGAAGTGTTTTATGTTAGCACCGAGAACCAGCTAGCCGATATCTTCACCAAGCCTTTAGATGAGAAGACCTTTTGCAGGCTGCGTAGTGAGCTAAATGTCTTAGATTCGCGGAACTTGGATTGAATTGTAGCATACTGTATTCATGCTTTTGATCATGTTCCCTTCTGCATATTGTTGCTTATTATGGTGCTCAAGTTGTACAAACACTCCCTGGACCTCACAAGTCCGTTGCAATGTGATGCACATGTTTAGGGGGAGATGTGTTACAACTTGACCCCTTGAGACTAACCATATGTTTGAGTTTGCTTGTGTTAGTCACAAAGGAGAATTGAAAGGGAAAAGGTGGACTTGGACCATGAAAGACTTCCACTGCACTCCGATGAGGGGTAACTTATTCCAAGTCCATCTCATGAACTCTTATTGCCATTTGCTCTTAATTGAAGATTTTGGTGAGGCAATGGGGTTAAAGGGCCAAAATTGATCCCGTTTTGGTGTTTGATGCCAAAGGGGGAGAAAATAAAGGCCAAAGCAATAAATGGATCAGCTACCACTTGAGAGATTTTGAAAATAGTAGAATAGAGCTTTTGGTTTGTCAAAACTCTTTTGTTGTCTCTCTTGTCAAAAGTTGGCTTCTTGTGGGGAGAAGTAGTAATTATGGGAAAAAGGGGGAGTTTTTGAAATCTTTGATCAATCTCTTTTGGAATGACTCTCTTTATGCTTCAACATGTGTGTTTGACTTAGAGATAGAGATTTGAGTTTGATTTGCAAAAACAAACCAAGTGGTGGCAAAGGATGATCCATATATGCCAAAATCGATTCAAAATAATTTGAGTTATTATTTGAAGTGTTTTTGTACTTGTTAAACTTGCTTTATGTTGTGTTGGCATAAATCACCAAAAAGGGGGAGATTGAAAGGGAAATGTGCCCTTGGGCCATTTCTAAGTATTTTGGTGATTTAGTGACCAACACAGGTGCCTAATTGTAAAATGGAACAAAGTACAAATCATGGAGTAAAGGTATGTTTCTAATCCGTAGTACATTGGTTTTGTGGACTAACATATTTGTCTAAGTGTTAGAAACAGAAAGAAGAAAAAGAGAAAAGGGGAGAGAAAGACTTGGCTGTGTGCAGCCAAGGCTCAGCTCGGTCTGGAGCACCGGACTGTCCGGTGTGCACCGGACAGTGTCCGGTGCGCCAGGCCAACTCGGCGCGAACTGGCCGCTCTCGGGAATTCGCCGACGGCGTACGGCTAAAATTCACCGGACTGTCCGGTGTGCACCGGACTGTCCGGTGAGCCAATGGCCGGCCAGGGCCAACGGTCGGCCGCGCAATCCGCGCGGGACACGTGGCCGAGCCAACGGTCAGAAGACGGCACCGGACTGTCCGGTGTGCACCGGACTGTCCGGTGCGCCAACGGCTCGCAGATCTCCAACGGGCTGCAACGGTCGGCAGCGCCAGATAAGGAAACAAATCGGGCACCGGACAGTGTCCGGTGTGCACCGGACTGTCCGGTGCCCCCGACGACAGAAGGCAAGGATGGCCTTCCGGATTTGCGCTCAACGGCTCCTAGCTGCCTTGGGGCTATAAAAGGAGCCCCTAGGCGCATGGAGGAGAGATACAAGCAACTCTTAAGCATTCTTGATCATCCACACTTGTTCTTTGCGCATTCGTTTGAGACTCTAAGTGAATCGAGCTCCGTTCTAGTGAGAACTTTGAGATAGTCATTCGAGCTCGATTCTTGGCCGTGTGTGTGCGCTTTTGCTGTGGATTTGTGTGTGTTGCTTCCCTCCCTTACTCTGTGCTTCTTTGTGATCATATACTTGTAAGGGCAAGAGACTCCAATTTGTGGAGATTCCTTGCAAACGGGATAGTGAAAGGAACAACAAAACACCGTGGTATTCAAGTGGGTCTTTGGACCGCTTGAGAGGGGTTGATTGCAACCCTCGTCCGTTGGGACGCCACAACGTGGAAGTAGGCAAGCATTGGCTTGGCCGAACCACGGGATAAACCACCGTGTCACCTCTGTCTTGATCTCTTGTGGTATTGTGTTTTGTTGAGACTTCACTTTAGCCACTTGGCAATAATCGTGCTAACACATAACAAGTTTTTGTGGCTTAAGTTTGAAGTTTTTACAGGATCACCTATTCACCCCCCCCCCTCTAGGTGCTCTCACCATCACTCCTTCTAAAGACAGATACATCTACATTTGTGAATAAACAATTATAACCCATGTTACATAATTGACTCATAGACAATAAGTTGTACCCGAGCGATTCAACTAAAAACACATTGGAGATAGAATGCTCGGATGTGATGGCAATCTTTCCCCATTCTTTAACCTTGCCTTGGTTCCCATCTCCAAAGATGATTGAATCCTAGGAGTCCTTGTTCTTGATGTAGGAGGTGAACATTTTGTTCTCCCTCGTCATGTGGTTTGTGCATCCGCTGTCGATAATCCAACTTGAGCCCCCGGATGCATAAACCTACAAGGCAATTTTAAGCTTGGGTTTTAGGTACCCAACTCTTGTTGGGTCCTACAAGGTTAGTCACAATAACTTTTGGAACCCAAATACAAGTCTTGTCTCCTTTGCATTTGGATCCCAACTTCCTAGCAACTACTTTTGTATTCTTACATGAAAGTACAAAAGAAGTATTGCAAGCATGATAAATGGTAGAAGGTCCATTGCACATTCTTCTAGGCGCATGAGACACAACATGATTTCTCCTAGGCCTACTTCTACCATGAACAAAAGTGGAACTAGAGGCAAACATAGCATGTGAATCATTATAATCAGCATGATCATAACATCTATCATTATAAGCATTCCTAGAATATTTTCTATCATAAATATAGGCATGATTCTTTTGGGAACTACTAGCCATAGGGGCCTTCCCTTTCTCCTTGTTGAGAACGGGAGCCCTTTGGCTTGTTAAGTTCTTGGTTTCCTTTCGAAAACCAAGTCCATCCTTAATCGAGGGGTGTCTACCAACAGTGTAGGCATCCCTAGCAAATTTTAATTTATCAAAATCAACTTTGCAAGTCTTAAGTTGAGCATTAAGACTTGTCACCTCATTGGTTAATTTAGCAATAGAAATAAGATGTTCATCACACGCATTTACATCAAAGTCCTTGCATCTATTACAAATAACTACATGTTCTACACATGATCTAGTTGCATTTGCTTCCTCTAGTTTAGCATTTAATTCAACATTTAAATCCTTTAGACTAGAGACAGATTCTTGACAAGCAGACAACTTAGAGGACAGCATTTCATTTCTTTTAAGTTCTAAAACAAGAGTTTTTTGAACACTAACAAACTTGTCATGTTCCTCATACAAAATGTCCTCTTGCTTTTCTAGTAGTCTATCTTTTTCATTTAGAGCATCAATTAATTCATTAATTTTATCTACTTTGGCTCTATCTAACCCTTTAAACAAACCAGAGTAAGCTACTTCATTATCGGAGGATTCCTCATCGCTAGAAGAAGAGTACTTAGGGGAATCTCGAATATGTACCTTCTTCTCGTTAGCCATGAGGCAAGTATGGCGTTCGTTGGGGAAGAGCGAAGATTTGTCGAAGGCCGAGGTAGCCAATCCTTCATCGTCGGAGTCGGATGAAGAGCAGTCAGAATCCCACTCCTTTCCAAGGTGCGCCTTGCCCTTTGCCTTCCTATAGTTCTTCTTCTTTTCCCTCTTCCCGCTCTTTTCTTGTCCCTGGTCATTATCATTATTGGGGCATTATGCTATAAAATGACCAGTCTTACCGCATTTGAAGCAGGAGTGCTTTCCCCTTGTTTTGTTCTTGTACGGGTACTCCTTACGTCCTTTTAGCGCGGTCTTGAAGCGCTTGATGATAAGCGCCATTTCGTCCTTGTTGAGCCCGACAGCCTCCACTTGTGCTACTTTGCTTGGTAGCGCCTCCTTGCTGCTTGTTGCTTTGAGAGCAACGGGCTGCAGCTCGTAGATGGGCAGTGGACCATTTAGTGCATCGTCCACGTATCGCACCTCCTTCACCATCATGCGCCCGCTCACGAATTTTTCTAAGGATCTCCTCAGGCGTCATCTTAGTGTACCTAGGATTTTCACGAATAAAGTTGACAAGATGGGGGTCAATTACAGTAAATGACCTTAGCATGAGTCGGACGACATCATGATCCGTCCATCTTGTGCTTCCGTAGCTTCGGATCTTGTTGACCAGGGTCTTGAGCCTGTTGTAGGTTTGTGTTGGCTCCTCTCCCCTGATCATCGTGAACCTTCCAAACTCGCCTTCCACCAGTTCCATCATGGTGATCATGGTGGCATCGTTTCCCTCATGTGATATCTTGAGGGTGTCCCAGATCTGCTTGGCATTGTCCAAGCCACTCACTTTATTGTACTCATCCCTGTAAAGAGATGCTAGCAAAATAGTAGTAGCTTGAGCATTTTTATGAATTTATTCATTAATGATCACAGGATTATCCGTACTATCAAAATGCATCCCATTTTCCACAATTTCCCAAATGCCAAGATGGAGAGAAAATAGATGACTATGCATTTTATGGATCCAAAATGAGTAATCCTCTCCTTCAAAGTGTGGGGGTTTCCAAGAGGAATAAAAAGTAGATGGGCATTTGAATTGTATGGAATACGGGAATAATCAAAGGAATAGTTTTGATTAACCATCTTTTTCTTGGACGAGGAGTCGTCGTCGTCGTCCCTTGGTGAAGAAGAAGATGCATCACTGTTGTAGTAGATGATCTTCTTGATGCGTCTCTTCTTCTTCCCGTCCCTCTTCTTGTGACTCGAGCTTGAGTCGGTAGGCTTGTCGTCTCTTGGCTCGTTGAAGAGGGATTCCTTCTCCTTGTCGTTAATCATCATCCCCTTACCCTTAGGATCCATCTCTTCGGGCGGTTAGTCCTTTAAATGAAGAGTACGGCTCCGATACCAATTGAGATCACCTAAAGGGGGGGTGAATAGGTGATCCTATAAAATCAAACACTAAATAGCCATAACTTGGTTATTAAAGTGTTAATGCAACTAAGTAGATTTGAAGCGAGTTCTTGTGAACACAACAATCACAGAGAAAGCAACACAAGAGACATGTGATTTTTATCTCGTGGTTCGGCCAAGTAACACTTGCCTACTTCCACGTTGTGGCATCCCAATGGACGAGGGTTGCACTCAACCCCTTTCAAGTGATCCGATGATCAACTTGAATACCACGGTCTTTTATCTTTGAGTGCTCTTCCTGTTTGCAAGGAATCTCCATAAGTTGGAGCCTCTCGCCCTTACAATATAGATCACAAAGAAAGCACAAGAGTAAGGTTGGGAGAGCAACACACACAAGACTTAAATCCGCAGCACAACCACGCACACAAGCCAAGACTTGATCTCAAAACACAACACAGGGAGTTCGCAACTCAAACGGAGCTCAATCACTAACACAGCGAATCAAAAGTGTGGAGATGGAGTCTGGAAGTCTTAGAATGTTCCTTGAAAGCTTGGTATTTAGCCACGTCGCCTTTTTCTTTTCCCGAGAGCGATGAGTTCATTGTGGTTGACTCACCGGATAGTCCGGTGCACCACCGGACGGTCCGGTGATTTATAGCCGTGTCACTTCCGAGAGTAGCCGATTCACTGTCGACCAGCCTAGGGCACCGGACACTGTCTGGTGCGCCACCGGACAGTCCGGTGTGCCAGGCCCGAGCAGGTGTTGGCTGTACACCGCCAACTCTTTTCCAATTCGTTTTTTCCTTTCTCGGCACTGTTTCTAGCACTTAGATAAACATGTTAGTACCCAAAAACAATTCACTAAGTCAAGAAACATACTTTGTCTTTGATTTGCACTTCTTGCTCGTTTAGCACATAAGAGTTCAACACATTTGTGTTGGACATTTAATCACCAAAACAATTATAGAAATGGCCCAAGGGCATATTTCCCTTTCACTGCTACTCCATAAACCGGTTATATCTTCATTAAATCCTCAAGAAGACATCATATGAACTCCTCACTGGTAAAAAGCCTAATGTTTCATATTTTAGAGTCTTTAGGAGCAAATGCTTTATTCTTATTAAAAGAGGTAGAAGTTCTAAATTTGCTCCTAAAGCAGTAGAAGGCTTTTTATTAGGTTATGACTCAAACACAAGGGCATATAGAGTCTTCAACAAGTCCACTGGATTTGTTGTAAGTTTCTTGTGACATTGTGTTTGATGAGACTAATGGCTCTCAAGTGGAGCAAGTTGATCTTGATGAATTAGATGATGAAGAGGCTCCATGCATCGCGCTAAGGAACATGTCCATTGGTGATGTGTGTCCAAAAGAATCCGAGGAGCCCACGCAAGCACAAGATCAACCATCATCTTCCATGCAAGCATCTCCACCAACCCAATATGAGGATCAAGCTCAAGAAGATGAAGATGAAGATCAAGACGATGAGCCACCTCAAGAGGAGGACATTGATCAAGTGGGAGATGAAGACAATAATGACAAGGAAGATGATCAAGAGACTCAGGATCAAAGACCGCCACACCCAAGAGTCCACCAAGCAATTCAAAGAGATCACCCCATCAACTCCATTCTTGGTGACATTCACAAGGGGGTAACCACTAGATCTCGAGTAGCACATTTCTGCGAACACTACTCTTTTGTGTCCTCTATTGAGCCATACAAGATCGAGGATGCATTAAGAGATCCGGATTAGGTGGTGGCAATGCAAGAGGAGCTCAACAACTTCATGAGGAATGAGGTATGGCATTTAGTTCCACGTCCTAATCAAAATGTTGTAGGTACCAAGTGGGTATTCCGCAACAAGCAAGATGAGCATGGTGTGGTGACAAGGAACAAAGCTTGACTTGCGGGAAAGGGATATTCACAAGTTGAAGGTTTGGATTTCGATGAAACTTATGCACCCGTAGCTAGACTTGAGTCAATTCGTATATTACTTGCCTATGCTCCTTACCATGGCTTTAAGCTTCATCAAATGGACGTGTAAAATGCCTTTCTCAATGGCCCTATCAAGGAAGAGGTCTATGTTGAGCAACCTCCCGACTTTGAAGATAGTGAGTACCCTAACCATGTGTATAAGCTCTCAAAGGCATTTTATGGGCTCAAGCAAGCCCCAAGAGCATGGTATGAATGCCTAAAGGATTTTATTATCACTAATGGCTTCAAAGTCGGAAAAGTTGATCCCAGTATCCTACTCTATTCACTAAAACTATTGCAAAATACTTGTTTATATGCCAAATTTATGTTGATGATATTATATTTGGGTCTACTAACAAGTCAACTTGTGAAGAGTTTAGTAGGATCATGATACAGAAATTCGAGATGTCTATGATGGGGGAGTTGAAGTATTTCCTTGGATTTCAAATCAAGCAACTCCAAGATGGCACCTTCATCAGCCAAACTAAGTACATTCAAAACATACTTAAGAAGTTTGGAATGAAGAATGGCAAACCCATCAAGACACCCATGGGAACCAAAGGGCATCTCGACCTCGACACAGGAGGTAAATCCATAGATCAAAAGGTATATCAGTCGATGATAGGATCTTTACTCTACTTATGTGCATCTCGACCGGATATTATGCTTTCTGTATGTATGTGTGCAAGGTTCCAGGCAAATCCTAAGGAAGTTCACCTTAGGGCCGTGAAAAGAATCATGCGATATTTAGTTTACACTCCTAAGTTTGGGCTTTGGTACCCCAAGGGATCTAACTTTGATCTAATGGGGTATTCAAATGTCGATTATCCCAGATGTAAAATAGATAGAAAGAGCACATCAGAGACTTGTCAGTTTCTGGGAAGATCCCTGGTGTCTTGGGCTTCAAAGAAACAAAATTCAGTAGCTCTTTCCACCGCCGAAGCCGAGTACATTGCTGCAGGCCATTGTTGTGCGCAATTACTTTGGATGAGGCAAACACTTATGGACTATGGCCACAAATTGAGCAAAGTCCCTTTCCTATGTGATAATGAGAGTGCAATCCTCATGCCGGATAATCCCGTTGAACACAGCCGCACTAAGCACATAGACATCCGGTATCACTTTCCGAGAGATCACCAACAAAAGGGGGATATCGAAATTGCTTATGTGAGCACCCACAACCAATTAGCCGATATCTTTACCAAGACACTAGATGAAAAATCTTTTAGCAAACTTAGGAATGAGCTAAATATACTTGAATCTTAGAACTTTGATTGAAACATTGCACACATAGCTCAAGTATATACCTTTGATCATGTCTCTTTCATTTGGTGCAAACGCATATTTCTTATTCTTCTTGTGCCAAGGCTAAAACTAATGTGCTTTCAAGTATATCTCAATGATTAGTCTTAGATTCAAAGGGAAATCGAGTATTCGACAAAGACAAAAGCTTCCACTCCAACTCTGACGGTATCACTTACCCTTTGCCGTTACTCATGCCACTCTCAATGGTATGACCCTTCACTCATATTTATTTTACCATTTGGGAGAAAATATAAAAAGGGCTCTCAAGTTCTCCATTTTTGGCGATTAACGATAAAGGGGGAGAAAGTATTAAGCCCAAAGCAAAAGGACTGCACCACCACTTCAAAAAATTTCACAAATAAGTATTTCAATTGGTATTTGATCAAAATGAATTTTCAATTGGTATGTGAAGTGAATTTCTCAATTGGTATCTCATATTTCAAAACTGTTTTTCAAATTAGTATCTTCAAAACTTCACATTAAGTATGAAAGAATTTCAATTGGTATAATTTCACTTGTTATCTATTTTAAAACCCTCCTGAAAGCTAAGAGGAAAATTTCATTCAGGGGGAGCTTTTATTTAGTCAAAGGAAAAGCATTTGAAATAGGGGGAGGAGTTTCAAATCTTAAAAATGCTTCTTGCAATCTTATTCCTATACCTTTGACTAGTTACAAAAGATTTTTGAAAAGATTTTCACAAAAGATTTGCAAAAATAAACATGTGGTGCAAATGTGGTCCAAAATGTTGAATAAAGAAAAGCAATCCATCCATTCTTAGTCATATGTTTAAAATATTTCAATTGGTTTAATTCCAAGTAACCTATGCACATCTATCTCAAAATTGCAAACTAGTTATATTTCTACACTTCATATTTGCTTTGGTTAGTGTTGCCATCAATCACCAAAAAGGGGGAGATTGAAAGGGAAATAGGGTTAACCATTTCCTATAAATAGATTTTGGTGGTTGACGACCAACACAAACCATATGGTCTAACTAGGTTGGCTAGATGTGAGTTTATCTCAGGTGCATAAGGTTCAACACAAACCAAGAAAGAATTCAGTTAAGGGACACAATTTATTTGGAGCAAAAAGGACTTGAGTGTGCTAGAATTTGGCGCACCGGACAGTATCTGGTGCGCCAGCAGAGGCAGCCAGCAAACCAACCACTCTCGGGTTTCTGCCAGGTGCGCTCCACTATAATTCACCGGACTGTCCGGTGTGCCAGCGGACTGTCCGGTGAGCCAGCGGAGCAATGGCTCCCTACGCGCCAACGGTCGACTGTATAGAGCTACAGTGCGCTACAATGCGCGGTAGACGTCAGAGCGCAGAAGTCAGAGGGCACCGGACTGTCCGGTGCAGCAAGACGACAAGCGACTCAACTGCTCCGAACCCTAACGGTTGCGCTGATGTGGCGTGCACTGGATAGTGCACAATGGCTGTCCGGTGCGCTCATCGCCAGCATCCTTTGCTAACAGCTAGGAAGTGGTTGGAGGCTATAAATACCCCCCAACCACCTCATTCATTGATATCCAAGTATTCTTAACATCCCATTCATTGCAAGAGCAAAAGACTTCACTCCTAGACACATTCAATAAATCAAATCCTCTCCAAGCCTCCAAATCAACTCAATTCCATTAGGGACTTAAGAGAGGGTGTTTAGTGTTCTTTTGTTGCTCTTGTCGCTTGGATTGCCTTCTTTCTTTCTCATTCTATTTTCAAGTGCTTTGTAAGCAAAGCAAGAGACACCAAGTGTGTGGTGGTCCTTGCGGGGTCTAAGTGACCCGTGTGATTAAGGGAAGGCTCACTCGGTCTAAGTGACCGTTTGAGAGAGAGGGAAAGGGTTGAAATAGACCCAATCTTTGTGGCTTTCTCAACGGGGACTAGGTTGTTTTGGAATCGAACCTCGGTAAAACAAATCACTGTGTCTACTCGCTTGATTTGTTTGCCCTCTTTCCTCTCTCTAAATGTTTCTTTGCTAGTAGTAATTTGAGTTTGCTCTCATACGTCATCCACATCCTTTGAGCAACTCTTAGCAAGAGAAACACTCTTTCGGACTTGAATTTAGTTCTAACGCTAACCCCGACCTTTAATGTGTGTTTAAGTTTGTAAATTTTAGGTTTCGCTTATTCACCCCCTCTCTAGGCGACTTTTAGTTTTTAGAAGTCCTAATTCACCACCCTCTTAGGTGTATGTATTCCTTTCATTGTGCATATCAAGGATCAAGCGCTTGGAGGGTAGTCGACTCATAAGAGTGCCACCCTAGGTCGTGCCTGGCTTCGGCACTCAATGGACTCACGCCTGTGTGTGACGACCATCATGGGAAGGGTCCATCCCTAAATTGTGCAGACGCCGAATAAACCCCCAAGCAATCCGTATGGATTACTCAGAGGCTTGGGGGCTACATCTAGCAGATGAGCTTGCGCGCACCTAGGAAAATTCGCTTTGACTCAAAAACCAGTAAAAATGGACTCACGCCTAGTGTATGACAACCATCGTGGGTGTAAGGAAAATGGACCCCAGGCCATTTGGCTAAATAGGTTTTGTTGTTTGATGATCAACATAATCCATGGACTAATGAATTTGCTAGTATTTGTGTTTGTAGTTCATAGGATGCTAAAGTTACTTGGGCCAAGACATTGAGGAAAGCAACACCTCAAAAGAAGACATTATGAATATCAAGTGAAGTCCAAGAAACAAAGGAAGTGTTGCCTACTGACTGTCTGGTCTGGAGCATCGAACTGTTCGTGCCACACGCCAGACTGTCCGATGCACTAGGGAACAGTAGCCCAACGGCTAGTTCTAGGTGGCACTTTGGAGACAAGACCACCGGAATGTCCGGTGTGAAAAGCCTGCGCGCCAACGGTTGCCTGCGGTGTCAGACCAATGGCTAGGCGCACCGAATAGTGAATAGTGCACTATCCGATGCACCATCGGACTGTCTGGTGTGCCGCAGAGAGCAACAACTTTTCTCCAATGGCTAGTTTTGTGTTGGGGGCTATAAATACACCCCAACCGGCCATTCCAAGGTGTGGGAGCCCAAGCAACATACCAAGGCATATAGTAGACATTCCCAAGTGCTCATACACCCAAGTGCTTAATAGAATCACTCGGTGATTAGCATAGGTGCTTTGCGAAGTGCTTAGGTTAGTTAGACCACTTTAGCGCTTGCTCTAGGTGAATCCTAGTTAGTTGAGTGAGTTTAGAAAAACCACACAACCCCTCAGCTCTTGTGCGAGCCGTTGTAATTGTACCGAGTGGGGCGAGAGTATTGTGAGACCATGAAAACCGAGTTTATGTCACGGCCACCACCGTGTACCGGAGGGAACGAGGTTCGTGGCGTTTTCGGCCAGAAGCTCGATAGTGGAGACGTCGGGGAGCATCCAAGAGGAGTCAAAAGCGAAGCACCACTTGCGTGTGAAGAACGCCCACGACTCTCTATGGAGTTACTCGACCGAGGTGCTTGGCCCTCGTATGGGCTTCCTTTGTGTAGGGGCACCAACGAGGATTAGTCGGGACCTTGCGCGGTTCCGGATACCTCGGTAAAAATACCGGCGTCATTCACGAGAGTTAGCATCTCTAACTTGCTCTTTAGCTTCCACATTTATATTGAGCATTTAAGTTTCAATCTTGTCTTTATACTTATATTGTTGTAGATTGAAACTTAGCCATTGCGGTAGAGATAGCAACACTTAGACAAAACCTAGCTTGCACATTCTAGTTTGATTAATTGCATAGGTTTTGCTCTAGGGTTTTATTTGTGGCCTAGTTTAGTGAAAGTTTTAGAAGGCCTAATTCACCCCCTCTTAGGCGTCACATGTTTTCCTTCGGTGGGAAGGGTCCGTTCCTAAGCCACGCACACGCCGAATAAACCCCAAGAAATCCGTGTGGATTACTCGAGGGCTCGGGGGCTACATCTAGAAGATGCGCTTGCGCACACCAGAAAAACATAAGATCTCAAAGCGAAATCCTCCGTGTAACTCCAAGGAGTCACATGGAGGATCGGGGGCTGTTGTCGGGTACATAGGAACACAGTACCCAAAAGTAGGCCCATAATCTCATTCCGCCCATTTACCGACGAGCCCTCTACCAAGCTGTAGGAAACGGGTGACGCCTAAGAGGGGGTGAATCAGGACTTCTAAATACTATTTCTAAACTAGGCCACAATAAAATCCCTAGAGCAAAACCTATGCAAATAATTAAACTAGAATGTGCAAACTAGGTTTTGTCTAAGTGTTGCTATCTCTACCGCAAAGGCTAAGTTTCAATCTACACTAGATAAGCATAAATACAAGATTGAAACTTAATTGCTTAATATAAATGCGGAATCTTAAAGGTAAGGTAGAGATGCAAACTCTCGTGGATGACGCCGGTATTTTTACCGAGGTATCCGGAACCGCGCAAGGTCCCGACTAATCCTCGTTGGTGCCCCTACGCAAAGGGAAGCCCACGCGAGGGCCAAGCACCATGGTCGAGTAACTCCGTAGAGAGCCGCGGGCCTTCTCCACGCGCAAGTGGTGCTCCGCTTCCGGCTCCTCTCGGACGCTCCCCGCCGTCTCCACTATCGAGCTTCCGGCCGAAACGCCGCGGGCCTTGTTCCCTCCGGTACACGGTAGCGGCCGTGACACAAACGCGGTTGTCACGGTCTCGCAAGACTCTCGCCCCACTCGGTACAATTACAACGGCTCGCGCAAGAGCCGAGGGGTTGTGTGGTTTTACAAAACTCACTCAACTAACTAGGATTCACCTAGAGCAAGCGATAGAGCGGTCTAACTAACCTAAGCACTTCGCAAAGCACCTACACTAATCACCGAGTGATTCTATTAAGCACTTGGGTGTTTGAGCTCTTGGAAATATGCACTATGTGCCTTGGTATGTTGCTTGGGCTCTCACACTTGAGAATGGCCGGTTGGGATGGTATTTATAGCTTCCACACCCCAAACTAGCCGTTGGACAGAAAGCTGAAACTTTCTGTCATCGGGTGCACCGGACAGTCCGGTGCACCACCAGACACTGCACTGTAGCATGTCCAGTGCGCCTATCCGTTGCTCTGACAGAGCAGACGACCGTTGGGCGCGCAGGCTTTTCACACCGGACATGTCCGGTGTGCCACCGGACAGTCCGGTGGTCTCTCTCCGAGTGCCACCTGGAACTAGCCGTTGAGCTACTGTTCCCTGATGCACCGGACAGTCCGTCGTGTGGGCACCGGACAGTCCGGTGTGCCACCGGACAGGCCGGTGCGCCTTCACACAGACAGTCCGCAGCAGCACACGCCTCCTTTCTTGGACTTTTCTTGGATCTTCTTAATGTCTTCTTTTGAGGTGTTGCTTTCCTCAATTCCTGAGTCCAAGTAATTCTTGCATCCTGTGAACTACAAATATAAACACTAGAGAAACTTATTAGTTCACGGATTGTGTTGATCATCAAACACCAAAACTCAATTAGCCAAATGGCCGGGGTCCATTTTCCTTACAATCTCCCCCTTTTTGGTGATTGATGACAACACAACCAAAGCAAGCAAATAATACAAGTATTTGAATGTAAGTATGCAATCTACTTGCTAAGATGCATGATTGTCCCCTTAATGTGATATTATGGACTTAAGTCTCCCCTAACTCCATAATTCACTTACTTCCTATTTTTGGACCAAATAACCAAAACCACTTGAAAAACAATTTGTAGATATAAAATTTTAAAATGGTGGTGTTTGGTGTTTGATATGGTTTTTATTGCTTTGGTCCCTAAAACTTCTCCCCCTTTGGCATCAACCACCGAAAAGGAAGACATTAAAAGCATGAAGGAAGTAAATAAAAGCTTGCCCTCATCAAGAATTTTATCAAATGATACCACTAGAAGGATATTAAATTAAAACACATGAATGATACCAATTGCAGAGATTACTCCCCCTAAACAAGTATTCTCTTTAGAAAGAAGTTTCTCCCCCTTTTTAGAGATGAAGAAATATTCCCCCTGACAGAGATCCTCTACTTAGGAAAAAGCATGTGAAAATTAGAGGTGCAAGACATGATTTGAAAAGACTAACTTCCCTTATGCATAGGTAACAGAATATGAGTTAAGTACTTATGCATTTTTAGCAACATGGAAGCATATGATATGAAATATAGTCTAATCAAATGTTGGAGAAGACATGTAAATGATATACAAAGTAGTCTCAAAAGATACCAATTGAAAGTCAATGGCTAGCTTGAGAGACATGAGAGTTCTTGGAGATTTTACAGTGGAAGATTGTTGTCTTTCTCCGGGGACCTCATTTTCCTTACAATGAGACTATCACATAAAATATACTTGAAAAGGTGTTAGTCTCAAAGTATTAGATTATAGAGTAACCTCCCCCTAAAGGTGTGCATACAAGTTTTGAATACTTGTAGGAGACATGCACTTTGATTTGATATCAAGAGGGGCAAATTATCCATAATCCAAACTTTGGCACATATAAGTTAAATGATACAACTTGTAGGAATCAAAATTTTCAATTGATACCATTTGTAGGAATCAAAAGTTTCAATTGATGCATCATTTACTATGGAGTGATATAGAAGCTATGTGCCGTGCTTAAATTAACATTTTAAGCCATGTAGGTTTGCTTAAGTATATGAATTAAAAGCAAGCAATCCTACCATATGATTTACCTAATATGCATGATTTTGAACAAAAGTACATAACAAATGTAATACTAGGCAAGAAAGGTAATCTAGATATAAGATAAATAGATACGCATATCTAAAAACAAGAAATACAATAAATCTAGTTACCTTAGTCATGGGTGGGAAATTTGGGTCCAAAATTTTCACTAACACACTTGGCAATAAACTTGATCTAATATGATGTATCCCATGATATACATCCCAATTTTGCCAAGTCTCCAAATTTCCCGAAGACCTTCGGTCCACTCACTTCCCTTTCGGGATCCAAACCTTCTTGGTGCTTTTCATGGTTGAAATTATCTCCTTCGGCACCCAGATGCGTTTGACCCCTTTTCCTTTGTTGGCTTGCTTGTTGGCCTTGATTGCTATCACCTTTCCATTCTTTTTCTTCTTGATCAAATATGGTGTAGCATCCTTTTTGTTCACCTTTTTGATGTAGGTGTTGGAGATTTTGCTTGTTGGCTTTTGCTTGAGCTTTTGCCTTTTATCCCCGGTCATCGCCTTGCATTGGAAAGACTTGTGGCCTTCCATGTGGCATAGCCTACAAATCATAGTTTCTCCCTCCATAGGCTTGTTCACTCCCGTAGTGGTGTTATCCTATGGAGGTTGGATTTGTTTGGCTTTGTCTTTCTTGTCATACAAAGCCTTGCCAAGGCGAGCCACTTCTTGCTTTAATTGTTCATTTTCCTTTGCAACCTCATCCAAACATGTTTCTACAACAATATTCTCAACAAAGACTTGGTTGCAGGGGTTAGAATCATCAATTAAATCAAAGAAGGAAGTAGAAGCATCTTTCTTAATTATTTCAGGTATTTCATTTAAAGATGCTGCTGGGGTGCTACCAATGTTTTCTAGCTTAGTAGTTAGCTCATTATTGTGTATGCTAAGAATTTCCATTTTCTCTAGCAAATTTTCAATAGCTTCTTGGGAGCTAGCTAACTTAGCCTTAAGTTTTTCATTCTTTTTAATAAGGCTATCATCGGTAGCAGTGGATGAAGCACTAGATTCTAAAAGCTCAATTTTGGTTGATAGCTCACAATTTAAGTTTGCAAAAGTTTTAAATTTTTCTAGCAAACCTTTGTAATCATTTTGAGAGCTAATCAACTTATTTTTCAAAGTTTTAAGTTGGGCTTTTTGCTTAGTGCAAACATCCTGAAAAAAATTAACGGCTTCCGTAAGCTCATCTACAGAGGGCTTTCCCTCACCTTCATCATCACTACTGCTATCATCACTAGAGGATGGAATGCTGTTGTTACCTCTTGCCATAAGGCATTTGTGAGATGACCGTGATGAGCATGATGAGGATTGATGGCTGTGCGTACGAACATTCGATGTGCCGTTATGGAGCTCATGCAATTTTAGCCAAATCTCATTAGCAGTTTTCAAAGTAAATACTTGATTAAAAATATCTATGCTAAGAGATTCATACAAGCAATTTTTGGCTCTAACATTTAAATGGGTTTCTTTTTCCTTACTCATGGTGGGTTTATTGGGATTCTTGAGGGATTTCATCCCGTCACGAGTGACTCTCCAAACACCTAGATCAACGGCCTCTAGGTAACAAGCCATTCTAGCACTATAATAGGGAAAGTTAGTGCCGTCGAAGTGTGGTGGCCTATGGGAATCCATCCCTTCCTCTAAAAAGCATCGGCTCTTTTAGCGGTGAAGCTAAAGCGTTTCAAATGAGCCAAACCGACCTCTGATACCAATTGTAGGAAACGGGTGACGCCTAAGAGGGGGGTGAATTAGGACTTCTAAATACTATTTCTAAACTAGGCCACAATAAAATCCCTAGAGCTAAACCTATGCAAATAATTAAACTAGAATGTGCAAACTAGGTTTTGTCTAAGTATTGTTATCTCTACCGCAAAGGCTAAGTTTCAATCTACACTAGATAAGTATAAATACAAGATTGAAACTTAATTGCTTAATATAAATGCGGAATCTTAAAGGTAAGGTAGAGATGCAAACTCTCGTGGATGACGCCGGTATTTTTACCGAGGTATCCGGAACCGCGCAAGGTCCCGACTAATCCTTGTTGGTGCCCCTACGCAAAGGGAAGCCCACGCGAGGGCCAAGCACCACGGTCGAGTAACTCCGTAGAGAGCCGCGGGCCTTCTCCACGCGCAAGTGGTGCTCCGCTTCTGGCTCCTCTCGGACGCTCCCCACCGTCTCCACTATCGAGCTTCCGGCCGAAACGCCGTGGGCCTCGTTCCCTCCGGTACACGGTGGCGGCCGTGACACAAACGCGGTTGTCACGGTCTCGCAAGACTCTCGCCCCACTCGGTACAATTACAACGGCTCGCGCAAGAGCCGAGGGGTTGTGTGGTTTTACAAAACTCACTCAACTAACTAGGATTCACCTAGAGCAAGCGCTAGAGCGGTCTAACTAACCTAAGCACTTCGCAAAGCACCTACGCTAATCACCGAGTGATTCTATTAAGCACTTGGGTGTTTGAGCTCTTGGAAATATGCACTATGTGCCTTGGTATGTTGCTTGGGCTCTCACACTTGAGAATGGCCGGTTGGGGTGGTATTTATAGCCTCCACACCCCAAACTAGCCGTTGGACAGAAAGCTGGAACTTTCTGTCGTCGGGTGCACCGGACAGTCCGGTGCACCACCGGACACTGCACTGTAGCATGTCCGGTGCGCCTATCCGTTGCTCTGACAGAGCAGACGACCATTGGGCGCGCAGGCTTTTCACACCGGACATGTCTGGTGTGCCACCGGACAGTCCGGTGGTCTTCTCTCCGAGTGCCACCTGGAACTAGCCGTTGAGCTACTGTTCCCTGGTGCACCGGATAGTCCGGTGTGCCATCGGACAGTCCGGTGCGCCTTCGCACAGACAGTCCGCAGCAGCACACGCCTCCTTTCTTGGAATTTTCTTGGATCTTCTTAATGTCTTCTTTTGAGGTGTTGCTTTCCTCAATTCCTGAGTCCAAGTAATTCTTGCATCCTGTGAACTACAAATATAAACACTAGAGAAACTTATTAGTTCACGGATTGTGTTGATCATCAAACACCAAAACTGAAAGCTCTCTTGTAAGTTTTGGTGTTTGGATGACAACTCAATTAAAGGACTAACAAGTGTACTGAGTGTTGAACAGGTGCTTAAGGTAAAGCCTACAGGGTTCAACACAAGTGAACAATTATGATGGTCCAAGAACTGGATTATGGATACATGATGGACATCACAAGTAGGATGGACATTGCAAGAGTAATACTCGGGTGCGTAGCTCGGAGACAACTGATCAAGCCAAGGACGGAGGCAAGAAGAGCTTCGAGGTACCAAGTGCATGGGAGAAGGTCAAGGAGGCTGAGGAACCCAAAGCCAAGGGTGAAGAAGAAGGCTTGCAAAGTCAAGGGTGATCGAGTTGAGAACAGCTACGACACATCAAGGATCACTACATAAGGACGTGACTTACAGCCAATGAGGTAACAGCTACAGTTATGTGGTGTAAGTCATAAGGCTCAAGATCAAGCTCTAAGAAGGAGATCAAGGTCACTAGAAGGAGAACAAGTGTCAAAACCAGAACTAGAAGCAGCCCAAAAGAGCTAAGTTCACCTTAATCTTTAGTTTGGGTTGTTCCTATGTTTGGAGATGTTCTATGTGACCTTTGCAGGATGTTGGAGCTAAGAAATGTCAATCTAGATCAAGTCAAGCCGACTTGATGATTTATGAGTCCAACATCAAAGCTCAAGCATGTGAAATGCTATGGATATAATAATTAAGAGAAGGTATGTTTCTAGACTTAGTACATTGGTTTTAGTGTACTAATATACTTGTCTAAGTGTTAAACAGAAAGAAGAAGAAAAGAGGAAAGGTGCAAAAGACTTGGCTGTGTACAGCCAAGGCTCAGCTCGGTCTGGCACACCGGACTGTCCGGTGGTGCACCGGACAGTGTCCGGTGCGCCAGGCTGACTCGGCGCGAAGTGGCCGCTCTCGGGAATTCGCCGACGGCGTACGGCTAAAATTCACCGGACTGTCCGGTGTGCACCGGACTGTCCGGTGAGCCAACGGTCGGCCGGGCCAACGGTCGGCCGCGCAATCTGCGCGGGACACGTGGCCGAGCCAACGGTCGGAAGGGGGCACCGGACTGTCCGGTGTGCACCGGACATGTCCGGTGCGCCAACGGCTCCCAGATCTACAACGGTCGGCAACGGTCGGCAGCGCTGTTTAAGGAAAGAAATCGGGCACCGGACAGTGTCCGGTGTACACCGGACTGTCCGGTGCACCCGACGACAGAAGGCAAGATTGGCCTTCCAGATTTGCTCTCAACGGCTCATAGGCCCCTTGTGCCTATAAAAGGGACCCCTATGCGCCTCCAGCAATATACAAGCACAGCCAACAAGTGTAGACTTCACTCGAATCAATTCTCACTCTCCCTCTTGTGTGTAACTCTATAGTTTGTGTAGAAGGCACAGCTATAAGCCTTAAGAGAGAGGAGAAGTGCTGCTTAGAGCTAGAGCAAGGTCTTGAGCATATCGTTACTCTGCCGGGGTGCTGCCAAGAAGTTTGTAAGCAGCCGCGGTTCTGTTGTAACCCCACACAATAGTGAAAGGCTCTATCTGTCATACTGACAGATCTGAGCAAACGGAGGAAGGAGTTGAAATAGACTCCAAGCCTAGGTGTGGCTAACTCCAACGAGGACTAGGCAAGCATTTCAGGCTTGGCCGAACCTCGGGATAAATCCTTGCGTCTGTGTGCTCTGTTCTGTATTGTACTCTGACTCTCTGTCTTACTCGCTTATATATTTGCACTTCACTACTTACTTGTGGTACTAGCTTTCCTTGAAGTGCAGGATATTCGTAAGACAGGAACTTCAATTCCACTGCAACCTACTCGAAGGATTCTTCACTCCACTGCGATCCTGTCTTCGAGTTGAGTAAGATTTAAGTTTTAAAGTGATAATTTTTATTCGCCTATTCACCCCCCCTCTAGGCGACATCTAGATCCTGTTCCCGGGCCAAAGGGAACTTTCAATTGGTATCGGAGCTAGGCCTCTCCAGTGTGGGCTTAGCCGTCCGGAGATGACGATGTCGTCACAAGAGGTAACTGTGGAACTTCTCTTAGGCGATGGCTCTAATTACAAGTCTTGGTCTGTCTCTATTTATAGTGCTTTCATGAGTGTTGATCCTGATTTGAGACAGGTCTTTAGTAGTAGTATTTTTCCCTCCAATATTAGTAAAAATCCTTCCAATGAAGAACTAAGATGTCTAACTCTAAATCACCATGCTTGCAACATCTTAGTTGATTCTCTATCTAGAGGTGCCTATTTTGCCATCATGAGTAGTGATAGTGATCTATTTGTTGATGCTCATGATTTATGGAATAGGATTAAAGAAAAATATTTTGTGGCAAACTGTGATGCTCCTACTCCCTATATTACTTGTGTTACTAACCATTCAAAGGGAGAAGAACAAGAACGATGGCGCCCAAACGATGAATCCACCTCGTCGACAGGTTCGTTCTCCACTAGTGATAAGTGTTTTCTTGTTAACAATGACGGTGGAGACAAAAGCCATGATGAGGAGGAATATGAGGATGATAGCGAGGATGAATCTTCATCACCTCAAGGTACATTTTCCTATTTGGCTTCCACTGACATTAATGACAGGGAAAATGAGACCGATGATGTGGAAGAAGAGGAGATTTGCCGTTTCTACAACCATCTCAACAAAGCGGACAAAGCTCTCTTGGTTAAGTTGTTGAGAAGGAACAAGGAACAAGGCGAGAAGCTTCTCAGGCTAGAGGAGACCCTCATCAAAACCAACAACAGCCTGGAGAAGATGACCAAAGAACATGAAGAGCTAAAGTGCTCTCATGACGATTTGGTCCAACGGTATGAATCTATTTTATTTGAGCAAAGAAATAATGATGATGCTTTATCCTGTGTTGCTCAACTTAAAATGAAAAACGCCATTCTTAAGAGACAAGTAGAAATTCTAAATTTAGAAAAACTTGCTCTAGGTGAAGAGTATGATATGTTGTCATATTCTCATAATAAACTAGTTGATGACCATATCATGCTTAATGTTGCTCATGAGGTTATAATTGTAAACTTAAATTCATGTGAGCCTCATTCTCGCACATGTGCGCATTTGAATTGTATATCATCATGTGCTAACCCCTGTTGCTCAAAAGAAAGCCAATCATTGATTGAGCAACAAGTTTTAGGATCACAAAAGAAATTCTGTGGGAATAAGAAGCAACGACAACTGAGGAGAAGACACTTTGCTCAACTCTCTCAAGATATCCACGGGCGCGTGGTGAAGAAGCTTGAGAAAGGAAAAACTGCAGCAAGTGTCAAGCTAAATAAGAAAAATATTCCTAAAGATGAAGAAATCAACATGAGCTTGGAAAAAGGTAAAGATTCAATTAATCATGTTGTTTGCACTGACCCTCTCTCCATGTCATTCAAGTACACAAAGGGAAAAGGAAAAAGGAGGTGTTTCAAGTGCAAGAAGTTAGGCCACCTCATCGCGTCTTGTCCGTACAAAGACAAAAATGAAGGGACAAGGAGTTGTTTTGGATGCAACAATAAGGACCACACGATCACTTCATGTCCGGTCATGAAGAATCAAGGATGTGCATCCTCCAAAGTGACCCTCACCAAGGAAAATGACACACAGCAAGCGTCATGTCAAGTTGAGCGACGTTTCTGCTACAAGTGTGGTGAGCAGGGTCATCTATCCAAGGTATGTTACAAAGGTAAGATTCCTAAACAAGTGAATTTGTATCAATCTTATTCACGTAGGAGACCCAAATCATACACTTGTGCTAGATCTATAACGAGATCACCTAGAACTAGCACAAAGGCAATTTGGGTACCAAAGGCACATTTAGATGATCATTATGGACCCATCCCGAGATGGGTACCAAACTGTGCTAACTAGACCATGCAGGTGCCTTGAGATGGACTAGAGACCATGGGAGAGCTTAAGACGGTTATCTTAAACTCTATGCTTAAGCTGTTAATTGTTTTGGTGTTAATTGTTTTGGTGTCTTTATTGTGAAACACTAATCCCATGTTCATCTCAAGTGAAATAAGGTGTGTAGGTCCTGAATCATTATTGGTGAATCAAGTAAAGGACTTTGATGAGAATCTACAACTTGCTCTCCAAAGGATGGTATTCGTGTATTTTAAGTACAATTTAGTATTGCTCTTAAGATGGCTTGTTGTGCTACCTATCTTTGGAGTAGTTATGCTTTATGATTACCTGTGGTAAATGAATCATAATGATGTTTGCTTAATCATGACTGGTGCTATATAGGATATATCTTTTGAATCATTCATGGGTAGCTCTTTCTTTTGTTATATCCACATGATTAACTCTCTTGGTGTACATGGATAAACCTGCAACTTTTGTAAGTCATGCTATGTGCAAATATGACATTTTGTTTAGTCCATGTTCACATGATTACCCTAGTTTGGTACTGTGTAAACTTCAAATCCATGTCGTGCCCTTTTGAGCTATGAGGTGCATGAGCAAAAGGAGCCCTGAATTGGTGATAACAAGGGCTCTCATAAAGGTAAAGGTATGGAAAATGGAGCTATGCAATTTCATCAAATATTCTTGAAATTCCATTCATTATGATCATAGCTATGTTCTTGTCTTTCATTTGGTAAAATCTTGGCTTAGGTGCCACTGAGGCATGCATTGTTGAATTTAGTCAACCTTTCATTTAGCCTTCAATTGGTGTTAAGTGGTTTTTCAATTGATATTCAAGTTGGCATCCTTGTGTGATGAAAATGACAGAGTATGCCTTGACCAGAGTATGTTGTGATCCCCTCTAGTTCTAAGGAAGCTAGAATGTGCAAAGTGCAAGTCATTCAAATACTTGATGCACAACTTGAGGGGGAGCACACATAACTTGTGTCTTTCGAGACTAACTGTTTCTTGAGCAATCTTATATAGTCTCTAGGTGGAAAAGAGAAGATAAGCAAGAAATGGAGCAATCAGGACTTGGGTACCTCTGTAAGTCAAGAAATTGGTATCTCAAGTTGTGAGTAAGTGCATATTTTTAGATTGCTCATGCTCTATAATATCTGGTGATAATAGATGCTTATTCTTAAATATCATGGAGCCATGATAATAAATGAACTTTGCAATTGGTATCTTTCAATTAGTAGCCGTGATAGTCTACTTCAATTGACATCTTTTGATAATCATTAGAATGGAAGTTTCTTCTTGTGCCAAATACTATAACTTGTTCTAAGTTTGGTGTCTTAGCAACAAGAAAAAGTAAGGATAAAGAATCAGGCACAAGTGTGAAGAAGCTCTTGAGAGATCAGATACTTTCAAGATGGGAAGTACACTACAACATGGTAAAGGTACAAAGGGAGTATTAATCTTTTTGCATATATGTATCTTACCTAAATGTTGATAGTGCATATGTTCAATAAGTAAGGGGGAGTTTTTGATAGCCGTTTTTCCCCTTGTCACCCTGCTGTCCCTTGACATCATCCTATGTTCTTGCTCGAGTATGGTTTTTGGTGTTTGATGTCAAAGGGGGAGAATTTGTGCATTAAAGCTGCATTAAAGCTTATCTCAACCTAAGAGGAAAGCTTATCCTAAGGGGTGATGTGTTAGTTTAAGCTTTGCTAGTGTGTTATTCATATGCTTCCTGCAGTATTATATGTGTTGCATCATATTGACTAGTGCTTCCGTTGCTGTGAATTAATTGGCATCTATTGTGTTCATTCTGAAATAGACAGTCATGTGGTTAATGATGCATTTTAAGATTGCTTTAAATTGGTATCTTAGTTTAAATTAGTATCTTAATGGTGAATAGTGGTAGGTTGATATTCCTGTGATATATCCACTAATTTGAATGGTGTTTAACTCTGATTATGTGCATTTGTGTGTTATAGTATCATGGTTTGATTCTTGACACAATGCATCCTAAAAAGTGCTAAGGTATAGAAATGCTTCGAATTGCCTAAGTATGTGCATTTTGGCATCGGAGGCCAAAATTATGTTTTTGGAGTAAGCACATATTTAGGGGGAGCATTCTATAAACTTAGAATTCAAAATTTGTGCTTCAAATCTTATTCTTATGTAAGCTTTAAGTGTGTTGCCATCAATCACCAAAAAGGGGGAGATTGAAAGCTCTCTTGTAAGTTTTGGTGTTTGGATGACAACTCAATTAAAGGACTAACAAGTGTACTGAGTGTTGAACAGGTGCTTAAGGTAAAGCCTACAGGGTTCAACACAAGTGAACAATTATGATGGTCCAAGAACTGGATTATGGATACATGATGGACATCACAAGTAGGATGGACATTGCAAGAGTAATACTCGGGTGCGTAGCTCGGAGACAACTGATCAAGCCAAGGACGGAGGCAAGAAGAGCTTCGAGGTACCAAGTGCATGGGAGAAGGTCAAGGAGGCTGAGGAACCCAAAGCCAAGGGTGAAGAAGAAGGCTTGCAAAGTCAAGGGTGATCGAGTTGAGAACAGCTACGACACATCAAGGATCACTACATAAGGACGTGACTTACAGCCAATGAGGTAACAGCTACAGTTATGTGGTGTAAGTCATAAGGCTCAAGATCAAGCTCTAAGAAGGAGATCAAGGTCACTAGAAGGAGAACAAGTGTCAAAACCAGAACTAGAAGCAGCCCAAAAGAGCTAAGTTCACCTTAATCTTTAGTTTGGGTTGTTCCTATGTTTGGAGATGTTCTATGTGACCTTTGCAGGATGTTGGAGCTAAGAAATGTCAATCTAGATCAAGTCAAGCCGACTTGATGATTTATGAGTCCAACATCAAAGCTCAAGCATGTGAAATGCTATGGATATAATAATTAAGAGAAGGTATGTTTCTAGACTTAGTACATTGGTTTTAGTGTACTAATATACTTGTCTAAGTGTTAAACAGAAAGAAGAAGAAAAGAGGAAAGGTGCAAAAGACTTGGCTGTGTACAGCCAAGGCTCAGCTCGGTCTGGCACACCGGACTGTCCGGTGGTGCACCGGACAGTGTCCGGTGCGCCAGGCTGACTCGGCGCGAAGTGGCCGCTCTCGGGAATTCGCCGACGGCGTACGGCTAAAATTCACCGGACTGTCCGGTGTGCACCGGACTGTCCGGTGAGCCAACGGTCGGCCGGGCCAACGGTCGGCCGCGCAATCTGCGCGGGACACGTGGCCGAGCCAACGGTCGGAAGGGGGCACCGGACTGTCCGGTGTGCACCGGACATGTCCGGTGCGCCAACGGCTCCCAGATCTACAACGGTCGGCAACGGTCGGCAGCGCTGTTTAAGGAAAGAAATCGGGCACCGGACAGTGTCCGGTGTACACCGGACTGTCCGGTGCACCCGACGACAGAAGGCAAGATTGGCCTTCCAGATTTGCTCTCAACGGCTCATAGGCCCCTTGTGCCTATAAAAGGGACCCCTATGCGCCTCCAGCAATATACAAGCACAGCCAACAAGTGTAGACTTCACTCGAATCAATTCTCACTCTCCCTCTTGTGTGTAACTCTATAGTTTGTGTAGAAGGCACAGCTATAAGCCTTAAGAGAGAGGAGAAGTGCTGCTTAGAGCTAGAGCAAGGTCTTGAGCATATCGTTACTCTGCCGGGGTGCTGCCAAGAAGTTTGTAAGCAGCCGCGGTTCTGTTGTAACCCCACACAATAGTGAAAGGCTCTATCTGTCATACTGACAGATCTGAGCAAACGGAGGAAGGAGTTGAAATAGACTCCAAGCCTAGGTGTGGCTAACTCCAACGAGGACTAGGCAAGCATTTTAGGCTTGGCCGAACCTCGGGATAAATCCTTGCGTCTGTGTGCTCTGTTCTGTATTGTACTCTGACTCTCTGTCTTACTCGCTTATATATTTGCACTTCACTACTTACTTGTGGTACTAGCTTTCCTTGAAGTGCAGGATATTCGTAAGACAGGAACTTCAATTCCACTGCAACCTACTCGAAGGATTCTTCACTCCACTGCGATCCTATCTTCGAGTTGAGTAAGATTTAAGTTTTAAAGTGATAATTTTTATTCGCCTATTCACCCCCCTCTAGGCGACATCTAGATCCTGTTCCCGGGCCAAAGGGAACTTTCAAAAACTCAATTAGCCAAATGGCCGGGGTCCATTTTCCTTACACAAGCAACTCAGCAATGCAGACCAGACGACTAGGTCCTTTGCCGAGCAAGCTTGCGAGGTAGAGCGACCGACCAAGTCCCCACCGAGCAACCCTATGAGGTGGAACGACTTACTAACTCCAAAACGAGCAAACCTGCGAGGTGGAGATCAAACCTGACGCTATTGACCCACGATGGCTACGACAAGACATGTCATCACCAACCCACGTCTGGATATACGTACGACATATTGAAGGGCCATCGGGAGGTCACCATCAACATGATCGCACATCATCACAAAAGTTCTCAGGTGTATCCCCACTGACATATGGGGACAGTTAACCTCAGTCGTGGGGGGAGCTCAGCCCCGGAGTCCCAACATCGACCAATTTATCGAGAAATACAAGACAATGCGCCATGCCGAGCATACGCCTACGTAAGCGGGCTAGTGACGCAGGGCTCACGACGACATACAAAGTCACGCCACACAGGACCACATCATGAATCTGAGCCACGAGACTCGTCATGCACTACTATGAAGACATCAGTGGTGGACTCGCTATAGTATGGCGGACAGGCAAGACAATACACCATACCGGGAGTATGGCTACACACAACCTTACGGATGACGTCGGGAACATTACCTCAACCAGGGGCAACAGAACACTCTATTACTAATAGAGAACAAGTCTCCATTGTCTTACCCTTAAACTATAAAAGGGTAGGTCCTCCTCCTTCTTCACACGCACACAAGTTGTAACACTATTCCCAGGCAATACTACAATCAACACTACACTAGACTAGGACGCAAGTATGAACTAGTATAACCCACCGTCTCACAATCCCTCTCTTCGGATCCCGGCGATTCAGCATTCGGAGTGAGTCCACGCTAGCATCCCCCACCGAACAATTCTATATTGTCCCCTGGTTTCTGAAACCACGACACTTATGGCTTAGTGCACCGGACCAGTCATGTGGTGCACCAGACCAATTTATGTAGAGAGGGCTTTGGTGACCTGGTGCACCGAACCACTTACATAGAACATGTGTCTGTTGATGAGCTAAAGCACATGTCGCACCGGACAAAGTCCGGTGTGCACCAGACCCGTCGAGTTCAACATCTAGTTCCTGATCAAATGGCTACATGACGTGACAAATGACGACGCGAGGTCCAGTGGTGTCCGGTACACCCGAGGAAAGTGCAGATTTTGGGGTTTTCTCCCAAAGACTAATTGAGGGGTTTGGGGCTATAAATACCCCCTCAACCGGACTGTCAAGACAAAAGAGTTGTGCTTTTATTACTAAACACTAGTGCAACACATCCAAGTCATTCCAAGTGATCTAAGCGCCACAATTGAGAAGTGCCTAGAGATAGTCTTTCTAGAGAGAGATAAAGCTAGTGTGCTTGTGTTATATGCTTTTGTGGTGTTGTGTTGTGCTCTTGCTCTTGTGTTGATGTTCCTCTATTATAAAGGCTAGTAAGAGAGGCTCCAAGTTGTGGAGTACCTTGCGGAGACTCTGTCTCTCATCATCAATATCTATAGGGGTTAATCTTGATCGTTGGAATTGCTTGAGGGGGTTGAAAGAGATTCCATTCTTTGGGACACCTCAACGGAGACGTAGGCTCGTTGAAACCGAACTCCGATAAATCAAATTGCCATGTCACTTTGTGTGTGTTTTGCTTTTGCTAGCGATTTGTTCTTCCCTCTCCCCTCTAAGTTCTCTTACATCGACTGTAATTCAAATCTTAAGTATTGCTCACAAAGTCAATTCCGCAATCATTTAAGAGAACACCTTTTCCTTACTAGGATTGTATTTTTTCTAGCCCTAACCACTATTTTGGGATCTTTGTTTTAAGTGTTTAAATTCCAGGTGTTGTCTATTCATTGCTCTAAGAAACTACCGAAGCCTCACGATATTCAGATTCTCTTGACATCTAAATTATCTAGAAATCAAAAATTTTAGGAAAAAATATATCTCAAATTGACCCACTACGGTCCACTGGACACTCGAAGTACAAGAAGACGCACGTGCAATTCTCTGATTCTAGGAACGGAGTCGTTCTGTTTTGTGTTTGGTAAGCTGGAACGGAGCGGCTCTGTTTTTTGTTTGGTTGTAGAGTAAACTGGAACAGAGCGGCTCTGTTTTCTGTTTGGTTGCAGAGGGAGGTGCGTGAGCTGCTGCGCACGGATGGAAGGGCGAGCTGTGCGAGCGGGCTGGGAACGGAGCGACTCCGTTCCATTGATTTTTTGGAGTGAGATGGTTCTGGATTTGAGGAGAATATTCCCTAATTGGAGTCACTCCATTCTAGTTACTTTGTAACCAAACAACAACAAAACTAGGACAGAACGACTCCGTTCTACTTGACTCTTCAACCAAACACTACCTAATATTATAAAGCACTAGTTCCATGGTTCAATGATTTCACGGTCGCAATTTTACAAAAACACTCCTCAAATTTACTTTAATTAATCTGCAGTCTATGACGGGTTCACTTCTCTCCACTTTTTGTGCTTTCGATTATTATCTTTTTTGTGAAAGTTTTCTTTGGATTATTATTAGAAGTACATAACGTACATATGCAAAATATTAAATACCTTGCTTGTAAAGCTTGGATTATTATTAGTGGTCTAGTGTGCCCCTAATAAGCAACTTCTCCACTTGGCCAAATTTGTAAAGCCTTTTAAACCAGGAAAACAAATACGTTGCTTGGACTCGCTGCCGTCGCCGTCGCCAACTATAAACCACCCCAACCCAACCCTACCGTTTCGCCGGCGAAACCGGGGCTGGCGGCGTCGGGGACCATGGGGGAGTACGCGGCGGTGAAGACCTCGGTGTGGTGGGACATAGAGAACTGCCATGTCCCCCGCTCGTGCGAGGCCCACCTCATCGCCCAGAACATGAGCTCCGCACTCGCCGCCGCCGGCTACACCGGTCCCGTCACCATCTCCGCCTACGGGGACACCAACTGCGTTCCCAACCACGTCCAGCACGCTCTCTCGAGCACCGGCATCACGCTCAACCACGTCCCCGCAGGTATGGATTCCTCCGCAATCCCGTACTCCCAACCAACCCCCGATTGTCCCCTGATTGCTCCTGCCGAGTTGGTCCGCTGACCCCTTGCCAATGCATGCGGATTGCGCCGATCCGTTCCTACTGTATCTGAACTGAACTGGAACAGCCCGTTTGATGTTCTCACCCACTGTCTCGATGCTGTTGATTGCGTCTTTCTAATGGATCTGTTACGATACTTGAGGATACCCGTGGAATCTTAGGGTCTGGAAGTTTCCTTACCAGAGATGTGTTCATCTGACGGTGTTTACTTTTTTTTTGGCCTGTGGGTTATGCTTGCAATTGGCGGGGTTGCCGGGATTGTATTGGGAAAGTGATTGATTTAGGTTTTGTGGTATTTGACCTTTTGGTCTCTTCGTAGAGTTTTACGGATTTGTTTTTACTCCAAGTGATTTCTGGTCCAAGGTGATATTTCATGGGATGTCCTGTCGTGATCGTGGACTCTGCTGTGTTTATTTGCTATTGTTCGTTTGACTTGCTTAATAAGACTACTTATTATATTTACACGATATACAGGTCGAATTTTGTAATTATCATGTATTTGTCCTTCGAATTTGCATGTTAAATAGCAAGGTTCAGCTAGACGCTAGGCGGAATCTAGGCGGTGACCCATTGCCTAGCGCCTAATCGAGAGTACTCGGTCTTAGGCGCTTCTAGGCGCTTTTCTAGGCGTTTTGGCAATATAGCCATAAATTATATATATATTATGTATATAACTATATATACGTATATAACTACTATATATGACTATATGAGTCACAGTAAGTATAAAAAGAAGGCCAGTAGACATATCTGATTCCTAGCTGAGCTTACTCTTGCATGTTCCTAGCTCCTGCAAGGCTGCAACACATTTTGACAGCTAGTAGTTAGTAAATTAGTCAATAGACAGCTAGCTGTTCATCAAAAAAAATAGAAAACACTAAATTGTGACTTATCTAGATGATTTCAGCAGCATCCCATTCATGAGCAGTTGAGCACACCATATCAGCAGCTGGTAATTACAACACAAGTGGATAGGACAGTAATACAAGTGCAGAACACAATTTATAAATAAAGGACAGCACAAGCACATAGTTCTTAGTTCAGGTCTCACACAAAAGAAGACACACAGACACAAAGTGACACAACTGCAGTTCATAAGACCAGGGCATCACAAAAGGCTTCACTACTAGATGGAGATGGTCCAGATCATATTTCATCTTCACTGTAGCACAAATCTTCATCTTCATACTCTTCTTCTTCAGACTCAAACTCTTCTCCTTCATAGAGCTCTCTCACTCTTGCACTTCTACGAGGCTCAAGCTGTTCTTCTGCTCCCACTGCCTCTCCAATAACAGACCAAGGTATCCCTGTACCTTCCATCTCATCTTCCTCCCCATCTCTAAAGACAACTTGTGCACAATCATCTCCACCCTCTTGGAGAAAACCTTGAGCTTCAGTTGTATCACTAGACAAGAGAACATCAGTGATTTTCTTTGACTTAATCTTTTCTCTGTTATTCATCAGCCTGTTATTGAACTGAATATAGACCAACTTGTTGAGGCGGGTTGTAGTCAGCCTATTTCTCTTCTTAGTGTGTATCTATAAATTAGAAACAAAAGCATTTTCAGTTCTGAAATTTAATCATAGTACTGCTGAAATGATTAATAGATAGGTACATCTTTGAATCGAGACTCAACATTGCCAAAGGCCTCTTTGATCTCTCTTTTTGCCTTTAGTAGCTCTCCATAAAGGAAACCCATGGATGGCTTCACATCCCCATCAACCAAACGGAGGACTTTGACTAATGGCTCAAAAACAGCCAACATTAGCTTCACATCCTTCCAAAAGGCTGGACTCAATATAGTAGCTGTGACCTCTTTTCCTTTCTTTGATCTCACATCCTTTAATGAGTCCCACCTGCTATGAACTACCATCTTCCTTAACTGGTCCTTCTTCTCTTGCATACTGTTCAAAGTGAGAAAGTATGAAGCAAACCTAGTCACTCCTGGCCTCACTAGCTCTTTCCCCTCTGTGAAGTATCTCAAGCACTCCAATGTTCTTGTGTGGCCATACACAAATATGGTAAATGACTTTGCTTGGTCAATCACTTTCCTGAACCGAGGCAAGTTGCCAATTCCTTGGAGCATCAAGTTGATTGTGTGAGCTGCACAAGAGGTCCAAAATATTTGTGGTGTCTTCTCAAGCAATAGCTTCTTTGCTCCCATATTGTTAGAGGCATTGTCAGTGACTACTTGCACCACATTTTCTTCACCAATGTCTTCAATTGCTTTGTCCACTAATTCAAAAATGACTTCGCTTGTGTGTGACACATCTGGCATCTCTTTTGAGCTGATGAAGGAGGTTCCATCAGCACAATTAGTGCATATATTCATTATGCTTCTCCTCTTCCTATCTGACCAAGCATCGGTCATAATAGAGCACCCATTTTTCATCTTCTCGGCTTCACGTTCCTGCAGCAAACACTTGGTTCTTTCATATTCTTCTTCCAGCAAACTACCTCGAAAGGCATCTTGAATTGGAGGTGTAAGTCCTGGTCCAAATTGTCCAATTGCTTCACACATTTGCTTGAACTCATCATTGTCACATGCATTGAAAGGTATTCCTGCCAATGATTAAAAAAATGAAGTCTAATTAGTGTTCAGTTCATCAATTTTAAAATGTGAAAACAGCATCGTATACTAGCAATTTACCATGATTATAGGCCCATCTTGCAATAAACTTGTGCACCTCATGCTCTCTTTCTTTCCATAGTTCTTTGTTCAGCTGCTGTTGTTTGAATGAATCAGCCTTGGTAGGATCAATAGCACGTGTCCATTTGTCAATTGGCCCTAATTTGTGAGGCTGTGAGCTTCCAACACAAGTGACTTCTTCTGACTCCTCTCCAACCCTAGATACATTCACTTCCTCTCTAAGTTCTAGCTCACGAACAGTCTTCTCCTCCCTCTTCCTTTTTGCAGCCTCTATTGCTTTCTTGCACTTCTCTTTAGCCTCTAGAGCCTGCGGTGTTGCAGACGTGCATTTCTTCACATTCTTTCCAACATGGGCAAGATGCTCCTTCAACCTATAAATCCCTCCCCTCATCTCCTTGTCACAGAACTTACACTTCACCTTGTCTTTGTTGTTAGCATCAACAAGAACACCATATTCCCATCCAACATCATCTGAATTTCTTTTTAGGAGATTCGCTCTAGCTGCTTCAGTTTCAGAAGGTGCAGCTGCAGTTTCTGATGACATCCTTAATCCTTTGATTCCTTTCACTTGTACACCGTAGGCTATCCTTTCTCTTGTACAAGTAGGAAAGCAGGGGAGGCCAAGTTAGCAAAGTTAGCAGGGGAGGAAAGCAGGGGAGGAAAGCAGGGGAGCGACTGGTGGAGGGGGATGAGCAGGGAGGGGAGCAGCCGACGGGGGAGGAGAACTCACCGGCGGGGGAGCAGGGAGGGGAGCAGCCGGAGGGGATGAGCAGCCGGAGGAGATGAGCAGGGAGGCAAGTTCCGTGTGGAGGAGGGAGACCGAGCGGGAGCAGCGCGCGCGCGCTAAAAATCCCGCGCGCGCGCGCGCGCTCGCCGCCCGCCTGCGCGCCGCAAACTCGCCGCCTAGGCGCGGCTGAGCGCCGCCTAGGCGCTGCGGCCGCCTAGACGCCGCACAGAGCCCTAGGCTACGCGGCAGCCCATCGATTAGCGCCTAGGCGCGCCTAATCGCCGCCTAGTCGCCGCCTAGCCGAACACTGTTAAATAGGTTGACTGTTCCCATGGTGTGGTGTCTTCTTATCCAGATTTTTTTCAAGGACTAGACAAGTATCTGAATAATTGCTGGTTACAATACTTAGCATTTATCGGTGATATGATTTTTGGTCTTCGCCGCCTAGGCGCGGCTGAGCGCCGCCTAGGCGCTTAGTCGCCGCCTAGCCGAACACTGTTAAATAGGTTGACTGTTCCCATGGTGTGGTGTCTTCTTATCCAGATTTTTTTCAAGGACTAGACAAGTATCTGAATAATTGCTGGTTACAATACTTAGCATTTATCGGTGATATGATTTTTGGTCTTCGGAGCTATTTTGAAAGCTACTCCCTCCGTCACAGTATATAAGGCGTAACTACATCTGGTTCAAAGACTAAGAAATACATTTAATTCTCTTTGTATCACTGCATCGATGTAGTGTGCATAGAGAGAGCACGCCTTATCGTTGTTTTCAGGTCGGGCGACCAGCTGATCGTTCCAAAGGACCGACCAGGCGCCTAATCGTGATTAGGGCGACGATGGTCCCGGTCGACCTCTGTTCGTCCCCTAATCGTCCTATATATTTCTGGACATATGTATATATAATATGATATATGTATATATAAGCAATACTGCAATAGGCATTATATAAGTCTGAAAGTCTGAAATTGAAACTGAGTAACAGACTGAAAGGCAATATAGGCATATAGCACTATAGCAGAACTGAAATATTGAATACAAGGCTACAAGCAGTAATGCAGTACCTACTACCTAGAGCATATCATCATCCAAGCAAAAAGCAGCAGCAACTTCTCCAACAGATTCAGATTCACCAGAATTCAAACAATAGGAAAGATAGGAAAGGGGGAGAAGGGGGGGGGTACCTTGAGATGAGTAGCTCATCTCGTCACTAGTGTTTTGGAGCAGCCGCCGGTGTTCTGGAGCTGCTGATGGTGTTCTAGAGCCACAGCCTATGTTCTAGACTCGGCGGAGGAGAGGAAAAGTTTCAAGGGGTGGCGGCACATTGCCTTTATACTACTGTAGATGGACCGAAAAAATAGAAGCCCAATAGCCCACTAGAAAACCCTAACCGTCTGGACAATTCCTGGTGGATTTACCATCTAGTCGGACGACTAATCGCCCCTAATCGATGACTAGTCGGACGACCTGGACGACTTGATACTCTAGTCGAGTCGTCCGGCTGATCGGCCATTACCAGGCGACCTGGCCGACTAATCGCGATTAGTCGGACGACTTGAAAACAAAAAATGGTTATGCCTTATATCGTGGGACAAGAACAAAAAGTGGTTACGCCTTATATTCTGGGACGGAGGGAGTACTTCTTTATTGACGAGCAATGAGAAGTACTGTTTTAATTAGCGTTTCCATCTGTAAGATCTGCAGATATTTCATTTTGATGAAGAATGACTCCACTGCAATAACCTCATTATTCTTATAGGATCTTGCCAGTGGACATGGCACAAGTTATTTAGGCATCTGTTTCCAAGTTTAGTTTTGACTTAACTTTTATACAAGAAGCTTGGTACATTTAAGTATTCTTTTTTCTTGAAACTTATGCATTTGCACATTTTGTACCTGAATGCCAAAGTTTTTTTTTCCATCTGTGATGGCTGAATGCTGTCTATTTTTTTTAATATTTTAACAAATGGCAGGTATCAAAGATGCAAGCGATAAGAAGATCTTAGTTGACATGTTAATCTGGGCTATTGACAACCCTCCACCGGCAAATTATTTGCTAATATCTGGTGATCGGGACTTCTCGAATGCCCTTCATAAGCTAGTGTTGAGACGGTACAATATTCTACTAGCACAACCTCCAAATGTGTCTCAAGTGCTTACTGCTGCAGCAAAACATGTTTGGCTATGGAAAGACCTTGTGGCTGGGGAACCACCATTGGCAGAGTCCCCATACATAAGTAGTATAGCAAATGGCAGTGTGGATCATTCGAATGCATCGAACAACATGGGTTCAGATTCTTCAGACGCACCACATAACAGTACTCAAGGGCAGAATAGCATTCCGGGTGATCAGCAAAAAGGTGGTAACAGCAAGGCAGATAAACAATATAAAGTTAAGCAACCTCGGAAAAACCAGTCAGACAATGTATCTAAGCCAACAAGGACCGATGAAGCTTCAGTTGATGGAGTATCTGATAGTTCTAAAGGAAGCACTGCTACCGAGCCAAATCAATCCCAGTCTTCATCATCCTCATTACCAAGTTCTGATTTGCATGATGGGGGTGGGGCACAGGTGGATGAGCTGAATACACAAAAGAACCAGCCATCTTCCCAGTCCAAAAAGCCGAAAAAATCTACTCTTTCCCATCAAAAGAGTGCTCCTCACGACTTTTACCATGGTAAGAAGCCTGGTGTGTCAGTTGAGTCTTCATCTAAAAATGGTGCTCCTGATGTGACTAGCAATGGTCGTCCAAAGTATCAGAAACCCCAATCCTCTCATCAACCAAGACAGCAGAACCCAGTGAACCATCGTCCTCATGGTGGATCTGGCAATTTTCAATCATCAAACTCACATAGAAGCAACTCATGTCCAGCACCAGCTGGGCATAATGGTATTCCTACTGCACCGTTGCAATTCTGGCCAAGCGGGCCACCTTATCATGGACCACCAATCAATTATCCTGATATGAGTCGGTTGAATATTTCTGAATATCCTAGGGGTATTCATAATAACCAAGGTTTGCATGCCAACTACCATCCAAACCATCCTGGTGCCTCTCATATCATTCAGCCTGGTTACAATGATTATAGCTACAGACCTCCAACTCAACCTAACATGCCTAGCAACATGCAAAATATTGGACACTGGGGAGCCAACCCGGGATGTTCACAGCCATCTTCGGACCCTCAAGGTCTTGTAAGATATATCTTAGGTGCTTTGGAAGTTTTGAAGACTGAGAAGATTCCTCCAACAGAGCAATATATAGCAGATTGTATATGGTATGGTGATGCTAATATGCCAAATTTTGATGTTAAGAAGGCACTTCAAGTTGCCATGCAGCATCAAGCTGTTGTCAAGAAAAAGTTAGGGAAAATGTCATTCTTTCTGGGAAAAGAGGAAAATCTCTGGAAATGTGTTAATATAATGGATGATAATGCAAAATACCCAAAAGAAACTCTAGATGCTGTTCATGCTTTCATGTCTTCTGCTCCAGGCTATTCTGAGATAAAGAGTTCTCAATCTAGGTAAGGCTCCTTTATCTTGAAATGTGCTGTACTCCCTCTGTCCCATTATATAGTTTGTTTTAGCCTCTCTCTCTTTTTTGTCCACATTCAAATGAGTAACAATGAATCTGGACACATATAATACACATACATCAAATATTGTATGAATCCATTAATACCCTAAAACGAATACTATTTTGGGACGGAGGGAGTATCATATTTCCCCTAAGAGCACGGCTGTATTATTGCAATGTTTCTTTGCTTGCAGGTATCAAGCTGCTACTATGTTGAAGAAAACATGCCTGAAGCATCTTTCCCTTGCTGAAGTCCTTCAGGTTCTGAATATCATAATTAACACAAAAAAGTGGTTTGTGCCTCATTCTTCAGGTTGGCAGCCGTTGTCGTTTAACATAATAGTGGCTGATGCTACTACTGCCGCTGGTGGAAAGGCTTAGCATCGGTATATTATCTGCTTGTACCAATTGAACATGTTGAGGTTCTGGTCGTTGGTGCAAGCTGCGTCTGCAAAAGCTAAGTTCTGTTGAGGTTTCCTAGCACAATGCTCTGCATTTTGCCAAGTTTGGGGATATTAAGTTGTTTTACACACAGTATATGTTAGCAGGAGTGAAACAGTAAGTAGCTTTAGACCTGTTACATTTTAGTGGGAGTCACTCTGTCAACTATTGGGTATGCTAAAAGAACTCTGGGCAGCCCTGGCTGTGGCTACTCCTATGGGTGATAGTTGTGGTGGTAAGATGCTTATGCAATCAAGCATAAAGCGGTTCAGAAGGACTATCGTCTTTTGTTCAGGCAGTATACTGATGTCTGATGCTGGTGGTTATGATCTGCCCTCGTACCCAGATGGCTTCAAAGGCGTCCATGAAATATGAGTTGACATGGAGGAAATTTTCTGTAGTATTGGACTATTGGTATAGCTGCATAGCTGTTGCTATTAAGCTACTCGTTGAAGCCTTGAGCTACCCACATTATTTTCCCAGTTTCTACATGTACTCATTGCAGTAAGCATGGATGGATGGACCCTGTGAGTGAAGTTCAGTGTATCCACTTTTGAAGCATGGCAACAGAGTCTGAAATGCAAGCAAACTGCATTAAAGACAGTCATGCTGCTAGCTGCAAGGTTACCTATAGTTCGGTGGCCTCTATTGGCTCTGCCGGGAAAGGTTTGGAGTTCATCTAAGCGCCTTCCAGCATCTTTGCTCCCACCTTTAGATGGCGGGATGTTTCTTGTAATGCTGGCAAACTATTATGGTGCTTCTTGTAAATCTTACTGGTTGCTGATTCTACCAAGTGTGCTCCGGTTGACATGTTGCCTGAGAGTAAATTGTTTGATGACTCTATTAGATGCTTCGATATGCTGTTGTCTGTTTCTTCTGTCTTTTGAAATGATCGTTTGGAGGTAAACTGCAGGCAGTTTGGGTGTGTGCTTCGACAGCAATTGCAAAAATGGAACAGGCTAGTAGCCGTGTCGTTGGCACAAGTTTTGGCAAATAGATGTGGTTGGTAGCCAAATTGGATATGTTCTTACAGTTCCTTTGGTAATTATATACTTCCTCCATTTTTTTATTTTATTAGATTAGATGTCGTATTATCTTTATTCTAAGTTGAATATTTATATCTTTTACTATTGTTTTTATAACAAAAATATAGTCATGTTATAATATTTATATATATTTAGTTTTACTGTAAGAAATAATTTAATAATATATAATTTATATGTTGTGGAATTTTTTTATAAAAAAGATAGTAATGTTTGACAAAGCTAGAACATAAGGAGTACTGCACTGCACAAATCAGCTTATAAAGAAGGGAAACGTTGCCCCTCCCTTCCTGAAGCAGTTACGAACCGAAGTCAACTGAACGTAGCAACAAGGTAGACAAAGTCAGCAAAGCCAACACAAAATGATTTTACAATGCTTTGAAGTCTGAAACAACGAAATCAGAAAATGGTGGTGTGATTGTTTTACATGTGTACAATGTACAAGAAACTTTGTCGCCGATGGATGATTATGGACGGAGCCCAATGTCTTCCTCTATCATAATAGGAAGGGGTTCTGGGAGGAACGCAACTCCTTTTGCCGTCGACATGCAAATCCAGAATGGTCCCATCGACTATAAAAAAAAAAGATTTACTGCAAATAATTGAAAGAAAATGGAAAGTTATAAGTGTAGGTTACCTTGATGCACCAAAAGAAACTGCAGCAAACATTATGAGTAGAAATGGGGCTTTCACCAACGTTCTTCTATTCGATCTTCCGTGGCCTGTCGGGGAACACAATAACGCACAACATGAACTGCATGGATGATATACCTCTTTGTTCGGTTATTCTCGATCCATATGGATTGGAGTGTATTGGACGAGATCGAGACGGATTTTGAATTGTTATGAATTTAAACCGACTCAATTCCACTCAATTCACATGGATTGAGAGCGAACCGAACAAGCCCTAATTAGGTATATATAAGGATGGTGTGGATGATTTACCATCATGATGTCTAGTTTACCTTCCATCCTACTTCCTCATCTTCTGAATACCTTGCTGCTTGCAACTTGCATTGCAGTAGCTTTTTCCAAAGCAAAATGCACAAACGGAAGGTGTTGCAGAAATGAGGAGGGAGAGCATTCAGAGGATTAATTCCTGGCATAATACAGTTCACGAGCTTGTTTTCTGGCGATTGATCACACCCGAGGTCCAAGGAGATCTACAAAATGTTGGAAGATCTAGACGATGGGTCGCTTAAGACAAGCTGGATATAAGCCAATGATTGGCTTAATGTTGCAACAACGCATTGATGAGCAATCTAAGGGAACGTGCATCGGCTGAACATAGTGAGAAGCAGGCTCAGCTCTCCGAATAACAAAGAACCTCAGAGCCTGTGAAGACCGCTGTTTAGCTTATTTCCTTGTTCCACGAGCACAAGTTGATCACTAAAGACTGCAACCGTTTCCACCATTTCAGTGAAGGACAATGCTCATGCAAGGACTGTACTGGTGATTGGCAAACTTTCAAACTTGTACCGTTCAGGAGCCGTTCTCCTATATCCATGGTCTTCACAGGCAATCGTTTAGTTGAACATGCATCTGAAAGGGCTTCTTTTGACGAACAACACATCGCACTTTCTTTCTGTAGCCATGGAAGTCAGCCAGGGGCTTCAAAAGCAAACAATCTTACGTTCCAATATCAATCAATATATAAGAGAAACATAGAGACCAGGTAGCTCTGAATCACTTATATGCGTACTTTACTTGTTTACATCATCATATTATCCCTTTGGAGTTCGATACATTGTCAGTTGCCAATTTGTCATAGTCTAAGCCTCTTAAGGTTTCATGACAAAAGGCATCAGAGAGCAAGGTGCATGGCCAATACACTGTTTTAAATTCAGTATATTGTCTGTGTTAGTTTGTGTCTATAGCCTATTTAACAAGGGGGCTCTTTGTTAAAAGCTACTGTTATGTCTACCTATCTCTTGTCTGATAGAATCCTGCTTTAAAAATTGCTGGCTTTTGCATGTGCCCAAGTCCTCCGAGAGCGTCTCACACAACTGCAACATTCAAATAAGATGATAGACAGGAGAAATCAAATATCTGCTAAAGTGAAATTTTCTGGAAGTTCAATCCTTTCAAATTACAGAATTATTAAGGGAGGGAGCAATACCTTTCTGTACAGGGAGCAGTCTCCAGATGACTTCTTTAGCTCGACAACGTAAAGGGATTCATTTATCTCAAACACCTGGAATCATAATACCACAAGGTTAATAACAGGAATTTCCAATCGAAACATCATAAAAAAAGAAGCTAGAAGTCTAATAGAAATACACTAGGCACCACGGGAGACAGCTGCGTTGAACTACAAGTATGTTATGCACTATAAATACCTCAGCAGAAATTAATAATAACTCTTTCCCTCTTGAATTTGCTAGTCCCTTGCAATCTTGGATCACTTTTAGCTGCAGGAGGTGACAATGATTCTCAGCACTCTAATCCTGAACGCACAGAGCTGGAAGTCTGTAGACATGAATACATGATAGGTGGTCACTTACCTTGCCGTTGCTCTTGTGTACCTGGAAACCCATTTTTCTGACAATGCTCTCGATCTTCTCAAACAAGTAAGCTGGGGGATAATTTGATGCGAATCTGATTTTCCTTTCAGAAGCATCCTACATGTCTGACTTTAGTGGTAGGTTATGATGACTATGAAAAACATCTATATCTCTTTTAGAGTATTATTAACAATGTCAATGCCCCATACAGACAGACAGGAGAACTAAACAAGGCAGGCTTTGTCAATCTCTGATGCCTGGCTGCTATTCTATACGTACACTTTTTAACAATTTTTACCATCTCATTGGACCCTTCCAATTCCAACTTAGGACTTGCTTTGTGTGTTGAGTCTAGGATAGGACTTAGTTTAGATTTTAAGTCTTTAGTAGATGTGAAAATATTAAAACTTGTTTGGAAAAAAAATAGTCAGGAACAAACATTGACCTTACCTCTTTCTCAAAAAATCCGGATAGATCAAGGCAGGAGGACATCCCAATGAGCTGGAAAGCATTGATTTGGTTGATTGCTATCTTGTCTTGAATGCCATTCTTCTTTAGGAAACACAGAGACGTAATTTCAGTCTTTACCAGTCCGCTAATTAAAAGCCTAAAACCATGGTATTATATGGCAAACATAAGTACATCTCACATAGGTTACCTCAGTCATATTTAGGCTGTCTTCTTCATCCACGTTGATATCTTCTTCGTCATCATTAAACGGCGCAGAAGGAGCGTAGCCTTGCTTGAACCAATCATGTGCCCTTATCCCATCCACATCTACGCGCGTGATCGGGTTAGGGTCCAGGATCTTCCTCAGTAGATCTTGGGCACCTTGAGAGAGCCACATTGGAATGTGAGCATTCCCTTTCAGAATCTGAGAACCAATAAACATCAAGCTGTGAGATATGGTTGGATTGCATCAAATGAAATTAGCCAGATATACTCCGGTAACACTTTTCATCCCTTGTTCTATACCTTCTGATAGAGGACAACCATATTTTGGTCGTCAAATGGAAGACTCCCTGTAAGCATTACATATAGAATAACACCACAGGACCACACGTCAGATACCGAGCCATCGTAACCTTTGTTCAGAAGGACCTAAAAACACCCGGTGTCAGCAGTTCCATCTTCCATTTGCACAGATGAAGTAGACAGCAATGACGGAGCCATGCATCCTAGTAAAGACCAAACTCTTACCTCCGGGGCTATGTAGTTAGGGCTGCCACATGTGGTATGCAACAAACCATCTTTCTGGAAGAAAAAAAAAGAGAGTCATCACAGACAAAATGATTCCGAATGATCTGGCATGAGGGAGGACGTCATGCATACTCGTTGGTTTTGCGGAAGGGCGCTTAGTCCGAAATCAGAAACCTTTATGTTTCCCTTTGCATCAACGAGGACATTCTCAGGCTGCAGAAAGCAGATTCAGAGTAAGGATCTCGACCATGTGATCTGCATTCTGTCCATAGTCACAAGAAACAGGTATAGTGGTAGCGACCCTTGACAAAAATGTCACAATTCACAAGTAGCGTAGCACGTTCCTCGACCCTATCGATCCGGGAACTCTGTGACTGTGGCTCTGTCTGCCGTTCCTACCACCAATCGGTATACCATGAAGCCAAGTCCCCAAAGGCTATGGTTAGCGATTATATTACCTTGAGGTCCCTGTGACAAACCCCCTTCTCGTGGCAGTATCCCACGGCGTCTATCAGCTGCTGGAACAGTTTCCTCCCTTCCTTCTCCGTCAGCTTACCCTTGAGTGCCTGCAGCGCATGTATCGTTCGATGAGGACTGAGTTCGGTGTGCGTTCGAGAGCCTTCGGTGGATGTGTGTGGCTCAAGAACTGGGTTCAGAAAGCATGCATGCGGCCTGATGACTGGAGGTCCACAGTTAAGCAGGGGCAGAGTCGTTACGATTTTGTCAAATAGCTCTCCTCCGTTCACGTACTCGAGGACCATGTATATCTTGGTCTTGCTAGCTGAAACCTGCAAAGGGAAAGAAGGTTAAATAGTGGTTGTACTCTTAGAAGCTAGAACTCACCCGCAGGCCTCGTCGTTTTGTAGCATTTTTGTGTATTAGGAAAATGTACTTCGGCTGGTCTGCCCATTTTTGTCTGTTGTTTATTACTTCCATGGATGTGAGGATGATGTCCAAGTCAAAGTTAGCGCCACTTTTAATGGCCCCCGCACGCAAGCTAATCCGCCAAAACTACCCTTCCCCTTCTTCAACACGGCGGCAAGATAGGAGACGACTGGGAGGATAGGATAGGAGCTTCACCTCGTACAGGCGGACGACGTTGGGATGCTTGAGCAGCTTCAGCGTCGCGATCTCCCTCTTGATCTGCGCCCGGTGACCCGGCCGCACACACTCGGTCAGCACCGGAGTAAGTACGACGTACCATCGGAAAACGACTCAGACGGCAGGCACACCGCGCGCACCTGCTCGTCGATCTTCATGGCGAGGATGCGCTGCCGGTCGAGGATCTTGATGGCGAAGGCCCGGCCCGTGCCCGCGTCCCGCGCCAGCCTCACCTTCCCGAAGTGGCCCTCCCCGAGCGTCCGCCCCATCTCGTACTTCCCCATCCGCCTCCGCCTCCGGTGCTCGCTCGTCGTCGCTGCTCGCTCGTCGGCGGGCGTCCACGCACGCCGCATCGATCTGTCGCTGGCCGCGCGCGCTTGCGGGCGGGGAACCAACTGGATAGAGGCTCCGCTGCGGCGGACGGACGGACCGGCCGGCCGCGCGCGGGTGGACTAGAGGCTGACCGGCCGGTAACGTTAGGTGGGGAGGGGAGGGAAGCTGCCCAAGCGCAGGGAGGCGGGTTTATACGGGACCGTCGATGGCGATCGGGGAGGCCGCGGTGTATCCGTGCCAGGAGACCCGCAACCGGCTCTAGTATTATTCTAGGCTTCTAGCGGTTGTGTGCTTGCGACTGACTGACCGAGACTGACCTGCGCCGCGCAATGAGCGTCTTGAATTTTTCGTGGTGTCCTTTTAGCGACAATAATTTTCCACGGTTTTTGTTCGATCGGTTCATGATTTTTTTGGGACAACATTTGATAATTTAATTTTTTTTGTTGGGGTGGGGGGTGTTTATAGCAGATTTGGTTTTTGCGAATGTCGAGACGTGGACGGTGGAATGGTGGATCCTTCTACAAAGGAAATGATGTGAGGATGTGGACAAGAGAAGAGGAGCTGGTGGGGTCTCATCTTTCAAAACTCTATTCTATTGTTATACATAATAATAACAGTAGTAGACAGTAGTAGTAATAGTAATATACTCGTGTGTGTATATATATATATACTTGCATTTTTTAAATATAGATGCATACATTGTACACAAAGATAAAAGATAGATATATTGTGTCATACTTTTGAGGATAATTTATTTTTCTTGTGCAAGAGAACTATTCCCTGGCACACCTTCAGTTCAGCGAGTTGCACTTGTTTTTACTTTTCGTGGCATCTCCAGTTCAGCCGTGACGGCAGACCTGCACGGAGCACGCGGCAGATCTGCAGCGTCCGTACGTTTCCTCCTTTCTGGGTCACCGTCATGCTCATGCAAGGGGTGTGTGGGCGCCGCCAGAACCCATGGCCGATGCGATGCAGGCCAAGGTAACGACACGAGGGCCTCACGCATATGCCCATCCCTATGCACGAGCACGACACGAGCCGAGCCTGCCGAAGCAAGCAAGCTGCCCAAACAAAGACCAGCTACATGCAGTGCTGCAGCCGGCTTTCAAACATAGAGGGAAATTATGGCCGCGGCCACGGCCCACGGACCACGGCCCGGTAAGAAAAAGGCTTTTGCACCAGTAGTAGCAATACAATCCGATTGCATGGTCCCTGAAAGGCTGAAACAAACAGTAAACAACACAAGTAGCTAGCGCTGTGATCGGATTACACCGATAGATGAGCGTGTGTTACTCCTGTTTGAATACAATCCCCGTATTTTCTAACTAGTCATACAGCTCACATGCACCTGTAAAAACATTCAATTTTTTTTTTCTTCAGATTTTGAATTACAGTTCACATCGGGCATTTGGCTCCTTCCAACCCATCCATCCAAAGAGAACAGCGAGTGTCACAAGTGTTAGAGTGAAAAGCTAAGCTATATCGAGAGAAGGTAAGCAATCTATCTATACGCTTCAACAAAGACGAATGCCTGGCAGGGCCTTCCGAACGAAGCACCACCACATACTGAAACTACGAACCTGAAAATGAATTAGTTTACTCCTTTCAAGAAACACCCAATATATATATATATACCAGGGACAATACAAAACTGAAAATGAAAGGAAAAAAAAAGATATAATTAGAGATTGTTTGGAATCAAGGGTAATTGATTGTGCATGTGGCTCTTTTTAGGAGGGCTCCCCCAACATATCTTTATTTTATGTGCTCGTTCTAGAAAAAAAGGAGGTGCTCCTCAAAAAAAAAAAAAAACAACAACAACAACAGGAACACACCTTATGTTAATTGCTATACTGCAGAGATATCCGGTGTACCATATTTGAACGCACCTTGTTTTTTTTTTTTGGAAACAGTAACAATAAACTGGCCAGCCTGCTGGTAGTAGTTTGGGGAAGAAATAAAATTGACGCATACCTATCTATATATCCAGGTCAATGTCATGCGTGTGCACAGATACTTTCCTTTTGACACTTGCGCTGACACCTACTTACTGACGACGAAAAGGAACGCGACAGATAATCTGAAAAGTCACACGTAACATTGAGAGGGCACCAAGACACGCTATAAATTTCAACTATGCCGGCCGTACCAACCATGCATATATATGCTATATATTATGCCTGTGTGATTCTAATCGCTTCCATCCCTTTATGACGTATATATATATATATATGATATATCACTGACTGTATATACAGCAGCGCCCTATAAATACAGCAATGCACGGCTCGAGCTCACACACAACAAACAAGAGAGAGCTAGCTCGATCTGCTTAATTAAGCCTCTCTAAGTCATCTTGATTATTATATTAACAGTGTAACAATGCAGGGCCTCACGCCAACTTACAAGCTCAGCTCGATCAGTGTCGTCATCTTGTTGCTTGTGCTGACCGGCGGCGGCGGCGGCGGCGTCGCCCATGGCCGGAAGAAGAAGCTCGTGTCGAGCTACGACGAGCCGTGCCAGCAGATGACGGTCTACTACCACGACATCCTGTACGACGGCACCAACACGGCGAACGCGACGTCGGCGGTCGCGGCGCAGCCGACGCTGCTGAGCCGGTCGGTGTCCGTCAACGACACCTACTTCGGCGAGGTGGTGGTGTTCAACGACGCGGTGACGGCGGGGCGCGCGCTGGCGTCGGAGCCCGTGGCGCGCGCCGAGGGCTTCTACTTCTACGACAGGAAGGAGTCGCTGAGCGCGTGGTTCGCCTTCTCGCTCGTGTTCAACTCCACGGCGCACCGGGGCACGCTCAACCTCATGGGCCCCGACACCATCGCCGCGAAGACGAGGGACATCTCCGTCGTCGGCGGCACCGGCGACTTCTTCATGGCGCGCGGCATCGCCACCCTGCGCACCGACACCTTCCAGGGCTTGTACTACTTCAGGCTGCAGATGGATATCAAGCTCTACGAGTGCTACGTCTAAAGTCCTCACGCTTAGCTAGCTGCTTCAGGGGTGGCAAGAGGGACAAGCATGTAGTACCATTTTTTTTCCCTTTTGTTTGGATTTATATGCATCTGCCTCCTTGTTGTGTACGTATATCAGAAGTGCATGGCATATGCACATTTAAGTACGTTTAATAAAACAGATGGCTTTTGGTTATAGGAGGATTGGCTACACGCTTTGATTCATGGACACCCAAATCAAGTGTAATACTCCGCTGTCGTTATTACTTTATACTTGCATTGTCCTAAGCTGCGACGGGTTATTTGGTTTAAGTCAAATTCCTTAAACCTTGACTGGATTTTTAGAGAGAAAAAAAATCAAGTTTTATGACATCAGATTAGTATTATTAGATATACTATATAATATAGTTTTATAATATGCTCACTTTATGTAATACAAATTGTTTTATTATTATATATAAAAAACTCCGTCAGGGAGAAAGGACCAAGGAGAGGAAAAATCGTCTTCCCAGTATTATATTAAGAAAAAAAAATCAAAATATAGTCTCGACTGATAAAATTCGCAAAACCTAGCCCCACATCACTAGCAGGCCATCACCGCCCACTCTACAACAGACCAACTGAAGGAAGACACGCAAGATGTAACCCAGGAGCGGATAAGGCACAACGATCCTGATATTATATTAAGAGACTGAAACATAGTCCTGACCGAAAGAATTCCCAAACCCTGACCCTACATCACTAGCGAGTCATCACCACCCACTCTGCAACGGTTCATCCTTCCATCTGAAGGATGACGCGCAGGACATAATCCGGAAACTGGCAAGGCATAGCGAGAGGATTTTTTAACCAAGCTAAAAATTCGTCCAAGAGAAAATGCTACTCGAAAGACTTAACCGTTACAATATAAGCCTTTTCACATTATTATATATACTATAGAAAATAAAAAACAAGAAAAATTAATGTACCGGTGTCGAGCCTCGAGAAGAAGAAAAAACTGTACCCAATAAACAAGGATTCTAACATCTCGTTAGATTGGAGTTTGATACAAGTTCTAGATCACAATGGATAACTAGGTTCACCAGTCAAACAATATTGCACGGACCAAACAAATAGTCTGTCCTATTTCCCATGACTGTTCTCTCAAGAAGTCCCTCCAAATTGATATTGCCACAATCTGCTCAAGATACTTGATCCCCTTCTCAAACTTAAACCCATTTATGAGATGATCCTGGGATGTTGCATGCCCAGATGTACAGGCTTTTTAGTACAAACGTATCACTAGACTTGGGGTTACTTTATGGTTCATTGGCAACCAGTTTACTGTCTTTCAGGAACTCATCAATGGTCTTGTTGAGAACGCTATCTTTGGCCTAATACACAGTTGGAAGACAGGTTTCAGGAATACTTTCTAGACAGATAAGGGTTTACCGAAATCCATGAGAAAAGAAAGCAAGGCTACCTTTACTCCAATGGCAAGGGCTGTTCTGACATTCACCACATGGCCTAACCTTACTGAGCCTCCCTTGTTGTCCTTCACGCACAATACCGGTACCTGCCTTGTAGACGCTAGTGTTGGTATGTGTTTTGTTAACCATTTGGGATTGCAGTCGGCAGCTACAAGGACAGCCTGCAATGTTGCATTAATGGGATATTTGTCAGTGTTCAGTGTTCGTCACAGAAGCCGTGATCATCGATGTATGCGGCAATTGAAATCGCCCTTTTTCTTTGCTCTTGGTTGAACATGATCAACATGTATCCTTAATTGGCTGATTTTATTGTTACGTGCAGAGCTAATAGAGAATAAGCTATACATGGTAAAATAAAACAGTATAAATGGCTTTGTTTGCACTTTGGAGAATGTGGCATATATTTGACACGATAATTGATTATTAAAGCATCATATTACAGTCTGCAACAAAAGATAGTTGGAGGTGGCCAAAGTTGAAGAAAAAAAACAGGATGTATTTCTCTTCGATAGAACAGAACGACACAGTATTGTGCAGTTAATCCAGTACATGCTACGACTAAGAAACCACTTCCACCTCATATAAACACACGATGAAAATGGAAATACAATTCCATTTGTAGGCTGCCTATAGAGGTACACCAGCAGAAAACTAGGGTAGAAAATTAACCTGCAATGGTACCAAAGGAGCTTGACGTTGGCCTGAGACAGTTGGTGCTTCACTAGACATTTGAGCAGGATGAGCAGTGACAGAATGCGGCATTCGCTCAAGAACCCTTGTGACATCATTGACGCCGATAGCAAATTGTTGCTGCAAGGGGAAACATTCGTAATAAATGTTTGTGTGTGTGTGAGGGAGAGAGAGAAGCTGCATTCTACTGAGTTTGCTCAGGAGAACAGAATAGACTGCCAATTATGATGGTAAAATCTGGTGAAACCAAGGATAATGAAACCTTCATCCATATCTTTTCTGGTAAGCCTCCCCTTGAAGCCTTGGCAATCTCCACACTCCTATAGAAGAATGAAAAATTTATTTTATGCCCTTCTCAACATGAGAGTGAAGCAACACGGAAAAACAAAAGGCGAGGGAATAGCAGGTGTTACCTGATAAGTTTCGATAATAGGTCATCAAGATCGTCTCCTCTTATGAAATCTGAGGCGACTCTGCTCAGGGAGAAAACAGTAAATGTTAGCAAAAGAAGTGGCTGCTGCTGCATGCATCACAGATCATAACAGGAGAGACTAGTAAAACGACAATTGGGCAACACGCTTACACTTGTTCGCTGTCTTTCAACGAGTTCGCTGGATCCAGATGCTTCCTCTTCTTGCTCATTGGCAGGCACGCCCAGGATCTTGAAAATAGGTATTCAAATTCAAAATACAAAGGACTGTAAAAAATAATAGCCTTATGTTTTGTATATATAAATACCACATAGAATTTATACAATACTCCCTTAAACTGTTTTCAAGTCGTCCGATTAATCGCGATTAGTCACGATTAGTCGTCTAAGTCGGTTTGGACCAATCGCAATTAATTGCCCAAGTCGTCCGACTAATCGTGATTAATCGTGACGCCCAAGTCGGTCAGCCAGAACGAATAGCAAGTCGTCCGACTTGAAAACAATGCTCCCTCTGTTCGCTCCCTCCGTTCCAATATATTAATCATTTTGGCACTTTATTTCTTTGTCCATATTCAAATGGATGACAATGAATATAGACACATATAAAACATATACATCAAATATTGTATGGGTCCATTAACACCCTAAAATGAATATTATTTTGGGACAGAGGGGGTATATAGCAGATGTAACACATAATTGAGCATGATTTCATATCTTTTAGCATTGAGCGCATCTGAAATATATGGACAAGTTTGCAATATCTGGTTACATTTCGATCTGTAGTTACTGCATTCTCGTACAAAACACTGCGGCTTGTTTGGGTCTCTCTTTTTATTTCCATGGTTATTAAAGCGGTAAAACGTTAGGAACCTTTTCAACATTTAAACATTGAAACTAACGTTGGAACGTCTTTTCAAACTTGGCATAAAACAACACGATAGAATATGTTCATACTCATAAGTTGATTATTTGAGTTCACAAAATAAATAGCATAAAAGGAAGCAGATCAAGTTCAACACACAAATCTATGCAATTATGCAAGTTAGAACTTGCATCTAGGATCAGTAATCATCATCCAACTCATCAATATCAAGAGCATGAGCATCCATGTCTTGATCATCACCATCTTTTCCACTGTTGCTTGCTGGAAACAATGTATGTGCTGGAAACAGAGCCTAACAATTGAGTGACTCATAGCCTTGATTCATAATATCAGATGTCCAGATCAGTAGACCACTTACCAAATAGAGCAGCTGTAGGAGACGTTGGAACTTCGTGGTTGTAGCTGGAACTCTGGAATGCAGCTGCAGGCAACGTTGGCTGCTAGAGGACCTATCGGGCGATGGGCCAACGTCAGGCCGACTCTGGACGTGGGAGAGGGGAGGGGGTGCTCGGGTGCTGGAAGAGGGAGGCGGCCCCTAGAGATGGAGGAGGGGGTGGAGGAGAGGAGGGAGGTGCGTCGCGGTGGACGACCGGGAGCGGGCGACGCTGGAGGAGAGGAGGGAGGTGGGCGACGGCGTAGCAGGCGCTGGAGTAGGCTGTCCGCGATCCTCGGTGTGCTGCACAAGTTAAGCCCTAGTTTTTTTGGGCCTTTGAGAGGCCCAACAATGTAAAACGTCCAAAACATGTCTAAAACGTCGTGAAACGCTTAAACGCGTTTAAACGGATGTTCTACACTATATTAAAACGTTCGGACATTCTAGCCTATGACCACGTTTTATTGTTTAAACGACGTTTTAATAACAATGTTTATTTCCTCAAACCAAGGACGGGCATGAACATATACAGCGCTGTTGATATTTGCTGTTACATTGTTCTATCTGTGTGCGCATCATCAGTTTGATTAATTTCAAGATGTGTTATTTCAATGTTCATCCGCTCGTTTCACACAAGAACCCAACCACTGGTTTAGATTCAGACATTTCAGTTCATTTTTGGGTACAATACTTGCTGGTCTCGTTGAGAATTTTTCATGTCAGTATTCTAACTTCCTCTGCATTTCTAGCATTAGAAAACCAGAAAAGTGACTAGTGTATTCTTGTACATGTAGTTTCTTCACCAAGGAACTAGTCGTGTATACTGAATTACTGATAGGCTATGTTGCCCAGATATGGATTCAGTTATTGGATACGATGATACGTGTCTATTCTCCAAAAAACATTGATACGAGGAAAATTAAAAGTCAATAACTCATAATGTAATATGTAATAACATAGTATCAGTAAAAGAAGTATAATAAAAGCACAATCATAGTGCATAAGATATATTTTGAGTGCATAGCTTAATAAGGCCACAACCCACAATACATAAAAAAGAAATCTGATTGAGCAGGGAGCACACGGAAGATCAGAGTAGAGGGCTGGAGGAGATAGGGAGGAACTGACTAGTGACTGACTCACTTCGCCGATTGAGTCTTGCTAGTATGGAGGTAGAATATCTCTGTATATGGACCACGCCCCGGTTCATGGCGTTGCGGCCCAAATCCGCCCCTGTCGCTGCCTAGCTTAAGTCAGAGAGTTTTCACAAGGCTTAATCAGCCTAGCGCAAGCCCATTCTTCTTCTCCTGTATTGTTAGGCCTAATCTCTGCGCTCGATGCTCTGACAGCTAAATCAAAATTTCTAGAACCGGTGTTTGATCAACTAGCTAATGGATGAATTGGCTGGCTTACACCAAATTCTGATTTAGCAAACGCAATTATGTTAAATTTATCATATAATTCAGTGTTTAGGATCCTTCCCTAACAAATACTTCAAGTTTTGCTCATTTTCTTCCCTTCGTCAGCCAAACGCATACATCTGTCATCTCTCAGGAAACGAAAGAGCGAGCAAATACGGAGGGAGAAGTGTTACAACGTGATAGAGCCGAACACCATTGTGGCTGCTGGCTGCCTATGACCTGATCTGGTTCGCTCACAAGCCACGACCGCGCCTCAGATCCGAGGCTGCTTAAGTGCTGGGCATACCCTCCTCCGCGGACGTGGACGCGCTGGGCCGCTTGAGGAAGCCGACCAGTGTCTTCTGCTTCTTCGAGGGGCTTGGCCTGCAGTCCCTCTGGGAAACCTCCAGCGTCTTCTCCTGCCCGTCCAGCATCTGACAAAACAGAAGGATTCTTGCTTCCTTAATCCAGCTCAACTCATAGCAATACAATCATGGTCTTAACTAGAGAAAAAAAAACAAAACTCAGATGCCGGTATGAGAGAGACAGAACCTGCCCCAGGTTCTCAAGTTTGCCCTGAACAACGTCCCTGGGAAGCAGAACCAGAGCAACAAAAAGACCAACTGAGTATACATGACCTAAACCGCAACGTCAAGCCATTTTTAGGTAGGGGAACGAAGCGAAGCCAAGTTCAGCACATACCACATAAGATCATCTATAGTACCGTTCGAGAGAAGATAATACACGTTCACAGACGAGACCTGGAATATATGAATGGAGCTCATGTTAAAAGTGGAACAACAAATTATCGATAATGATGCAGCAAAAAAAAAAGCAAAGGAATCTGCTGGCTACAAAACCATGCGCCTGATATTCACCTGGCCGATCCTGTGCGCGCGATCTTCAGCTTGAATGATGTCCCCAGGAGTCCATGATAACTCGGCAAAGATTACCGTGCTCGCTGCTGTCAAAGTTATCCCGTAGCCTCCGGCTTTGATGGATAACTGGCATGTCACACGCTCCCATTAGATTGTACCCGTTAACACTCCACGAAATTCTAGGCAACCCGCCCGCATGGTTTGAACATTGTACAATACCACATGTGTAGGCCTTATTTGGCAGAGCTCGGTGTTTCTAGCTCTAGAAAGAGCTGTGGATACACCAAAGTTGTATGTTGTTGAACTATTTCCTTTTATTCTAGACAAAGAAAAAAAGACTCAAACAGACTTTCAGATTTGAGATGAAGTTGGGAGTAAGAGCTATGCCAAACAGGGACTTAATTGTAACTGCTGACAACAAATGTTTCAAAGGAAATAGACCAACCCCTAGGAGGAACTAGACAGCTTTATATGCACTGAGAAGAAAAAGAAAATGGGCACCAAAGTTCAGCTTGACGAGGACTCGAAATCGAGTAGCTAATTTTTTTGTTATAATCTATCCTTTCAGGCCTCCTTTTTACTGTCTCTTTCTATGTCAGCTTCAGCCTTCTCCTGTCTTTCTTCCTACTACTATTGTGTGTTATGATCCCACTACACACTTGTGCCTTTGGAGGTCTCCATTGGACATGTTAAAACCATTTTAATCAGTGTTGGACAGACTATTCTTCAATTAGTGCTACCCCTAGTTTATCACGTATGTATATCACCGTTCCAGGCTCGATCCCATCTTATATGGCCATAAATCCAACGTAACATACGTATTTCGGCAACAATTATCTGTTGAATATGTTGTCTTTTTGTAGATCAACATTCTACACCATACAACGTCGCAAATCTAATTGTCATACTATAAAACTTGCCTTTTAGCTTCTATGACACCCTCTTGTCACACAAAACGCCAAATGCTTGACGCCACTTCATCCACCATGCTTTAATTTTATGGTTAACATCTTCGGCCTCCTTCGGAATGGAGGATTAGTAAAACATAAGGATAGGAAAATTGTAGGAATAGAGTTGCATGTCACCTTCAATTTCATAGGAAAATTTTCAAGAGGTTGGACCTCATGTTAAAAATCCTACAAATCTCACTACAATGTTCAATTCCATAGGAATTTTATAGGATTTGTAGGAACTCAATCCTTTGTTCCAAAGGACCACATAGGAAAATTTTCCATAGAGTTTTAATCCTTCAAATTCCTTTACTTTTCCTTTGTTCCAAATGAGGCCTTCATCAATATCTCTGTATCTTTGTAGCATTGGTCCACAGTATCCTTCCTGGACACATGACCTTCCAAACTAACATCTCCACACCCTCAATCAACCGCTAATTGTCAGTTTATTAACCACAGTTTCCGAACCATGTAAGAACATTTTCTTATGCCGGGTTAAATTGATCTTACAGAGAAACATTATACTTGCAGACTAGGGACATTAACAAATTCCAAAAATTAAATACCAGCGACTAATTTCTGGAGCATGAAACACTGTCACGGTCGTATGACAGTGAGAGATAGGTATGGGAGGTTGCCGGCCGCTCAGCTGCTGGTTTACACGTGATTGATGCTGAGGTGACGACTGGTAGCAGGGACATGAGGTGTAGAGAATGAAGATCAGAATACATTGTTGAATTCTAGCTTACTTAATTCAATGTTTTGCAGTGACATAAATGGCCAGAGATACATGGCAGTTTCTCAAACTAACCAACAACCAGATAACAAGCTCAAAGCAAATCTCTTAGACACAACAACCTCGCCGCTGATTCTGCAGGACCTGAACGTAATCCGCCCTAAGCCACGCTGCCTCAGATGGTACTTCACACCGACCATAACACAGGTGCCAGTTATCGCATTAAATACATGTTAGTGGCCAGCTTATATCAGTTTCCTATTTTCTAGTGAACTCTACTATCGCCTGCTCGTGCACCCGTTAGCACCCACGCCCGCTCACTTCTCTCTACTTTATCTTCTTCCATCATGCTCCCCTGCCACCTCCGCCTGCCCCTCCGGCTCTGGCATCGCTGCTCTCGTTGGCACACAGGACCACAGCCATGGCCACCACTAATTCGAGTAGGGAAGCACCTTCTCTGCCTCCAACTCAAGTGCCCCCACCTTCAACCTCCGCGAGTTCGGCGGCGAAGCTCCGCCCCTAATCCCAGCCGCAGCATCTACATCATGTACAACTGATGCCCCTGCATCTGCACTGCCCAATTGGCCTCTCCCAACGCTACAATAAGCAGCACCGAAAAAAAAAGAAAACTTAACGCCAGCGAACTCTGTCACTGGTAATAAGTGTTAGACAGATAGCTACCTTATGGGCCTAGTGTCTTGAGTGTTTATATGTGTAGGTCTACGGCCAGGTGCAACCCAACATTGGGCACCCCTCTTGCGTATGTACAGGGATAAGGGTAGCACCCCTCAGCCTATAACCATCAATTGTTCGCGCATATCTCTACGCTTTCAATGAGCATTTAGGCTTTCCAATGTATGCATATATTTTTGTGGTTTTCAGTTGTATCTGAGAGGGGGTGGGAGTTACAAAACATAATATGAATAAGTAAAAACATACCACTGCTGCCTTGACGTCATCATTGTTTTGGAAATCTGTGACTAAGGTTTGTCTTGTAGTTAAAGGTGTCTTGCCGTCAATTTTGATACACTTTACTTTCTTCTTCTGAAACATGGTGGTGGATAGTAGGTCCACACATAGCATTAACGAGTAAAACATCAACTACATTATTAGATTCTTACCAAGAGATGTTTCTCAATGGCATCAATCATGGGTTGGTGATGAGCAAATATTAAGAACTTGCAACCTTCCTGGATTAGATGGTAAAGCAAAGAATTTAGATATTGCTTGTAAAGGTAAAATTATGTTTGTAAGTTTTTGTACCACACTTAAAATGAGAATAATGGGCCAACAGACCATTGACATTTATGGGATAAAAAATGAGGGACAGTTCATAGAAGTATGGCCCATTACTGGCAATGCAACAACATTATTGTAACCTCCCAAAACAGCTTTGAGGTCTAACTAAAGTTGAATCGAGTTTGGTATTTTTATAAAACAGCCATGAATGGAATCTGTGAACAATGTGTGTGGGGGTATGTTTCTCTTCTATTAATGCAATGGTACAACAAAATCAAGTTGGCTTAAAGAGAATTTGAAAAGGAGGGATATTGTTTCTTTTTTCAAATTATACACTATCAAAATGTGGTCCCCTATGAAAGAAAATGAGATGAGGGCCATGTATAGGTCAGTGGTAACTGGTGACAACCCGACAACGTTATCAGTTTCAGCAAGTGAAATAAAATCCTCATTTGGAATAACAAAACTGCACTAACACGAGGGTAGACTAAAAGGGTAATTTGACAAACATATAGAATCATAATATCAGGTGATCACCTCAATCATAGTACCCAGGAAATCCAACACAGCTGGAATTTTGGCTACAGCTGAATCAGTATAGATCTGTGATTAGGAAAAATAGAATCATTCTTCCAGGCAAGCACAAATACAGACTAATCACAGTAAGCTAAATGACAGAAAAATGAATAACAAGAATCAATACTCAAACCAAGTGCAAATAACAAAAGTTGAATATGATGTTAACATGTTAATATAGAAAGAGATATGCTCCTGATTTTGATGTTGAGTTTCACTACAATAAACCGTAGTGATGCACGGGCAACTAACTAGTGGTAAAATAACACTTCAGCTTCGGAGTTACATGTCTTGGACTCTTGGTTTATAATAAGTTAGTAAGTAACTGTCATGGTCGGGCACACATATTCCAGGCGTCGGGCCCGTCACATGCGCCGAGACACGGAGCGCTCAGAACACGTGCTGGGCACGCAGGGAGAAGATCTACTAGTTCCTAGATTAAAGGAGTTAGTTGGTTAGTTAGTTCCTAGATTAAAGGAGCCTATCGCTCTAGTTAGTTGGGGCCGGTCGATGCAGCCCCGGTGGCGGTGCGGCCGTACAGATACTCGGCGGCTCACAAGGACGAGCTTGAGCGACAGTCCGCCGCCATGCTCGGACAGGGCATTGTCCGCCGCAGCAACTCGACATTCTCCTCCCCGGTCCTCCTCGTCAAGAAGCAGGACGGGTCGTGGCGATTCTGCGTCGACTACCGCGCATTGAATGCGCTCACGGTCAAAGACGCGTTCTCGATCCCAGTCATCGATGAGCTGCTTGACGAACTCCACGGCGCCCGGTTCTTCTCCAAGCTCGACTTGCGCTCGAGGTACCATCAGGTGCACATGCGCCCGGAGGACATCCACAAGACGGCATTCCGCACCCACGACGGCCTCTACGAGTTTCTAGTCATGCCGTTCGGACTGTACAACGCCCCGACAACGTTCCAGGCTCTCATGAATGATGTACTCGGCCCCTTCCTATGTCGCTTTGTGCTCGTTTTCTTTAACGACATATTGATATACAACAAGTCCTGGGCGGATCATCTTCGCCATCTACGTGCCATCCTCACCAAACTTCGCCAACACAAACACTTCGGCAAGCGCTCCAACTGCACGTTTGGCATCACCTCCGTCTCCTACCTCGGCCACATCATCTCGGAGGCAGGCGTCGCTATGGACCCGGCCAAGGTGCAGGCCATTCACGACTGGCCGGTGCCTTGCTCGGCACAAGCGGTGCGGGGGTTCCTCGACTTGGCGGGCTACTACCGCAAGTTTGTCCACAACTACGGCTCTGTCGCCGCGCCGCTGACTACTCTCCTCAAGAAGGACGACTTCTCCTGGGACGTGGAGGCCACAGCGGCTTTTGTCGCACTCAAGGCTACGGTTACCACGGCCCTGTCCTGGCCATGCCAGACTTCACCAAGACCTTTGTCGTCGAGTGCGATGCCTCATCCCATGGTTTTGGGGCGATGCTCATTCAAGAAGGGCACCTGGTCGCCTTCTTCAGTCGACTCGTGGCACCCCGTCACCGCGCCCTCGCCGCGTACGAACAGGAGCTCATCGACATGGTCCACGTTGTACGACACTGGAGGTCGCACCTCTGGGGCCACCGCTTCCTCGTAAAGACAGACCACTACAGCCTGAAGTACTTGTTGGACCAAAGCCTAGCCACCATCCTACAACACCACTTGGTCAGGAAGCTGCTGGGTTTCGACTTCACCGTCAAGTACAAGTCAGACGCGACGAACACCGTGGCCGACGCGCTGTCCCGGCGTGACACGGAGGAGGGGGTGCTCCTCGCGCTTTCAACACCGCGCTTCGACTTCATCGACCGTCTTCGCCAAGCACAGCACACCGACCCGGCTCTCGTCGCCCTTCGTGAAGCCATCAGTGTTGGCACCCGCCAAGCACCCTGTACAGTCGTCGACGACTTGATTCAGTTTGCCAGGCGACTATACATCCCGCCGACCTCCCCCTTGGTCAAGGAGATAATGGTGGTAGTCCATGAGGAGGGACACGAGGGGGGTCAGCGCACGCTGCACCGTCTGTGCATGACTTTCATTTTCCTAACATGAAGCAGCTCGTGCAGGACTTGGTGCGCACATGCGACACGTCCGAGCACTTGCACCCGACTGGGCTCCTACTTCCTCTGCCTGCGCCTCAGGGCGTTTGGACTGACATCGCCCTCGACTTCGTTGAAGCACTGCCCCGCATCCATGGCAAGTTTGTAATAGTGCCTGTGGTGGACAGGTTCAGCAAGTACTGCCATTTCATCCCACTGGCGCACCCGTACTTAGCCGAGTCAGTCGCCTAGGCGTTCTTCATCGACATCGTTCCACTACATGACATGCCTCAGTCCATGGTGTCGAACAGGGACCCGGTCTTCACGTCGATGTTCTGGCGTGAACTCATGCGCTTGATGGGTACCAAGCTGCACATGACTACGACGTTCCATCCTCAATCAGATGGGCAATCGGAGGCAGCCAACCGCGTCATCATCATGTACTTGCGGTGCCTCACGGGGGACAGGCATCGCCAGTGGCTACATTGGCTGCCGTGGGCGAAGTTCATCTTCAACACCGCCTACCAGACTTCGCTGCGGGACATGCCCTTCCGCGTTGTCTACGGGCGCGATCCGCCAACTATCCTGTCATATGGACCGAGGGACACGAGGGTTGCTGTCGTCGCCAAAAGCATGGAGGAACGAGAAGAGTTCCTAGTTGACGTCCGATATGGGGCTGGAACAGGCTCAAGCGATGCAAAAGCTGCACTACAACAAGGTGCACTGCCACGTCGCATACCAGGTGGGCGACTGGGTGCTCCTTCGCCTACGACAGCGCGCGACGTCTTCGCTTCTCCAAACTGTCGTCGGCAAGCTTAAGCCACACTTCTTCGGGCCGTACCGTGTCACCGAGCTGATCAACGACGTCGCCGTCCGCCTCGCTTTGCCGCCTTGAGCTCGCGTTCACGACGTGTTCCACGTGGGGATGCTCAAGAAGTTCCAGCGGCCAACATCGGCCACCCCCCCACCCCCCACCCCCACCCCTACCGCCTATGCACCATGGTGTCATTGCCCCTGAGCGATAACGCGCCATACGTTCTCGTCTGGCTCGCGGGGTGCTCCAGGTTCTTGTCCAGTGGAAGGGCGAGTCGACAACATCTGCTACTTGGGAAGACGTTGAGCCGTTTCGCGTCAAGTATCCGGAATTCCAGCTCGAGGACGAGCTGCTCCTCGCTGGGGGGAGATATGTCATAGCCGAGCGCACGTATTCCAGGTGTCGGCCCCGTGACATGCGTCGAGACGCGGAGCGCTTAGAACGCGCGCTGGGCACACAGGGAGAAGATGCACTAGTTCCTAGATTAAAGGAGTTAGTTGGTTAGTTAGTTAGTTCCTACTTCCTAGATTATATATATATATATATATATATATATAGTAAGACAGCAAATCAAAGAGGGCAACAAAGATATTACTCATCTATTCTCCTATCTCTCTGCCTTCAACCAAGCCTTTGGCCTAGGGTCTAACCCCACCGGAGAAGACGGATCAAGGCTACGAACTACGTAACCAAGGTCTAGCTACCCAAGGGTTTAACACCCTTGATAGTAACTAAGAAAGTACAGTAAGATATTTAGAAATAATATCCACCAAGTGTATATAGGCCACTAAAGGGATGCACTTTCATATTACCTTATTGACAATATTCTGGTAAGCAAATCTGAGAGAGTCGATCATCTCTTTGGAGTCAGAGGACTCAATTTTGACCTTCAAAGTCTCCAACTAACAAAATGCACACCGTTTCAAAATTACTTAAAGTAAAATAGTAACTTCAATGGGTATGTTGATGCATTCATGTAGAGGCACAGCAAGAAAACTAAGTGCAATGCATACTTTGCCTATGTTTGTGTTTATAAAAAATGATGATTAAACTTTTCAAAAGCACCATAGCAACTTGCAAAGGAAAAAATTAACAGTAATTTTACTTTCTAGAATAATGTGAGAACAAATAACTAGTTAGCTTTCACCATTTGTACCTTTCGATTAGTTAAATTATAGTCATATAACTCACTGCTGATTAAACCAGTACACCATGTGAAATATCTTCACCGGTGCAAACAAGTAGGTATGATACCAAATAATGTGGTTATATGAAATACAGATAGGTTTAGCTACCTCATATTCTACAATATATAATTTGCAGGCAAAGAATAAAAATGGATGATACCTCAATAAACAGAGCGCGGACATTTTTCACATCTTTCTCACTTAAATCTAGAAAGACCTGAAAGGTTGACGAAAATTAAATGATCAAGCATAGATCTGTGTGTAGTCAAGAAAATATCAGTATAACAGCAACTAAGCTCACATAAAAGCTACATCCTAAAGGCTATATTACTGACTCACTGTACAAGATCATCAAAAAAATCAACAGATCTTCTCAATGTTACAGTTTAAGCATTGCAAAGAAACAAGCATATAACCAACATAGAAAGGTTCAGAAATAATTAGGAATGAGGCACTGATTCAAAAGGTCTGTGCTAGTGGTAAAAAGACCTCTAACTGTCGATTTAAACAAAATTCAAATTTACTACAGAAAGATTCTCAGATTTGAACAGATCGAATGTTTCTAATTTACAGAACGAAATTATGTTAATTATAAAAAAACACAAGGCTACCTGTTGTCTACGTTTAACAGGCAACTGTGAAAGGACATCTTTCTTCAACCTACGAATCATGACAGTTGCTTTCATCAAATTATGCAGCTCCTCATGATTGCTAGCACCTTGATACAACCCGAAAAAACCCTGCAAAGTCATGTCATGATTAGTAACAATTGGCAACAGAAAATGATGAAAGCAATTTGATAAACTTAGTACTTACACCCTTGCAATATCTATTGCCATACTCACTAACACTCTTGTACACTGTAGGATACAAGGCCTGGATCTGGATACACATAAAAGGTAGTTGTCAGTTTGTCACTCTACCTTTGAGCATTAAATATATGCAGCTAGCTATGGAAACAAAATTTACCTGAGTAAAGAGCTCAATCGGGCGAGACAAAGCAGGAGTTCCACTAAGCAAAACAACATATTGAGCTTTCTGTGATTGTAAGTCACAATTAGTTGGTTCTGCAAATTCATGCATCCATTGGGTAGAAGATATTACTGGTCATCTAATCAGGCAATAACAAGATGTTTCCTAAAGAATAATGGACTTAAAAAAAACTTTGGCCTTCAGAAACCAGGACCTAATAAGAGTACAAGACTATCTGGAAAAATTCATCACAATCAGACCAGCACCATGCAGTCCTCTGAAAGTTTGGAACTTCTGTTTGCTAGAAAAAAAAATGAAATAAGTGGACAAGTATCCCAACCCAAACAACTGAAGCATGTGTATGAGCAGTTGTAATGGTGTATTGTTCAGGTGAAATTGTGAATCATATTGCATGGTGCTGTAGTAACACTCCCAGGTTAGTTGGTTATTGTTTAACTAATAGATAAGCTGCTCGAGAGTCAGAGAAAAATGTTTGTCAGGGATAAGAGATAAAAACAAGATCTGGTTTAAAGATTTTATTAGGAGGCAACCATACAGTAGATGAGGGATGGTGGTCTGCTGTTATAAGTACAGAATGAGTTAGACTTTTTGAGACATTTTTCATTCAAAAGGAAACTTTTTGAGACCTAAATTCTAAACCACCTTCAGTAATCACCGTTCAGCCCTCTTCAGTGTAGTCATTACACTAATGATTTAAGAATCACGAATTTTGTTTTGATGAATTGCAGTACATTAATTACTGGTCAAATTAGGGCACATAATATTTATGCTCAGAAAGAAAAAACATGTTTCCCTCATAAGAAGCACCAAACCTGCAAAACAGGGAGTGAAGCAACTGTTCTCTTTGCTTGGCCATTTTTCATAAAATGTGATTCATCAGCTATAACAATCTGGATGAAAATCATTTGAAAGAGGTTACAGCTATTTGGTGGTTAAATTCATTGCAATCAGAAGATGGATAGCTGTTACATTCATGCAAAATGGAAGATGTCAGCATATCATTGTATTTCTAAAAAGTCGGATATTTTCTATCAAATGTAGTTGATCCTTTTTTCTGAAGGTTTAGTTCAAATCTTATTTCTTCAGGTGCAATCAAGTGATAAATCAATCCCCCAAGTATCTGTAATTTCAATAACTAGCTATACCAATCCACCCCGCAAAAACAACAGCAGTACTGCAATCTCTAATCTACATGCAAACTCTTGTTTATCTACTTGAGTTTGATGCTCCTATACTACAACAAATTTAAGATTATGCTCCCCAACAAATCATCCATTCAGGTGTAAAATCAATCTCCTGGAGATATAATGAACATAGTATGCTTCAAAATGACTTGTTCAACAGCAAAAGTGTGCTGTTGTGTTTGCCTTAAGTAGCTAGATATTGAACAAAACCTACGAAATGAGGAATAAATTATGTGAAAACACAATTCCCCAAATTTAAGTTCAAATGAAATGAACAGCAACAACAAAGTGTTTTAGTCCCAAGCAAGTTAGGGTATATATTAGAGATGAAACCCTAACAAAAGGTAAGAGGATAAAAAAGGAGAGGTGGTAGTAACAATGGTCGTATAAAGGGGACCAGTAGAGTAGCTCACACCATGTTTCTGGCATGTGGATTGCTAACATCTACACAATCCTATCTGAAAATAGTTCTTTGGGCATATTCCGTGTCCATTTTTCCATAAACGGAATGAAGTATAAGACAAAAAATCTACCTTGAAATCCAAATCCAGAAGTGTGCTTTGTATCTTGGGAACTACATCATAAGATATCACATTGAACACCCCATCCAAGTGAAAATCTCCTTTCGAGTTTGAGTAAGCCACTCTGAATCCTGCTTTATGTGATCCTCCAGTATGTGGCAATACCACCTAAAGAACAATGATCCATGTTCATCAGGATAATGAAATATATTTTTTTCTATTTTATGCCTAGGACTTGTTGAACTATGTGATTTACTTGCATAACAAGTTTTCTGTATACATATGATAATCACTGCTACATCAGTTTCCAGATAGAACTTTATGAAGGTTAGCCAGGAATTGCAAAACTTCTCATATGGTTTCTTCGTTTCTTCATTGTGTTATATTCTATGTTATATTCTACTACAATCATCATGATACTAGTAGATAAATGGATAATTTGCTTCTAGAGAAATAATTCACAAAACACATAACGAATAAACTTTTTGTGGGAGAACTAGTGAATGAAATGTTAAGGATATACCAAGATATCTTCCACAGGGATGTCAAGCCAACTCTGAATCGCCTGTTAAAATAGCAAGTTATCAAGTTTAGACCTCCATTTATGCATAAAGGAATTATTGCTAAAATGACAAATTAGTGGCTCGTAAAAAAAAGGTGCTCACAGATGCCCAATGTAATCGCAAAGAAGATGGAGAGATTACAAGGACTGGCCAGGCATCACGAAGGCAAGAAGCAACAGCAATTGCCTGCATAGAAAATTAGGAACTAAATTAGTACCTTCTATCAAATTACATAAGAAATCAATGAGCAGTCCCAAAATCGCAATTCATGAGTTAATAACACAAGTCAATATACTATCATGGTCAGCGTGAAATACAAAATGTAAATTTATCAAGCTGTTAATAATTCATTTTAGTTGGTCTATCTGCAGTGCAAGAGCTGGAATCAAGTGTGTTACCTTTTCAGGGAGGGACTACGATGGCTCTCGCGCTCGCGTCCCGTCCCCTCGGGTTCGCGGCCCGTCCCCTCCCCTCCCGTCCGCTCACCTCCTCCCCGTCCGGCGCCTCCTCCCACGCCACCAACAGCTCGCCGGTGGTCACTCCGACTCCGGCGACCACCTCACCACCGCGTATCCTCTCTCGGAAGACGCCGACTTCCACCTCCTCCTTGTCCCCGGCGGCGCGGCCGTCCCTGACGGCGGGTCGGTCCAAATTCCATCGCTGGCAGGAAGTGTCTCCTGCGTCAAATGAAGGTCCCTACCTCCCCTTCCCGGCGTCTGCTTCTCCGGCGGGTGTGGCGATCCCTGGCTCGATGGACGAGCGCATGTCCTTCAGGGACGTGCTGCTTACGGCCTCCCAGGCGCCGCCCCCCGGGCTTGTCAAGGACCCCACTCCACCGGTGAAGGCCGTTCTTCTGGCCGCGACGCGCCACATTCACTCGCCGAGGCGCGCTGTTCCAGATGTTGATGATGGCTGGCGAGTGGTCCGGGGCAGAGGCGCTCGTCGTCGCGCCGCCTTGCCGAGGAAGCGGCGGCCGGTCCCGGCGGAGTTGCATGGCAGGTGCTTCAACTGCCTGTCGTCGTCGCACCGGGTGGCGGACTGCTGCAGGGCCACGAGATGTTTCAAGTGTTGGCGGCCGGGGCACTTGGCGGCGGCGTGTCTCGTGGATCGTCCCATTCGGTCTTCTGTGTGGGATCGCCTGTCTCTGCCACGCGGGGCTGCGAAGGACCGGGCGGCCGGCGTCATCAGGCGTACTTCGGTTTGGCGGCGGATCACCCCGGCGAGCTCTTCGGACGGCGTTATTGGGGCGGCTGTCTCTGCTCCTGTGCATGGGGCTGCTCCTAACAATGAGGATGGTGCTCCTGTCGTCGAGGGCTCGCAGTCCAGGATGGGGCGCAAGCGGCGGAGGGGTCCGCGTCGTAGGCCTGAGGCTTCCAGGGGGCCTCCTCCTCCCCCTTCCCCGCCGGCCTTCGTTTCTGGCGTCTTGGAGAGCCAGAGGGCTGGGCGGACTGCAGCTGTAAGAGATGTTCCCGCTCTGAGACCTATATGCGTCATGGAGTTCTCGGCGGGGTTTGCTCGGGAGGAAGTTGATCTCCGACGTGCCCTCTTCGTCTCCATCACTGGTAACCGTCCTATGGTCTCTCCTGACATGGTTTTGGACGAAGTTGCGCGGTCATACGATGTCGATCGTGGCCTGTTGAGAATTCATCGATCCAACCCTGAGGATTTCATTCTTTTTCTCCCTGACGAGGAGTTAGCTGTGAGGGTTTTCAATGGCGGCAGACATTTCCTTGCTCCTGGCTTCAGTCTGAAATTCAAGCGTTGGTCACGCTTCATCCATGCGACGGGTGGCTCTCTCCCGTTGTTAGCAAATGTTGAGCTGAGAGGGATTCCGGCGCATGCTTGGGATCGCTCAACTGTGGAGCGGTTGCTGTGTAATCTTGGGTTGATCAAGTCAGTGCATCAGTGCTCTTTGGACAGAAGTGATCTCGATGTCTTTCGTGTCCTGGCATGGTGGGCCGATGGGTCGGAGCTCCGCCGTGAAGTTGATCTCTTTATCAAGGAACCCGTGCATGGCTTGGATGAGTCGTCGGAGAAGCTGTGTCTTGTCTACCCCATTTTGATCGAGGCCACTCCTGTTGCTCTTGGTGAGCGTGGGCCGGAGGGACCGCCATCCCCGCCGCCCCCTCCTGCCAAGGGGGGCGACGACCCCAGGGGTCTTTCGCCGCGACGCTTGGCTGGCTCCGGAGGACGTTCCGGCGACGGGCGGTCATCGGGGGGGTCTGCGAGGGGACCCGTGCACTCGCGGCTTGGCCCGCCGGTGCATACCGCGTGCCACGTGACACCTGCTGTGACGTCGGTGTTGCACGTCGTGCATGTGCCAGAAGAGGAGCAGCCTTCACCGGGGGATGTGGTACATGTTGCTCCTGGCGCTGCTACTGAGGCCCCTATGGTGATTGATGACGTCCCCAGTGGCGTCCCCGTTGGCGCTGCTGTCCCTGCTGGCCCTATGGGTGATGATGGGATTGAAGTGGCGGCCGTCTTGGGGGCACGGTCCCGCCTCAGAGATCCGCCTTTGTCCTACTCTCGGAGGAGGAGCCGGGTGGTGGCTGTGGCCACCCCACCGCGGGCCCCTGCCGAACAGTTCATCAACCGCATCACGTCGAAGGTGGGATCGCTCCTTCCTGTGCCAAAAATTTCAAGAAGAAGATCCAAGACCGCCCAGGCAAGCCATGCCCCTCGCCGGAGTCGCAGGGTTGCTGGCCTGCCTGTTGAGCCTGGGAAACTTGATGCTTCAGGCTGCAGGAAGTCCCTGTTGCGTGCGCTTGGTTCTGACGATGTGGAGGTCAAAATCACCATGAATGATCAAGATCGGTATGCCAGTCTCTTCCCCCAACAGCTCTCGGTAGTCCAAATCTCTGCTCTGGCTGCACTGTTTGGTTGGCCCGCGCCTGAGACGTCAGTGGAGGCTGGTGGGCTGATGGTCTGTGGTATGTGACTGCGCTGCGGCTCCTGTCGGTCGTCTCTTTCTTGTTGCAATGAATCCAAATCATCTGATTTTCTGGAATGTGCGCGGTCTGAATTCCGCGGCTCGGCAGGATGGTGTTCGGCTAATGATGAACTCTGTCAGTGCTGATGTGATTTGTGTCCAAGAAACAAAAATAGAGGAGTGTTCCCGGGGTTTCATTCTCAAACTGCTAGGGGCCGACTTTGATAATAACTACATCTTTGTGCCTTCAGTTGGTGCTAGTGGTGGGATAATTATTGCTTGGAGATCTAAACTTGGTGTGGTTGGTGCTAGTCGTGTTGATGCGCACTGTGCTTCGGTCCAGTTTTGCCCTTCTGATGGCGAGCCCTGGTGGCTGACTTGTGTCTATGGGCCTCAGGGGAATGACAATAAGGTGGCCTTCTTGCAGGAACTTCGTGATGTCCGTGCTCAGTGTGCTGGTCCCTGGGTGGTGGGGGGTGATTTCAACCTCATTTACAAAGAGGATGACAAGAGTAATTCAAACATAAACCGTGCTATGATGGGCAGGTTCAGGCGCTTTATTGATGATTTGACTCTTAAGGAAGTTCCTCTCCGCGACAGGAAGTACACTTGGGTTAGTTCATCAACCAGTTCTTCTCCGGTTCTTGTCAAGCTGGATAGGGTGTTTTGCTCTGTGGACTGGGAGCAGCAATTCCCTGGTTGCTTATTGCAAAGTGCAGCCTCCGATGATTCAGACCATTGTCCTCTTGTTTTAGGTCTGAAAGATGTGTTCCATGGCAAAAAACGATTCCATTTTGAGTCTTTCTGGCCCAAGTTTTATGGTTTTCAGGAGACTGTTTCTTCAGCTTGGGATTCGGTGGAAGCGACTGCTTGCCCCCTGGAGTCCCTAGCTCTTAAATTGAAAGCCACTGCTAGAGGCCTGCAAAGTTGGAGTGACCGCAAAGTGGGAAATTTTAGTAAGCAGCGTGCGTTGGCAAGAGAGATTATCTACCAGTTCGAGCTTGCGAGGGAGTTCAGGCAGCTTTCTGAGTTGGAGATTTGGCTGTTAAACAGACTCAAGAAGCATTCTTTGGCATTGGCGTCGCTCATTCGTACAGTTGCTAGACTCCGCTCTAGGGTGGCTTGGTTGAGACATGGTGATGCCAACACCAAGTTTTTCCATGCTTGTGCTCGTTATAGGAAGAAGAAGAACTTCATCGCCAAGTTGGCTAATGGTGATGGGCTGGTTACTAGTCATGATGATAAAGCGGAGGTGCTGCTCAATTATTTTACGGAGCTGATTGGTAGCAGCAGTGACAGGGTGTCTTCTATTGATCTTGAGGCCCTTGGGATCCAACACCATCTTCTGGATCACCTTGTCAGCTCATGTTCGGAAGAAGAAGTTTGGGATACCATCAAGCTAATGCCCTCTGACAAAGCGCCGGGGCCCGATGGCTTCACGGGAAGATTTTATAAGGTGTGTTGGCCAATCATTAAGAAGGACATCATGGCGGCTGTTGCAGCAGTTTGGAGGAAGGACTTTCGGAATTTTCGGGCTCTTAATTCAGCCTTCGTTATCCTCCTTCCTAAGGTTGAGAACCCGTCTAATGCCAAGGAGTTTAGGCCTATAAGCCTCATTCATAGTTTTGCCAAACTAATTACGAAGATCCTTGCAAACCGGTTGGGAGGTCAGCTTGATAGTATGGTGTCCAAGAACCAAAGTGCTTTCATCAAGGGAAGATTTATTCAAGACAACTTCATGTTGGTCCAACAAACAGCCCGCTTCCTTCATTCTCAGAATCAGCCAACAATTATGCTGAAACTGGACATATCAAAGGCGTTTGATTCAGTATCATGGCCCTTCTTGTTGGAAGTCTTGCGGAGTCTGGGGTTTGGTGCTGGATGGTGTGACATTGTGAGTGGGCTGCTTGCCACATCCTCCTCTCAGATTCTCCTTAATGGTATTCCAGGGGACTTCATTCCACACAGAAGAGGGCTGCGGCAGGGAGACCCCCTCTCCCCTATGTTATTCATTTTGGTGATGGACGTTCTAAACCTCATGGTGGGGCGAGCTGTTGAGGCTGGGCTGTTGCAGCCCCTGTCAACTCGATCATTTCTGCATAGAGTCTCTCTTTACACGGATGATGTTGCGCTTTTCATCAAACCTGCTGCGGATGACCTTGTTCTGGTGGGGGATATACTCAGGCTGTTTGGTGAAGCTTCCGGTCTTCAAACAAATATTCAGAAAAGTAGTATTATCCCTATCAGGTGCTCACAGTCGGAGGTAGCCACTGTTCAGGATCATCTGCCTTGCAAGCTGGAGGAATTCCCTTTTAAATATTTGGGGCTGCCGCTGTCCTTAAAAAGGCTCAATAAAGCGCAATTACAGCCCTTCATTGACCGCTTGGCGAACTCTCTCCCGGATTGGAAGGCTGATCTTATGACTAAGGCAGGAAGAGCGGTCCAGGTTCAATTTGTGTTGACAGCTACTGTTGTCTATCATGCTATGGCTCTAGATCTCCCTTCTTGGGCCCTCAAGGCCATGGATAAAATCAGGAGGAATTTTCTTTGGCGTGGCAGAAGCGAAACTAATGGAGGTCATTGTCTGATTGCTTGGCCTAAAGTCACTAGACCTAAGGAGCTAGGCGGCCTCGGCATCTCTAATTTACAGTCTTTGAATTGGGCTCTTCGTGTTAGATGGCTTTGGCTTCAAAAGACTAGTCCGGACAAGGCTTGGGCTTCTTTTCAACTCCAGTTTTCAGATCAGGTGAAGTCTCTCTTCGATCTTGCCTTAGTCTCTGAAGTTGGAGATGGCAGCAACACCTTGTTTTGGTGTGACAGATGGCTGTTAGGGCAGCGCCTGGTTGATCTGGCCCCCCACCTATGTGCTATGGTTCCTAAGGGAGTAGCTAACAAGAGAACGGTCGCTGAGGGTTTAACTGATATGGCTTGGGTTCACGATCTTCGTGGTACGGTCACTGCTGTGGTCATCGCTGAGTTCATTAAATTAGCGGAAGCTGTTTCAGAGGTGTTGCTGTTGCCTGATACCCCTGATAAGCATATCTGGAGATTCTCAGGCTCGGGCCAATATTCAGCAAAGTCTGCTTATGAGATGATCTTCATGGGCTCAATCACTTTCGAGCATTGCGATCTTATTTGGAAAAGTTGGGCGCCTCCAAAGTGTCGATTCTTCTTATGGCTGGTTGCCCACAACCGTTGCTGGACGGCCGACCGGTTGGCTAGGCGCAACCTCGACCATCCCGACGCTTGTGTCCTTTGTGACCAGGAAGAGGAGACGATCAACCATCTGCTGCTGTCTTGCGTTTTCGCTCGGCAATTCTGGTTTATCCTTCTCCAGAGGATTGGGCTTGCTGGTGTGGCACCGCAACCGGGTGAAGAGGACTTTATGGCATGGTGGAAAGGCATCTCCACTCCCGTGGGGGGTTCTTCTCAGGCTAGCCTTAATTCCATAGTGATCTTGGGGGCGTGGTGTCTTTGGAAGCATCGGAATGATTGTGTTTTCAATGGGATGAGTCCAAATCTTTCTGCTGCCTTAGCCATGGTTGGGCATGATATTATGCTTTGGAAGCTGGCTGGTGCCAATGGTCTGTCGCTGCCAGATGTTGCTACCTAAGTGATATTGTGCTTCTGGTGTGATTGTGTGTTTGGGGCTGTTATGTCTGTCTTTGTTTCTCTCCTCCTGTTATCCCCTGTAATTCTTGTGTGGCCTCTTGGCTATAACTTTTGTGTTTTTGCTTCTTCTATTAATATAAAAAATACGCAATTCTCTTGCGTATTCGAGAAAAAAGTGCAGTGCACCCAAGAGGGCCTTATGCAAGATTGCACAACGCCAAAAGCAGGCCCAATCATGCATTAGCTAGTACACCAGATTTGGTCGTAATAGGCAATGCATGCTTACACAAGCCGATAGATCTCATAAAAATGGAATCCCCTCACCTCCACCACCTCTATTAGAACATAGAGGTGACCATATGAAACACAATACAAGAAAGCAAACACAGTCTTACTAAACTCAGCTTGTATATGTAGGACAACCAAACATTAACATGTTGCATACATTTATGTTGGCTTTGAATTGTGCTGCATAAGTCTAATGCAGGCTAAGGCTGGTGCAAACCAAATCAGGTCATGGATGCAGAAAATTTGGAAGGCATATGATCCAAAAGACAATGTTTTACCTGTAGTGTCTTTCCAAGACCCATTTCATCTGCAATCAGGGCTCTGCCACCATGCTGTAAAACAAACCTACAATTATGAAAAGCACACATGTTAGCCTTATACAATGATTCGAAGTACATACTTAGGTTCCTGGTTACCATATTACAAGCTTAGGATTTTATAGTATGGCTATATGAGCCAGTATGTCATTGTTCAAGTTATTAGGCATATATCTACAGCCGGCTGTCTTACCCTGTATAGATGACAGCCTTCCTAGTTTAGCCTTACCTTGTATAGGTGACAGCCTTCCTAGTTTAGGAGATTGTATCCTTGTACACCAAGCCACTTGGCTATATATATGAGAAGTCACGCACCTGTTTGGGTGTGCAGTGCTTTCCCCTAAACCAACACTCTACATGGTATCAGAGGACCAGGATCAATTCGATCCCGGCCTTCCTTCCGCTGCTCTCTGCTTCCTCTCACGCCGCCGGCACCCCTCCTCCCCTCCATGTCTGAGCAGACCTTAAACGACAGCGCCAACCTTGGCGTCATCCAGCAGCTCATGGTGCCCTCGTATGCCACGGTTTCGGTTCAATCTCATGTACCGACCAAACTGGAGATGAAGGCCTCCAACTACTCCCGATGGGCATCCTTCTTCAAATCGATGTGCGGCAAGTTCCTCCTTCGCCACCACATCGACGGCTCTGCTCCCCCACGCCCGCAAGACCCGATCTGGGATCAAGCGGACTGCTGCGTTCGCAGCTGGATCTTCGGCTCCGTCGACGACTCCATCCTCAGCCTCGCCGTCGACGGTGACAACCAGACCGCCCGCAACCTTTGGGTCGCCATCGAAGGTCTGTTCCGCGCCAACAAGGCCCCGCGGGCGATTCTCCACCTCCACGACTTCCATTCCATGACCCAAGGCGACTCATCCATCGACGAGTACGCTGAGAACATGAAGCGGAAGGCCGCCGATCTCCGGGACGTCGGCCATCCCGTCGAGGACTCGCAGCTCGTTCTCAATCTTCTCCGCGGCGTCAATCCCCGCTTCAGCAACACCGCAGACGACATCGCCAACTCCACCGTCCTTCCCGACTTCGCCTCTGCTCTTGACCTCCTGAAACTCAAGGAGCTCCGCCTCGCCAACGAGGTCAAGACGGCGGCCGCCACAGCTCTCCTCGCCGCCACCTCCTCCTGCTCTGGCCCGGGCGGCTGCCGCTCCTCTGCTGGTCCCCAGCAGACACCGGCAGGCGGCGGCGGCTATGGCAAAGGCGGCGGCGGACACGGTGGCAGCAGCAAGAAGAAGAAGGGCGGCAACTACGGCAAACATTCTGGCGCATCTACTCACCAGTGGCCGCAGTCGGGCCGCCAGCCGTCGGGCCCCTGGTTCTGCTTCTCCCCCTATGGCGCGCCGCAGGGAGGCCCAGGCGGACAGGGCGGGTGGTGTGCTCCTGGCGCTGGAGTCCTGGGCGTCGCTCCCCAACCTCAAGCGCACACCGCCTTCGCACCGCTCCAGATGCCGTCCCCCACGCCGAACTGGGACCAATCCGGCCTCATCGCTGCCTTGCACCAGCTCGCCCTTCAGGGACAGGGCAGCTGGGTGATGGACTCCGGCGCCTCCAGCCACATGACGTCTACGGATGGTATACTCCTCTCCCGTCTCCCACCCTCTTATACTTCCATCACTGTCGGCAATGGTCACAACCTACCCATCACCTGCCGCGGCTCCTCTGTCCTTCCTACTAGTTCATCCACATTCACTCTGCGTGATGTCCTAGTGGTTCCTTCCCTCGTTCGTAACCTCCTCTCGGTACGTCAATTTACTCGTGACAACAATTGTTCGATTGAATTTGACGCTCTTGGTTTTTCTGTTAAGGATATGGCGAGTCGTCGCGTGATGCTTCGCTGCGATAGTGATGGGGACCTCTACACCATTCCAGCTGCCACCCACACCTCGCCATACGCCTCCATTGCCATCACCACCTCCCTGTGGCACTCTCGGCTCGGTCATCCGTCTTCTACTACAATAAATACTCTTAGAAATACTTCCGCCATTTCCTGTAATAAAGTAGAACCATCTCTATGTCATTCCTGTCAGCTTGGCAAACATGTGAGACTACCTTTTACTCCTTCTCAAACACGCAGTTCTGCACCCTTTGATTTGATTCATTGCGATGTTTGGACGTCTCCCGTGGCTAGCATATCAGGGTGCCAGTACTATTTGGTTTTGTTAGACGATTACTCTCATTTTTGCTGGACTTTTCCACTTATTCGCAAATCTGAAGTAGCCTCTCACATCACTGATTTTTGCGCTCTTGTGCAAACCCAATTTGGCGTCACAATAAAATCTTTCCAGGCTGACAATGGCACTGAATTTGCTAACCACACCCTCACCTCTCTATTTTCATCTCGTGGCATTCTTTTCCGATTTTCCTGCCCTTACACATCCCAGCAAAACGGCAAGGCAGAGCGGATCCTTCGCACGCTGAATAACATCAGCCGCACTCTCCTCATACATGCCCACATGCCGCCACCTTACTGGGCCGAGGCGCTCGTCACCGCCACCTACCTCCTCAACCGCCGGCCCTGTTCCTCTGTGAACAACGCCGTTCCCTACACCATACTATATAACAAGACCCCTGAATACAGTCACCTTCGTGTTTTCGGGTGTCTCTGCTACCCAAACCTCTCTGCCACAACACCACATAAGCTAGCTCCTCGCTCGGCAGCCTGTGTCTTCTTGGGATATCCTTCTTCCCATAAAGGCTACCGCTGTCTCAACCTCACCACCAGGCGCGTCATCATCTCCCGTCACGTCGTGTTTGACGAGACATCCTTTCCCTTCTCCACCACACTCCTCCCTGTGACGGATATGGATTTTTTGATTGCCCCTAACCCTGCAGCAGCTGTTCCTGTGGTAGCTCCGTCACCACGTGACGTTGAGCGACCACGGCCGTCGCCTGTCGTGCATGAGGAAGACCCTGCTATCCTCATGCGCGGCCCTGTCCTCCAGGAGCTTGCCTCTAGGACACCTCCTTCGTCAGCTGCGCCACCGCCTCCGCCGACTACACTTCCGGATGCACCACGCGAACGTCCGCGTGTGTACACTCGACGCCCGCGGACTACACCAGCTCTGCCCGAGTACGTGGCTGCGCCGGCCCTCCACGTCGTCGACGACCCCGCCTCATCTTCACCGGCTCCACCTCCACCTCCGCCGCCTCCGGAGCCCCGTCGGGTCACCCGCACCCAGTCTGGCGCCATCCAACCGGTGCGGTACGTGGGTCTTTCGGCGACTGCGACGACGCCGGCCTCTCCGATTCCCGGCAACTACCGCAGCGGTTTGGCTGATCCAAACTGGCGCGCGGCCATGGCCGAGGAATACCAGGCGCTCATCGACAACGACACCTGGCGCCTCGTTCCCCGACCCCCCGGTGCCAACGTTGTCTCCGGGAAATGGATCTTCAAGCATAAGTACCACTCTGATGGCACTCTTGCTCGTCATAAGGCACGCTGGGTGGTGCGCGGTTTCTCTCAGCAGCATGGCATCGACTACGACGAGACTTTCAGCCCGGTGGTCAAACACCCGACCATCCGAACTGTCCTCAGCATCGCTGCCTCTCGTTCGTGGCCCATCCGCCAGCTGGACGTGAAGAACGCTTTTCTTCACGGCCACCTCGAGGAGACGGTCTACTGCCAGCAGCCGCCCGGCTTCGTCGACCCCGCTGCTCCTGACCATGTTTGTCTTCTGCAGCGCTCTCTTTATGGCCTAAAGCAGGCTCCCAGGGCATGGTACCAGCGGTTCGCCACGTACATCCGCCAGCTCGGGTTCACCGCCTCCTCCTCCGACGTCTCCCTCTTTGTCTACAAAGAGGGTGAGAGTCTCGCCTACCTGCTCCTCTACGTCGACGACATCATCCTCACCGCCTCATCGACGGATCTTCTTCAGCGCTTCATCATCCTTCTTCACTCGGAGTTCGCCATGACAGACCTTGGGGACCTCCATCACTTCCTCAACATCTCCGTCACGCGCTCCTCCGACGGGATCTTCCTGTCCCAGCGACAGTACGCCGTTGAGCTTCTCCAGCGAGCTGGCATGGCTGAGTGTCACTCTACATCAACACCTGTCGACACTCATGCCAAGCTATCCGCCACTGATGGTGCTCCCGTTGCTGATCCATCCATATACAGGAGCATCGCCGGCGCCCTCCAGTACATCACCCTGACCCGACCTGACTTAGCCTACGCCGTTCAGCAGGTGTGTCTCTTCATGCACGACCCGCGCGAGCCCCACCTGGCGCTGCTAAAGCGGATCCTGCGCTATTTGAAGGGCACTCTCTCTTCCGGCCTTCACCTTGGTGTCGGCCCTGTCCAGTCCCTCACCGCGTATTCCGATGCGGATTGGGCTGGCTGCCCCGACTCTCGACGTTCCACTTCAGGCTACTGCGTCTACCTCGGCGACAACCTCATCTCTTGGTCCTCCAAGCGACAGACCACAGTTTCTCGGTCCAGCGCGGAGGCTGAATACCGAGCTGTGGCCCATGCTGTTGCTGAGTGCTGTTGGCTGCGGCAGCTCCTTCAGGACCTTCAGGTCTCTCTTGCCTCTGCGACGGTCGTCTTCTGCGACAACGTGAGCGCTGTCTACATGGCAGCTAATCCCGTTCATCATCGCCGCACGAAGCACATTGAGATCGACATCCATTTTGTTCGCGAAAAGGTGGCACTGGGGCAAGTTCGGGTGCTCCATGTCCCCTCTACTCATCAATTCGCGGACATCATGACCAAAGGCTTACCTGTCCAGTTGTTTACTGAGTTCAGGTCCAGTCTTTGCGTCCGTGACTCTCCCGCTGCGACTGCGGGCGGGTATTAGGCATATATCTACAGCCGGCTGTCTTACCCTGTATAGATGACAGCCTTCCTAGTTTAGCCTTACCTTGTATAGGTGACAGCCTTCCTAGTTTAGGAGATTGTATCCTTGTACACCAAGCCACTTGGCTATATATATGAGAAGTCACGCACCTGTTTGGGTGTGCAGTGCTTTCCCCTAAACCAACACTCTACACAAGTACAGCACAAAAATGTAATACACTTGGTGCAAGTTGAACATAAAAATGTTTTTGAAGAAAATTTAGCCAATAAACAGTGATGATCTAACTTTTCATTAAAGAATAATTTTAGGGTCACTAAGCTCAACATTATGCAAAGTATGCCAATGTCAGATCCACTTTCAACATTATACACAAAACAGAGTTGCAGAAATGTTGAATCACCATACCTGATGCCTTCACGCTGAAATGGCATAAGCTTTGACTCGAGATGAGGGGGAATCCTGTCATACAAACCTTCCCCAAGAAAAATGTGGTCAGCACGGCACGCAAGTAGTGTCTAAAATTCAAATGTAAAATTTTATTACTTCACATGGATAATTTTTATTCACATTATGCTGTCTCATACAAAAATATTTGAATTTCCAACATTTTTGTTATTTATTTCAAATGGATACTAAAGAAAGCAAGACCGTTTATATCCAACAACACTTCGGTAACCAGTGGGTGCAAAATTTACTGTCTATATATTATCTTAGCATCAGGTAGGCGTAAATGTCATAAGCACAAAGTGGAAACTTTAAGATACCTCGAAGATCTTTGGATCGTAAAGCAGCAGCTAAAGCACGCTGAACTAGCGGATCCAATTTGTGAACCTGATAGAGAAGTACATACTATGTGATCAGAATAAATACATGCTCAAAAGTCAAAACTGTAGGACAAGTAATTTGTTTTCTTGAGTAAAAAGGCAATTTGGTTTCGACTACTGAAGTTCATGTACAGCAACAGTTGGGAGGAGCTGCTAGACTATGTAACCTATCTTCACTGCAGTGCAATAACATCTCTTCTTTCATGGTATCAGAGCCTCTCCTTGGGCTTGCAGCCGCCGCCATGGCTAGTGGGCCTCCCTGGCTCCCTCTTACTCCTCCAGCGCTGCCACCTTCCCCTCCTGCTGGCGCGCCACCACGGCCCTGGTCGCCATGGGCATGCGTGTGTAGGCACCGCTGCCCCCTGGGACGCCGCACTGGCCGCTGCTGCCACAAACGCCATGGACGTGGGCACAACCGGCCTGGGCGTGGCTTCTTCTCCCGCACCCCCTCCTATCGCTCTTTTATCCGGTACAATGGTGCCCCGCCCAGTGCCATTGCAGCCCCCCCCCCCCCCCTTGTCGTTGCACAGGAGCATGAGAGCTGCTGCTCTCGCCTTGGATCAAGAGTGTGCCACTGTTGATGCTCTTGCTTGCCAGCTTGCGGAGGCCTAGCAACAGCTCGGGGGTGCTGCAGTCACCAACCCCTTCCTCAAGTCCGATGATGTTGAGGGTTCCTAGGCATACGAGGTAGCTGTCATCGGTAAACTACATGCTCAGGCGGCTGGTGTCCAAAACATTTGGTCATTGATATTGAGAAGATGTGTACACTGTCCTAAGTTGAGTTTGTTTAATTTGGAGAAATTTGTGATTTTGCCACTCTCAAATTTGGTTGTCTGTTATTATGTCATCCCGTGTCTATGACTGGTGGGACCATCTGTGTCTATGATTTGTGGGCCCGATGTCATACTGGCGAAGCCCATAAATGATAATGGCAAAATTGCCAATGTCTCGTTTAATTTGGGGTGTTGATTAGTTGAGCTCTCAATTCCGAGAGGGAATATGTCTAGGATGTCAATAAGTTGAGTTCTCCATCCTAAGATTGGAAGTTCAAGACGTTGATTAGCTGTGTTCCCCATCTAGACAAAGTGAGCTCTTGGTGTCGATTAGTTTTGTTCTCCATCAAGAGAGAGGAAGTCCAGGATGTTGATTAGGTGAGTTCTCCATCAGTCCATCCTGATACAAGTTCATGTTGGGCAATATGAAGAAGAGTTCAGTTTGCTTCTAAGTCTCGGTGCTGGTCCAAGTTTGCAAGGGCAATAGAATACCAGGCCGTGTGAAATGAAGATATAAGTATGCCAAGGAAACAAATTAAGGGGAGATTGCTGGATAAGTAATTTGTTATCTAGAGTAAAAAGGAAATTTGGTTTTGACTACTAAGGTTGTGTTTAGTTGAGTGGAGGAGAATGGAGCGACTCCATTCCTATTTTCTGGATGTTTGGTTTCCAACGAAAGAGGAGCAGAGAGACTCTTGGAGTTTCCATTGTTAGAGTGGACACACTAATCAGTTCAACCCAAAAGATTAAGTTGATGGGAGAAGGTAGTTTATTAAACACAGAATGAAACGGCTCCATTCTACTCTTCAACCAAACAAAAAATAGAGTGGCTCCGTTCTGTCAGAAACTGGAATGGAGCCGCTCCATTCCATTTGACACCCCAACCAAACACAACCTAAGCACACGCACAGCAACACCTGGGAGGGGCTGCTACTGTTCTCTAGGGGCTTCCGATTTTAAGTTTTTAATTAACTGCTGCAGTAGTAGTAGAATCAGAAGGGGCAGTGAAGGAGCAAAATTGGTTTTGTGCGTGTACTAACTAAAGCATAGTTGTTGCTAGTTGTATGTATGATATTGATATATACTCACACTGTAGCAGGTTGGTTTCTGTAGCAAACTGCCCTAAATGCACATATAATGAGAGTACTACCTTATGTACATGTAACATTTATGAGTTTGAATAAGAGAACACTAGTATCCCCATCGGTTCCTCTTTCATCATTTTCCTTTCAATACCAGTAGTTAGGGCTATCAAAAACTACTCTGCACATGACAGAAATTTCCACATAGGCCATGTTTGAAATCTTGAAAGTCACTACACCTTTAAAGTGGGAGTTTCGCCGTGCGTCGTCACCCTCCCCACGCGTGTAGCGAGCATCGCCAGCGTTTCCCCGCACGCGCAGCGAAATATAAAAAAAAGGAACACTTCCGCTGGGATTCGAACTGTGGTCTCTAGGAACAAAGCGCTCACCATGATATATAAAAACCATAGCGATGCACGGACAACTAACTAGTTTCCTATAATATGGAAGATGGCACAACTTGTGTCTCTGAGTTTTTTGTTACAAGCTGTAAACACAACGTTCGCAAACTCCCTCACAGAAATTGAGAAGAAAAACAGAGAGGACTCCTACACAAAATGGACTTGTAGGACAGCTGCTTGCTAACTTCATGAGTTTGCTTTTTAAGTGTTACTTTGAATTTGTTTAAGTTTAACTAGTCAAAGTATGAACAGCATATATGTCAACCAACTAAGCAAGAAAGCAATAAAATTAAATAATCAGAAGAACGTCACTGTAATGAGAAATGAGATTACAGACAATAACTGTTACCTCCACAGTTAATCCAGGTACTGAGCGAGGAACCTCCTCTACTATTGCTAAAGACGAGGGGGGAAGCATCCATACCCTGTTGTTTTGAATTAAGTACAAGAACAATTAGAACAGATAGTAAACTTTACAGCAGGCATCATTTTTTCCATGTTACAGAAAATATATGGAAAGTGTAAACTGTAAAGAAACCTTTCTTTAGCATTCCAACTGGCTTTTGGTATCTTCCGAAATGCATCGACAAGTAACTGAGAAGTAAACAGAATCAAGCAGGTTATAGTTTCATATAATTCAGTGGCACGTGATTCAAGATCTGTTGCGGGGGCATACCTGGCTGTATGGGAATCTTGCAGCGATCATACCGCTAGAATGGAGGAAAAGATGAACAGATATCTTAGGCGAGCTGCCCTGGCTATTATTCACTTGAATGACAAGTGAAAACAAAGGATAAATAAACTTAAGGACCAGCCCATATAGAAGAAACTATGGAAGGGCCTGTAATGTAATGTCTACCTGCATTTCTCGAGGGAGATAGTGCTTCTACCTGAGAAATTGAGAAGGACAGGGATTGCACTTATTAGCAAAATTAGCTACAAATATAAAAGGAACTAAGATTTGCAGCAGCAAAACCCCTCTATGCCTAACTGAGTAACTATTGCTAAAACAATGACACTCTCTACACAAGCTATTGATTATCCAGCCACATCAGTTTTATTTCAACAAGGAAAAAAGTCCCCACTTTTGGTTTTCAAACTTGCACACTAAAATGAAGAACATATAATAGGGCGGAAAACACTCTTGGAGCAAAGATGAAGAAAACAAATAACAATCCAATACTAAGATTTAGCTTATTAACACAAACTCTGGTGATACTTGAACCACAGATCTCCCAACGTTTCAACAAACTGTCCATAAAGAGATACAGTGTCTGCGCACCAAACTATGAGCTTAGAGAACACAACAAAATTCGTCATTTCTTCCAACAGAAAATCCAGTTGTCCAAATAACTCAGTACCACAGAATGGCTCGATGAGGACGCTCTCAAGATTACCATCCCAATTGTATATATGCAGCATTGACCTAAATTCGTATTACATTTTCAACCGTTTTATGAACCCAACAGTTATCCAGCAAGAGCCCCTCTATTTCTTTGATAGGGGCAAATCGCTACAGAATACGAAGAGTTTGGTAATAGAAAAGAATTCCGGTCTTTCAAAAAGAAAAGGAGAAGAACTTCCAAAATGCATTAACCATAGGTCCAATATCCGACATCCGAGCCAATCCCCACTGGCCACTGCGCCAACAAGAAACCCCCAAATCAGCAACGGAGCGGACAAAACCCTAACCTTGCCGAAGCGGGCCTCCAGAGAGGCCCTGGCAGCGGGGTGGTTGCCCCCGAGCGGCGACGAAACGGCCGCCGCCGGCGCGGTAGCGCGGGAGGGGAGCGGCGAGGTGGCTCCGAGAGGGGAGGCAGGGACGGAGGCGGTGGAGGCCGCGGAGGCGGAGGCCTTCCGCTCGGCGAGCTGGCGGATGGCGTCCTGCTCCATCTGGTCCAGCTGCTCCGCGCTGAGGCCCCAGTCGTCGTCGTCGTAGCCGCCCCAGCCTCCGCCGCCGCCGCTGAGGCCCGCCATTTTTCAGGGACGGGGTCGCCCCAACGCACGCTCGCGATGAAAAAGAGGAGGCGGGCGTAGGGGAGGAAGAGGCACACTAAACGTGGCTGCGTGGGAGAGCTCCGCCGCTGCCGCGAGGGCGAGCTCCAACCTCGCCAGCGAGCGGGCGAGGTCCGGCCACGGCGCCGAGCGGACTAGCTCCGGCGCGCGGTCGAGCTACCTTTGCCGCGCTGGCGAGGTCCGGCCACCGCGCCGAGCGGACTAGCTCTGCTGCTCTGGCGCACGGTCGAGCTACCTTTGCCGCGCGCCTTGATCCAGGCGAGTCTTTTTGAGGCCTGAGCAGGGAGTTGCTCTGATGGTTGATGTGCTATTTTGCTCTGCTGCGGTGTCGAGTCCCAGGCTCGCTAGAAATGTGTTATTTCCACACTCGATTTTGGCTTTCTATTATTAGTAGCCAATAGCGCGCGCAAGCGCGCACATGGAAATTATAACGTCCTATAGGAAGATAGCAGTGATGATTACCTAATATGAATATATGATCATCATAGAAAGATAGTAGTGATTATTACGTAATATGGTCATCATAGGATGTGATGATGTACGTACAAACATTATATCTTCAACACATTAAGGGGTGTTTGAATGCACTAAAACTAATAGTTAGTTGGCTAAAATTTAATAATAGAATTAACTAGCTAATAAATAGTTACCTAACTATTAACTAATTTATTAAAAATAGCTAATAGCTGAACTATTAACTAGGGTGTTTTGAATGTCTCAACTAATATTAACCACTAACTATTAGTTTTAGTATATTCAAACACCCCCTAAATCTATGATGCATAGACAAAAAAAATATTTGGATACTGTTTTCCAAATAAGGCATAAACATCTACGTTAGACAAAAGTTGGTGCCCATAGTGACTAAGATTAGGAACACCAACCTCATCATTTTGTTTTCATGGACAATAGATCCTACAGGAAAAAAACTTGGTCAATTCATGTAAAATGAATGTTGTTGTGCTGGAGAAAAAAATGAAAGTTACGAACAGCAGTCACGTGTTTTTTTTAAATAGCGAAGATTAGAATTTATATATATCATGTTTTTCTTGTTAGAGATTGTTGAACCGGTGTATGGTTGGATGACTGATGAAGTAGGTGCTCTTCGAGCTGGTAGTATAACTATTTGTTCGATCCATTAGTGCATCATTTTTTGTTTAACGTGGAGAAACGATAATTAGCTGGTGTATCCTGATGACAGTTGCACAGTGCGAGAAAATAGTTTATTTACACAATGCAGGAAATAAGTGAAATAATCATACATTTATCCTTGTTAGTCGCATCCTCACCGCAATCGAATCTTAAATGTTTGTGCCTAGTCCTGATTCAAAGACAATGTTGAGATGATAAATATGAGAACCGAGAAGATAACCATCTAATGCATTTTATTTTAGTACCTTTTCGGTGGTGATTCAAAAGACTGTGGATTTTGGTCTTCAAGACTGTCTCCAGCTTCGAAGCTGCTATGTTGCTGGCATGTAAATTAATGTGTAAGTATAGGGACATGTTAATTTAAATAAGTTAAAATGAACTATTAAACACGGTGAGTCTGACTTCTAGAGAAATGGTTGTAGATAGGTTGGACAGTACCGTAGACAATGAGTTGACGGACGCATTTGAATGCTCAATTTGGTTGATGGCAAGGATAGGTCTCTTCCATGTGAAGCTATGACTGACTTGATTAGGAGTTCTTTTTCTTGATTTTGAAAAGACATCATATTATAAACAACTACGAATGTGAATTTGAGAGACACAATGGCTACTAAATCAGGAGAGATATTTGAGGTGTATGTAACTGATGTTAGGAGAGAAGTGCATGTTTTCCAACGATTCTTTTAGCAACATTGTCGAAACAAAATATTCACATTTTAGCAGTGTCATCAATAACCATGAAATTGAGTTTGTATCTTGAAATATAAATATATTGAAGTTGTGAAAGTTTTGATTAGGAAGGAATGTAAACAACAAGGTAATAATAGATTGATTTGTATATCTAATAATGGCCTAATTATGTATATCTTAGAATAGCATCTTTCGAGCCACATGTAGGACATGATGACACTGATGACCGCATGGATGGTTTGTTTGGACATGTATTACATGATTTGTACCACCATGGCTGATCATGAGCATAGTATTCACCTATATGTTTGGGCTGATGAAAGATCCAATTCTTGCGACTGTACAACTATCTACCAAAGCACAAACAACTACATATACATATTTCTAGCATAAAGAAACAAAGCACAAAAATTCAGAGTATAGCCACATAATGCACAATGTTTACCTATATGATTCTGGTCACTCGAAGATCCAATTCCAGCAAATGTACGCCTTGACTCCTAACTACAAACCACCAAGGAATCAAAGCATATGCGATTAACACCACACCTAAAAAAGTTATTTGTTCATATCATTTGAAACATGAGTAAAGAGATTTTAAGAAGGCAATGTTGTAACATGAACTTAAATATATTCCATGAATACATCCCCTAGTAACATATCGTGCAGAAGGGTTGAAAAATAACATTGGACCACTAAACATGATTTGTATTAGCGAAGACAATGCTATAACATGAACTTAAATATATTCCATGAATACATCCCCAAGTAACATATCATGCAGAAGGTTCGAAAAATAACATTGGACCACTAAACATGATTTGTATAAGAAGAAATATCATTGAAAGTGCAAGAACAAATGGGCGAGGGTTTGAAGGGGCAGCAAAAGGCTAAGGCAGGTAGACAACATACTGAGTTTATGGTTTAGGGTTTTAGGGTAAAGCACATACGGTTTCGAAGAAAATTTGGAAAAAAGGAAAAAATAAACCAGATATTTTTAGATGTACTGATTTCATTTTTTGCAAAGTAAAAATTAGAAAAAGATGAATGAATCGCGCACATAAGGTGAAGATGCAGTGAGTAACGAAAAGGGAAAACGAAGGGAAGTGTGGGACTGATATATTTACTGTAGAAAACGACAGTCAGGCCGACGGAAACAGCTACGTCGTCGATGACGGAAGGCACAGTGAGAAACGAAAAGGGAAAGGTAGAGAAGTGAGAACATATATCTTTACCTTAGAAAAGCGATGGTGCGAGGAGCCAGAAGCTGACGACAGCAGCTATGAAAGTGACGGTGGGAGGAGCCAGAAGCCGGCGGCAGCAGCTATGGCGTCGTTGTCCTCCTCGGCAGCGTCGTCTTTTTTCTGCTCACACCGGCAAGATGTGAGAAGGATTCTCTCACATTTTAATCTAAAGCGGCGACGAAGATGTGACCAACATTTTTTCTCACTATTTAAATGCAGTGTAGTACGCGAGGTGACACAAGCTAAATACTTCGAGAGGAGGCACGATAGTGGCCAAGTTTCATGTGAGCTGTTGTTTATTTTTTTTTATTGGCTAAATAGAACAGTGGTCAAGGTCTATAGGAGCTAGATGGTAATTTAGAGCAGCACCGGACACGTGAACGGTGAGGATTTTTTGAACAATGTGGACACGATGCTTGGCGAGGAAGCCGCATCGGCTTAATAAGAAGAAATATCATCTTATGTTTATAACAGATAGAATCATTTATGTCTATAATTTAGACGATAGTGTGTTGACGAAATCCACAAATAATAATAGCAAAATTATCAATAACTTTAGACTCTATGCTTTAGACTCACATGCATTGCAGAGCCACAGCAACACGCAGGCATGATCCTGCTAACCTATATTTGCACACGAATTTTAACAAGCGTACGAGATAGTTATATGGTGTGCCATTGATTTTTACAGAAAAAAAGAAAACGAAAAAAAATCATCCATTTCAAAGAAACCCTTTATCTGTTTATCGGTAGATGAATGAAAATGTTCAATCCTATATTTTGTACTATACTTATTAGAATCATATGATGCTTTTCTATAACATTTAATAAGTTTTTAAATAGTTTGACTTAAATAAATATAGAAAATACATTATGTTATGGACGGGGTAATAAAAGTGGCATAAGGCTATGGTCAGCAGAATGTATATATATGGACGTGCAAAATATAAATTTGTACTATAAATATATTGTTTATATAATAATGTTTCAAATAAGAGATGAGATAGGTAAGGCGGCTAGAGATAGCCATATTAGTGTATCATGTATTCATGTGTACTCTATATCTATAATGAGTCTACGCATATACTTGGATATATTATATATCCTCTGCCCCAATTAGAGTTAGGGTTTTATTTCCAATACGATATCAAGTCACTTTCTTTTTTTCCTCCCACACTCCTCCTAGACGTCAACCCACGTCACGTTATGTTGTAGCCACTTGTCGCCCTCCCTCCCAACATCGGTGACCTCCCCCATTAGACCTTGCCCCGCCACCAGCGTCATGGGGGCTGCCACCCACCGGCCTCCCTCCCCCAACGAAGCTCAACCTCCACTACTTGTGTAGGCGCTCCCTCTCATCACGACCGACTTCTCACCAGCAGCGCGTCGGCAAACTTCTCCCCCCATGGTACGTAGGCCCACGACTAACTCCCCTGACCGGTGCACAAGCGATCACGCTGGCACCATCATCTCCCCCATGCGGCCATACGACTCCTCCCATCTCCTTGTGCCCCTGCCGGTGGCCCGCGACCCTCCCCTCTCCCATGCACCGCTGGAGGCGGGTCCCTCTCCCGAGCACCGCCAAACGTGAGTTTGGTACCGACGACACACCATGGAGGTATACCACATATTTTTGAGAGGATGATGAAGTTGATCACATCTTGATGGTTCGTGCAAAGCACGACGGAACACATAGATTATACAGGTTCTAGTCGCTCGATCGCGTAATACCATGTGTCCTATGTGCTCTAGGACGTGTGTTGCTTGGCAATTGAGGATTACAGAGAGTTTCAGGAGGTGGGGATGACTAAGCTACGGAGGATTGTACTGCTTTCGTATGGGTTCCCTTCCAGCCTTATATCCGACTAAGAAGGGATCACCACGTACAACTTGGAACACGATCTCTATCTACCTGCTTCTGCTGGGGCTACTCCATGTTTACCGGCGGTTAGTTGGTCTTCATGAGATATGCACGTACGCTGCATGCATGTGATACAATCTTGGAAGCCTTCCCGCCCACGCATTCGTCTTCTTCGATCGTCTCCGGTTGCATCCGACAAAGGCCCACTGGGCACCTTTTCATGTGGCCCATTAGAGGCCTTGCAGACGGCCCATAGAGCATAATTGAGGCATGCTGACCCGAGGATATATATCCCCATAGCCGCTTCTCCTCTCCTCTGTGTGGATTGTGTCGATCCTCGCGCACGCCGGTGCGCACGACGGCGAGCTCCTCGTTGTTGACGGTAGCTACCCACACAAGCACCGGCGGGCCACCTCCTTGTGCCCGTAGGCGAGTTCCCCCTCTATTGCGTATGCAACAGCCACCCCATGTGACCTGCTCTCTATGTTTCGCCTACGGCCCTGCCTCCGACTCCCGGTGGCCGGTACTCCTCCCTCAACTATGCCATGTCGTCGAGCTTCCCAGCGCCCAACACCCACTTGCGCAAGCCATTGTAATATTGTACCGAGTGGGGTGAGGGTCTTGCGGAAACACACCAACCGAGTTTGTGGTGTGGTCGCCACCGTATACCGGAGGGAACAAGTCCCACGACGTTTCGGTCGGAAACTCAATAATGAAGATGGCGTGGAGCATCAAAGAAGAGGCCATAACCAGAGCACTAATTACGCATGGAGAATGTTCGCGCCTCTCTACAGAGTTACTCGACCGAGTGCTTGGCCCTCTCACTTTGTGTATGGACACCTGAAAGTCGCCTAGAGGGGGGGTGAATAGGCGAAACCTAAATTTATAAACTTAAACACACACTAGGGCCGGGGTTAGCGTTAGAATTAAATCTGAGTGCGGAAGATTGTTTCTCCTGCCATGAGTTGCTCAAATGATGCGGATGACGTTTGGGAGCAAACTCAAATCAATATTAGCAAGGAAACTTTAGACAGAGGAAAGGGAGCAAACAAATCAAGCAAGAATCAAAGCGAGTGAATACGATGATTTGTTTTACCGAGGTTCGGTTTCAAAGAACCTAGTCCCCGTTGAGGAGGCCACAAAGGCCAGGTCTATTCCAACCCTTTCCCTCTCTCAAATGGTCACTTAGATCGAGTGAGCCTTTTCCTTAATCATACGGGTCACTAAGACCCCACAAGAACCACCACACACTTAGGTGTCTCTTGCTAGCTTTACAAACACTTAGAAATAAGAATGAGAAAGGAAGAAAGGCAATCCAAGCGATAAGAGCACAAATGAACACAAAAACTCTCTCTCAAGTCACTAAGTGGTTGAGTTGATTTTAAGACTTGGAGAGGATTTGATCTTTTGCAATGTGTCTTGGAGTGTTGAACTTTGCTCTTGCAATGAATGAGAACTTCAGAAAACTTGGATGGCTTTAAATGAGGTGGTTGGGGGTATTTATAGCCTCCAACCACTTCCTAGTCGTTGGTTGTTTTCGCTGGCGATGGGCACACCGGACAGTCCGGTGGCTCACCGAACAAACACTGTTGAAAGTCGCCTAGAGGGGGGTGGATAGACGAAACCTGAAATTTATAAACTTAAGCACACACTACAAGCGGGGGTTAGCGTTAGAGTTAAATCTCAAGTCCGAAAGAGAGGGAAAGCAAATCAACCAAGAAATAGAGCGAGTGGACACGATGATTTGTTTTACCGAGGTTCGGTTCCAAAGAATCTAGTCCCCGTTGAGGAGGTCACAAAAGATCGGGTCTATTTCAACCCTTTCCCTCTCTCAAACGGTCACTTAGACCGAGTGAGCCTTTTCCTTAATCTCTTGGGTCACTTAGACCCCACAAGGACCACCACACACTTAGATGTCTCTTTCTTCAATTACAAATCACTTGAGAAATGAAGTGAGGAAGGAAGAAGGCAATCCAAGAAGCAAGAGCTCAAAAGAACACAAAATCTCTCTCTCACAAGTCACTAAGTGTTTGAGTTGAATTTAGAACTTGGAGAGGATTTGATCTTTTGAATTGTGTCTAGGAGTGGATGCTAAAGCTCTTGTATTGAATGTGATACTCAGAAATCTTGGATGTTTGGAGTTGTGGTGGTTGGGGGGTATTTATAGCCCTCAACCACCAAAGAAGTCGTTGGGGAGGCTGCTGGCGATGGGCGCACTGGACAGTCCGGTGCGCCACCAGACAGGTATTGTTGCTTGTCCGGTGCGCCGCCACGTCACCCAACAGTTAGGGTTCGGAGCGAAGTCGACCATTGGAGCTTTGTCCTCTTGCGGCATCGGACAGTCCGGTACCACACTGGACAGTCCGGTGCCCCTCTGACTTTTTGCTCTGACTTCTGCGTTGCACTGTTCACCTTTGCAGAGTCGACCGTTGCGTGAGTTAGCCGTTGCTCGGCTGGCACACCGGACAGTTCGATGAATTATAGCGGAGGGTGCCTTCGAATTCCCAAGAGTGGTTGCTTCGGATTTGTACGGGCATGGTGCACCGGACATTGTCCGGTGGCACACCCGACAGTCCGGTGCGCCAGACCACAGCACACTCAGTTCTTTGCTCCGGTTCATTTTAGTCCCTAACTTGAATCTTTTATTGGCTTGTGTTGAACCTTATGCACCTGTAATACATGAGTTCTAGAGCCAGCTAGTTAGTCCATTTGTTTATGTTGGACACTCAACCACCAAAATTAATTGTAGGAAAAGGTTAACCCTATTTCCCTTTCAATCTCCCTATTTTTGGTGATTGATGCCAACACAAACCAAAGCAAATATATAAAGTGTAGAAATGAAGTAGTTTGCATATGGTAAGTGCATAGGTTACTTGGAATTAAACCAATTGATAATCTCAATAGATATAAATGGACTGCTTTCTTTTTTATTAACATTTTGGACCACTTTTGCACCACTTGTTTTGTTTTTGCAAATCCTTTTTGAAAATCTTTTCAAAGTCCTTTTGCAAATAGTCAAAGGTATATGAATAAGATTGCAAGAAGCATTTTCAAGATTTGAAATTTCTCCCCCTGTTTCAAATGCTTTTCCTTTGACTACATCAAACCTCCCCTTGAATAAAATTCTCTTCTTAGCTTTCAAGAGGGTTTTTAAATGGATATCAATTTTGAAATCTTCTTTTCATAGATTCTAATTGATACCAATTTGAAAATACATTATTTGAAAATTTTGAAATGGTGGTGGTGCGGTCCTTTTGCTTTGGGCTTAATATTTTCTCCCCCTTTGGCATTAATCGCCAAAAACGGAGAACGTTGGAGCCCGTTTTATATTTTCTCCCCCATTGATAAAAGAAATATAAGTGAAGGATTATACCAATTGGAGAGATGGCAGAATACCGACAAAGGGTAAATAATACCGATGGAGTTGAGTGGAAGCGTTGTCTTTGCCGAGTACTCCATTTCCCTTTCAATCTAAGACTAATACAAGAGATACTCATGGAAACACATTAGTCGTAGCCTTGGCACAAGAAGAATAAGTGTAAGTGCAATCAACCTTGACTGAGGGTTTTGGTGATTAAAAGACAAAACAAACAAAGTTTCTAACAAGTTTTCTCCTAGTATGTTTACAGTTATTCTAAAGACAGGAGGAGCACAGATTCCATATATACATAAAAGGAAAAGCACTGCGGATTAAAATTCTACATCATATAGCGTGCTTCAAGTGCTTTTGAAAAACGATAGTTTACTTTTTTTACAATTCTTGAGTCATAGGAATCACCATTCAATTAAGAGGGATCCGCAATAGTCAAGTAAGTAACTGCGATGAGCTCAGTCCAAACCTCCTCCAAATCCTCTAAAAACATTTTATTAGATCAGGAATGCTCTTGGGAAAACCACTTTCACTTCTCACTAAGATTACCCCATGGTTCTCTTCAGTTTACTAAAATCCTATTCAGCTAGTTTGAAAAACTGGCTCAACCGGTTTTTTCCACTGTTCACCCTGCCATTTTTCTGCTCTGCTAGTCTGCCAGTCTGCCTGCCAGAAAAGTTGTGCGCAGTCTTTGAAAAACCGGCTCAACCGATTTTTGGACCGGTCAACCGATTTTGGAGCCGGCCCACTCTCCGGCTGAGCCAGCCAGTGAACCGAGAATCACTCTGGTGGAAACCGGTTCAACTGGTTTCAAAACCGGTTCAATCCACCAGCTTTTGGGGGCTCCTTTATATACCCCTCACACTCTCTCTCTTCATTCACTATAGCCTAATCCACGATTTCTTAGCTGACCTACTCTCAAACAAGAGCATTCAATCCACCTCTCACACCCAAAATCGCATCGCCTTCAATTGATTGAAGGACCCTTGGTGTGAGGTGAAGTCGGTCTAACTCGCTGTTGATTTCATCTCGATTCTCCCTTTCTCTTCATCTCTTGAGCTCATCGCAAACTTGAATCTTGTGCGAATTTGTTACTCTTGGAACCTTGTTTTCCTTGACGGATAGAGGTTGCTTGGGAGTCACCAAATTTGTGGATGACCCCAAGAAGTTTGTATCACCCACTCGTTGAGCTAAGTTGAGAAGAGATTGCCTTGACCTTGGTGGTCGGCTTGTGGAGGATTAGGGTTGGAAAAGACCCGACCCTTTGTGGGCTCCTCAACGAGGAGTAGGACACCTTTGTGGTGGTTGCCGAACCTCGGGTTAAATCGTGTGTTCTTGGTGTGCTCTAGAAAAGTACTTTAATTGTTGGTCAATACATATTTGTTTATATTGTGTGCAAATCTTGTGAAACCGATTCACATCGATATGTCACCCATTCAAGTGGATTTTCTCTAGGGCAAGTCTTAAGAAAGAATTTCTCATTACTTTGTCATATTTGTTTAACTATTTATCTAATCTAAGTTGAGCAGGTTCAAACTTGTTTAGCTGTAAACAAAATCAGCTGAACCAGTTTGCACCAGTGCAACTTGAATTTAACACTATCTCGAAGTTTTTGGTGAAAAATTTCGGGTGTAGCCTATTCACCCCCCTTAGGCTACTTTCAATTGGTATCAGAGCTTCATACCTCGTTTTACGCTTAACCGTGTGAGAAAATGATCATGTCTACTCAAAGGGACCATGTGGATCCTCTCCTCGAGGAAATCCCCGTCATTTCTTCCGGTGAGGAAATGGACCCCAAGGTCCTCGACCTTGCCATGAAGATTGCCGAGACGATGTTCCTCAAAATGAAAGAGGAAGATGCAAAGAAAAGGGCCGAAGAAGAAGAATCAAGAAGAAAGGTCGAAGAAGAGAAAGGAAAAGGAAAAATTGAATACAATGATGATTTGGTAGAACTTTTGGTGTCAAGGGTGATGAGCAAGGTAAGTCTCACCACCGAAGGATCATCCACCAAAAGTAAAGGTAACGAGTTCAATAAAGTTTAATTTGATTATTCTAGAAGTTTTATTCCCAACTTCTCTTCCGCTCCACTTGGGAAGTTACCAACTCTTAGTGAGTTGAACTATGACGAGTGGGCCGATAAGATGCATTCGCATTTAATCGGTGTACATCCTGGTCTTTGGGAGATTGTCTATATAGGTATGAATAAGCCCGCCCAAGGAGAAGAGATGACACCGGAAATGATGCAAGAAGTGCATCGCAATGCTCAGGCGGTGGGCATAATAAAAGGAAGCCTTTGTCTGGAAGAGTACCAGAAAATCTGAGGAAGAGAGGATGCTCGTGACATTTGGAACATTCTCAAAATATCACATGAAGAAGACCCCAAAGCTAAGAGACATATAATTGAAGCTTTGGAGAGTGAGCTTGCACGATATGATTGCACTAAGGGTGAGTCACTTCAATCACTCTTTGACCGGTTAATGGTGTTAGTCAACAAAATAAGAGTGCTTGGAAGTGAAGATTGTAGTGACTCCAAGGTCACTAGACTATTTATGAGAGCATATAAAGAAAAGGATAAGAGTCTAGCAAGAATGATAAGGGACCGTGATGACTATGAGGAAATGACTCCTCACCAACTATTTGCAAAGATTCAAAAACATGAGTCCGAAGAAGCCCCAATCAAGACAAGAGACACTCATGCCTTGATTTCAAATGAATAATATTCCTCCAAGAAGAACAAAGATCACAAGTCAAAGAAAGTGGTCAAAACATCAAGTGATGAAGATAGTTCAAGTGATGAAGACACAACTATGTTCATCAAAAGCTTCAAGAAGTTTGTGAGGAAAAATGATAAGTATCAAAGAAAAGGAAAGAAGAGGGCATGTTATGAATGTGGCCAAACCGGTCATTTCATAGCGGATTGTCCAAACAAAAAGGAACAAGAAGCCAAGAAGGAATAGAAAAAGGATAAGTTCAAAAAGGGAGGCAAGAATAAGGGACACTTCAAGAAGAAGAAATATGGCCAAGTCCACATTGGTGAAGAATGGAACTCCGATGAGGAGAGTTCTAGCTCCGAAGAAGAGGAAGAGGTGGCAAACATTGCCATTCAATCTACTTCAAGCTCGCAACTCTTCACCAACCTCCACGACGGTTCCTACACTCCTACTTGCCTCATGGCAAAAGGAGACAAGGTACATTTGTTTAATGATGACTTTATTAATGATGATGAAGAACAACTTGCTATGAAAAATAAGATGATTAAAGAATTTGGTTTAAATGGATACAATGTAATCACTAAACTAATGGAGAAGCTAGATAAAAGAAAAACAACTCTTGATGCTCAAGAAGACTTGCTCATCCTTGAAAAGGAGAGAAACCTATAGCTTCAAGAATTGCTATCCAATAAAGATGAGATGCTCGAAGTTTTGAGTAAGGAAATATCTTTAGTCAAAATAACTATAGAGGATAAAGAGAAAGAACCGGCTAATGTAAAAACCTCTATAGTTAGTCTTGCAAGTGAAAAGGATGCACTTGAATCAAGCTTGTCATGCTTAACAGTTCAAAATCAAAAACTTCAAGTGCAACTTGAAAGTTGTAAGAACTTCAACTCTTCATCTCTAGTGGCAGAGTCTAAGGATAGATCCTCAAATAATAATATTTGCAAACATTGTATAAAATATCATGCTTCTTGTTGCTTGACTAACCATGCAAGGAAGGAAAGATCACAGGTTAAAGTCAAGGAAATATTGAAGAGATGCTCTAGCAATGATGGGTTAAAGAAAGTTGAATCCAAGTATAAGTCCTTGAAGCCCAATAATGGAAGAAAGGGGCTTGGGTACAACTCATACAAGGTGAACCCTAGCATAGACCATAAGGGGTGGAGATCTCCCAAGTTCATAGAGGAAACTACCCTATATGATGCCTTGGGGAGGATTCACTCCTCAAATGACAGATCCACTCAAGTGAAGGTGAACTTGAGTCACACAAACGATAAGATGAAGGAAGCAGTCTCCACAAATGGATAAAAGTCTAGAGCTCCCATTTCTCACTATTATCTTTGTGATTATATGTTGACTTGGGATTCGGGAAAACTGGTTGTAAAATATGTGGGTGCCTACACTAAGAGAAAGGTTATGAAAAGGAGTGTGTGGGTACCTAAGACGATAACTAACACTGCAGGACCCAATTCAATTTGGGTACCTAAAAGCATAGCCTAAATTTGTTTTGCAGGTCTACTCCTCCGGTGGGTCAAGCTGGGTGCTTGACAGTGGATGTACAAATCACATGACCGGGGAGAAATACATGTTTCACTCCTTGCAACTAACTCAAGAAGCACAAGAAATTATGTTTGGAGATAGTGGCAAGAGTGAAGTGATTGGTATTGGTGACATTCCTATCTCTGACCACCAGTCACTTTCAAATGTTTTGCTAGGAGATTCTTTAAGCTACAACTTGATGTCTGTCTCACAACTTTGTGGAATGGGATATAATTGCCTATTTACTGATGTGGATGTGAAAATCCTTAGAAGGGAGGATTCCTCTGTTGCTTTTACGGGTCGCTTGAAGGGTAAACTTTATCTTGTTGATTTCACAACAAGTAAGGTGACGCCTGAGACTTGTTTAGTGGCAAAATCCAACAAGGGTTGTCTGTGGCATCGCCGGCTAGCTCATGTCGGCATGAGGAACTTGGCCAAACTTCAAAAGGATAGTCACATCATTGGACTAACAAATGTTGTGTTTGAGAAAGATAGGATCTGTGGCGCATGTCAGGCAGGAAAACAACATGGAGTCCCGCATCAATCAAAGAATGTGGTCACAACTAAGAGGCCTTTGAAGCTTCTTCATATGGACCTTTTCGGACCTGTGGCCTACATTAGTATTGGTGGCTGTTGGGGGCCTTCGTCTTCCGAAGGTCCTCAAAAACATGATTAACAATGATTCCCAAGTGTAATATATGTACAGGAACCTTCGGACATAGAATGAAGCTATACATAATATGAAAAGTATGGTTGGGACGAAGGTTGAACCAGCTCCGAAGCTATGCGCAAGGAAGCTTCGGCTAAACAGCAGAGAAAGGAACCGACTTAAAGAGGAAAAGGCTATTTAGCTGTCGTTAGATTGTCCTTAAGTCAATAGTAAACATGAAGGGTATGAATGTAATTTTACATAGGCTGCGTCCTATGCCTATAAATAGATGAACAGTAACATCGTACTGTTCACGATGACTTGTATTCACTCGTGCGTCACACTTGGACTTTTGCCTTCTGTCAAGCGTCACACTTGGACTTTTGCCTTCTGTCAAGCCAAAGGTACAAATGTAATTCAATATTGTTCATATTCATTCATAACGATATAGAAAAGATATATTAATGATGCCATATAATTATTTATGTCATTTCTCATGTTTCATATGCTTCTTCTTTCATTAATATATATACTACTATAATGAAGGTACGCCCTTCATGACCTTCGTCTAAAGTTCATTATATCCCAAGGGAAATAATGCTTTGAAGGACGAAGGACTTTAACCATTAAAATTTTGTGTTGCCTTGTTCTTAACTCATAGCATTTGAGAACAAGTCCCCAACATTGGTGCCCACCTCCGGTGAACTCATTCGACCACCCTCGGCAAGCCGTGACCTTCGTCATGCCGCCGAAGAAAACTTCTTCAGAGCTAGGGGCTGCACTGCAGCCACTGGACGTCAACCAGGACACACTACGCGAAGCTCGAACTCAAAAGAGGAAGGTGTCACACCCGACTTTAAGGAACAAAGCCAGGTGAATCTCATACATGCGCCAAGAAGACAACATATATAACAACAGAGTGTATAGAGATAAATGTCACAAAACATCAGAGTATTATTACATAGCGGATGTCTTATTACAAAATAAAAGAATAAATTTAAAACGAACTAAGGATCGTCGGCGCCAACGTCAACTGAGAAACGCCACCTAGATCAGATTGAACTCCTCGCCTTGTGGCTCCTCCTGAACCACCTATTCTTCTCTTATGGGGGGTGTGAGACAGCAAGGGTGAGCTCACACATGATCATAGCTCAACAAGTTGTGGGGAACCAGTGGCATGAACTCACAAAGGTGGGAGTTCATGTGATGTGTAAGGCTAATCAATGACAGGGGTTAAAGCTGAGCATTGCTTTTATTTAGTTGGTCAAAATTTTATTAGCAGTTACTAAGTGTAAGTAAATACCAAACCTTAAATAAAGTATTAGAACAAAATTAATAAATAATCCCATGCATATGCGAATGACAAATTGAATTTAAGTTCCATAATTTAATCATCAGAGAGTCCTAAGCTGCTCATGACCGTGAGCTCGGCTAGTATACCAGTTTTACACTCTGTAGAGGTTGTACCCTTTACCCACAAGTCATGTTACCCATCTGCCAAGGGATCGCGACTCCCATACACCTTTACCTAGGAGGCGAGGCAGGGCAACACTACGAGGCCTTTACAAAGTTCCACTAGCTTCCGAAAACCCGCTACAGTTTATGGGAAGAGCACTTGCAAGAATCCCCTGTCTGACCGCCATCGCAGCTAAATCAACCCGAGAACCTCCTTGCATGAAACTCCCCTACTGCCCTTGCCCCTTTCGGGTAAGGTAATCTTCCACTAGCTTTCCTAATTAGTCAGCCAAGGGCGTCCCATTAAACCCTTGTGGTGGCACGTGTTTCTCAAGTTAAGCTCTATGTTCCAATTAACAATAATGATCTTGACATGAACATAAATAGAATAACTAAAAGAATTGGAACATATATATAATAAATGATTATCCTAAAACCATGTAAAGCAATAGTAAACTACCCAAGTGAATCAGGGGTAAACAAGGTAATGAGATAAACAATCTAGGGTGACCTATTGGGTCCCATCAAAATTAACCTATGCATGAGTAAATGATATTAAAGAACATTATTGGGTAAAAAGTGGTCAAGGGCACAACTTGCCTTCAATGAGCTCCTGCTCAGCTACTTCTATATGCTGCTCACCAGGTTCCTCAGTCACGTGCTCTTCTACTCGCCACAATACAAACAAGCACAATATATATATAGAGAAATTAACATCACACCAAACATATAAACAAAATACACAGTAATAATCTACATATTAAAATAAAATTCTAGGAACAGGAATCATAATTTTTGGAGTTATAGATTTTTAGATATGAATTTCCAAAGGTTTTATGTGCTTAAATAGGATTAAGTGAGAAATAAATTTTAATATTGTTTTCATGACAAAACAGAGACTCTAAGTGATAGAGAATAATATTACAAAATTTTAGGAAGTTGAATGGCTCAATTTGGACCAGAGATGAATTTTCTATGAATTTTATAAGTTCTAGCAATTCTTTTCATACTAAATATTCAATTTCTAATTCATTTATACAGTTTAAATAGGCTCTGGACTGGGCCTCAAATCTAGAGAAACCTAGGGGGCTCGGGGTAAAAAACTGTAGACACAGAGTGCAGTGAAGGTGGATGGCAGGTTGATTTAAATAAAGAACAAGGACTCTTTTGCGAAACAGACAGGCCGAAGGGGTATCTTTTAATCTGAGCCACACGATCGTAGATGGACGCTGCAGATTAGATCTGAGCCACTATGAATCGGTAAGTTTTCTGGGCCACTGGATTGAGGATCAATGGTCAGGAACAGATCGCGTGAAGGGGAGCATGCGATTAAATCTGAACCGCCCAACTACGATCCCACGGCAGTCGCTAGCTCATCTCTCCATCTAATCGTGATCGCCCATTGCTAAATCTATGGCCCCTGTGTTATCTTCCACCCCCAGCTCACCAGACGGCAGCGCCGACCTTTCCCCGCGGTGGCCCTTTGCCGGAGTGCAGGTGCTCGTCGCCCAGGTGCACGAACACACGAATCTACGGTTCTTATGCGATGAGCGGATGAAGGCGAACTCCATGGGAAGGTCTTACCGGGATTTCGGATAGCGCAGGGACCCAACGTTGAAGGAGTGCAGCACGACGATGATGTCCCCACGATGGTGAGAATTCTAAGTGCACCCACTAATCTCAGCGCACCGAGGCCACGAGGGACTTCCTGGGGACACGAAGAAGTGCCCGGAATGGTCACCGATGACCCGACGACGCCGGTGGAGGATTTCCTCGATCTCTCGATGCACTCTCTCTCTCTCTCCCGTCAGTGGCGCGCGGCGCGGTTACTCAGGATAGATGACATGGCGGGAGCGGCCGGATTATATAAGACGGAGAGAGAGTCCGGCTTGCGCGAGGCCCACGTCCGCGATTCCAGGCGGCCAGTGAGGATTCGGTTGCAACACCGAACGGATCAACGAGGGGTGCGGGAGTTCGTTCGGTTGGGAATGACGATTCTGACAGCCCGGGCCCGCAACACAGCGACAACAGCGAGCAAGAGCATGCACGGGTCGAGCGAGCAGGAGGGAAAAACGCACGCTGACCGGGCTGCCCCACATGCGCGTGGCGACGGGCGCGGAAGGAGAGGCTGGCACCCAGGGCCCAGCTGTCGGCGCAAAAGGGCAGGAGTTGGGCCGAGCGGGATTAGAAGGAGTTGGGCCGAAATTGGGGTTTGGGTCCATACGGGTTTCCCCATTTTTTTATTCTTTTTCTTTATGCTTTGTTTTGTTTTCCTTTTGAGTTTGAAATCCAAAAATTCGAAATTCAAACTTCAAATTTACTTTGTGGTAAAGCTTCCTTGGGTTAAGAGTACAATTTTGCACAAATTATTATTACCTTTATAATATTTATTTTGTATGTACATTTTTCTTTTCTTTCCTCTAAACTTCGATTTGCATATTAGGGTTAAATCTCCAAATTTGGATATTACCATATTTCTTTCTATATTATTTTTATATTGTAACGGAATGCACACAAAATAAAATACCAGCATGATGCATAATTTGTTTGAGTGCCTTTTATTACTTATTCATTTGTGTAAGTGAGGTGTCCACATGAAATGACAAGTAGAGATAACACACATACATATATACATGAATTTCATTTCTCCTTTTAGATTTTTCTTACAAAGTAGGTATTACAAATCCTAACCCCCTTAAAAAGAATCTCGTCCTTGAGATTTAGGAAGAACGAGGAAAAAGGTGAGGAAAGTCTATGCGAAGCTCTTCTTCTCTTTCCCAAGTTGCTTCATCTTCGCCATGGTGACTCCATTGCACTTTGCACATCTTTATCACCTTATTTCTTGAAACTCGAGTCAATGTATCCAAAATCTTGATCAGGTACTCCGTGTAAGTTAAATCACCCTGAACACTGAGCTCTTCCATTGGTAACTGTTCCTCAGAGATATGGAGACATTTCTTTAGTTGAGATACGTGGAACATATTATGCACATCCGACAGGCTATCAGGTAACTCAAGTTGGTATGCCATCTCTCCAACTCGCCTAAAGATCAAGAATGGTCCAATGTAGCGAGGGGACAATTTGCCCTTGACTTTGAATCTCCTCATTCCACGAAGTGGTGACACCTTGAGGTACACATAATCTCCTTCTTCAAATTCCAGTGGTCTCCTTCTATTATCTGCGTAGCTCTTTTGCCTGGTTTGAGCCACCCTCAAATTCTCTCGAATTATACGGACTTGTTCTTCTGCTTCTTGAATCAGTTCAGGCCCAAAGAACTGTCGTTCTCCAAGCTGATCCCAATATAGAGGAGTCCTGCACTTCCTCCCATACAAAGCTTCAAATGGTGACATCTCCTCACTGGTCTGATAGCTATTATTATAAGAGAACTCAGCATAAGGTAGACTTTTATCCCAACTTCCTCCATGCTGAAGGGCACAAGCTCTCAACATATCTTCCAATACTTGATTGGTCCTTTCAGTCTGTCCATCAGTCTGAGGGTGATAAGCTGTACTGAAATTCAACTTTGTACTCATATTCTCATGAAAGCTTCTCCAAAATCTTGAGGTAAACTGTGAACCTTGATCAGACACGATTTTCTTTGGTACTCCATGTAAACACACAATTCGAGCCATATATAACTCTGCTAGCTGAGAACCTTTATAAGTTGTCTTGACAGGAATAAAGTGAGCCACTTTAGTCAATCTATCCACAATCACCCATATAGCATCATATCCTTTTGGGTGCGAGGCAATCCAGTAATGAAATCCATACCAATCTCTTCCCACTTCCACTCAGGTATCTTCAGTGGGTGCAATAGTCCAGCTGGCCTCTGGTGTTCAGCCTTAACTCTTTGACATACATCGCACATAGCCACGTGTGCAGCCACATCTCTCTTCAATCCATACCACCAATATTTCCGCTTCAAATCCTGATACATCTTGGTACTACCAGGATGAATGGAATAATCCGAGTCATGGGCCTCCTTTAATATAGTCTCACGAAGGCTTTCAATATCAGGAACACACATCATGTCCTTGAACCATACGGTGTCCTGCTCATCTTCCGTGAATTCCAGACCTCGACCTTCAGTAATCAGATCCTTAATCTCTTGTATCTTAGCATCATCAATTTGTCCTTTGCGGATTTCTTGCTCCAAAGTAGGTTCCACATCAATAGTAACCCCTTCAGTATGAGCAACTATCCCTAGGTTAAGTCTCCTAAAGTCCTCAACAATCTCATCAGGTAGCTGGGCAACAATAGCTGAATGATCATGCTCCTTGCGACTCAAGGCATCTGCAACCAAATTTGCCTTGCCCGGGTGATAGTGAATCTCCAAATCATAATCCTTAATAAGCTCCAACCAACGGTGTTGCCTAAGGTTGAGATCCTTCTGAGTGAATATATACTTCAAACTCTTATGATCCGTGTACACTTGGCACTTGGTCCCCATGATATAATGTCTCCAAATCTTAAGCGCATGCATAACAGCTGCCAATTCTAAGTCATGAGTGGGGTAGTTCAATTCATGTTTCCTTAACTGACGAGAAGCATAGGCAATCACATGTCCTTGCTGCATGAGCACACATCCTAAGCCTTGGCCACATGCATCACAATAGATATCAAATCCTTTCTGTAGGTCTAGCATAACCAATACTGGTGGCGACATCAATCTCTTCTTCAATTGATCAAAGCTGTCTTGGCACTTCTCGTCCCACTTAAATTCTCTTACTTTCTCCAGAAGCGAAGTCATAGGCTTAGCAATCTTAGAAAATCCTTCAATAAATCTCCGATAATATCCTGCTAATCCCAAGAAACTCCGAATCTCAGTAACTGTAGTGGGTACTCTCCACTCCATTATCTCCTTAACCTTAGCAGGATCCACTGATCGATATTCCACCATTAGAAATCATATGACCAAGAAATGGCACCTCGCTAATCCAAAACTCGCACTTGCTGAACTTGGCATATAGCTGGTTATCACGTAGCTTCTGTAGCACCAACCTCAGATGTTCCTTATGATCGCTATCACTCTTGGAATAAATAAAAATATCGTCGATGAACACCACGACGAATCTGTCCAAATACTCCATAAACACCTTGTTCATCAAGTTCATAAAATAAGCTGGTGCATTGGTTAATCCAAACAACATAACCGTGAACTCATATAATCCATATCGAGTCGAGAAAGCCGTCTTGGGAATATCCGATGGTCTAATCCTCATCTGATGGTAACCCGATCGGAGATCAATCTTCGAGAATACCCTAGCACCTCTCATCTGATCAAATAAGTCCTCAATATGGGGTAACGAATACTTGTTCTTCACAGTAACATCATTAAGTGATCTATAATCCACACACATCCGCTATGATCCATCCTTCTTTTGTACAAACAGAACCGGCGCTCCCCAAGGTGAGGAACTCAGACGAATGTACCCAGCCTCTTGTAACTCGGTTAACTGCTTCTTCAGCTCCTTTAACTCTTCTACAGACATCATGTATGGCCGTTTAGAAATAGGGGCAGTTCCAGGTAAGAGATCAATAACAAACTCAACTTCTCTATCAGGTGGCATCCCTGGTAACTCCTCGGGAAAGACATCCAGAAAATCTCTAACCACACGGATGTTGTCACCAACAAACTCATCAGGTATGAAGAACATTGCACGTTTGGATGAGGTGGTTACTGCAATATTAACTTGAAATCTTTCTCCTTTAGGGGTAGTGAGTTCTACGGTACCTCTACCACATGCTATAATGGCCTTTTCCTTTCTCAACCATGACATACCAAGGATCAGATCTATACTGCTTGCCTCTAAGATTATAGCAGTAGCTCCAAATTCTCTACCCATAATTGTTAATGTCAATCTACGTGTCATTTGATTTGCCTCAACAGGCCCTTTAGGTGTAATTACTATCATTGGTTTTCTCATATTTAGTAGTGGTATTTCATTTATGTTGGCATATCTAGCAAACATAAAAGAATGTGTAGCACCAGAATCAAATAAGATGGTTGCAGGAATTGCGTTAACATAAAACATACCAAGTACAATGTCAACACCATCTGGAGTAGCATCAACGCTGACTTGATTAACCTTGGCAATAGAGTATCCCTTGCCAGATCCTAGAGTTTGCTGCTTATTCTGAACTGGAGTAGTAGCAATCCTCTACGGGCAGACATTTGCATAGTGTCCAGTCTTCCCACACTTGAAACAAGTAGTGCCTGCACTCTGTCCTGAAAACTTCGTCGGGGTGCCAGTAGCAGTAGGGGTAGCCTGTCGAGGAGGTGGAGTCTTCAGAGGTGATTGCTGAACTGGGCGCTAGCCTCCGCCAGTAGCCAGTAGGGGTAGCCTATCGAGGAGGTGGAGTCTTTAGAGGTGATTGCTGAACTGGGCGCTAGCCTCTGCCAGTGCGAACTGATGTACCCTAGGGTGAACTGTAGCGAGGACGAACACTGCTGCTTCCTTGTCCTTGAGATATAGCCTTTCTCTTCAAATCTCCCAGCTAAACACGCTTGTGTTCAATAGCTAGGGCCTTATCGAGCAACCTCTGAAATGATAGGAACATATGTGCTACCAGAGCATATTGCAGGGGTCCATTAAGTCCTTCAATGAAATGCTCTTGCTTCCTCTCATCCTCAGCAACTTCTTCTAGAGCATATCTGGAGAGCTGAATGAACTTATTGCGATACTCACTAATTGACATGCTTCCTTGCTTCAGCGACAGAAATTCCTTCTTCTTAATCTTCATCAATCCAGCTGGTATATGATAATTCTAGAACTGTGTACTAAACTCTGCCCAAGTGATAGTATTAGCAGCATCGTGGGCAGCAGTATATGAATCCCACCAATCAGCAGTAGGACCTGTTAGACGTCCAGAAGCATATAAAACCTTCTCCCGGTCAGTGCATTGTGCAATATTTAACATCTTTTCCACAGATTTCAGCCAATCATCTGCATCCAGTGGGTCAGGAGAGCTTGCAAATGTCGGTGGCTTATGACTCATGAACTCCCTATGCTTATCATGGGGTGGAACTGGTGGTGGTGGTGGAGGCAGTGGTACTTGTTGCTGTTGCTGCTGTTGCTGTTGTTGTTGCATTTGCTGTTGTAGCTGCTGTTGCGCCCTCCTTTCCTGGCATACCTCCTCTCGCTCCTGGCGCAATTCCTGGCGTATCTCTTCTCTTTCCTAACGCATCTCCTGGCGTTCTTGCTACATCTGAGCGCGCATATCTGCCATAGTGTTCGCCATTTGTTGCATCATCCTCGTCTGAGCTGCAATCAGTGGGTCAACTCCGCCTGGTGGAGGATTAGGAGGATTCATCTCTGCTGGCTGTGGCTGGGGTTGTCTATATATCCACCGAGTGTGTCGATTAGGAGGCAAATCAATTCCACCACCCCGCCTGGTATTGACCATCTGAGTTAAATACATATGGTAAGAGAATAGTAGACAAGGCAGGTAATTACGAATCATTTTACTTTGGGGGATTTATTAGCTAAGCAGATTAATATTTTACTTACCATAGCTAATTCATTACCTTATGGTGGTACATGCTAAGATGTCCATATATAATACTTCAATCAATCAAAGAAGCAAACCAGACATTTATCATCAGAACAATCAACCAACCATTTTTAAATAAAGAAAATAGTTTTAAATTTTGTCTTAGGTTCCCTATCTCTTAAAAAGATCATAGTGGTAGGATTCCAAGGTGTGAAATCCATCTTGTCTTAGAGTAGAGAAGATAAGAGTAATCAGAGTGGAACAACAAAAGGTGAGATAGGATCAAGATGAGATAAGTATAGAAAGAATAAGAGTAAGATAAGTAGGGAAGGGTTTTGTCCATTTCTATCTAGGTTTCGTCCTACAGTCAACATTTGCTCTGATACCACTTCTGTCACACCCGGCTTTAAGGAACAAAGCCAGGTGCATCTCATACATGCGCCAAGAAGACAACATATATAATAACAGAGTGTATAGAGATAAATGTCACAAAACATCAGAGTATTATTACATAGCGGAAGTCTTATTACAAAATAAAAGAATAAATTTAAAACGAACTAAGGATCGTCGGCGCCAACGTCAACTGAGAAACGCCACCTAGATCAGATCGAACTCCTCGCCTTGTGGCTGCTCCTGAACCACCTGTTCTTCTCCTGTGGGGGGGTGTGAGACAGCAAGGGTGAGCTCACACATGATCATAGCTCAACAAGTTGTGGGGAACCAGTGGCATGAACTCACAATTGGGAGTTCATGTGATGTGTAAGGCTAATCAATGACAGGGGTTAAAGCTGAGCATTGCTTTTATTTAGTTGGTCAAAATTTTATTAGCAGTTACTAAGTGTAAGTAAATACCAAACCTTAAATAAAGTACTAGAACAAAATTAATAAATAATCCCATGCATATGCGAATGACAAATTGAATTTAAGTTCCATAATTTAATCATCAGAGAGTCCTGAGCTGCTCATGACCGTGAGCTCGGCTAGTATACCAATTTTACACTCTGCAGAGGTTGTACCCTTTTGAGAGCACCTAGAGGGGGGAGGGTGAATAGGTGATCCTGTAAAACTTGAAACTTAGTGCCACAAAAACTTGATTAGGAGTTAGCGCCAATAAAGCCAAGTGGCTAGAGAGGAGTCTTAGCAAAACACAATAACCACAAAGAGATCTACACAGAGATGGCATAATGGTTTATCCCGTGGTTCGGCCAAGACCAACGCTTGTCTACTCCACGTTGTGGCGTCCCAACGGACGAGGGTTGCAATCAACCCCTCTCAAGCGGTTCAAAGACCCACTTGAATACCACGGTGTTTTGCTTTGTTTACTATATCCCGCTCGCGAGGAATCTCCACAACTTGGAGCCTCTCGCCCTTACACTTTGATGTCCACAAAGAAGCACGGAGTAAGGGAGGGATGAGCAACGCACACAAGACACAAAAATCACAGCAAATACGCACACACAAGACCCAGACTTGAGCTCAAAAGAATATCACGAGGTTCTCACTAGAACGGAACTCAAATCACTAAGAATGTCGAACAAGTGCGCAAGAATGAAGTGTGAGTGATCAACAATGCTCAAAGGATGCTTGGTGTTCCTCCATGCGCCTAGGGGTCCCTTTTATAGCCCCAAGGCAGCTAGGAGCCGTTGAGAGCATTCCAGGAAGGCAATTCTTGCCTTCAGTCGCCTGGCGCACCGGACAGTTCGGTGCACCACCGGACACTATCCGGTGCGGATCTCTTCCCATATTTGGCGAAGCCGACCGTTGCAGATTCAGAGCCGTTGGCGCACCGGACACTGTCCGGACACTGTCCGGGGCACACCGGACAGTCCGGTGCCCCCTTGTGACCGTTGGCTCGGCCACGCGTCACACGTGGAATCCTCGGCCGACCATTGGCCCGGCTGACCGTTGGCTCACCGGACAGTCTGGTGCACCACCGGACAGTCCGGTGATTTATAGCCATACGCCGTTAATCACTTCCCGAGAGCGACGACTTCGCCTGTGAACGGCTCACCGAACAGTCCGATGCACCACCGGACAGTCCGGTGATTTATAGCCGTACGCCGTTGATCGCCTCCCGAGAGCAGCCAGTTGATAGTCGCCAGCCTGGCGCACCGGACACTGTCCGGTGCACCACCGGACAGTCCGGTGCACCCAGACTGAGCAGACTTCGGCTGAAAGAAGCTATCTCCTTTCCAAAGAGATTTTTCCTGTTTCCAGCACTTAGACACAATGCATTAGCTCTTAAAACAATGTACTAAGTTTAGAAACATACCTTTAATCTTGATTTGCACTTAGTCCATAACTTGGCATAGATTAACACTCAAGCACTTGTGTTGGACACTAAATCACCAAAATACTTAGAAATGGCCCAGAGGCACATTTCCCTTTCACCTTTACCCACAAGTCATGTTACCCATCTGCCAAGGGATCGTGACTCCCATACACCTCTACCTAGGAGGCGAGGCAGGGCAACACTACGAGGCCTTTACAAAGTTCCACTAGCTTCCGAAAACCCGCTACAGTTTATGGGAAGAGCACTTGCAAGAATCCCCCGTCTGACTGCCATCACAACTAAATCAACCCAAGAACCTCCTTGCATGCAACTCCCCTACTGCCCTTGCCCCTTTCGGGTAAGGTAGTTTTCCACTAGCTTTCCTAATTAGTCAGCCAAGGGCGTCCCATTAAACCCTTGTGGTGGCACGTGTTTCTCAAGTTAAGCTCTATGTTCCAATTAACATTAATGATCTTGACATGATCATAAATAGAATAAAAAAAGAATTGGAACATAGATATAATAAATGATTATCCCAAAACCATGTAAAGCAATAGCAAACTACCCAAGTGAATCAGGGGTAAACAAGGTAATGAGATAAACAATCTAGGGTGACCTATTGGGTCCCATCAAAATTAACCTATGCATGAGTAAATGATATTAAAGAACATTATTCGGTGAAAAGTGGTCAAGGGCACAACTTGTCTTCAATGAGCTCCTGCTCAGCTACTTCTATATGCTGCTCACCAGGTTTCTCAGTCACGTGCTCTTCTACTCGCCACAATACAAACAAGCACAGTATATATAGAGAAATTAATATCACATCAAACATATAAACAAAATACACAGTAATAATCTACATATTAAAATAAAATTCTAGGAACAGGAATCATAATTTTTGGAGTTATAGATTTTTTGATATGAATTTCCAAAGATTTTATGTGCTTAAATAGGATTAAGTGAGAAATAAATTTTAATATTGTTTTCATGACAAAACAGAGACTCTAAGTGATAGAGAATAATATTACAAAATTTTAGGAAGTTGAATGACTCAATTTGGACCAGAGATGAATTTTCTATGAATTTTATAAGTTCTAGCAATTCTTTTCATATTAAATATTCAATTTCTAATTCATTTATACAGTTTAAATAGGCTCTGGACTGGGCCTCAAATCCAGAGAAACCTAGGGGGCTCGGGGTAAAAATCTGTAGACACAGAGCACAGTGAAGGTGGATGGCGGGTTGATTTAAATAAAGAACAAGGACTCTTTTGCAAAACAGACAGGCCGAAGGGGTATCTTTTAATCTGAGCCACACAATCGTAGATGGACGCTACAGATTAGATCTGAGCCGCGATGAATCGGTAAGTTTTCTGGGCCACTGGATTGAGGATCAACGGTCAGGAACGGATCGTGCGAAGGGGAGCATGCGATTAAATCTGAACCGCCCAACTACGATCCCACGGCAGTCGCTAGCTCATCTCTCCATCTAATCGTGATCGCCCATTGCTAAATCTATGGCCCCTGTGTTATCTCCACGATTCTAGGCGGCCGGTGAGGATTCGCTTGCAGCACCGAATGGATCAACGAGGGGTGCGAGAGTTCGTTCGGTTGGGGATGACGATTCTGACAGCCCGGGCCCGCAACACAGCGACAGCAACGAGCAAGAGCATGCACGGGTCGAGTGAGCAGGAGGGAAAAACGCACGATGACCGAGCTGCCTCACATGCGCGTGGCGACGGGCGCGGAAGGAGAGGCTGGCACCCGAGGCCCAGCTGTCGGCGCAAAAGGGCAGGAGTTGGGCCGAGCGGGATTAGAAGGAGTTGGGCTGGAATTGGGGTTTGGGTCCATACGGGTTTCCCCATTTTTTTATTCTTTTTCTTTTATGCTTTGTTTTGTTTTCCTTTTGAGTTTGAAATCCAAAAATTCAAAATTCAAACTTCAAATTTACTTTGTGGTAAAGCTTCCTCGGGTTAAGAGTACAATTTTGCACAAATTATTATTACCTTTATAATATTTATTTTGTATGTACATTTTTCTTTTCTTTCCTCTAAACTTCGATTTGCATATTAGGGTTAAATCTCCAAATTTGGATATTACCATATTTCTTTCTATATTATTTTTATATTGTAACGGAATGCACACAAAATAAAATACCAGCATGATGCATAATTTGTTTGAGTGCCTTTTATTACTTATTCATTTGTGTAAGTGAGGTGTCCACATGAAATGACAAGTAGAGATAACACACATACATATATACATGAATTTCATTTCTCCTTTTAGATTTTTCTTACAAAGTAGGTATTACAGAAGGCTATAAGTCCAACACCCTAGGAGGAGGAACTGGACCAGGAGATAAGGGGTCTCGAAGCTATCCACCAGCAGGTTGAAAGGAAGAGAGAGAAGATGCTTCGTCTTTCTGATCTACAGAAGAAGATCGATGAAGCAGCTGAAGAAATACGTCATCTCACTCGAGATGACCAGAACCGAAGACCTCCATAAAGAGAGCTTCGTCAAGACAATTCTTACAATGATGATGATTGGTATGACGATTTCCATCATGGAAATTTTGCTTTTGATGATGCTTCTCCTCTATCAGCAGAATTTGTAACACTCTAATTTTGGAGGTATAAATTTTTTTCTAATTATCACCCAAAATCATGTGTTACTCTTCTTTTTCTCACTCTAGGCTTTCTCTCTCTTTAGATTCATTCTCCCTTTTCCTTTTTGATTAGAGATAGCCTAAACTTGTGGAGGTTAATTACTTATTTTTTTGCCAAAACCTTATGAGTCATGACATGTTGCATCATGCTGAGTCTAAAACATTCTTTGAAGTGTTGCACAAGTTTGAATTAATTTGAATTTGAAACCTAGTTTGAATTTGGATTTGAAAACCCTATAGAAAAAGAAATAGAAAAGGAATTAGATAATTCAGAGAAAAAGAAAAGGAGAAAGCAGCCCAAACCAGCCCAGCTCGGCCCAGCCAGGCCGCGCGCCTGCGCCGCCTGTCAGCGGACCCCGCCTATCAGCGGCAGTTCCCCTCTCCCACGCGCTCTCTCTCTCGCTCTCTGCCCGCTGGGGCTAACTTGTCGGCGCCAGTTACTTCACCCGCTCGCTCTCTCTCTCTGTCCCGTGGGCCCAGATCGCGAGTCGCCGAGCCATTGCCCCGCGTGCCCCTTTCTTCTCTCACTGCACCGTGGACCCTCCCTGTCAGTTCCGCCCCTTCCACGCTCGCCGTGGACCAGTGCATGCGCACTCGTGCACGTCGCCGGATTTCTCGGCCACGACGCCCGCCCACGCGCCCAACTCCCTTTTTAGAGCCCCGCTAGTGCCCGCGCACACCCCTCACCTCATTTCGCGCAGCTTCGCCCTCTCTCGCGCTCTGCTCATGCCGCCAGCCGCTGCCGGAGACCCGCGCCCGTGTCCTTGACCATCCAGCTTGCCGGAGACCGCTCCAAGCCTCCTCGAGCTTCGCCCCAAGGTGAGACATCTGTCCCTGTGCCCGATTTCTTTTATTGCGCCCTGTGCTCGGCCAATTTCACCTTCGCCGGTGCTCGGCCGCGGCGGTCCACCGTGCTCGTGCGGTGGCCGGCCGATTTAGCCTAGTATAGGTCACCGGAGTAGGCCCCTGTGTCACCCCTGCCCCTACTGAAATTAGCCAAGGCCTTAGTGCACCTTAAGTCCCCTCCCCGTGGCCGGAATGGCTCATCGAAGTTTCTCCGGCCCGCCCGAGGCCTTCTCACCGCCGTTCTCCCCTCTCTGCCCGTGGATTCATGGCCTCTTCCCCGCCACTGAGTTCACCATGGTGTCCTCTCCCTCTCTGCCCAACTCCGACAACCCCGAAGCCACCCTAGCTCGTGCCTGCCTCAACTTCAGCGACCTCACCGCTGCGGAGAGGAGCGGGACCGCCTCGCGCACGTCTGTTTCCCCGGTCTGATTTCCCCCGTCCGATCTTGATCGCACGGCCTGGACCGCGTGATACCGCTTCACGCACGCGCGCCTGACACCCTGGCCCGCCTGTCAGCGCCATCCGTAGCCGCTCATCCTTCCTGGTCTGATTTCCCCCCATTCGATCTTGATCGAATGGCTCGGACTCCCTCGGACCCCCTCCATCCGATCTTGATCGAACGACCCGGATCCTAGGATATCGCTTCGCGCCCGCGCGCCCTGACGCCCCAGGCCCGCTTGTTAGTGCTCGCCTGCCCCCGCGCGCACCCTCGACCGCAGATCTAATCTCAGCCTTTGGTTTTAGATCTGACGGTTAGATTCAGCCGATACCCCTTCGTGTGGCTGTTTTGCTTAAGAAACCCCCTGGTTTTAGGAAATCAACCCGTCGTCCTCTGTTTTAGCACATAGGTCCCTGGTTTGTTTTAATTAGACCCCTAGACTTTTATTTAATCACAAATTTAGCCCTAATTTCATATTTCAAACTTCAAAACTTGTTTATTTCATATCTTTTTCATATGAACTCCAAATTTAGTGATTCAAATTGCAAAATGTTCATAGAATTATTCTCTGTTTAAATAAAATGGTTTCACTTACTATCTGCACATTCTAATTTTTATGATTGAATATGAACTAATATAGATGTAGTTCTATTTATTTAATAAAATAAATAAAAGGAGAACCTTAGAGATTTAATCATGTTTAAACTTGTGAGATTAATGATGGGTATTGCATGAGTTCACCTCTGTTCTAAATTATAGGTCACAATAAAATAAATTGATCTATGATTATGTACCTGTAAATAACACTTAGGGAAATAGTAATATATTTTCAAATAAAGTTAAGGTATGCTATAGTTTATATTATACTTTGAATTCATTATCCCTTATGTAGTATTGTGTCTTTTTAAGATGTGTTCCAATGTTTGTACATGTTTGGTGTGATGTTCATTTGTACTTTCCAAATGTATTGAATGCATGCTCGCTTTATTTAGACAACAAGCAGTCCGAGGTTCCTGAGTGTGTTGTTGGAGACCTCACTGAGCAACAACCCGGTGAAGGCAAGTGTCCTCAGACCTATCATGTCCTACTTTACTTTATAATTCACTGTCTCGCATTACTTTATTGAAACCTAAGGATTGACTAGTCTGTACTTACCTTACCCTTGTTTACCTTTTTGGGTTAATCATGGTTAGCTTATGCTATTGCTTTAACTTAATCAATGAACATGATGTGATGTTTTATGATACGATGATGTTATCCCGATGAGGTTCTTATGATTCTTTAGGGGGTTCAGGCTGTTTCCTAAGTACCTCTCCGTAAGGACCTGTTTGGGGAGTGACAACCCGGGATAACAGTGCAACCATGAGGGTGGAATGGGATGCCCTTAGCTGATTGATTAAAGGAACCAGAGGAGTAGTTAGCTTCGCCGTAGGGCCGTCAATGGGGTCCGGGCACAGTACTTGCTCTACCGAGGTTGGTTGCAGAGGTTCTTTAATTTGGTTTTGTTAGTCACCCTTCCTTTGGGGAGATGTACTGTGTTTATCAAACTGGAGAAACCTAATGGGCGGCTATGACCTCTGGGAAATCTTTGTAAAGGCTACGTAGTGAGACCCTGCTAGGTCACCTTGGTAGTGATCAATGGGGAGGCTAGAACCCCGAGCAGAATGGGAATCACGACTTGTGGGTAAAGTGTGCAACCTCTGCAGAGTGTTAGAAACTGGTATATCAGCCGTGCTTGCGGTTATGAGTAGCCTTGGGATCCTCTTCGATTAGAAGAACAATGGTTACTTTTATGATGATGATTAACAATGGTGATTATAATCCTGATCTCTGGTATTTCCTCTTGGAGGGAGTGCCTCTGGGTAATAACTGGGTTATTACTAAAATAAAATTTGGCTCTACTTATAATAATAAAACTTGACCAACTAAAAGCAACTGCTTAACCTTAAACTCCACATACAGCTAGTCCACTTTAGCCAAACAGGACATTTGCTGAGTACGTTGAAGTGTACTCACCCTTGCTTTACAAACCACCCCACCCCAGGTTGTCCCCACTGTTCTCAGTGCTCAGGAGGTGAAGTTGGCAACATGGATGACTTCGAGGAGTTCCAGGAATACGACGAGTTCTAGTTTACTTTAGTGGCAAACCCCCAGTTAGCTGCCTGTGTAGGCTTACCTTCTACGTTTCGATACTTCACACTTTGATTTAATGTTGAACACTATGTTTATGTAATAGACTCTATGTATGTCTTGGACATCTCAATGTAATAAAGTACCTTTCCGCTATTTATTTCAAGCATTGTGTGATGATGTCCAATTATGTAATCGTTGTGTACGTGAGTTTCTGATCCTGGCACGTACATGGTTCGCATTCGGTTTGCCTTCCAAAACCGGGTGTGACAGAATTGCAGGCTACCCCATGGCCCCCATCATACAAGCCACCCCAACTTCCCATGTATGATGGGCACTCAGATCCGAAGCAGTTTCTGATGAGCTACGAAGCAACTATATCTTCGTATGGGGGCAATACCGCAGTCATGGCGAAGTCCTTCGTCATGGCAGTCCGAAGTGTGGGACAGACATGGTACTCTTCTCTCCGGCCAGGGACAATCACGTCATGGCTGAAGCTTAAGGACATGCTGATCACCAGCTTTCAAGGGTTCCAAACGAAACCAGTCACTGCTCAGGCCTTGTTTTAGTGCACTCAAGACCACGAGGAGTACCTTCAGGCATATGTCCAAAGGTTCTTGCGCCTAAGAGCACAAGCGCCTATGGTGCCCAATGAAATCGTCATTGAGGCCATGATCAAAGGTCTTCGGCTAGGGCCTACGACCCAATACTTCGCCACAAACCCCCAGACTCTAGAGAAGTTGCTTCAGAAAATGGATGAGTACATCCGGGCCAACAATGACTTCCGCCAAAGAAGGGAAGAAGCTTACAGATTTTCTAAGATGACTAGGGGCTTCAGAGGAAGAATCCACCCTAGGCATGTCAGATCAATCCACAGCTCCAGTCAGAACGATGACAAATGAGGCCAGTTTCAGAGGCCACAACACAGCTCGCGGTCTTCAGGACAGTAGCAAAGCTTCTTCAGACCACCAACTCAAAGGGGCCGAGGCGGCAGGGGCTTCGGAGGAAGATATGGGGATCAGCCTAAGAAAATCTATTGCCTATTCTATGGTGACGACAAAGGCCACACTACAAGAACATGTCAGATCACCATTCAGAAGCAAAAAGAAATTGCTGAAGCAGAAGCCCGGCAGAATCAGCCAAAGCAGGTCCTACATACTGCTTCGTGCCACTCTCCTTACATACTAGAATATGTGGACAATCAACCTGCAACTTCTGTTGCTTCGGCAAGCCATTCACAAGCTTCCTGGCCTCAGCTTCCACCGCCACCACCATTTCAACCTGCTTATACCCGAAGCCAGCAGCCAGAAGGGCGTCAACATTCCCAACAACAATGTGACTTCAGGGAGGAGTCCGAAGCTCGTACAGTCAACAACACTGTACCAGAATCAAAGCACATATATTGAGCAATATCCAGCCTCTAAAAAACTTTTGTTTTCTATGCCATTTTTGCTTTCTATATAAAGAACAAGCAATAAAAACTTAGTTTTAGTTTCTTGAAATGATTCTGCCTCTACCAGAATGAAATATATCTTCTTCACAAATTTACGAAGCTCAAAAGTCGTTCCTAAGGGAATGCAGAGCCAAAATTAACGAAGCTACAAAAAGTCATTCCTAAGGGAGCACAGCTTAAGTTTTCTGCTCAAAAAGTCGTTCCTAATGGAATGCAGAGCCAAAATTGATGAAGCTACAAAAAGTCATTCCTAAGGGAGCGCGACGTAAGTTTTCTGCTCAAAAGTCGTTCCAAAGGGAATACAGAGCCAAATACCACCGAAATATAAGGCGAAGAAGTTGAAAAGTCGTTCCTAAGGGGATGCAGAACTTATACCACCGAAATAGAAGGCGAAGAAGTTCAAAAGACGTTTCTAAGGGGATGCAGAACTTATATCACCAAAATAGAAGGTGAAGAAGCTCAAAAGTCGTTCCTAAGGGGATGCAGAGCTTGTATGTTCCAGTGTGGGTGTGTGGCTATGTATCTTCGGCATCCTCATCATTTTGCATCATACCATCACATCATTTCACATAGCATTACATCATACATCATATTGCATTACCGGTACAAGAATTGAATACGAAGCCAATCTTCAGCAAATGCTTCATCAAAATGAGAATGTGCTAAGGCACGAAATAAGCTTCAGGAAATACAGTTTTATCAGGCTTGTCATAAGAAGGGATCTTTTTCTTTACGAAGCATGAAAATAAGGGAATGTGTTTTTTCACCAAAGGATCAAAAATGGTATGTGAGTAAATTTCATGCATCACAAAGAAATAAATTGCAATAATTTACATATTCGATTCAATGTCGCATACATCAAATGTTACACAGTTTCATTACAAAAAGAGGTCTAATCTTCCTTTATTAGTTTTATACATCAAGCTTCTCAAAATGATTATTATAATAAAACCTATTCCTCTCTAAGGACTTTTTCTGCAATTTTGTTCAGTAATTTGTCGACGACTTCGTCGACAATGGATTCAGCCATGCTTATGATATCTAATGATTCCTTTATCTCTGGATCAGCTAGGAGATCGTACGGCTCCGGTGGCGGGGATAGTTCAGCTGAAATAGGTAAACACATTTAGTTCAAAGCCACAAAGCAAGTACCAAAGCTAAATAATTAAGGAACAGTACTTATACACCTTTCGTGTTCTGCAGCTTCTTTAGCTCGCTTTGCTTCTGCCCGGGCGTCGTGGGTGTCTTTTTCACTCTTTTTTATAATCTCATGCGCCAGCTCTCGGCCCCCGTTCACCCAGACATCGTTATAAAATTTCACGCCCATTAAAGTTGCTTTGGCTGAAGGATCCTTCGTATCATCTACGGAGAAGGCAGCTTTGGCCTGGGCCATGGCCTTAACATGATCACATCCGGCCTTCTCCAAGATAGCTAAAATTCCTCGTGCACCGGAAAACATGCAAATATCCCCGCGTTCACTTAAAATTTCCTCAAAGGCTCCAACTTCTCCACTTATCCACTTAACAACGCCTTCGGGGTCGCCTCGTATGAAGTTTTCGTCAGCAGAATAGGCGCCCACTTTGGCGAAGCTAGTTTTTAACTTCTTTACGCAATCCAAGGATTTTTCAAAACACCTTTCCTTGGATTTGTGAAGTTCTTTAACATTTTTCTCTAGCCTAATTTTCCAATATTCACTGATTTCTTGATTAGCTTGTGCAAGCGCACAGTTTTCTTTAGCTTCGGCTAGCTGTCTCTAAAGGTTTTCAATTTCGGTTTTCTCTGCTTCGGCCTGAGCTTTGTAATTAGCCTCAACTTCCTTTACTTTGTTCACCAGTGAAATTAAAATTTTATCTTTTTCTAGACCTTCGTTTCTCAGTTCAATCACCTCAGACTGAAGGTTGTTAAGAGCCATTGTGCAGCTTTCGTCTTCAGAACTCTTCTGTGCCCTCAAGGCATTACTAAGAATTAAGCCCTGCAAAGAAGAAAATTTTTTTAGTATGACATTAACATATTTTATTTTCCAACTTCAAAGCTAACTTTTATACCTTTATACTGTTGTACGCGAGGCTATCAACGAGGTGATCCTTCGACATAACCGAAAGGCCATCTTCTAGCTTCGAAAATCCCATACTTTTAGCTATCTCCTGGCAAACGGATATTTCTTTGTTGTTCGGGAGGCAGTATAGGAAGTCATCTTCGTTACTGCCATTGAACACTAAGGCCCCCTTCGGACATTTTAATCTTTGGGCGTAATGTGTGGCTTCTACTATTTCTTCTTCGAATAAATTATTCCCTGAAGCATGTCGAATGATGTAGTCATTATCTTCGACTGGAGCTTCGGGAACAGGAGCTTTGGTTTTTTCTGATACAATTTGCCCTGCTATTTTGTCCTCGGGTGCGGCAGGCTTCGTTTCGGTGGGCATTGAAGGCCCGACTTCGACCTGAACTTTAGTAGCTTCGGCGGTTTTCTTGGTAGGAGCAGGAGTCAAGGCCTTCATGGTCTCTATAACAGCGTCTAATACGCTGGCCATCCTCCTCCTCTTAGGAGTTGCAGCAAGAGTTTTTTGCACCTTCGGCAGATCTGACTCTACTGGTGGGCTTAGGATTTCTGGCACTTTTACCACTTTCTCCACCTGTGGCTCTTCGACCTTATCATCTTTAGCTTCGGCTGGCCTGACTGTAGGCATCTTCGGCACTACAGTCGGCTCTTCAGCGCTCTGCATAATCGAAGCAATTTGTCTTGCTTCGGCAGCTGAAGAGGGCCCTTCGCCAAGTTTAGACACCTTGGCAGGTTCAATGTATCGCGGTGGGTGGGTCAAGACCTTCAACTTTTTGCCCTTCGGCACAGCAGTAGCAGCCAAAGCGATAGTTTTCCTTTTCTTCCCTTGCCTTTGCAGCGGGTAGTGATAGTCAAGGTATACGAAGCCAATAGCATCAAATACCCTGTTCAATCTTTTCTTGCCTCAACCCTTGAAAGCTACAAATAAAGCATTATCTTCGGCCTTGGAGTATGCCCCAAGTAGCTCATCGCTGGTGAAAGGGAAATGTGCCCTTGGGCCATTTCTAAGTATTTTGGTGATTGAGTGCCAACGCAAGTACTTTTGTGTTGATATATGCAATGTGGTGGACAAAGTACAAATCATGTCAAAAGGTATGCTTGTAGACTTAGTACATTGTTTTATGGACTAATGTATTGTGTCTAAGTGCTGGAAACAGGAGAAGTTGAATTGGAAATGAGATAGCTTTGTTCAGCCAAGGTCTGCTCAGTCTGGGTGCACCGTACAGTGTCCAGTGGTGCACCGGACAGTGTCCGGTGCGCCAGGCTGGCTCTAGCGAACTTGCTGCTCTCGGGACTTCGACGACGGTGTACGGTATAAATCACCGGATTGTCCGGTGGTGCACCGGACTGTCCGGTGAGCCGTTCACAGGCGATGTCGTCGCTCTCGGGAAATGATTAACGGCGTACGGCTAAAATTCACCGGACTATCCGGTGGTGCACCGGACTGTCCGGTGAGCCAACGGTCAGCCGGGACAACGGTCAGCCGAGGATTCCGCGCGTGACGCGTGGCCGAGCCAACGGTCACATTGTTGCACCGGACTGTCCGGTGTGCACCGGACAGTGTCCGGTGCGCCAACGACTCTCAATCTGCAATGGTCGGCTTCGCCAAACAAGGAAAGAAATCCGCACCGGATAGTGTCCGGTGGTGCACCGGACTGTCCGGTGCGCCAGTCGATAGAAGAAAAGATCTGCCTTCCAGGATTGCTCTCAACGGCTCCTAGCTGCCTTGGGGCTATAAAAGGGACCCCTTGGCGCATGGAGAAGAAAACCAAGCATTCCTTGAGCACTCTTGATCACTCACACTCCATTCTTGCACACTTGTTTGACATTCTAGTGATTTAAGCTCCGTTCTAGTGTGCTAGTCTTTTGAGCTTAAGTCTGGGTATTGTGTGTGCGTATTTGCTGTAATCTTTGTGTCTTGTGTGAGTTGCTAATCCCTCCCTTGATCCGTGCTTCTTTGTGAACTTCAAGTGTAAGGGCGAGAGGCTCCAAGTTGTGGAGATTCCTTGCAAACGGGATTAAGAAAAGCAAGCAAAACACCGTGGTATTCAAGTAGGTCTTTGGACCGCTTGAGAGGGGTTGATTGCAACCCTCATTCGTTGGGACGCCACAACGTGGAGTAGGCAAGCGTTGGTCTTGGCTGAACCACGGGATAACCACCGTGCCATCTCTGTGATTGATCTCTTGTTGGTTATTGTTGAAGACTCCTCTCCAGCCACTTGGCTATTATTGTGCTAACGCTTAACCAAGTTTTTGTGGCTTAAGTTTTAAGTGTTACAGGATCACCTATTCACCCCCCTCTAGGTGCTCTCAATTGGTATCAGAGCCGTTCTCTTCACAAGGGACTAATCGCCCGAAGAGATGGATCCTAAGGGGAAGGGAATCATGGTCAACGACAAAGAGAAGGAGTCTTTCGTCAACGAGCCTAAGGATGATAAGCCTACCGGCTCGGGCTCGGGCCATAGACGCAAAGATGGAAGGAAGAAGAAGACGAGACACATCAAGGAGATCATCTACTACGATGACAGTGATGAGTCCACTTCTTCCCATAAGGACAACGACGACCACGACTACGACAAACGAAAGACGGTTAACTCAAACTTTTCGTTCGATTATTCGCGTATTCCTCAAAGTTCAAATTCACATTTACTTTCCATTTCTCTCGGTAAGCCTCCACACTTTGATGGGGAGGACTACAGATTTTGGAGTCACAAAATGCGTAGTCATTTGTTCTCTCTCCATCCAAGCATATGGGAGATTGTTGAGAATGGAATGAAGTTTGATAGCTCGGATAGTCCTATTTTTATTAATGAACAGATTCATAGAAATGCACAAGCTACTACTGTGTTGTTAGCCTCCTTGTGCAGGGACGAGTACCATAAGGTGGGCGGCTTGGACAATGCCAAGCAAATCTGGGACACCCTCAAGATCTCTCATGAGGGGAATGACGTCACCTTGCTCACCAAGATGGAGTTGGTAGAAGGCGAGCTCGGAAGATTTGCGATGATAAGGGGCGAGGAGCCAACCCAAACATACAACCGGCTCAAGGCCCTGATCAACAAAATAAGGAGCTACGGAAGCACGCGATGGACGGACCACGACGTCGTCCGCCTAATGCTAAGGTCATTTACCATTCTTGATCCACATTTGGTGAATAATATTCGTGATAATCCCAGGTACACCAAAATGTCACCCGAAGAAATCCTTGGAAAATTCGTAAGCGGGCGAATGATGATCAAAGAGGCGAGGTACGTGGACGACGCACTAAATGGTCCAATCAATGAGCCTCAACCCGTTGCTCTCAAGGCAACGAGAAGCAAGGAGGCGTTACCTAGCAAGGTGGCGCAAGTTGAGGCGGTAGGGCTCAATGATGAAGAGATTGCCCTCATCATCAAGCGCTTCAAGACGGCGCTTAAGGGTCGCAAGGGACAGCCAAGCAAGACCAAAGCCAAGGGGAAGCACTCATGCTTCAAATGAGGTAAGATTGGTCATTTTATTGCTAACTGTCCCAATAATGAAAGTGACCAGGAACACGGGAGCAAGAGGGAAAAGAAGAAAAATTACAAGAAGGCCAAGGGTGAGGCACATCTAGGAAAGGAGTGGGATTCGGATTGCTCCTCCTCCGACTCCGACAATGAAGGACTCGCCGCCACCGCCTTCAACAAGTCATCCCTCTTCCCCAACGAGCATCACACATGCCTCATGGCAAAGGAGAAGAAGGTATGTACTCGGGATATCACTTATGCCTCTTCAAGTGATGATGATTCCAGTGATGACGATGAGATAGATTATTCTAGTTTGTTCAAGGGATTGGATAGAACTAAAATAGATAAAATCAATGAGTTGATTGATGCCTTGAATGAAAAGGATAAACTTTTGGAGAAACAAGAGGACCTTTTATATGAAGAACATGATAAATTTGTTAGTGCACAAAAATCTCATGCTTTAGAAGTTAAGAGAAATGAAATGCTTTCTTATGAACTATCTACGTGTCATGAGACCATTGCTACTTTAAAAGGTGTTAATGATGATTTAAATGTTAAACTAGAAGTAGCTAGCAAATCTAACTCTTGTGTAGAACATGTTATGATTTGCACTAGGTGTAAAAATTTTGATATTGATGCTTGTAGTGAACACCTAGTTTCAATCTCCAAATTAAATGATGAAATAGCTAGTCTTAACGCTCAACTTAAGACTAGCAAGAGTGAATTTGACAAACTAAAATTTGCAAGGGATGCCTATACAATTGTTAGACACCCCTCAATTAAGGATGGTCTTGGCTTCAAGAGAGAGGCCAAGAACTTAACAAGCCATAAGGCTCCCATCTCCGCCAAGGAGAAAGGGAAGGCCCCTATGGCTAGTAGTGTGCAAAAGAACCATGCTTTTATGTACCATGATAGGAGATAATCTAGAAATACTCATAGGAGTTGTAATGCATATGATGCTTTTGATTCTCATACCATGTTTGCTTCTAGTTCTTCCTATGTGCATGATAGAAATGTTGGTAGGAGAAATGTTGTTCATAATAAGCCTAGGAGAAATGTTGTTAATGTTCCTAGGAAAGTTAATGTAACACCCTTGGTGTTTATATTCTGCTCGACAACGAGTATGAATTTAAGCACGTAATATTAGTGGATAAAACGGATGGCTAAATTTTAAACATCCTCGCCTTTCGCGATTTTAATATCGCATCTGTTTCGTCTATCACGAGTTTGACATCATTTTATTTTTTTATCTATCCGGACTCTTCCTAAAGTTTTTGCTAAGTTCGGAATGTAATTGTTCCGAAAATTGGTGAGTCTGGTAATTATTTAAAATTCATCGATCGTGCAAAGACGAATTTAAAAATTTAGTTCAGCCCTCTGAGTTCATCCCAAATAAATTAATTAGGACTCGACGACAAAAGTATTAATGCAAAATTAAATTGGACCAAGATAATCAGAGCCGAAATCGAATAATTCTTAATCAATTTGGTTTCAACTGAAATCAACCACAGACTAAAATATTGAAGACAATGTCGTTTAGTATGGTCTATAAACACCTCACCTGGACCAATTTCTAGGACACATATTTATCCATATGTTTTTATAAAAAAAAGAGAAGAAAAATTCTATTTTCTATACGGTTGTTCTTTTTCTCTTTTATCCAAACACAATTGCTACGTGGCAAATCTATGGCTCGACATTATCCTATCCTATCAAATGTTGTAACCTGAGATGGATGGATGGTTGTCGGCATGTATCTGGTTCCTTATCCTGAATTCACTTTTCTCTGTAAAAATCTCTCTCTACTGATATATATTTCTGCCGCTACCCCGGACTGATTTCTCTCGCGCACAGATTTTTGTTGCCGTCCTGATCTTTTCTCGCCGCGCTGGTGCAGTTCACCTCCTCGTCTTCATCCTCGCCGGGCTGCATCTTCCCCAGTTCCCTGCTCCACCGTGTCCCTCCTAGCTCGTGCCTATAAATCTCCCGTGGTACCGTCTCCCTGAGATTTTCTTGAAGCCGCTCGGATCTTTATCCTCCACCGTCTAGGCTCCTCTTCTTATCTCTTCGTACGTAGCTTCTGCTTGATTTTCTCCGGCCATCGATTTGTCTATGCTCGCTCAATCACAGGCCTGGCCTTATCTGCCGCTGCTCCTGATTTTTTTCAGCCGCGCGTCGTGCTTATCTTCCCTGCGCGCGCCGTCTTTCCTGTAGCGCGCAGCCGCGCTCTTCTTCCAGCCGCGCGCAGCCGCTCCTCTCTCCCCTGTCACGCGCGCGAGTTCTTCTGCGGGTCGCGTGCCGGGATCCTGGCCGCGCGCCGTGAAGGTCTCTGGTCCCCTGCTCGGAGTCCCTCCCATGGCAGCCGCTCGTCCGTTTCCCTGATGCTCGCCGCGCGCTTGTCTGTTGACCGGCGCGAACCCTTTCTCTAATGTTTTTCTGCTCGTCCGTCCGCTGCTCCGACGTCGTTCTCGGGGCGACCGTCGGCAGCTCCCCGGCTTCCGTCGTGCTCGGCAGCAAGTAATTCATGTCGAAGCAGCAGCTGTGATCACTTGCGTCAGCTCGCCAGACCTACAGCTCCATATATATCACTCTTCCGTATCATCGTCGAGCCCGGCGAACCTCGTTCTTCTCTGCTCGATCTTGTCGAACCACCACGAATCCCGGACGAGGTCCCTGTGCATCGCTTATCAAGTACTCTGTCGAAGACTTCAATCGAAAATCGTCGTCATTCCGTGCGTCATCAAGAAATCCCAAGGATCGGATGAAGACGAAGCTAGCAGCGCAATATTACTCAAGCGCTCGACAAATTGTCTGAATCGGAAAATCGCTACCGATCTCGTAGATTTATGTTGGCTGTGCAAACGGTAAGCTGATAAATTATTCAGTATAGTTCGATAGTTGAATAAATTAATATGTTAGTGCGAGGCTCATTAGGGTGCTCGATAAATTGCGTAAGTCACGAAACTCTCGTCGACTTCACAGTTCTTGCGATTATCGAGCCAGGTTCAGTTATATATAGCGAGTTATTTCGCTATTTTGGTTAATTAGTTGAATTAATGTACCAAGTAGAATATTAGTAGGCCTGTGTAATAAAGAAATGTTTGAGTAATTGTTGACATGAAAAACATGTGAGGAGTAAAATAAAATTAAAATAGTTCTTTGTGAGCGATGTAGAATAATTCATAAAACGAGGGATAAGTTTAGAATTCAATTAATTAACTGATAAGTTGTGGTTAGGCTAATTGTATTAAAGGTGTATAATTTGTTGTTTTGTGATGTTCGCGTTAGGTTCGGTTAATCTAGAGATGCGTAATTATTGCGTTTAGTCATATATTAATAACTAGTGTTTCCGTACAAAATTGTACAACGCCTCGCCACTAGGTGTTTAATACGCTATCGTATAGCACTATTTAGATTTGTGCTATTCTTGTTTATATGCATTCATGTGCATAGTGCATCTCAATTAGGTACGATAATTGCTCGCGTGATGCGGAAGACAAGCCAAGTTGACCCCAAGCGCGGACTAATTCGCAAGATGATGCTGGTGGATTAACCTGAAAATGGATAATCGGAACAAGTATCAGAACAAAGGATGATCGCCAAGTGGACAACGTCTAACAACACTAACCTAGTGTTATTCCAGGCAAGCCCCGGTGCATGCAACCCCTTCCTTGTGTTTTTAAATTATTTTTACACACTTTAAGTCTAGTGAAATGTGCATTAGGTTTATAGGAGTTGCTTGGAACCCTTTGATGCATTGCCTTCCTTGATATCCATACCTTTATAGATACTTCTGATGAAGTATCAAAATCTGATTTACAAAAATGCTTAGCCCTGCTCAGATCTTGTGGATAGAGGTTGTCTTTTGCTTTAAGGCCTAGCTCAGGGGTTATCCTGAGGAAAGATGGCTTCTACCTGCAAGAATATTTTCATTGAGAGCATGGTGGGATCTTACTGCAAAGTTTCCTGTGATGCTCTTTCATCCTAAGGAACAGACACAATCCTAAGGATGGAAATACTTAAATCGAGACTTGGGCTAGGAACAGGTGATGCTCCGCCCGGGTCAATTAAGGATTGGATGCGTATGTAGGCCTGTTGATCAAGGACTATCTTATCTAGCCACATGCCCTGAGAATGGGACAGGGTAAGCTTGAACCCGGCTATTCCATACATGAAAAGACAATCGCGCACTGGGAGTGGAGAGATGGCGAGAGTGGCACGTACCCTCCTGGCAACGGATCGCCTAAAAGGGGTGGTGTACTCTCGGGTGGCGCGGACCTGTTCATGCAGTGGAGGATCCGTGGGAATAGTAGACATCAAGGTTTACGAGAAACATATGTCGTGTGGTTAGAAATCCTCAGCTGAGTAAATCGATTCGGATCGCCGTTATATCCCCGGAGAGTGGAGACTTGAGCTCCGACCTACAACCTAAGTCAGGATGTGAACCTCATGAATAAAAATGATGTTGTATTGATGAGATGGTGAAATTAGACCAGATGCAAATAGAGTCTATTAATACTTAATCTGGCGTTAAAATATTGAAAGTAAGGACTCACTTTAGTAAGCTATTTCTGCAAAAGTATCTAAGTTGATTCTTGCTAAAGCCTCTCCTTGATTCCCAAATCCAGCATACCCTTGAGAGTCTTTTCTTTAGTCGGGTAAGTCTTGCTGAGTAATTCCGTACTCAGGGTTTTATTCCCTGTTGTTTTTCAGGTCATAGCTTTGTGTTGCTGATGATGGTGTTAAGTGCCGGTGGGCTCGGCCTTCTTATAAATCTAAGTAACCCTTCTATACTTCTTATTGAGGATGGTCTCTTAAGCTAGCATATATTTCAAACTTATACTTTTGTAATCACTCCGATAAAATAATATAAAATTTTTGTAACTTGTAAAATTTGGTAATAAGATTTCCGCTGCAAAAACATTGGTGTGTGTGATTTGTGTTACTTAATCCCGCGGTTCTGGATGTAAGTGGTTTATCCGATGTCCTTGGGGCAATCGGACAGATCCTGTTAAGTTATCTGGTGCACATGCATAGCAGTCTGAGGTCTTTGAGACAAGGACAGGTGCATGTGGGCCAATAACTTGGGAGGTTCTGCCACAGCTGGTATCGGAGCTGGATTAAGTATATACGGTCACATACGTATTTTCAAAACAAAAGTTTTGGTTTTGAAAAGCCTATTTTCGACTAAAAACATTGTTTGGTTTTGAAAAACAATTTTGAAAAACTATAATGCTAGCGACATCCTCTATTAAGCCCTAAGTTAAGGACTATCAGGTGGCTTAGTTGAAAACCACAACCGGGTGGGTATTGCATACATGTGTATTGTTATTTTTGAGGCCATTCAGTTTTGAATGGATCGACGCTCAAGGTAAGGTGAGATGTGAGAGCATGACCGAACAACCGTCGGTCTAGGGGAGTGCTTAAATGTGGCGCTTGATTATATACATGTTCTACATATGTATATATGAAGGCTGCGATATGGAGTATTTACTTTTCCAGGAATTCAGTACCCCATGGATGTGTATGGGTATACAGACATGGGAATACTGAGAAATGTAATGTACTTGTAACGACGCACCTACGCTCAGGTAAGAAGGTGAGTTACCATAATGAGTTGCCCTATGGTAAAAGTGTGGCAACGGCGCCTATGCGTGGCTCGGCGCTTAATGATGAGCTGGCCTCCATATAGCAATATATGGAGTATAAACTGTGATAAACTGTCATGTGTGAACTGCATCATTGGGAATTGGGCTGTGATGGATTTTTCTACAGGTACACTAACCTCGAAAACGTATGTGTAGCTGACGATTAGCAAAATACCGAGAGAGAACGTATGCCACCGACATAGAACGTTATTGCCACAGTGTGTTGGCAAAATTAGTGAGGCCGTATAGGACGAGCATGCATCTTGATTGTTGCATCATGGTTGTCACCTATACACCCAAGTTGCTTCTCTCATCTTTATTCCAGTAACCATTGATTGTAGATAATATGGTGTAATGCTGAATTATGAACTTCTATGAAATAGGTGTCCTCCATTCCTTAGGTGACCTCTTAGGGTGCTTTATGTGCTTGCTCTTGTGCTTGATGTGCCAGTAGAATATTGGTGAACTATTTGCCTAAACCAGAAATTAGGCCATGTTCTTATTAGGTAAACTGAGACCCAAATTTGAATTTACCATTATCCCTCTACGACTAAACTCATGTAAATGAATGTTTAGATAATTTCTTTGTTGGACATAAAATGTACCTAAGCTTAAAACAAGGATCTCAAGTCATGTCTCCTTTTAGAACCATTCCCTTGTTCAGTTGATGCAGGTTGAGGTCCCTATTGTATTTGGCCTCTCCTTGTGGATCATCTTGTCGCCTTATTAACCTAACCTAGGAAAGGCTTGTCCGACCATTTTCTTAAAGTTTGATGCCTTTGGATTCCCCATCTCTATTGAAGGCCTACCAACTTAATCTTATGATTGTTTTCCCTCCGTATCTAATCAGATGTTGATCCTTGACCTTGTGATCTCTATGATGGGCATAGAAATATGCTTGGGGCTGAACTAACAACCTCCCATCGTACTCCCTTCATCAACCAATTTAGGTTATGGTCGTGTTTTGTTCATTTCATCGGGTCATAATCTATTTGGCTCTCTACTTGTAACCATTCTTACAGGTGGAGTATCTCCTTGTATATTGTCACCCTTGCCCAATTCATTTGTGTCGTGTGAGATTTCCTATTGGTTATGTTTGGTAATGGCGTTATGACTAAAACCGATGGTGCCGTGACGAAACTGAGGGCCTCCTGTGAATGTACACACATGGTTGCGCTACTTGGCACGCGCTGGTATCACGGTTAGTAGTTGTAATCCATTATGAGACTATGTCAATACGTTATCTTGGCACAATTTGTTTTTGCTAGGTGAGGTTCATTATTAGTGCCAGTTCGGTAATGGTGTCACGATTAACGACTTATGGTGCCGCAGAGAAACTGAGAGCCCCTTGTGAATGTACACGCAAGGTTATGCTGCTTGGCACATGCTGGTATCGAGGTCTCTAGTCATGATCCATTGTGGAACTACACTGATATGTGATCTTCCGTGGACTCCTTCCTTGAAACAATTTCTATGTTGTTTGTCGTGATCAAGCAACATCTATCATCTCTGTTGGATCAAAAGGACATACCACTTTCATGTGTGGTCTTTTTTTCCCTTGACTTTGATAGTGACTGCACGTATATAAGTTCCCTTTACATCATTTGTGTAAAGGTGAAGCCTTGGAGCTTTTTAGTGTTGGAAAACAACTGGTTAGCTCTCAGAATGGAGATTGGATTTCCCCTGCTGCTGAAATGCAGGAGTTTGTTCATTCGCTCTCCTATTAATCCATATATTCCCTAACTAAATCCATTCATCTCGTACGAAGAAACAGATGAACAACCTGACCAAATGGATTTCTACCCAAGTGCATGACCTTTTGGTAGCAAAATGTGAACTCTCAACCCTTGGCTTACCGATGGTACTGAGAGGACTTGCTCAATGTCAAAAGTAGTTCAACAAGTTGGTTTTACTAACTTGTAACTGCATTGTGAACAAAGGTTGAGTTTAGAGATCGTTTGTCGAGTTGTCTAAACTCACTTTGGTCCAACCCATCGTAAGGAAGTGTTTATAAGAATTGAGATTAAGTTGGCTAGTAACCACCTAATCAACGCTCTAGTCGTGTCTTGATCGCCTCACGTGTGCTTTTCCAGCATGTGTGATCCAGTCGAGCCATGATTAGTGCTCGATAAAATGGATTGGTTACAAAGACATCGTTTACAGATCCCTCCGTTGGTGATGTTCTCGAATCTATGTCACCTTTCAGGGACTTGGATTTTCTGGCTAGCCACGGGTCAACTGTGATGTTATTCGACATTCACACCCGTCTCGTGTGCTATGAACTTACTGTGACCACTTGTTGGTAAAGCCTCCTTCTGTGTGTTTTACCCAAGATGGTGCATCTGATTCTGTTTGGGTAAAATCGCGTATTTGTCGCTCGCTCAACAGACTCAGTTAGTACAGTATCATCAGGAAAAGCAAACTGCACACATGGAACCTTATGTGTTCTTCTGGCAGACATTGTATCTTCTGGTGGACATTTCTAAATTAGCCTAAGGCGATACATGTTATGTCCACTAGAGAAACAACCTTCTGAGACACTCCCCTTTATCGGGAACTGTCTCATGATTATCGCTGATATGGACATGGGTTACATGCTTCTCTACTCTTAAAAGTCTTTTGCTCCGAATCTCGGGACGAGATTCTTTTAAGGGGGGAGGGCTGTAACACCCTTGGTGTTTATATTCTGCTCGACAACGAGTATGAATTTAAGCACGTAATATTAGTGGATAAAACGGATGGCTAAATTTTAAACATCCTCGCCTTTCGCGATTTTAATATCGCATCTGTTTCGTCTATCACGAGTTTGACATCATTTTATTTTTTTATCTATCCGGACTCTTCCTAAAGTTTTTGCTAAGTTCGGAATGTAATTGTTCCGAAAATTGGTGAGTCTGGTAATTATTTAAAATTCATCGATCGTGCAAAGACGAATTTAAAAATTTAGTTCAGCCCTCTGAGTTCATCCCAAATAAATTAATTAGGACTCGACGACAAAAGTATTAATGCAAAATTAAATTGGACCAAGATAATCAGAGCCGAAATCGAATAATTCTTAATCAATTTGGTTTCAACTGAAATCAACCACAGACTAAAATATTGAAGACAATGTCGTTTAGTATGGTCTATAAACACCTCACCTGGACCAATTTCTAGGACACATATTTATCCATATGTTTTTATAAAAAAAAGAGAAGAAAAATTCTATTTTCTATACGGTTGTTCTTTTTCTCTTTTATCCAAACACAATTGCTACGTGGCAAATCTATGGCTCGACATTATCCTATCCTATCAAATGTTGTAACCTGAGATGGATGGATGGTTGTCGGCATGTATCTGGTTCCTTATCCTGAATTCACTTTTCTCTGTAAAAATCTCTCTCTACTGATATATATTTCTGCCGCTACCCCGGACTGATTTCTCTCGCGCACAGATTTTTGTTGCCGTCCTGATCTTTTCTCGCCGCGCTGGTGCAGTTCACCTCCTCGTCTTCATCCTCGCCGGGCTGCATCTTCCCCAGTTCCCTGCTCCACCGTGTCCCTCCTAGCTCGTGCCTATAAATCTCCCGTGGTACCGTCTCCCTGAGATTTTCTTGAAGCCGCTCGGATCTTTATCCTCCACCGTCTAGGCTCCTCTTCTTATCTCTTCGTACGTAGCTTCTGCTTGATTTTCTCCGGCCATCGATTTGTCTATGCTCGCTCAATCACAGGCCTGGCCTTATCTGCCGCTGCTCCTGATTTTTTTCAGCCGCGCGTCGTGCTTATCTTCCCTGCGCGCGCCGTCTTTCCTGTAGCGCGCAGCCGCGCTCTTCTTCCAGCCGCGCGCAGCCGCTCCTCTCTCCCCTGTCACGCGCGCGAGTTCTTCTGCGGGTCGCGTGCCGGGATCCTGGCCGCGCGCCGTGAAGGTCTCTGGTCCCCTGCTCGGAGTCCCTCCCATGGCAGCCGCTCGTCCGTTTCCCTGATGCTCGCCGCGCGCTTGTCTGTTGACCGGCGCGAACCCTTTCTCTAATGTTTTTCTGCTCGTCCGTCCGCTGCTCCGACGTCGTTCTCGGGGCGACCGTCGGCAGCTCCCCGGCTTCCGTCGTGCTCGGCAGCAAGTAATTCATGTCGAAGCAGCAGCTGTGATCACTTGCGTCAGCTCGCCAGACCTACAGCTCCATATATATCACTCTTCCGTATCATCGTCGAGCCCGGCGAACCTCGTTCTTCTCTGCTCGATCTTGTCGAACCACCACGAATCCCGGACGAGGTCCCTGTGCATCGCTTATCAAGTACTCTGTCGAAGACTTCAATCGAAAATCGTCGTCATTCCGTGCGTCATCAAGAAATCCCAAGGATCGGATGAAGACGAAGCTAGCAGCGCAATATTACTCAAGCGCTCGACAAATTGTCTGAATCGGAAAATCGCTACCGATCTCGTAGATTTATGTTGGCTGTGCAAACGGTAAGCTGATAAATTATTCAGTATAGTTCGATAGTTGAATAAATTAATATGTTAGTGCGAGGCTCATTAGGGTGCTCGATAAATTGCGTAAGTCACGAAACTCTCGTCGACTTCACAGTTCTTGCGATTATCGAGCCAGGTTCAGTTATATATAGCGAGTTATTTCGCTATTTTGGTTAATTAGTTGAATTAATGTACCAAGTAGAATATTAGTAGGCCTGTGTAATAAAGAAATGTTTGAGTAATTGTTGACATGAAAAACATGTGAGGAGTAAAATAAAATTAAAATAGTTCTTTGTGAGCGATGTAGAATAATTCATAAAACGAGGGATAAGTTTAGAATTCAATTAATTAACTGATAAGTTGTGGTTAGGCTAATTGTATTAAAGGTGTATAATTTGTTGTTTTGTGATGTTCGCGTTAGGTTCGGTTAATCTAGAGATGCGTAATTATTGCGTTTAGTCATATATTAATAACTAGTGTTTCCGTACAAAATTGTACAACGCCTCGCCACTAGGTGTTTAATACGCTATCGTATAGCACTATTTAGATTTGTGCTATTCTTGTTTATATGCATTCATGTGCATAGTGCATCTCAATTAGGTACGATAATTGCTCGCGTGATGCGGAAGACAAGCCAAGTTGACCCCAAGCGCGGACTAATTCGCAAGATGATGCTGGTGGATTAACCTGAAAATGGATAATCGGAACAAGTATCAGAACAAAGGATGATCGCCAAGTGGACAACGTCTAACAACACTAACCTAGTGTTATTCCAGGCAAGCCCCGGTGCATGCAACCCCTTCCTTGTGTTTTTAAATTATTTTTACACACTTTAAGTCTAGTGAAATGTGCATTAGGTTTATAGGAGTTGCTTGGAACCCTTTGATGCATTGCCTTCCTTGATATCCATACCTTTATAGATACTTCTGATGAAGTATCAAAATCTGATTTACAAAAATGCTTAGCCCTGCTCAGATCTTGTGGATAGAGGTTGTCTTTTGCTTTAAGGCCTAGCTCAGGGGTTATCCTGAGGAAAGATGGCTTCTACCTGCAAGAATATTTTCATTGAGAGCATGGTGGGATCTTACTGCAAAGTTTCCTGTGATGCTCTTTCATCCTAAGGAACAGACACAATCCTAAGGATGGAAATACTTAAATCGAGACTTGGGCTAGGAACAGGTGATGCTCCGCCCGGGTCAATTAAGGATTGGATGCGTATGTAGGCCTGTTGATCAAGGACTATCTTATCTAGCCACATGCCCTGAGAATGGGACAGGGTAAGCTTGAACCCGGCTATTCCATACATGAAAAGACAATCGCGCACTGGGAGTGGAGAGATGGCGAGAGTGGCACGTACCCTCCTGGCAACGGATCGCCTAAAAGGGGTGGTGTACTCTCGGGTGGCGCGGACCTGTTCATGCAGTGGAGGATCCGTGGGAATAGTAGACATCAAGGTTTACGAGAAACATATGTCGTGTGGTTAGAAATCCTCAGCTGAGTAAATCGATTCGGATCGCCGTTATATCCCCGGAGAGTGGAGACTTGAGCTCCGACCTACAACCTAAGTCAGGATGTGAACCTCATGAATAAAAATGATGTTGTATTGATGAGATGGTGAAATTAGACCAGATGCAAATAGAGTCTATTAATACTTAATCTGGCGTTAAAATATTGAAAGTAAGGACTCACTTTAGTAAGCTATTTCTGCAAAAGTATCTAAGTTGATTCTTGCTAAAGCCTCTCCTTGATTCCCAAATCCAGCATACCCTTGAGAGTCTTTTCTTTAGTCGGGTAAGTCTTGCTGAGTAATTCCGTACTCAGGGTTTTATTCCCTGTTGTTTTTCAGGTCATAGCTTTGTGTTGCTGATGATGGTGTTAAGTGCCGGTGGGCTCGGCCTTCTTATAAATCTAAGTAACCCTTCTATACTTCTTATTGAGGATGGTCTCTTAAGCTAGCATATATTTCAAACTTATACTTTTGTAATCACTCCGATAAAATAATATAAAATTTTTGTAACTTGTAAAATTTGGTAATAAGATTTCCGCTGCAAAAACATTGGTGTGTGTGATTTGTGTTACTTAATCCCGCGGTTCTGGATGTAAGTGGTTTATCCGATGTCCTTGGGGCAATCGGACAGATCCTGTTAAGTTATCTGGTGCACATGCATAGCAGTCTGAGGTCTTTGAGACAAGGACAGGTGCATGTGGGCCAATAACTTGGGAGGTTCTGCCACAGTTAATGAACCTTCTACAATATATCATGCTTGCAATGCTTCATTTACGATTTGTAGAAAGGGTAAGAAGGTAATTGCTAGGAAATTAGGGGCAAGATGCAAGGGAGATAAAACTTGCATTTGGGTCCCCAAGACAATTGTGACTAACCTTGTAGGACCCAACAAGAGTTGGGTACCTAAGACCCAAGCCTAAATTTGCCTTGCAGGTTTATGCATCCGGGGGTTCAAGCTGGATTATCGACAGCGGATGCACAAACCACATGACGGGGGAAAAGAGGATGTTCTCTTCCTACGTCAAGAACAAGGATTCCCAAGATTCAATAATATTCGGTGATGGGAACCAAGGCAAGATAGACCTTGTGCAGCTTGTCAAGCAGGGAAACAGGTGGGAGGCTCTCATCACACCAAAAATGTGATGACCACATCAAGACCCTTGGAGATGCTTCATATGGACCTCTTCGGACCCGTCGCCTATTTAAGTATAGGAGGAAGTAAGTATGGTCTTGTTGTAGTTGATGATTTTTCCCGCTTCACTTGGGTATTCTTTTTGCAGGATAAATCTGAAACCCAAGGGACCCTCAAGCGCCTCCTCAGGAGAGCTCAAAATGAGTTTGAGCTCAAGGTGAAGAAGATAAGAAGCGACAACGGGTCCGAATTCAAGAATCTTCAAGTGGAGGAGTTCCTTGAGGAGGAGGGGATCAAGCACGAGTTCTCCGCTCCCTACACACCTCAGCAAAATGGTGTGGTAGAGAGGAAGAATAGGACGCTCATCGATATGGCGAGGACAATGCTTGGAGAGTTTAAGACCCCCGAGCGTTTTTGGTCGGAAGCTGTGAACACGGCTTGCCACGCCATCAACAGGGTCTATCTTCATCGCCTCCTCAAGAAGACTTCGTATGAGCTGCTAACTGGTAACAAACCCAATGTGTCTTATTTTCGTGTTTTTGGGAGCAAGTGTTATATTCTTGTGAAGAAAGGTAGAACCTCTAAATTTGCTCCCAAAGCTGTAGAAGGGTTTTTATTAGGTTATGACTCAAATACAAAGGCGTATAGGGTCTTCAACAAATCATCGAGTTTGGTTGAAGTCTCTAGCGATGTTGTATTTGATGAGACTAATGGCTCTCCAAGAGAGCAAGTTGTTGATCTTGATGATGTAGATGAAGAAGATGTTCCAACGGCCGTGATACGCACCATGGCGATTGGAGATGTGCGGCCTCAGGAACAATTGGAGCAAGATCAACCGTCTTCCTCAACTATGGTGCATCCCCCAACCCAAGATGACGAACAGGTACCTCAAGTGGAGGCGCATGATCAAGGGGGAGCACAGGATGTTCAAGTTGAAGAGGAAGAAGCACCTCAGGCACCTCCAACCCAAGTTCGAGCAACGATTCAAAGAGATCATCCCGTCAACCAAATATTGGGTGATATTAGCAAGGGAGTAACTACTCGTTCAAGATTAGTTAATTTTTGTGAGCATTACTCCTTCGTCTCTTCTATTGAGCCTTTCAGGGTAGAAGAGGCCTTGCTAGATTCGGACTGGGTGTTGGCCATGCAGGAGGAACTCAACAATTTCAAGCGCAATGAAGTTTGGACACTGGTGCCTCGTCCCAAGCAAAATGTTGTGGGAACCAAATGGGTGTTCCTCAACAAATAGGACAAGCACGGAGTGGTGACGAGGAACAAGGCTCGACTTGTGGCAAAAGGTTATGCCCAAGTCGCAGGTTTGGACTTTGAGGAGACATTTGCTCCTGTGGCTAGGCTAGAATCAATTCGTATTTTGCTAGAATATGCCACTCACCATTCTTTCAGGTTGTACCAAATGGATGTGAAGAGCGCTTTCCTCAACGGGCCGATCAAGGAGGAGGTGTACGTGGAGCAACCCCCTAGCTTCAAGGATGAACGGTACCCTGACCACGTGTGTAAGCTCTCTAAGGCACTCTATGGACTTAAGCAAGCCCCAAGAGCATGGTATGAATGCCTTAGAGACTTTTTAATTGCTAATGCTTTCAAGGTTGGGAAAGCCGATCCAACTCTTTTCACTAAGACTTGCGATGGTGATCTTTTTGTGTGCCAAATTTATGTCGATGACATAATATTTGGGTCTACTAACCAAAATTCTTGTGAAGAGTTTAGCAGGGTGATGACGCAGAAATTTGAGATGTCGATGATGGGAGAGTTGAACTACTTCCTTGGGTTCCAAGTAAAGCAAGTCATGGACGACACTTTCATCTCCCAAATGAAGTACACGCAAGACTTGCTAAAGCGGTTTGGGATGAAGGACTCCAAGCCCGCAAAGACTCCGATGGGAACCGACGGACACACCGACCTCAACAAAGGAGGTAAGTCCATTGATCAAAAAGCATACCGGTCTATGATAGGGTCTTTACTTTATTTGTGTGCTAGTAGACCGGATATTATGCTTAGCGTATGCATGTGTGCTAGATTTCAGTCCGATCCTAAGGAATGTCACTTAGTGGCTGTGAAGCGAATTCTTCGATATTTAGTCGCTACGCCTTGCTTCGGGATCTGGTATCCAAAGGTGTCTAACTTTGACTTGATTGGATATTCAGATTCCGACTATGCTGGATGTAAGGTCGATAGGAAGAGTACATCAGGGACGTGCCAATTCTTAGGAAGGTCCCTGGTGTCGTGGAACTCTAAGAAACAAACTTCCGTTGCTGTTGGGACCAAGCTTCGTCGCCGAAGGTCCTGCAGGAAGAAATAGTTTCGGTTGAAGTTGTCTGTACGTAATGCCGAAGGGTGTTGTCCATGAAGCTTCGGAATTACAAACCGACTTAAAGATAAAATGACCTTTTAGTCCATAAGAGTTTGAGTCGATGTTGTAAACTTTTATGAGGGGTATGATTGTAATTGTTCACAGGCTGTGTCCTGTGCCTATAAATAGTGAACAGTATTCCTATACTGTTCACGCATTCCTGTAATTGCAAAAGCATCATTCGGGAATTATTGCTTGTCAAGGCAAAGGTATAATTATACCTTAAACATAGTATTCAAGATAAATATGTGAATGGTGTCATTTATCTCTAATATACCTATCTTTAATGTTTTACATTTTACATTGTCTTATGTTATTTTCGTCACCTTCGTAATATTATGTTTATATCCTTCGTCCGAAGTTCATTAAACCCTTGAGGAGATAATGCTTCAGCGGACGAAGGGTATTTAATATTTAACGTCTTCGTGTTGCCTTGTTCTTGACTCATAGCATTTGAGAACAAGTCCCCAACATTGGCGCCCACCTCCAGTCAACACACTTCCATTTTTTTGAGCTGATGGCTTCGTTCAACGATAAGGCTGGACCTGCTTCGGCCCCAAAGCTGGTACTCCCGATAACAGGTGGTTCATGCTCAGAGCCAGCCAACAAAAAGCAGAAGAAGGAAGCACAGAGAAGGGTACAACATGTTGGGGTGCAACGACCCTTCATCAAGTCAAGATGGTCTCACATTCCAATTACCTTCTCTCAAGAGGATCTTCAACTCAAGGATTACCCACATAATGATGCTATGGTTATCTCTTGTGTGATCAAAGGATTTCTGGTCCATAATGTTTTGGTTGACACAGGCAGCGCAGCTGATATCATATTTGCTAAAGCTTTCAGACAAATGCAAGAGCCCAAAGACAAGATCCATGATGCTACGCACCCTCTTTGTGGCTTCGGAGGACGACAAATTGTAGCACTTGGGAAGATTACCATGCCAGTAACCTTCGGATTTGTTAACAACACAAGGACTGAGCAAATTGTGTTTGATATTGTTGACATGGAGTATCCTTACAATGCTATCATTGGTCGCGGTACTCTCAATGCCTTTGAAGCAATTCTTCACCCAGCTTACCTCTGCATGAAGATACCTTCGGACCAAGGGCCTATTGCTATTCATGGAAGTCAGGAAGCTGCTAGAAGGGCCAAAGGAAATTGGACAGATTCAAAAGCAATCCATAACATAGTTGGAGCTGAGGCCTGTGAGCAATACAAGTTCAGAAGGGAAAAAGCTGCTTCAGCTGACCAGCCGAAGCCAATGCTTTTATGTGAGGATATAGCAGATCAGAAGGTGCTATTGGGATCTCAATTGTCTGAAGAGCAGGAAAAAACCTTGATAAGGTTTCTGTTAAACAATAAAGATGTTTTTGCTTGGTCAGCTAATGATCTTTGTGGAGTTAACAGGGATGTTATTGAGCATTCGCTCAATGTCGATCCATCCTTTAGACCCAGAAAGCAGAGGCTTCGAAAGATGTCTGATGACAAGGCCGAAGGTGCTCAGAATGAAGTGAAAAGACTTCTCAGTGCCGGAGTTATTAGAGAGGTAAAATACGCAGAATGGTTGGCTAACACTATTATGGTAAAGAAGGCCAATGGTAAATGGAGAATGTGTATTGATTTTACTGACCTCAATAAGGCTTGTCCGAAGGACGAGTTTCCATTACCAAGGATAGATTCCTTAGTCGATGCAGCAGCTTCGTCAGAACTTATGAGTTTGCTGGATTGCTATTCAGGCTATCATCAAATCTGGATGAAGAAGGAGGATGAACCGAAAACCAGCTTTATAACCCCTAGTGGGACATATTGCTACCTTCGGATGCCTGAGGGGCTTAAAAATGCTGGAGGAAGCTTCAGCAGAATGACATCGAAGGTTCTCCATTCTCAGATAGGCAGGAATGTACTAACTTATGTTGATGACATTATTGTAAAAAGCACGAAGCAAGATAACCACATTGCTGATTTACAGGAGACCTTCGCTAATTTTAGACAGGCTGGTCTAAAGATGAATCCAGAAAAATGTGTTTTCGGAGTAAAGAAGGGGAAATTCTTGGTTGCTTAGTTTCAACAAAGGGAATTGAGGCTAATCCAAGTAAAATCGAAGCTATACTTCGAATGGAACCACCAAGTACAAAAAAGGGGGCTCAAAGATTGACGGGAAGGTTGGCATCTCTCAACAGATTCATATCCAGATCAGCAGAGAGAAACTTACCATTCTTCGAAGTACTGAAGTCAGTCGAAGTCTTTTAATGGGGACCAGTCCAGCAGAAAGCCTTCGAGGAGTTGAAGCAATATTTGTCAGATCTAACAACATTAACTCCACCAACGCCAGGGGCTCCTTTGTTATTATATGTGGCAGCTTCGCACTCAGCGGTAAGTGCAACACTTGTCCAGGAGAAGCTTGAAGGCCAAGTTAAGAGGCAGGCCCCAATATATTTCGTATCTGAGGTTCTTAGTTTGTCGAAGAAAAAATATACAGAATTGGAGAAGGTATTGTATGCTGTTTTGATGGCCTCCAGGAAGCTTCGGCATTATTTTCAAGCTTACAACATAATTGTTCCTTCTTCGCAACCTCTGAAGGATATTATGAGGAACCGAGAAGCTACTGGAAGGATTGGAAAATGGGCTGCAGAGCTCAATGAATTTTGTATTGATTATGTTCATAGATCCTCGATTCAGTCCCAGGCGTTAGCAGACTTCATTGCTGACTGGACGCCAGGGGCTCAGGAGGAAGAAACAAATAAAGATGCCGAAGCATGGACAGTGTTTTGCGATGGGTCTTGGGGAACCTTCGGAGCAGGAGCGGCTGCTGTGTTGGTTTCACCTTCCAAAGTTAAAACTTGTTATGCGGCACGACTTGATTTTAGTTGCACAAATAATATCGCTGAATATGAAGCTCTGCTCTTGGGTCTTTGGAAGTTAAAGGCAATGGGAATCAGAAGGGTCATTCTTAAAACTGATTCTCAAGTTATTTCTAGTCATGTTGACAAGAGCTATAAAGCAAGAGACTCGAAGCTTGAAAAGTATCTAGATACAGTCCGAAGGATTGAGGCTTCCTTCGAAGGTTTCTCTGTCAAAAATATTCCTCGTGGAGAAAATGAATACGCTGATCTATTGGCCAAGTCAGCAACCCAGGGGCTGCCTATACCTTCGGAAGTATTTTTCGAAATAATAAAAGCACCTTCGGTCGAGCTTCTTGAAAGAGCAATCCTTAATATATCCCCTGTTTATAGCGAGGATTAGAGAACTGAGATTGTCTCTTTCCTTCAGGGTAATTTTCTTTCAGACGACGAAGCTTATAACAGGAGAATAGAAGCAATAGCTCGACCATATGTCATAATAGAAGGGGAGTTATACAAGCGTGGGGTCTGTTCCCCATTGCTCAAGTGTTTATCCAGATCCGAAGGTATAGAATTAATGAAGGAAATACATGCAGGCCTGTGTGGATCTCACATTGGATCTAGGCCCTTGCTTGGGAAGGTTTTTCGCCAAGGATTTTATTGGCCAAATGCAGCTTCGGATGTAGCGGATATAGTCCAAAAGTGCGAAGGTTGTCAGAAATGTGCAAGAGATCAAAAACAACCTTCGTCTTTAACTCAATTAATACAACCCACTTGGCCGTTGCAGAGGTGGGGCCTTGATTTGCTAGGCCCATTACCACCAGCACAGGGGAACTTAAGATATGTGGTAGTGGCAGTGGAGTATTTTTCCAAATGGATTGAGGCAAAGCCCTTAGCCACAATAACTTCATTTATTATTCAAAAGTTTTTCTGGCAGAACATTGTTTGTTGTTTCTGAGTGCCGAAGGCCATTACTGTGGACAATGGGACACAGTTTGATTCTGAAGCCTTCAGAGAATTTTGTGATCAAATTGGCACGAAGATCCATTTTGCATCAGTTCGACACCCAGAGTCAAATGGACTTGTCGAAAGGGCTAATGGGATCATAATGACAGGAATAATGAAGTCAATCTTCAACCAGCCCAGGGGAAAATGGCCCGACGAGCTAATCAAAGTGGTATGGAGCCATAATACAACCATGTCAAGGTCAACAGGTTTTACGCCCTTTAAACTATTGTTCGGTGACGAAGCAATAACCCCAGAAGAGGCCAAAGCAGGATCAATAAGGATAGTAGCTTCGGCAGAAGGCAAAGACGAAGCTGATTGCTCTGTAGAAAAAGATGCTATTGAAGGGATCAGACTTCAAGCTGTGGAAAACATCAACAAATATCAAGCTGAAACAATAAAATGGTATGACAGAAAAGTCAAGCTGAAGAACATTGAACCAGGACACTTGGTACTTCGAAGAGTAGCCAACCCTGAGACAGCAGGCAAATTACAGCTGAAGTGGGAAGGCCCCTTTTTGGTAGTATCTTCGTCAAGACCCGGCTCCTACAGATTGAAGGATATGGACGGCAACGACATTCCTAGATCATGGAATGCGGATGAGCTTCGATGATATTATGTCTAGCTTGATGTAATTTTTTATATTCTTTTTCGTGGCACCCTTTTCCTTTCCAAAGGGGGAGAAAGGTTTTTAATGGGGCCACAACATGTAATTTTCCTTATTCAATTTTATGAGAGTGATATCCCCCAAAAAATGTAAATGTAAATGCAAAAGGAAAAAGAAAAGGAAACAGGGAGAAGCTCAAAAGTCGTTCCTAAGGGAATGCAGGGCTTACAGCGAAAAATAAGCGCTGATTCCGTCGAAAGTAAAAGGCGAAGAAGCTCCTAAGGGAGGCTTACAGCGAAAAATAAGCGCTGATTCCACTGAAAGTAAAAGGCGAAGAAGCTCCTAAGGGAGGCTTACAACGAAAAATAAGCGCTGATTCCGCTGAAAGTAAAAGGCGAAGAAGCTCCTAAGGGAGGCTTACAGCGAAAAGTCAACGCTGAAGGGCTATGATTATGTATTTTGATATTCATTTGCACAATACATCTCATCATGTCATTTGCATTCATAAACATGCATTTAGACATATATAGAATCATCATTATACCGCACAAAAACACAGATGCTTTGGCGATGAGGAAAAACTTGAAGGAAAATTTTTATGCTTCGTTGTGTACGAAAAGAAGGGAAGGTGTTTTTCGCCTTCGGCTCAAAAGAGAAGTTTCGTCCACAGCAAAGCAGCTTGTACGGAGATAGCAGAAATAAAATATATTACAAGGTATGTACAAATTTACATAAGTTGTTCCATAACTATATTACAAAAGTTTCTCCAGAATTTTTTGCAGGAAAGAATATTATAAACAACTATCAAGCTTCAGGCTAGGCGTCGTCAAACTTCAACTTCGTCATTCTCCAGCTTCGTCATCCTGCGTATATCAAACAGCAAAATAAGAAAGGTGCAAATTTCAAGGAGAAGGTAAAAGTAACAAAAATAAGTTTCTTACCGGCTTAAGATGACTTCGAGCTTCGTCACCCGCCATTTTTCGCCCGCCATTTACCCAGATCTGGGTCATGAATCTATTTCCAATGCTTCGGGCTAGGCTTGGGATATCTATCAGATCTGATGCTGACAAGCTGAAGTTTGGTCTGTTCACAATATTTCCATGTGTGCAGCCAGCCTTCAGAAAAGCGGTGGCCGTGCCCCGAGAAGCTACTAGGGCGCAGAATTCGGCATGCCCACCAATAACTTCGTCAAGGGCATCAACTTCGCCTTCAATATATTCTAACATGCTGGGCAGATTATCAGCTGAAGGTGTAAATTTTACAGAGCTGGCTCCGACAGAATGAAACACATCCTTCAGCCGTTGCACGCATCGGCTGCCGAAGCTTAGGCATTTCTCTTGAAGTTCTTTAAAGGATTTCTGCAAAATTGAATTTTTATCCACCTCAGTTTTCAGCCTTGCTTCGAGATATTTCTTTTCTTGCTCAAATTTTTCTAACTGTTGGAGCAGTTCATTCTTTAAGCTGTTATTCTCAGTTTGGACTTCAGCCAAAGAACCCTCCATAGTCTGAATAACAAAATCTTTCTTTTTCTAATGCACCTTCGTGCTCTTTGACCATCATTTCAAGATCTTGGATGGTGAAATCCTTCTTTTTCAAATCAGCTTCGTAATTTTCAACTTTTTCAGCCAAATTTTGGATGACGACTTTGTTCTTCTCTTCTTCGAGATCTTGTTGCATTTTTAGAACTTTACTTAACAGTATGCTCTGTCGAAACGATCTTCGTTAGAAAACGACCTAAAATAATAATAATAATAATAAAATAACAAAAATATTTGTTACCTTGAAGTTAGCATAAAGCAAGCTTCCGGCGATATGGTGCTGTTGGTAACGGCAGAGGTCCACTTCTAGCTTCAGCAAGCCAATGTTTTTGCAGAGAGTTCTAACAATTTTAGCTTCGCTGCGGTTTCGAAGGCACCTCAGTTTTCCTTCATTAACCCCACCAAATAGTGTAGCCCCTGGCTTATATCCGCAGGCTATGGCACATCTTTTAAGCTCTGCTTTTTCAGTGTCTGTCAGCTCTTGCCCAAGTAGATCTTGAAATTCAAAATCTTCACCCTCCAAAATGTCTTCAGCTTGTTTTTTCCCCTTTTCAGTGCCTGTGCTCGCCGTGGCTACAGCAGATTCTTCCTCAGTCATTTTTAAGAGTATGTTATCAATAACTTCAAGTGTCTCGTCCAGGTTCAGATCTTCTGCGGCTTCAGTTTCAACTCCGGCAGCTTCGGCTGCGCCAGTTTCAGCTTCGAAGGTTTCCGCTCTGGTGGTTTCGGCTGGGGCGCCTTTAGCCTCGGCAGTTTCGGCTGACTGGTCAATAGCAATTCTTGATGCCGGTGTCGGTAGCGGTGTCCCATGAATTATATCTGTTATTTGAATAATCCTTCGTTTTTTCGGCAGTGCAGGACCTTCTTCTGCCGAAGCTGCTTTGTCCTTCTGAAAAAACTTCGTTAGTTCCAACGCCAGCGGACTTAGCTTGATAGGCAAGGGTTCAGTCATTACCTTCATAATATCTTCTACTTCAGCAGCAGAAGGCGTTGCAGGAGTATCTTCTTCTTGAACCAACGTTCTTGGTTCTGGAGATGTAGTTTTCCTTTTTCCTACAGTGGCCACCTTCGGCTCAGGATTCAACTCTTCAGGGCTAAGTTTTTCAGAATCTCCCCTTTTCTTTTTGGTTACCTTGACGACCTCCTCGTCAGCAGCGCTGGAAATTCTTTTTCGCTTTGGGCCTCCGGCATCTCTGCTCAGGCGATCATAATCAGTGTTGGGGTCGTGCTTCGGTGCGCCGAAGGTCTCACACGAAGAAGCAGCTTCGGCTGAAGTCGTCTCCAAGAGATGGCCGAAGGTTCCTTTTCATGGAGCTTCGGCGTTACAAACCGACATAGAGATAGAATGACCTTTTTATCCATAGAGGTCTGAGTCAATGTTGTAAACTTTTGTAAGGGGCATAATTGTAATTTGTCACAGGCTGCGACCTGTGCCTATAAATAGATGAACAGTACCTCTGTACTGTTCACGCGAACCTGTCATTTGCCTTCGCATCGCACTTGTATTTTCGCCTTCCTCAGAACCGAAGGTACATTTGTAATTTGAAATCATTTATATTCGTTCGTGTTAATAAAGATGGAAATGATTCTATTATAACATTTAAATGTTTATTTTATATCTCATGATTTATATGAGTACTTCGTCCCTCGTTATTATGTTTACGAAGGTACGCCTTTTGTAACCTTCGTCCGAAATTCTTTATATCCCGAAAGGATATAAGGTGGTGGAGGACGAAGGACTTTAACATTTAACATTTTCTATGTTGCCTTGTTCTTAACTCTTAGCATTTGAGAACAAGCCCCCAACATTGGCGCCCACCGTGGGTGAACTCACTTCCACTTTTCTGAGCTGATGGCTTCGTTCAACAATCAAGCTGGAGCTGCTTCGGCTTCGAAGCTGGTGCTCCCGATAACAGGCGGTTCTTGCTCAGAGCCGGCTAACAAGAAGCAGAAGAAGGAGGCTCAGAGAAGGGTGCAGCATGTTGGAGTACAGGGACCTTTCATCAAGTCAAAATGGTCCCACGTTCCAATTACTTTCTCTCAGGAAGACCTTCAGCTTAAGGATTATCCTCACAATGATGCCATGGTCATCTCTTGCGTGATCAAAGGATTTTTGGTCCACAATGTCCTAGTTGATACAGGCAGTGCAGCTGACATTATATTTGCTAAAGCCTTCAGACAAATGCAAGAGCCCGAAGACAAGATTCATGATGCTACGCACCCTCTTTGTGGCTTCGGAGGGCGGCAGATTGTAGCACTTGGGAAGATTACCATGCCGGTAACCTTCGGATTTGTTAACAACACAAGGACTGAGCAAATTGTGTTTGATATTGTTGACATGGAGTATCCTTACAATGCTATCATTGGTCGTGGAACTCTTAATGCTTTCGAAGCAATTCTTCACCCAGCTTATCTCTGCATGAAGATACCTTCGGACCAAGGACCTATTGCTATTCATGGAAGCCAGGAAGCTGCTAGAAGGGCCGAAGGAAGCTGGACTGACTCCAAAGCAATCCATAGCATAGATGGAGCTGAAGCTTGTGAACAGTACAAATTCAGGAGGGAGAAGGCAGCTTCAGCGGATCAGCCGAAGCCCATGTTATTGTGTGAAGACATAGCAGAGCAGAAGGTGCTATTGGGCTCGCAATTATCTGAAGACCAGGAGAAAACCTTGATAAGGTTTTTATTCAACAACAAAGATGTTTTTGCATGGTCAGCCAATGATCTCTGTGGAGTGAATCGGGATGTTATTGAACATTCGCTCAATGTTGACCCATCCTTCAGACCCCGAAAGCAGAGGCTTCGGAAAATGTCTGATGACAAGGCTGAAGGGGCTCGCAATGAAGTAAAAAGACTTCTCAGTGCAGGAGTTATCAGAGAAGTGAAGTATCCAGAGTGGCTAGCTAACACTGTTATGGTGAAGAAGGCCAATGGCAAATGGAGAATGTGTATTGATTTCACAGATCTCAACAAGGCTTGTCCGAAGGATGAATTCCCGTTGCCAAGGATAGACTCTTTAGTCGATGCAGCAGCTTCTTCAGAGCTCATGAGTCTCCTAGACTGCTACTCAGGCTATCATCAAATTTGGATGAAGAAGGAAGATGAGCCAAAAACTAGCTTCATAACCCCAAGTGGTACATATTGCTATCTTCGGATGCCTGAGGGGCTCAAAAATGCCGGAGGAAGTTTCAGCCGAATGACAGCGAAGGTTCTCCAGTCTCAGATAGGCAGAAATGTGTTGACTTATGTCGATGACATTATTGTAAAAAGCACGAAGCAGGAAAATCATATTGCTGATCTGCAGGAGACCTTCGCCAGCTTCAGACAAGCTGGTCTGAAGCTGAATCCAGAAAAATGTGTCTTCGGAGTGAAGAAGGGCAAATTTCTTGGATGCTTGGTTTCAACAAAGGGAATCGAAGCTAATCCAAATAAAATCGAAGCTATACTTCGAATGGAGCGACCAACCACAAGAAAGGGGGCCCAAAGATTGACAGGAAGGCTGGCATCTCTCAACAGATTTATATCCAGATCAGCAGAAAGAAACTTACCATTCTTCGAGGTGCTGAAGTCAGCTGAAGTCTTTCAATGGGGCCCAAGTCAACAAAAAGCCTTCGAAGAGCTGAAGCAATACTTAATAGATCTAACAACATTAACTCCACCAACGCCAGGGGCTCCCCTGTTGTTATATGTGGCGGCTTCGCACTCAGCAGTAAGTGCGGCACTTGTCCAGGAGAAGTTTGATGGACAGGTCAAGAAGCAGGTCCCAGTGTATTTTGTATCTGAGGTCCTCAGTGTCTCAAAGAAAAATTATACAGAGCTGGAGAAGGTGTTGTATGCCGTTTTAATGGCATCCAGGAAGCTTCGGCATTATTTTCAGGCATACAATATTATTGTTCCTTCTTCGCAGCCGTTGAAGGATATCATGAGAAATAGAGAAGCTACTGGCCGGATTGGAAAATGGGCTGCGGAGCTCAATGAATTTTACATTGATTATGTGCATAGATCCTCAATCCAGTCTCAAGCATTGGCAGATTTCATTGCCGACTGGACGCCAGGGGCTCAGGACGAAGAAGCAAATAAAGATGCCGAAGTATGGACAGTGTTTTGTGATGGCTCTTGGGGAACCTTCGGAGCAGGTGCAGCTGCTGTGTTGGTCTCACCGTTCAAGGTTAAAACTTGCTATGCAGCAAGACTTGACTTCAGCTGCACAAATAATATAACTGAGTACGAAGCCCTGCTCCTGGGTCTTCGGAAACTAAAGGCAATGGGAATCAGAAGGGCGATTCTTAAAACTGATTCCCAGGTTGTTTCGGGTCATATTGACAAAAGTTGCAAGGCTAAAGACCCGAAGCTTGAAAAATACCTAGACACGGTCCGAAGGATCGAAGCTTCCTTCGAAGGATTTTCTGTTAAGAATATCCCTCGAGGACAAAATGAGCATGCTGATTTGTTAGCCAAGTCTGCAGCACAGGGGCTGCCGCTACCTTCGGATGTGTTCTTCGAAACAATAAAGGCACCTTCAGTGGAGCTACTTGAAAGAGCAGTCCTTAACATTTCTCCTGTTTACAGTGAAGATTGGAGAACTGAAATAATCTCTTACCTTAAGGGTAACTTCCTATCAGATGACGAAGCTTATAATAAAAGGATAGAGGCAAGAGCTCGTCCGTATGTCATGATAGAAGGGGAGTTATACAAGCATGGAGTTTGTGCCCCGCTGCTCAAGTGCTTGTCTAGAACCGAAGGTATAGAGTTAATGAAAGAAATACATGCAGGCCTGTGTGGATCCCACATCGGATCTAGGCCGTTACTTGGAAAAGTTTTCCGCCAAGGGTTTTATTGGCCGAAGGCAGCTTCGGATGCAGCAGAGTTGGTTCAAAAGTGCGAAGGTTGTCAGAAATGTGCGAGAGATCAGAAGCAACCTTCATCTTTGACACAGTTGATACAGCCCGTCTGGCCATTGCAAAGGTGGGGCCTCGACTTGCTGGGTCCATTACCACCGGCTCAAGGGAATCTAAAATATGTTATAGTAGCTGTGGAGTATTTTTCCAAGTGGATTGAGGCGAAGCCATTAGCCACAATAACTTCGGCCACTGTCCAAAAATTTTTCTGGTAGAACATTGTCTGTCGTTTCGGAGTACCGAAGGCCATCACTGTAGATAATGGAACGCAGTTCGACTCCGAAGATTTCAGAAATTTCTGTGATCAAATTGGCACGAAGATCCATTTTGCATCAGTCAGGCATCCAGAGTCGAATGGGCTTGTTGAAAGGGCCAACGGCACCATAATGACAGGAATAATGAAGTTAATCTTCAATCAACCCAGGGGAAAGTGGCCAGATCAGTTGACCAAAGTGGTGTGGAGCCACAATACAACAACATCAAGATCTACAGGCTTTACCCCATTCAAGTTGTTATTTGGTGACGAAGCAATAACCCCGGAAGAAGCCAAAGCTGGATCAATAAGAGTGGTAGCTTCGGCAGAATCAGGTCCCGAAGATACTTGCCTCGTGGAGAAAGATGCCTTAGAAGGGATCAGGCTTCAAGCCGTGGAGAATATCAATAAATACCAGGCTGAAACAGTCAAATGGCGAGATAGAAAGGTCCGGCTAAAAAATATTGAGCCGGGACACTTGGTGCTTCGGAGAGTGGCCAACCCAGATACAGTAGGCAAGCTACAATTGAAATGGGAAGGGCCTTTCTTAGTAGCATCCTCGTCGAGGCCTGGTTCGTACAGATTAAAGGACATGGATGGCAACGAAATTCCAAGATCTTGGAATGCAGATGAGCTTCAGAGATATTATGTATAACTTGATGTAACTTTTTATGTTTTTCTTTTTCTTTTTTCATGGCACCCTTTTCCTTTCTAAAGGGGGAGAAAGGTTTTTAATGGGGCCATCATATGTAATTTCCTTTTTAGTTTTATAAGAGCAAAATCCCCCAAAGAATGTAAATGTAAAAGCTGAGAACGCACCATCGAGTGCCGAAACTGAAAAAAAAGCGAAGAAGCTCCAAAGACGTCCCTAAGGGGATGCAGAGCTCTGATTCCGCCGAAAGTAAAAGGCGAAGAAGCTCCAAAGACGTCCCTAAGGGGATGCAGAGCTTACAGCGAAAAGTCAACGCTGATACCGCCTAAGTAAAAGGCGAAGAAGCTCCAAAGACATTCCTAAGGGAATGCAGAGCTTATACTGCCTAAGTAAAAGGCGAAGAAGCTCCAAAGTCGTTCCTAAGGGAATGCAGAGCTGATGTGTGGTTGTTCCTAAGGAAATAATGGATGAGTGTGGCTTCGGACATACGCTTCGGACATTCATTCGCACATTACATTACATCATGGCATTTGCATACATAAGCATTCATTCATAGCATTTATGTACCAAAGCGGTTGCTTCGGCAAAAAAGAGAAGTGGCTTTTTATGAATCGTTGTGTAAAAGAAAAGCTTCGGCAGAAGGGAGAATTGGCTTTTTATGAATCGTTGTGTAAAAGAAAAGCTTCGGCAGAAGGGAGAATTGGCTTTTTATGAATCGTTGTGTAAAAGAAAAGCTTCGGGAGAAGTGGTATTCTATGCTTCATTGTGTACGAAAAGAAGGGAAGGTGTTTTTTCGCTTTCGGCTCAAAATACTGATTTCGTTCACATCAAAGCACCCTAGTAGAAGGGTAAGAATATACTACAAGGTATGTACAAAGTTCCTTGAGAACAGTTCAATTGTATTTACAAAACTTGTTACAAAAGTATCCTGAGTTTTTTTCCTATAGTACATTTCTACTGATCTTCATTAAGCTTCAGCTTCGGCGACAGCTTCGGCGACATAACTTAAGCATCATCTTCACCTTCGTCATCCTACATAAATCAAGGAATCGTGAGTAAAAATCAAGTGCAAAGGAAAAGGTAAGTACGAAGTATCATTTCTTACTGGTTCAAGATGACTTCGGGCTTCGTCTCCAGCCTTCTCCCGCCCGCCTTTTGTCCATATCATTTTTATAAATCTATTTGAGATGCTTCGGGCGAGGTCAGGTATATCATCCAGGATTGATGGAGATAGGGTGAAGTTGGGCCTGTTGACAATTTTTCCATGCTCGCAGCCGGCCTTCAGGAATGCAGCAGCGGTACCCCGAGAAGCTACCCAGGCACAGAAGTCGCCGTGCCCGGCTATAACTTCGTCAAGTTCTTCGATTTCAGCTTCAATATGATTGAAGGCCTGTGGTAAATTTTCCGCTGAAGGGTTAAATTTCCCACTGCTGGCTCCAACAGAGTAAAATATCTTTTTTAATCGTCCAATACAATTATTGCCAAATTTCAAGCATTTGTCTTGAAGGCTTGTTAACGATTTCTTCAACTCCGAGCTGGTCTGGACTTCGGCTTCAAGCTTCGAATTAAGCTCTAGCTTCTCCTGATCGAATTGTTTTGATTGACTGATAAGCTTCGAATTCAACTCTGATACTTTAGCCTCAGTCTCAGCCAGCAAGCCTTCGGTCGATTGGAGCTCGAAGTCTTTCTTTTCAATGATGGCAGATTGTTCTTTTATCTTGCTTTCTAAGTTTTCAATTATAGCTTCGTGTTTTTTGTCCTCCAAATCTTGCTGCATCTTCAGAGCTTTGCTCAGTAGCATGCTCTGCACAGAAACAACTTACGTTGGTAACATTTTCATTATTAACAGCAATAAAAACCAGAGAAAAGGTTGTTTACCTTGAAGTTGGAGTAAAATAAGCTGCCGACGATATGTTGTCGTCGGTAGCGGCTGATGTCTGTCTCTAGCTTCGGAAAACCGATACTCTTTGATAGAGTACCGATTACCTTAGCTCCAGTTTGGTCTCGAATGCAGCCTAATTTTTCATCGTCCACACCTCCAAATAGGAGAGCTCCTGGTTTGTAGCCACAAGATTTGGCATAGTCCTTAAGTTCTTCCATTTCGGCCTTCGACAGTTTTTGCCCAATTAAATTTTGGAATGTGTAGGCTTCGTCGTCCGAAGTGTCCTCGGCTATTTCTTTCCCCTTCCCAGGCACTGTGGCCATGGTTTTTTCGGCAGCAGTGCCAGCTTCTTCTGCAGCCATGTCTTGCAAGATTTTGTCAATGTCCTCAATGGTAGTTTCTAAGTTTACATCTTCGGCTGTAGCGGCTTCAGCAGCTGCGACCTCCGAAGGTGCGACTTCGACGTTTGTGGTGCCTTCGACAGCTGGTGTTTTCTGAATTGACGCCTTAGGCGGCGTCTTGTCGATAACTTCAGTTACCGCAATAATTCTTTGCCGCTTGGGTTTGCTTATCTTCGTTTGATCCGGCTCGTCCACCTTTTGAAAAAGCTTCGTCAGTTGGAGCCCTAATGGACTTAGCTTCGTGGGCATGGGTTCAGTCATTACCTTTAAAATTTCCTCCACGTCGCTCGTAGAAGGTGGTGTGGGGGTCCCCTCTTCTTCGGATATTTTTCGCTTCGGAGTTGATATTTTTCTTTTCTTGGGAATTTTCTTCTCTGTTGCTGGTCGTTCTTCATCCTTGGTCAGAGTTTCGGCCACTCTTTTTCTTTTGTGGCCCTCGGCACCCTTGTTCAACTGCTCATAGTCTGGGTACTCGAAGCCCAGGGCATCAAGCACTCGGTTCAGCCTTCGCTTCGGTCGGGCGCCGAAGGCCGCTGTTATTAGTTGATCCTCTTTTTTGGAGTAATTCCCCAGGATTTCATTGCACATCACCTCAACTGTGTCTAACCACTCTTTGCAGGGTTTTTTAAAGTACTTCTTAAACTTGAAGTGATAAGGAAGCCGGACAAGCTCCCCCTTCTTCTTCTCTCCCTCCAGCTTCGGCATTTCCCACTCTTTTAGAGTAGGGAAAACTCTGAATGCCAAGAATTCCTGAACTAGATCCCTGGTGCCAATATGTTCTGAAATAATTTCAAATTCACCCAGAGCAGCCCAGGTGGGACCTTCTAGCCTGCCGATGTGGCATCGTGGCCTTGTCTCTCCAAAGATTAAATCCAGAGGGCTTTGTACCAATTTTTCTTTGTCTTCGTCAACTTTTACATAAAACCACTCAGATTTCCAGCCTGCTGGCCATTTGCTTCGGTAGCTGATGACAGGACACTTTGTTGTCTTCCGGTAGGCAAAATTATAGCAACCGAAATTATCATGTAGCCCATCTTTTCTGGCCTTTGTTTGGTAATGTAATTCGTGAACTCGGCAGAAGCTGTCGGCAAACGGTTCCACAGCTTGGCTTCGGAGGGCCCAGATATAAACATTGAGCCTAACAATGGCATTAGGAGTCAATTGATGAAAGTAGATACCAAACCTCTTCAGTATCTCCGCAATAATCTTATGAAGAGGGAATCTCAGCCCAGCCTTTAAAAAGCTCTTGAAGATGACAATCTCGTCCTTCTCTGGCTTCGGGGTGGTTTCTTCCCCCCGAAGCGAAGCAGCTTCTTCTGATCTTCATTAAAAAAACCTGCTTTCACCATCTTCGAAAGGTCAGCCTTTGAAACAGTTGATTTCCCAAAATCCAGGTGACTGGGCTTGCTGGGCATGGCAATACGGTAGTCATCTTCGGGATCAGTCCCTTCAATGTTTTCTTCTTCTCCTTCGGCGGTTGTTGGGTTTGCTGCAGCACTGGGCATTTCTTCCGCAGTCACTAGACCGGAACGCTGCATCGCTTCGGAGATGGGCACAGTGTTCAAACCTTCGGCTTCGTCTCCCTCACGTACAACTTTGGCAGTAGATCGTACTCTCGCCATTTGATTCTGAGTTTGGGGAAGTCAGATACTTTTTTCTTCTTTCTTTTCTCCCGAAGCTCTTCTTTCTGACGAAGCAGACGTCGAGATGGACCTTCGTTCGATTCTGAGAATCAAGCTTCGACTATAGTTCAAAATTTTGGCAGCACAACAGTGCAAATAACAATGAATGCTGTGGTAACTTCACACCTACCCGTCTGTTTATATAGTGCTGCAGGTAAGAAGGCGAAGCGGCAGGATTTTTTACACCAAGCGGGCAGTCACTCGAACTCGCTGTGCAGTGGACCGCAAAGATCAAACAGTAACTCTGCAAGGTGGGCCTGTCACGCGCTCGGAAGCCGGATCGTTTCTCCGCAACGAGCTCAGGGAAGGTGTTTTTTGGACCTTCGGCTTCCCGAAGCTGAAGAGGCTTTTTTCACGGGTCAAGCTCGTTACGAAAAACGATCTAGCACTGCGAAAGGGGCTACTGTTGGGGTCGTGCTTCGGTGCGCCGAAGGTCTCACACGAAGAAGCAGCTTCGGCTGAAGTCGTCTCCAAGAGATGGCCGAAGGTTCCTTTTCATGGAGCTTCGGCGTTACAAACCGACATAGAGATAGAATGACCTTTTTATCCATAGAGGTCTGAGTCAATGTTGTAAACTTTTGTAAGGGGCATAATTGTAATTTGTCACAGGCTGCGACCTGTGCCTATAAATAGATGAACAGTACCTCTGTACTGTTCACGCGAACCTGTCATTTGCCTTCGCATCGCACTTGTATTTTCGCCTTCCTCAGAACCGAAGGTACATTTGTAATTTGAAATCATTTATATTCGTTCGTGTTAATAAAGATGGAAATGATTCTATTATAACATTTAAATGTTTATTTTATATCTCATGATTTATATGAGTACTTCGTCCCTCGTTATTATGTTTACGAAGGTACGCCTTTCGTAACCTTCGTCCGAAATTCTTTATATCCCGAAAGGATATAAGGTGGTGGAGGACGAAGGACTTTAACATTTAACATTTTCTATGTTGCCTTGTTCTTAACTCTTAGCATTTGAGAACAAGCCCCCAACAATCAGCATAGTCAAAACCTATGGCATCGAGCACCCTGTTCAGCCTTCGCTTCGGCCGAGTGCCGAAGGCTGCTGTCATCAGCTGGTCCTCTTTTTTGGAGTAATTTCCAAGGATTTCGTTACTCATTACTTCAATTGTATCAAGCCATTCTTGACAGGGCGTTTTAAAATATTTCTTAAACTTATAATAATAGGGTAGTCGGACAAGCTCCCCTTCTTTCTTTTCTCCTTTAAGCTTCGGCATAGTCCACTCCTTCATAGTCGGAAATACTCTAAAGGCCAGAAATTCCTGCACTAAATCTCTAGTGCCAATCTGTTCTGCAATAATTTTAAATTCAGCCAGCGTGGCCCAAGTTGGACCTTCGGTTGTCATTCTACAATGAGGTCTTGTTTCTCCGAAGATCAGTTCAAGAGGGCTCTGTACTAGCTTCTCTCTATCTTCGTCAACTTTAACATAAAACCATTCTGATTTCTAGCCTGCCGGCCATTTGCTTCGGTAGCTAATCACAGGAAATTTTGTGGTCTTCCGATAAGCAAAATTGTAACAACCAAAATTTTCGTGCAACCCATCCTTTCTAGCCTTAGTCTGGTAATGCAGCTCGTGTACTCGACAGAAGCTGTCGGCAAACGGCTCCACCGCCTGGCTTCGGAGAGCCCAGATATAGACACTAAGCCTGACAATGGCGTTAGGAGTCAGTTGGTGAAAATAGATCCCAAATCTTTGTAGCACATCAGAAATCATTCTATTCAAAGGAAATCTCAACCCAGCCTTTAAAAAACTCTTGAAAATAACTATTTCATCCTTTTTTGGTTTCGGCGTAGTCTCCTCTCCCCCGAAGCGAAGTAGCTTCTTCTCATCTTCTCTGAAATAGCCCGCCTTTACCATTTTCGAGAAATCCGTCTTGGAGATAGTCGACTTCCCGAAGTCCAAATGGCTAGGCTTGCTCGGTACTGCGATATGGTAATCATAGTCAGAATCAGCTTCCTCAATATCTCCTCGTTCTGCTTCGGCAGCAGCTTGTTCTGTTTCGGCAGCAGTTTCGGCAGTAGGGTTTCTTTCCGAAGTCACCAATCCAGATCGCTCAATTGTTTCGGAGATAGGAACAGTCTCTGCACCTTCGACTTCGCGTCCCTCGCGCTCAACTCTAGCAGTAGAGCGCAATCTGGCCATTCAATTTTAAATTTCTTGAAAGATTTCTTGACAACTAAATAACCTTTTCTTCTGACGAAGCTTTTCTTCTGACGAAGCAGGCACCAAATTGGAGCTTCGTCTGAATCTGAGAGTCGGGCTTCGGCTATGGTTAAAAATTTTGGCAGCAAAACAGTGTAATAGCAATGAATGCTGTGGTAACTTTACACCTACCAGTCTGTTTATATAGTGTTGCAGGAAGGAAGGTGAATCGTCGGAAATTTTTACACCAGGCAAACGGTTACTCGCACCCACTGAACGGTGGACCGCAAAAACCAGAATAGTGAACTCGCATGGTGGAAACGCTACGCGCTCGAAAGCTGTATCGTTTCTCGACAACGAGCTCAGGGAAGGTGTTTTTCGGACCTTCGGCTTCCTGAAGCCTGAGAGACTTTTTTTCACGGATCAAGCTCGTTACGAAAAACGATCTAGCACCGCGAAGGGGCTACTGTTGGGACCATGCTTCGTCGCCGAAGGTCCTGCAGGAAGAAACAGTTTCGGTTGAAGTTGTCTGTACGTAATGCCGAAGGGTGTTGTCAATGAAGCTTCGGAATTACAAACCGACTTAAAGATAAAATGACCTTTTAGTCCATAAGAGTTTGAGTCGATGTTGTAAAGTTTTATGAGGGGTATGATTGTAATTGTTCACAGGCTGTGTCCTGTGCCTATAAATAGTGAACAATATTCCTATACTGTTCACGCATTCCTGTAATTGCAAAAGCATCTTTCGGGAATTATTGCTTGTCAAGGCAAAGGTATAATTATACCTTAAACATAGTATTCAAGATAAATATGTGAATGGTGTCATTTATCTCTAATATACCTATCTTTAATGTTTTACATTTTACATTGTCTTATGTTATTCTCGTCACCTTCGTAATATTATGTTTATATCCTTCGTCCGAAGTTCATTAAACCCTTGAGGAGATAATGCTTCAGCGGACGAAGGGTATTTAATATTTAACGTCTTCGTGTTGCCTTGTTCTTGACTCATAGCATTTGAGAACAAGTCCCCAACAGTTGCCCTATCCACCACTGAGGCCGAGTACGTTGCCGCAGGACAATGTTGTGCGCAACTACTTTGGATGAGGCAAACCCTCCGGGACTTTGGCTACAATCTGAGCAAAGTCCCACTCCTATGTGACAATGAGAGTGCTATCCGAATAGCGGAAAATCCTGTTGAGCACAGCCGCACAAAGCACATTGACATCCGGCATCACTTTTTGAGAGACCACCAGCAAAAGGGAGATATCAAAGTGTTTCATGTTAGCACCGAGAACCAGCTAGCCGATATCTTCACTAAGCCTTTAGATTAAAAGACCTTTTGCAGGCTGCGTAGTGAGCTAAATGTCCTGGATTCGCGGAACTTGGATTGATTTATAGCATACATGTGTTTATGCCTTTGATCATGTTCCTTATGCATTATGTTGCTTACTTGTGGTGCTCAAGTTGTACAAACACTCCCTGGACCTCACAAGTCCTTTTTGCAATAGATGCACATATTTAGGGGGAGCTGTGGTACAACTTGACCCTTTGAGACTAACCGTGTGCTTGAGTTTGCTTGTTTTAGTCTCAAAGGAGGTTTGAAAGGGAAAAGGTGGACTTGGACCATGAAAGACTTCCACTGCACTCCGATGAAAGAGTAACTAATTCCAAGTTCATCTCATGTACTCTTATTGCCTTTATGATCTTATTTGAATATTTTGGTGAGGCAATGGGGTTTTAGGGCCAAGTTTGATCTCGTTTTGGTGCTTGATGCCAAAGGGGGAGAAAATAAAGGCCAAAGCAATAGATGGATCAGCTACCACTTGAGAAATTTTGAAAATAGGATATTAGAGCTTTTGGTTTGTCAAAACTCTTTTATTGTCTCTTTTGTCAAAATTTGGCCTCTTGTGGGGAGAAATGTTGATTATGGGAAAAAGGGGGAGTTGTTGAAATCCTTGATCAATTTCCTTTGGAATACCTCTCTTTATGTCTCTACAAGTGAGTTTGACTTAGAGATAGGAATTTGAGTTTGATTTGCAAAAACAAACCAAGTGGTGGCAAAGAGTGATCCATATATGCCAAAATTGATTCAAAACAACTTTTGGCTTTCATTTGCATTGATATCACACTTGTTCTAGTTGCTTTATGTTGTGTTGGCATAAATCACCAAAAAGGGGGAGATTGAAAGGGAAATGTGCCCTTGGGCCATTTCTAAGTATTTTGGTGATTGAGTGCTGTTGGGGTCATGCTTCGTTGCGCCGAAGGTCTTACACGAAGAAGCAGCTTCGGCTGAAGTTGTCCCCAGGAGATGGCCGAAGGTTCCTTTTTATGGAGCTTCGGCGTTACAAACCGACATAGAGATAGAATGACCTTTTTATCCATAGAGGTCTGAGTTAATGTTGTAAACTTTTGTAAAGGGCATAATTGTAATTCGTCACAGGCTGCGACCTGTGTCTATAAATAGATGAACAGTACCCCTGTACTGTTCACGCGAACCTGTCATTTGCCTTCGCATTACACTTGTATTTTCGCCTTCTTCAGGATCGAAGGTACATTTATAATTTGAAGTCATTTATATTCAATCATGATAATAAAAATGGAAATGATTCTATGATAACATTTAAATGTTTATTTTATACCTCATGATTTATATAAATACTTCGTCCCTCGTTATTATGCTCACGAAGGTGCGTCCTTCGTAACCTTCGTCCGAAATTCTTTATATCCTGAAAGGATATAATGTTGTGGAGGACGAAGGACTTTAACACTTAACATTTTCTGTGTTGCCTTGTTCTTAACTCTTAGCATTTGAGAACAAGCCCCCAACATTGGCGCCCACCTCCGGTGAACTCACTTCCACTTTTCTGAGCTGATGGCTTCGTTCAACAATCAAGCTGGAGCTGCTTCGGCTTCGAAGCTGGTGCTCCCAATAACAGGCGGTTCTTGCTCAGAGCCGGCTAACAAGAAGCAGAAGAAGGAGGCTCAGAGAAGAGTGCAGCATGTTGGAGTGCAGGGACCCTTCATCAAGTCAAAATGGTCCCACATTCCAATTACTTTCTCTCAGGAAGACCTTCAGCTTAAGGATTATCCTCACAATGATGCCATGGTTATCTCTTGCGTGATCAAAGGATTTCTGGTCCACAATGTCCTAGTTGATACAGGCAGTGCAGCTGACATTATATTTGCTAAAGCCTTCAGACAAATGCAAGAGCCCGAAGACAAGATTCATGATGCTACGCACCCTCTTTGTGGCTTCGGAGGGCGGCAGATTGTAGCACTTGGGAAGATTACCATGCCGGTAACCTTCGGATTTGTTAACAACACAAGGACTGAGCAAATTGTGTTTGATATTGTTGACATGGAGTATCCTTACAATGCTATCATTGGCCGTGGTACTCTTAATGCCTTCGAAGCAATTCTTCACCCAGCTTATCTCTGCATGAAGATACCTTCGGACCAAGGGCCTATTGCTATTCATGGAAGCCAGGAAGCTGCTAGAAGGGCCGAAGGAAGCTGGACTGACTCCAAAGCAATCCATAACATAGATGGAGCTGAAGCTTGTGAACAGTACAAATTCAGGAGGGAGAAGGCAGCTTCAGCGGATCAGCCGAAGCCCATGTTATTGTGTGAGGACATAGCAGAGCAGAAGGTGCTGTTGGGCTCGCAATTATCTGAAGACCAGGAGAAAACCTTGATAAGGTTTTTATTCAACAACAAAGATGTTTTTGCATGGTCAGCTAATGATCTCTGTGGAGTAAATCGCGATGTTATTGAACATTCGCTCAATGTTGACCCATCCTTCAGACCCCGAAAGCAGAGGCTTCGGAAGATGTCAGATGACAAGGCCGAAGGGGCTCGCAATGAAGTAAAAAGACTCCTCAGTGCAGGAGTTATCAGAGAAGTAAAGTATCCAGAGTGGCTAGCTAACACTGTTATGGTGAAGAAGGCCAATGGTAAGTGGAGAATGTGTATCGATTTCACAGATCTCAACAAGGCTTGTCCGAAGGACGAATTCCCGCTGCCAAGGATAGACTCTTTAGTCGATGCAGCAGCTTCTTCAGAACTCATGAGTCTCCTGGACTGCTACTCAGGCTATCATCAAATCTGGATGAAGAAGGAAGATGAGCCGAAGACTAGCTTCATAACTCCAAGTGGCACATATTGCTATCTTCGGATGCCTGAGGGGCTCAAAAATGCTGGAGGAAGTTTCAGCAGAATGACTGCGAAGGTCCTCCAGTCTCAGATTGGCAGAAATGTGTTGACTTATGTCGATGACATTATTGTAAAAAGCACGAAGCAGGAAAATCATATTGCTGATTTGCAGGAGACCTTCGCCAGTTTCAGGCAAGCTGGTTTGAAGCTGAATCCAGAAAAATGTGTCTTCGGGGTAAAGAAGGGGAAATTTCTTGGATGCTTGGTTTCAAAAAAGGGAATCGAAGCTAATCCAAATAAAATCGAAGCTATACTTCGAATGGAGCCACCAACCATAAGAAAGGGGGCCCAAAGATTGACAGGAAGGCTGGCATCTCTCAACAGATTCATATCCAGATCAGCAGAAAGAAATTTACCCTTCTTCGAGGTGCTGAAGTCAGCGGAAGTCTTTCAATGGGGCCCAAGTCAACAAAAAGCCTTCGAAGAGCTGAAGCAATACTTGATAGATCTAACAACATTAACTCCACCAACGCCAGGGGCTCCTTTGTTGTTATATGTAGCAGCTTCGCACTCGGCAGTAAGTGCAGCACTTGTCCAGGAGAAGCTTGATGGACAAGTCAAGAAGCAGGTTCCAGTATATTTTGTATCTGAAGTCCTTAGTGTATCAAAGAAAAATTATACAGAGCTGGAGAAGGTATTGTATGCCGTTTTAATGGCATCCAGGAAGCTTCGGCATTATTTTCAGGCATACAATATCATTGTTCCTTCTTCACAGCCGTTGAAGGATATAATGAGAAATAGAGAAGCTACTGGACGGATTGGAAAATGGGCTGCAGAGCTCAATGAATTTTACATTGATTATGTGCATAGATCCTCGATCCAGTCTCAAGCATTGGCAGATTTCATTGCCGACTGGACGCCAGGGGCTCAGGATGAAGAAGCAAATAAAGATGCCGAAGTGTGGACAGTCTTTTGTGATGGCTCTTGGGGAACCTTCGGAGCAGGTGCAGCCGCTGTGTTGGTCTCACCATCCAAGGTCAAAACTTGTTATGCAGCAAGACTTGATTTCAGCTGTACAAACAATATTACTGAGTACGAAGCCCTGCTTCTGGGCCTTCGGAAATTAAAGGCAATGGGAATCAGAAGGGCGATACTTAAAACTGATTCCCAGGTTGTTTCGGGTCATGTTGACAAAAGTTGCAAGGCTAAAGATCCGAAGCTTGAAAAATATCTAGACACGGTCCGAAGGATCGAAGCCTCCTTCGAAGGGTTTTCTGTCAAGAATATCCCTCGAGGACAAAATGAGCATGCTGATTTGTTAGCCAAGTCTGCAGCACAGGGGCTGCCGTTACCTTCGGATGTGTTCTTCGAAACAATAAAGGCACCTTCAGTGGAGCTTCTTGAAAGAGCAGTCCTCAACATATCTCCTGTTTACAGCGAAGATTGGAGAACTGAAATCATCTCTTACCTTCAGGGTAACTTCCTATCAGATGACGAAGCTTATAATAAAAGGATGGAGGCAAGAGCTCGTCCGTATGTCATGATAGAAGGGGAGTTATACAAGCATGGAGTTTGCGCTCCGCTGCTCAAGTGCTTATCTAGAACCGAAGGTATAGAGTTGATGAAAGAAATACATGCAGGCCTGTGTGGGTCCCATATTGGATCTAGGCCGTTGCTTGGAAAAGTCTTCCGCCAAGGGTTTTATTGGCCGAAGGCAGCTTCGGATGCAGCGGAGTTAGTTCAAAAGTGCGAAGGTTGTCAGAAATGTGCAAGAGATCAAAAGCAACCTTCGTCTTTGACACAGCTGATACAATCCATCTGGCCATTGCAAAGGTGGGGCCTTGACTTGTTGGGTCCATTACCACCGGCCCAAGGGAATCTAAAATATGTTATAGTAGCTGTGGAGTATTTTTCTAAATGGATTGAGGCGAAGCCATTAGCCACAATAACTTCGGCTACTGTCCAAAAGTTTTTCTGGCAGAATATTGTCTGTCGCTTCGGGGTACCGAAGGCAATCACTGTAGATAATGGAACGCTGTTTGACTCCGAAGCTTTCAGAAATTTCTGTGATCAAATTGGAACGAAGATCCATTTTGCATCAGTCAGGCATCCGGAGTCAAATGGGCTCGTTGAAAGGGCCAACGACATTATAATGACAGGAATAATGAAGTTAATCTTCAATCAACCCAGGGGAAAGTGGCCAGATCAGTTAATCAAAGTGGTGTGGAGCCACAATACAACAACATCAAGGTCTACAGGTTTTACCCCATTCAAATTATTATTCGGTGACGAAGCAATAACTCCGGAAGAAGCTAAAGCTGGGTCAATAAGAGTAGTAGCTTCGGCAGAATCAGGTCCCGAAGATGCTTGCCTTGTGGAAAAAGATGCTTTAGAGGGGATCAGGCTTCAGGCCGTGGAGAATATCAATAAATATCAAGCTGAAACAGTCAAGTGGCGAGATAGAAAGGTCCGGTTAAAAAATATTGAGCCGGGTCACTTGGTGCTTCGGAGAGTAGCCAACCCAGACACAGTGGGCAAGCTACAGTTGAAATGGGAAGGACCTTTCTTAGTAGTATCTTCGTCAAGGCCTGGTTCGTACAGATTGAAGGACATGGATGGCAACGAAATTCCAAGATCTTGGAATGCGGATGAGCTTCGGCGATATTATGTATAACTTGATGTAACTTTTTATGTTTTTCTTTTCTTTTTTCATGGCACCCTTTTCCTTTCTAAAGGGGGAGAAAGGTTTTTAATGGGGCCATCATGTGTAATTTCCTTTTTAGTTTTATAAGAGCAAAATCCCCCAAAAAATGTAAATGTAAAAACTGAGAACGCACCATCGAGTGCCGAAACTGAAAAGGTGAAGAAGCTCCAAAGACGTCCCTAAGGGGATGCAGAGCTCACAGCGAAAAGTCAACGCTGATTCCGCCGAAAGTAAAAGGCGAAGAAGCTCCAAAGACGTTCCTAAGGGAATGCAGAGCTTATACCGCCTAAGTAAAAGGCGAAGAAGCTCCAAAGACGTTCCTAAGGGAATGCAGAGCTTATACCGTCTAAGTAAAAGGCGAAGAAGCTCCAAAGTCGTTCCTAAGGGAATGCAGAGCTGATGTGTGGTTGTTTCTAAGGAAATAATGGCTGAGAGTGTGGCTTCGGACATATGCTTTGGACATTCATTCGCACATTACATTACATCATAGCATTTGCATTCATAAGCATTCATTCATAGCATTTGTGTTCCTAAGTGGTTGCTTCGGCAAAAAGAAGAAGTGGTCTTTTATGCTTCGTGGTGTACAAAAAAGAAAAGCTTCGGCAAAAAGAAGAAGTGGTCTTTTATGCTTCGTTGTGTACGAAAAAGAAAAGCCCCGGCAAAAAGAACTGGTCTTTTATGCTTCGTTGTGTACGAAAAGAAGGGAAGGTGTTTTTTCGCCTTCGGCTCAAAATACTAATTTCGTCCACATCAAAGCGCCTCAATAAAAGGGTAAGAATATATTGCAAGGTATGTACAAAGTTCCTTGAGAACAGTTTAATTGTATTTACAAAAAGTCGTTACAAATTCTCCTGAGTTTTTTCTAGTCTACTCCTACTAATCTTCGTCAGGTTTCCGCTTTGGCGACATATTCTTTAAGTATCATCTTCAGCTTCGTCATCCTACATGAATCAAGGTATCGTGAGTAAAAATCAAGTGTGAAGGAGAAGGTAAGTACAAAGTATGATTTCTTACTGGTTCAAGATGACTTCGAGCTTCGTCTCCAGCTTTCTCTCGCCCGCCTTTTGTCCATATCATTTTTATGAATCTATTTGAGATGCTTCGGGCAAGGTCAGGAATATCATCTAGAATGGATGGAGAGAGAGTGAAGTTCGGCCTGTTGACGATTTTTCCATGCTCACAGCCGGTTTTCAGGAACGCTGCAGCGGTGCCTCGAGAAGCTACCCAGGCACAGAAGTCACCGTGCCCGGCTATAACTTCGTCAAGCTCTTCAATTTCAGCTTCAATATGATCGAAGGCTTTTGGCAAATCTTCAGCTGAAGGGTTAAACTTCCCGCTGCTGGCTCCAACTGAGTAAAAAACCTTTTTTAATTGTTCAATACAGTTATTGCTAAATTTCAAGCACTTGTCTTGAAGGCTTGTTAATGATTTCTTCAAGTCTGAGTTGGTCTGGACTTCGGCTTCAAGTTTCGAATTAAGCTCTAGCTTCTCCTGTTCAAATTGTTTTGACTGGCGGATAAGCTTCGAATTCAATTCTGATACTTTAGCTTCAGTCTCTGCCAGCAAGCCTTCAGTTGATTGGAGTTCAAAGTCTTTCTTCTCAATAATGGCCGACTGCTCTTTTATCTTGCTCTCTAGATTTTCGATTATAGCTTCGTGTTTTTTATCTTCTAGATCTTGTTGCATCTTCAGAGCTTTGCTCAGTAGCATGTGATAGTCGCCTAGAGGGGGGGTGAATAGGGCGAAACTGAAATTTACAAAAATACTCACAACTACAAGCCGGGTTAGCGTTAGTAATAAAGAAACGAGTCCGCGAGAGAGGGCGCAAAACAAACCGCAAGCAAATAAGAGTGTGACACAAGGATTTGTTTTACCGAGGTTCGGTTCTCGCAAACCTACTCCCCGTTGAGGAGGCCACAAAGGCCGGGTCTCTTTCAACCCTTCCCTCTCTCAAACGATCCCACGGATCGAGTGAGCTTTCTCTTCTTCTCAATCAACCGGGAATAAAACTTCCCCGCAAGGGCCACCACACAATCGGTGCCTCTTGCCTTGGTTACAATTGAGTGATGATCTCAAGAACAAGTGAGAAAGAAAGAAAGCAATCCAAGCGCAAGAGCTCAAAAGAACACGACAAATCTCTCTCGCTAGTCACTAAGGGTTTGAGTGGAATTGGAGAGGATTTGATCTCTTTGTATGTGTCTAGAATTGAATGCCTAGCTCTTGTAAGTGGTTGAGAGTTGGAAAACTTGGATGGCAATGAATGTGGGGTGGTTGGGGTATTTATAGCCCCAACCACCAAAAGTGACCGTTGCTGGAAACCCTCTGTTCGATGGCGCACCGGACAGTCCGGTGCACACCGGACAGTCCGGTGCCCCTGCCACGTCACCAGTGCCGTTGGATTCTGACCGTTGGAGCTTCTGACTTGTGGGCCCTCCTAGGTGTCCGGTGCACACCGGACATGTACTGTTTGATGTCCGGTGCACCGGCATGGGCGTACCTGACGACTGCGCGCGCTGCGCGCGCATTTAATGCACCGCAGGGAGCCGTTGGCGCCGCAGAGAGCCGTTGCTCCGCTGGTACACCGGACAGTCCGGTGCACACCGGACAGTCCGGTGAATTTTAGCGGAGCGGCTGTCGAGCAAACCCGAGGCTGGCGAGTTCCGGAGGCCGCGTTTCCTTGGAGCACCGGACATGTCCGGTGCACACCGGACAGTCCGGTGAATTATAGCGCGTCGACCTCCTAGAAATCCCGAGGGCGAAGAGTTTGAAGTCGAAGTCCTCTAGCCGCACCGGACAGTCCGGTGCACACCGGACAGTCCGGTGCCTCCGGCCAGAGGAGCCCTCGGTTGCCTTGCTGCTCTGTTGCTGAATCCAACACATGGTCCTTTTATTGGCTGATTGTGAACCTTTTGCACCTGTATAACTTATGCACTAGAGTAAACTAGTTAGTCCAATGTTTGTGTTGGGCAATTCAACCACCAAAATTATTTAGGAGCTAGGTCTAAGCCTAATTCCCTTTCAATCTCCCCCTTTTTGGTGATTGATGCCAACACAAACCAAAGCAAATATAGAAGTGCATAATTGAACTAGTTTACATAATGTAAGTGCAAAGGTTGCTTGGAATTGAGCCAATACAAACTTATATGATGCGCATGGATGGTTTCTTTGTTTTTGACATATTGGACCATATTTGCACCACGAGTTTTGTTTTTGCAAATTCTTTTGTAAATTCTTTTCAAAGTACTTTTGCAAGATAGTCAAAGGTAAATGAAAAAGATTTTGCAAAGCATTTTCAAGATATGGAATTTTCTCCCCCTGTTTCAAATGCTTTTCCTTCGACTAAACAAAACTCCCCCTCAAATAAGGTCTCCTCTTAGTGTTCAAGAGGGTTTTCCATCAATTTCGAAAATACTACTTGCTCCCCTTTTAGAACACAAAGAGATACCAATTTTGAAATTTATCATTGAAAATCATCAAATTTATAAATTAGGTGGTGGTGCGGTCCTTTTGTGCGGTCCTTTTGCTTTGGGCTCATATTTTCTCCCCCTTTGGCATGAATCGCCAAAAACGGAATCATTAGAGCCCAATGAAGTACATTCTCCCCCTTTGGTCATGAAATAAATGAGTGAAGGTTATACCAACGTTGGAGAGATGAATCGGAGCGACGGCGAAGGATGAGTAGTAGAACGGAGTGGAAGCCTTTGTCTTCGCCGAAGACTCCAATTCCCTTTCAATACACCTATGACTTGGTTAAAATACACTTGAAAACACATTAGTCATAGCATATATAAAAGAGACATGATCAAAGGTATATTCATGTGCTATGCGTGCAAGACTAGCAAAAGAAATTCCTAGAATCAAGAATATTAAGCTCATGCCTAAGTCGGGTAAAAGATTGTTCATCAAGTGGTTTGGTAAAGATATCGGCTAATTGATCTTTAGTATTAATATAAGAAATCTCGATATCCCCCTTTTGTTGGTGATCCCGAAGAAAATGATACCGAATGGCTATGTGCTTAGTGCGGCTGTGCTCGACGGGATTGTCGGCCATTTTGATTGCACTCTCATTGTCACATAGCAAAGGGACTTTGGTTAATTTGTAACCGTAGTCCCGCAGGGTTTGCCTCATCCAAAGCAATTGCGCGCAACAATGGCCTGCGGCAATATACTCGGCTTCAGCGGTAGAAAGAGCGACCGAATTTTGCTTCTTTGAAGCCCAAGACACCAGGGATCTTCCCAAGAACTGACAAGTCCCCGATGTGCTCTTCCTGTTAATCCTACACCCCGCCCAATCGGCATCCGAATAACCAATCAAATCAAAAGTGGATCCCCGAGGGTACCAAAGCCCAAACTTAGGAGTAAAAGCCAAATATCTCAAGATTCGTTTTACGGCCGTAAGGTGTGATTCCTTAGGGTCGGCTTGGAATCTTGCACACATGCAAACGGAAAGCATAATGTCCGGTCGAGATGCACATAAATAAAGCAATGATCCAATCATCGACCGGTATACCTTTTGATCCACGGACTTACCTCCCGTGTCGAGGTCGAGATGCCCATTGGTTCCCATGGGTGTCTTGATGGGCTTGGCATCCTTCATTCCAAACTTGCTTAGGATATCTTGAGTATACTTCGTTTGGCTAATGAAGGTGCCCTCTTGGAGTTGCTTCACTTGGAATCCTAGGAAATACTTCAACTCCCCCATCATCGACATCTCGAATTTCTGTGTCATGATCCTACTAAATTCTTCACATGTAGATTTGTTAGTAGACCCAAATATAATATCATCAACATAAATTTGGCATACAAACAAATCATTGTCAAGAGTTTTAGTGAACAAAGTAGGATCGGCTTTGCCGACTTTGAAGCCATTTGCAATGAGGAAATCTCTAAGGCATTCATACCATGCTCTTGGGGCTTGCTTGAGCCCATAAAGCGCCTTTGAGAGCCTATAAACATGGTTAGGATACTCACTGTCTTCAAAGCCGGGAGGTTGCTCAACATAGACCTCCTCCTTGATTGGTCCATTTAGGAAGGCACTCTTCACGTCCATTTGGTAGAGCTTGAAGCCATGGTAAGTAGCATAGGCTAACAATATACGAATTGACTCAAGCCTAGCTACGGGTGCATAGGTTTCACCAAAATCCAAACCTTCGACTTGTGAATACCCCTTGGCCACGAGTCGAGCTTTGTTCCTAGTCACCACACCATGCTCGTCTTGCTTGTTGCGGAAGACCCACTTGGTTCCTACAACATTTTGGTTAGGACGTGGAACTAAGTGCCATACCTCATTCCTTGTGAAATTGTTGAGCTCCTCTTGCATCGCCATCACCCAATCCGAATCTTGTAGTGCTTCCTCTACCCTGGTTGGCTCAATAGAGGAAACAAACGAGTAATGTTCACAAAAATGAGCAACACGAGATCGAGTAGTTACCCCCTTATGAATGTCGCCGAGGATGGTGTCGACGGGGTGATCTCGTTGTATTGCTTGGTGGACTCTTGGGTGAGGCGGCTTTGGTTGTTCATCCTCCTTGTCTTCATCATTTGAATCTCCCCCTTGATCGTTGCCGTCATTTTGAGGTGGCTCATCTTCTTGATTTTCTTGTTCAACATCTTGAGCCTCATCCTCAACTTGAGTTGGTGGAGATGCTTGCATGGAGGAGGATGGTTGATCTTGTGCATTTGGAGGCTCTTCGGATTCCTTAGGACACACGTCCCCGATGGACATGTTCCTTAGCGCTATGCATGGAGCCTGTTCTTCACCTACATCATCAAGATCAACTTGCTCTACTTGAGAGCCGTTAGACTCATCAAACACAACGTCACAAGAAACTTCAACAAGTCCTGAGGACTTGTTAAAGACTCTATATGCCCTTGTGTTTGAGTCATATCCTAGTAAAAAGCCTTCTACAGTTTTAGGAGCAAATTTAGATTTTCTACCTCTTTTAACAAGTATAAAACATTTGCTACCAAAAACTCTAAAATATGAAATATTGGGCTTTTTACCGGTTAGGAGTTCATAAGATGTCTTCTTGAGGATTCGGTGAAGATATAACCGGTTGATGGCGTAGCAGGCGGTGTTGACCGCCTCGGCCCAAAACCGATCCGGTGTCTTGTACTCATCAAGCATGGTTCTTGCCATGTCCAATAGAGTTCGATTCTTCCTCTCCACTACACCATTTTGTTGTGGAGTGTAGGGAGAAGAGAACTCATGCTTGATGCCCTCCTCCTCAAGAAAACCTTCAATTTGAGCGTTTTTGAACTCCGTTCCATTGTCGCTTCTAATTTTCTTGATCCTTAAGCCGAACTCATTTTGAGCTCGTCTCAAGAATCCCTTTAAGGTCTCTTGGGTTTGTGATTTTTCCTGCAAAAAGAATACCCAAGTGAAGCGAGAATAGTCATCCACAATTACAAGGCAATACTTACTACCGCCGATGCTTATGTAAGCGATCGGGCCGAACAAATCCATGTGAAGGAGCTCCAGTGGCCTGTCGGTAGTCATGATGTTTTTGTGTGGATGATGGACACCAACTTGCTTCCCGGCTTGGCAAGCGCTACAAATCCTGTCTTTCTCAAAATGAACATCGGTTAGTCCCAAAATGTGTTCTCCCTTTAGAAGTTTGTGAAGATTCTTCATTCCAACATGGGCTAGTCGACGGTGCCATAGCCAACCCAAGTTAGTCTTAGCAATTAAGCATGTGTCGAGTTCAGCTCTTTCAAAATCTACTAAGTATAGCTGACCCTCTAACACACCCTTAAATGCTATTGAATCATCACTCCTTCTAAAGACAGTAACACCTGTATCAGTAAAAAGACAGTTGTAGCCCATTTGACATAATTGGGATACGGAAAGCAAATTGTAATCTAAGGAATCTACAAGAAAAACATTGGAAATAGTATGGTCAGGAGATATAGCAATTTTACCCAAACCTTTGACCAAACCTTGATTTCCATCCCCGAATGTGATAGCTCGTTGGGGATCTTGGTTTTTCTCATAAGAGGAGAACATCCTTTTCTCCCCGGTCATGTGGTTTGTGCACCCGCTGTCGAGTATCCAACTTGTGCCCCCGGATGCATAAACCTACAAAACAAGTTTAGTTCTTTGTTTTAGGTACCCAAACGGTTTTGGGTCCTTTGGCATTAGATACAAGAACTTTGGGTACCCAAACACAAGTCTTGGAGCCCTTGTGTTTGCCCCCAACAATTTTGGCAACTACCTTGCCAGATTTGCTAGTCAACACATAAGATGCATCAAAAGTTTTAAATGAAATGGCATGATCATTTGATGCATTAACAGTTTTCTTTCTAGGCAACTTGGCATGGGTTGGTTGCCTAGATCTAGATGTCTCACCCTTATACATAAAAGCATAATTAGGGCCAGAGTGAGACTTCCTAGAATGAATTTTCTTAATTTTACTCTCAGGATACCCGGCAGGGTACAAAATGTAACCCTCGTTATCCTGAGGCATGGGAGCCTTGCCCTTAACAAAGTTAGACAAGTTCTTAGGAGGGGCATTAATTTTGATATTGTCTCCCCTTTGGAAGCCAATGCCGTCCTTAATGCCCGGGCGTCTCCCATTATAGAGCATGCTTCTAGCAAGTTTAAATTTTTCGTTTTCTAAGTCATGCTCTCTAATCTTAGCATTAAGTTGTGCTATGTGATCATTTTGTTTCTTAATTAAAGCTAGGTGATCATGGATAGCATCAACATTAATATCTCTACATCTAGTACAAATGGAAATATGCTTAACATTAGATGTAGAGGGTTTGCAAGATTTTAGTTCAACAACCTTAGCATGCAACAAATCATTATTAGCTCTAAGGTCGGAAATAGTAGCATTGCAAACATCAAAATCCTTAGCCTTAGCAATTAATTTCTCATTCTCATTCCTAAGGCTAGCAACAGAAGCATTCAATTCATCAATCCTAGCAAGCAACTCAACATTATCATTTCTAGGATCAATGCAAACATGAGAATCAACCTTAGCTAACAAATTTGCATTTTCATTTCTAAGGTTGTCTAAAGTCTCATGGCAAATACTTAGCTCACTAGACAATTTTTCACATTTTTCTCTTTCTAGAGCATAAGCATTTTTAACCTTAACATGCTTTTTATTTTCTTTAATAAGGAAGTCCTCTTGAGAATCCAAGAGATCATCCTTCTCATGTATAGCACTAATCAACTCATTTAATTTTTCTTTTTGTTCCATGTTAAGGTTGGCAAAAAGAATACGCAAATTATCCTCTTCATTTTTATCATCATCCTCATCACTAGATGTTTCATATTTAGTGGAGGACTTTGATTTTACCTTCTTTTTGCCGTCCTTGGCCATGAGGCACTTGTGGCTGACGTTGGGGAAGAGGAGGCCCTTGGTGACGGCGATGTTGGCGGCGTCCTCGTCGTCGGAGGAGTCGCTTGAGCTTTCGTCGGAGTCCCACTCCCGACAAACATGGGCATCGCCGCCCTTCTTCTTGTAGTACTTCTTCTTCTCCTTCCTCTTGCCCTTCTTGTCGTTGTCCCTGTCACTATCACTTGATAATGGACATTTAGCAATAAAGTGACCGGGCTTACCACATTTGTAGCAAACCTTCTTGGAACGGGATTTGTAATCCTTCCCCTTCCGTTGCTTGAGGATTTGCCGAAAACTCTTGATGATTAGGGCCATCTCCTCGTTGTCGAGCTTGGAGGCGTCAATTGGTTGTCTACTTGGTGTAGACTCCTCCTTCTTCTCCTCCGTTGCCTTGAAGGCCACGGGTTGCGCCTCGGATGTGGAAGGCTCGTCAAGCTCGTTGATCTTCTTGGAGCCCTTAATCATGCATTCAAAACTAACAAAATTCCCGATAACTTCCTCGGGGGTCATTTGTGTATATCTAGGATTGCCACGAATTAATTGAACTTGTGTGGGGTTAAGGAAAATAAGGGCTCTTAGAATAACCTTAACCACTTCGTGGTCATCCCATTTTGCGCTCCCGAGGTTGCGCACTTGGTTCACCAAGGTCTTGAGTCGGTTGTACATGTCTTGTGGCTCCTCCCCTTGGCGAAGACGGAAGCGACCGAGCTCCCCCTCGATCGTTTCCCGCTTGGTGATTTTGGTGAGTTCATCACCCTCGTGCGCTGTCTTGAGTAGATCCCAAATCTCCTTGGCGTTCTTCAACCCTTGTACTTTGTTGTATTCCTCCTTGCTTAGGGAGGCAAGAAGGATGGTTGCGGCTTGAGAGTTGAAGTGCTCGATTTGGGCTACTTCGTCCGTGTCATAATCCTCATCCCCTACGGATGGTACCTGTACACCAAACTCAACAACATCCCATATACTTTTGTGGAGAGAGGTTAGATGAAATTGCATTAAATTACTCCACATAGCATAATCTTCACCATTAAAAGTTGGTGGTTTGCCTAATGGGACGGAAAGTAAAGGTGTATGTTTAGGAATGCGAGGGTAGCGTAGGGGAATCTTACTATACTTCTTACGCTCTTGGCGTTTAGAAGTAACGGATGCCGCGTCGGAGCCGGAGGTAGATGTCGATGAGGTGTCGGTCTCGTAGAAGATCACCTTCCTCATCCTTTTGTGCTTGTCCCCACTCCGATGCGGCTTGTGAGAAGAAGACTTTTCCTTCTTCTCCTTGTGGTGAGAAGAGGAAGACCTTTTCTCCTTCCGCTTGGAGGAGATCTTCTTCTTCTCCCTTCTCTTGGTGCGGGACTCTTCCGATGAAGTGCTCCCTTGGCTTGTAGTGGGCTTGTCGCCGGTCTCCATCTCCTTCTTGGCGGGTTCTCCCGACATCACTTCGAGCGGTTAGGCTCTAATGAAGTACCGGGCTTTGATACCAATTGATAGTCGCCTAGAGGGGGGGTGAATAGGGCGAAACTGAAATTTACAAAAATACTCACAACTACAAGCCGGGTTAGCGTTAGTAATAAAGAAACGAGTCCGCGAGAGAGGGCGCAAAACAAACCGCAAGCAAATAAGAGTGTGACACAAGGATTTGTTTTACCGAGGTTCGGTTCTCGCAAACCTACTCCCCGTTGAGGAGGCCACAAAGGCCGGGTCTCTTTCAACCCTTCCCTCTCTCAAACGATCCCACGGATCGAGTGAGCTTTCTCTTCTTCTCAATCAACCGGGAATAAAACTTCCCCGCAAGGGCCACCACACAATCGGTGCCTCTTGCCTTGGTTACAATTGAGTGATGATCTCAAGAACAAGTGAGAAAGAAAGAAAGCAATCCAAGCGCAAGAGCTCAAAAGAACACGGCAAATCTCTCTCGCTAGTCACTAAGGGTTTGAGTGGAATTGGAGAGGATTTGATCTCTTTGTATGTGTCTAGAATTGAATGCCTAGCTCTTGTAAGTGGTTGAGAGTTGGAAAACTTGGATGGCAATGAATGTGGGGTGGTTGGGGTATTTATAGCCCCAACCACCAAAAGTGACCGTTGCTGGAAACCCTCTGTTCGATGGCGCACCGGACAGTCCGGTGCACACCGGACAGTCCGGTGCCCCTGCCACGTCACCAGTGCCGTTGGATTCTGACCGTTGGAGCTTCTGACTTGTGGGCCCTCCTAGGTGTCCGGTGCACACCGGACATGTACTGTTTGATGTCCGGTGCACCGGCATGGGCGTACCTGACGACTGCGCGCGCTGCGCGCGCATTTAATGCACCGCAGGGAGCCGTTGGCGCCGCAGAGAGCCGTTGCTCCGCTGGTACACCGGACAGTCCGGTGCACACCGGACAGTCCGGTGAATTTTAGCGGAGCGGCTGTCGAGCAAACCCGAGGCTGGCGAGTTCCGGAGGCCGCGTTTCCTTGGAGCACCGGACATGTCCGGTGCACACCGGACAGTCCGGTGAATTATAGCGCGTCGACCTCCTAGAAATCCCGAGGGCGAAGAGTTTGAAGTCGAAGTCCTCTAGCCGCACCGGACAGTCCGGTGCACACCGGACAGTCCGGTGCCTCCGGCCAGAGGAGCCCTCGGTTGCCTTGCTGCTCTGTTGCTGAATCCAACACATGGTCCTTTTATTGGCTGATTGTGAACCTTTTGCACCTGTATAACTTATGCACTAGAGTAAACTAGTTAGTCCAATGTTTGTGTTGGGCAATTCAACCACCAAAATTATTTAGGAGCTAGGTCTAAGCCTAATTCCCTTTCAGCATGCTCTGCAAATAAACAACCTTCGTCAGGAACATTTTCATTATTAAAAGCAATAAAAACCAGGGAAAAGGTTGATTACCTTGAAATTGGAATAAAATAAGCTGCCGACGATATGTTGTCGTCGGTAGCGGCTAATATCTGTTTCTAGCTTCGGAAAACCGATACTCTTTGATAGAGTACCGATAACCTTAGCCCCAGTTTGATCACGAATGCAGCCCAACTTTTCATCATCAATGCCTCCAAATAGAAGAGCTCCTGGCTTGTATCCGCAAGATTTGGCATAATCCTTAAGCTCTTCTATTTCGGCCTTCGACAGTTTTTGCCCAACTAAATTTTGAAATGTATAGGCTTCGTCGTCCGAAGTGTCTTCGGCTATTTCTTTCCCCTTCCCAGGCACTGTGGCCATGGTTTCTTCAGCAGCGGTGGCAGCTTCTTCTGCAGCCATGTCTTGCAAAATTTTGTTGATGTCCTCAATGGTAGTTTCTAAGTTCACATCTTCGGCTGTAGCGGCTTCGGTAGCCGCGACCTCCGAAGGTGCGACTTCGACGTTTGTTGTACCTTCAACAGCTGGTGTTTTCTGAATTGACGCCCTCGGTGGCGTCTTGTTGATAACTTCAGTCACTGCAATAATTCTTTGTCTTTTTGTTTTTGTTATCTTCTTCGATTTTTCGGGTTCCTCCACCTTTCGAAAAAGCTTCGTCAGTTGAGGCCTTAATGGACTTAGCTTCGTGGGCAGGGTTTCAGTCATTACCTTTAAGATTTCCTCCACGTCGCTGGTAGAAGGTGATGCGGGGGTCTCCTCTTCATCAGATAATTTTCGCTTTGGAGTTGATATTTTCCTCTTCTTGGGAATTTTCTTCTCTGTTGGTGGTTTTTCTTCATCCCTGTTCAAGGTTTCGGCCACTCTTTTCCTTTTTTGGCCCTCAGCACCCTTGTTCAGCCGTTCATAGTCAGGGTACTCGAAGCCCAGGGCATCAAGCACTCGGTTCAGCCTTCGCTTCGGACGAGTGCCGAAGGCCGCGGTCATCAGTTGATCTTCTTTTTTGGAATAATTCCCAAGAATTTCATTGCACATCACCTCAACTGTGTCCAGCCATTCTTGGCAGGGCTTCTTAAAGTATTTCTTGAATTTGAAGTGATAAGGAAGCCGGACAAGTTCCCCCTTCTTCTTCTCTCCCTCTAGCTTTGGCATTTCCCATTCTTTTAGAGTAGGGAAGACTCTGAACGCCAAGAATTCTTGGACCAGATCCCTGGTACCGATATGCTCTGAAATAATTTCAAACTCACCCAGTGCAGCCCAGGTGGGACCCTCCAATTTCATGTGGCATCGCGGCCTTGTTTCTCCGAAGATTAAATCAAGAGGGCTTTGTACCAATTTTTCTTCGTCTTCGTCAACTTTCACATAAAACCACTCAGATTTCCAGCCTGCTGGCCATTTGCTTCGGTAGCTGATAACAGGACACTTTGTTGTCTTCCGGTAGGCAAAATTGTAGCAACCGAAGTTATCATGTAGCCCATCTTTTCTGGCCTTTGTTTGGTAATGTAACTCATGAACTCGACAGAAACTGTCGGCAAACGGTTCCACAGCTTGGCTTCGAAGGGCCCAGATATAGACATTAAGCCTAACGATAGCGTTAGGAGTCAATTGATGAAAGTAAATACCAAACTTTTTCAGTACATCTGCAATGATTCCATGAAGAGGGAATCTCAGCCCAGCCTCTAAGAAACTCTTGAAAATGACAATCTCGTCCTTCTCTGGCTTCGGGGTAGTTTCTTCTCCCCCGAAGCGAAGTAGCTTCTTCTGATTTTCACTGAAATATCCTGCTTTCACCATCTTGGAAAGATCAGCCTTTGAAACAGTCGACTTTCCGAAATCTAGGTGACTGGGCTTGCTGGGCATGGCAATGCGATAGTCATCTTCGGGATCAGTTTCTTCAATGTTCTCCTCTTCTCCTTCGGCAGTTGTCGGGATTGCTTCAGCAGCGGGCATTTCCTCCGCAATCACTAGTCCAGAACGCTGCATTGCTTCGGAGATGGGCACAGTATTCGAACCTTCGGCTTCATCTCCTTCACGTTCAACTCTGGCAGTAGATCGCACTCTGGCCATATGATTCTGAGTTTGGGGAAGTTAGATACTTTTTTCTTTTTCCTTTTCTCCCAAAGCTTTTCTTTCTGACGAAGCAGGCTTCGAGACAGACCTTCGTTCGATTCTGAGAATCAAGCTTAGGCTACAGTTAAAAATTTTGGCAGCAAAACAGTGCAAATAGCAATGAATGCTGTGGTAACTTCACACCTACCCGTCTGTTTATATAGTGCTGCAGGTAAGAAGGCGAAGCGGCAGGATTTTTACACCAGGCGGGCAGTAACTTGTACTCGCTGCGCAGTGGACCGCAAAGATCAAACAGTAACTCTGCAAGGTGGGTCCGACACGAGCTCGGAAATTGAATCGTTTCTCGGCAACGAGCTCAGGGAAGGTGTTTTTTGGACCTTCGGCTTCCCGAAGCTTGAGAGGTTTTTTTTTTCACGGATCAAGCTCGTTACGAAAAACGATCTAGCGCCGCGAAAGGGGCTACTGTTGGGGTCATGCTTCGTTGCGCCGAAGGTCTTACACGAAGAAGCAGCTTCGGCTGAAGTTGTCCCCAGGAGATGGCCGAAGGTTCCTTTTTATGGAGCTTCGGCGTTACAAACCGACATAGAGATAGAATGACCTTTTTATCCATAGAGGTCTGAGTTAATGTTGTAAACTTTTGTAAAGGGCATAATTGTAATTCTTCACAGGCTGCGACCTGTGTCTATAAATAGATGAACAGTACCCCTGTACTGTTCACGCGAACCTGTCATTTGCCTTCGCATTACACTTGTATTTTCGCCTTCTTCAGGATCGAAGGTACTTTTATAATTTGAAGTCATTTATATTCAATCATGATAATAAAAATGGAAATGATTCTATGATAACATTTAAATGTTTATTTTATACCTCATGATTTATATAAATACTTCGTCCCTCGTTATTATGCTCACGAAGGTGCGTCCTTCGTAACCTTCGTCCGAAATTCTTTATATCCTGAAATGATATAATGTTGTGGAGGACGAAGGACTTTAACACTTAACATTTTCTGTGTTGCCTTGTTCTTAACTCTTAGCATTTGAGAACAAGCCCCCAACAAGTGCCAACGCAAGTACTTTTGTGTTGATATATGCAATGTGGTGGACAAAGTACAAATCATGTCAAAAGGTATGCTTCTAGACTTAGTACATTGTTTTATGGACTAATGTATTGTGTCTAAGTGCTGGAAACAGGAGAAGTTGAATTGGAAATGAGATGGCTTTGTTCAGCCAAGGTCTGCTCAGTCTGGGTGCACCGGACTGTCCAGTGGTGCACCGGACAGTGTCCGGTGCGCCAGACTGGCTCTAGCGAACTTGCTGCTCTCGGGACTTCGACGGCGGTGTACGGTATAAATCACCGGACTGTCCGGTGAGCCGTTCACAGGCGATGTCGTCGCTCTCGGGAAATGATTAACGGCGTACGGCGAAAATTCACCGGACTATCCGGTGGTGCACCGGACTGTCCGGTGAGCCAACGGTCAGCCGGGGCAACGGTCGGCCGAGGATTCCGCGCGTGACGCGTGGCCGAGCCAACGGTCACATTGGTGCACCGGACTGTCCGGTGTGCACCGGACTGTCCGGTGCGCCAACGACTCTCAATCTGCAACGGTCGGCTTCGCCAAACAAGGAAAGAAATCCGCACCGGACAGTGTCCGGTGGTGCACCGGACTGTCCGGTGCGCCAGTCGATAGAAGGAAAGATCTGCCTTCCTGGATTGCTCTCAACGGCTCCTAGCTGCCTTGGGGCTATAAAAGGGACCCCTTGGCGCATGGAGAAGAAAACCAAGCATTCCTTGAGCACTCTTGATCACTCACACTCCATTCTTGCACACTTGTTTGACATTCTAGTGATTTAAGCTCCGTTCTAGTGTGCTAGTCTTTTGAGCTTAAGTCTGGGTATTGTGTGTGCGTATTTGCTGTAATCTTTGTGTCTTGTGTGAGTTGCTAATCCCTCCCTTGCTCCGTGCTTCTTTGTGAACTTCAAGTGTAAGGGCGAGAGGCTCCAAGTTGTGGAGATTCCTCGCAAACGGGATTAAGAAAAGCAAGCAAAACACCATGGTATTCAAGTGGGTCTTTGGACCGCTTGATTGCAACCCTCGTCCGTTGGGATGCCACAACGTGGAGTAGGCAAGCGTTGGTCTTGGCCGAACCACGGGATAACCACTATGCCATCTCTGTGATTGATCTCTTGTTGGTTATTGTTGAAGACTCCTCTCTAGCCACTTGGCGGTTATTGTGCTAACGCTTAACCAAGTTTTTGTGGCTTAAGTTTTAAGTGTTACAGGATCACCTATTCACCCCCCTTTAGGTGCTCTCAGCTGGTAGCTTCGATACTTTTCAACCAGTCATCGTCTGGCTCATCAAATTTCTCCCTAAATCTGAAAGTATACTTCAGTCGGACTAGACTACCCTCACTGGAACCGGCGGTGGTCTCCTTCGGCATATCCCAGCTCTCCACAAGTGGCCATACCCTGAAGGCTATATGCTCTTGAATCAAATTCCTTGTGCCAATGAAGGCACACAGTGCTGAAGGCCTTCTGACAGGCTTCAACTTCACCATCAATTCCACCTTCGGCCTTCGGAGGCCAAAGCGAGACCAGATGGGGCGCTGAATGATTCCTTTGATGTCTTCCCTTGCCTTTAAATCATTTTAACGTAAAGCCAGTCCTCCATCCAGGCCCCGGACAACCTTTTTTGGAATGTTGGCACTGGGTGGCTTGCATTAGGGCGAGCAATAAATCCATAACAACCAAAGTTGTTGTGGTACTGTTCCTTGCGAATAGCCTTCGTCTCATATAAAATCTCGTGCATACTGCAGAAGCACCTCGTGCTTGGCTCTAGCCCCTGACTCCTTATAGCCCAGACAAAAATCCCCATCCTAATTATAGCTTCGGGGGTAATCTGATGAAGGAAGATCTAGTATATCTTCAGTACTTCAACCACAAACTTGCTCAGCGGGAACCGAAGACCTGCCTTTAAGAAGCTTCGATATATCACAACTTCGTTTTCCTCTGGAGTAGGTGTAGTGCTGTCTCCTCCAACTCTAACAATAGACATGTCATGAAAATACCTCCCCCTCATGGCATCGATATGACTCTGCTTGATAGTCGATTTTCCGAAGATAGTATGGCTTGGGCGCCACGGTCGATCCTCAGAATTTTCATCCCCACTTTCTACTTCATAACTATCACTGTCATTAGAATCTTCAGATAAACCCTCCATGATCTCCTTAGTAATCTTCTCTGTATTTGTTTTTGCCATGGACTCAATAAATCCAGCAATAAAAGGATCTACAACTTTTTTATCTTCAAACAACTTCCTCTCCTTGGTCATTTTCTTCTCTTCAGTCATCTTCTCTCCACTCATCTTCTTTTCAAATTTGGATCAAACGTGTCTTTAGCCAAAGCTCTAAAAACTCAAAAATCAGATAAGAGCTAATGAGCAAGAGCTAAAAGTTTGAGAAAATAATGCAAATGGCAGAAATGGTGTATCAAATGATGCCGCCATGGTTCATATTTATACGCCCAGTGCTTTGCAACTTGGTGGACCTCGTTCACGTAGCAGTCTAAATTCGTTGTTATAACAAATTAATACCGCGAGGGGCTACTGTTGGGGGCCTTTGTCTTCGGAAGGTCCTCAAAAACATGATTAACAATGTTTCTCAAGTGTAATATATGTACAGGAACCTTCGGGCATGGAATGAAGCTGTACATAATATGAAAAGTACGATTGGGACGAAGGTTGAACCAGCTCCGAGCTATGCGCAAGGAAGCTTCGGCTCAGCAGCAGAGAAAGGAACCAACTTAAAGAGGAAAAGGCTATTTAGCCCTTGATAGATTGTCCTTAAGTCAATAGTAAACATGAAGGGCATGAATATAATTTTACACATGCTGCGTCCTATGCCTATAAATAGATGAACAGTAACACCGTACTATTCACGCTGACTTGTATTCACTCGTGCGTCACACTTGGACTTTTGCCTTCTGTCAAGCCAAAGGTACAAATGTAATTCAATATTGTTCATATTCATTCATAACGATATAGAAAAGATATATTAATGATGTCATATAATTATTTATGTCATTTCTCATGTTTCATATGCTTCTTCTTTCATTAATATATATACTGCTATAATGAAGGTACGCCCTTCATGACCTGCGTCTGAAGTTCATTATATCTGAAGGGAAATAATGCTTCGAAGGACGAAGGACTTTAACCATTAACATTTTGTGTTGCCTTGTTCTTAACTCATAGCATTTGAGAACAAGTCCCCAACAGTGGTAGTAAGTATGGATTAGTCATTGTTGATGATTTTTCTTGCTTCACCTGGGTTTTCTTTTTGAGTGACAAAGGTGAAACCCAAGAGACATTGAAGAAATTTATGAGAAGATCTCAAAATGAGTTTGAGCTAAAAATCAAGAAAGGGAGAAGTGACAATGGGACAGAGTTCAAGAATACAGGTGTTGAAGAGTTCTTAGGCGAGGAAGGAATCAAACATGAGTTCTCGGTCCCCTACACTCCACAACAAAATGGTGTAGTGGAAAGGAAAAATCAAACACTAATCGAAGCCGCCAGAACTATGTTGGATGAATAAAAGACACCTGACAACTTCTGGGCAGAGGCGGTCAACACTGCCTATCATGCAATCAACCGTCTATATCTTCACAAGATTTATAAAAAGACCGCCTACGAGCTTCTCACCGGTAACAAACCTAAGGTGGATTACTTTAGAGTCTTTGGATGCAAATGCTTCATTCTTAACAAGAAAGCCAAGAGCTCGAAGTTTGCTCCTAGAGTGGACGAGGGTTTCTTGCTTGGTTATGCATCAAATGCGCACATATATCGTGTTTTCAACAACACCACCGGTCTTGTTGAAATAGCAATAGACGTGACATTTGATGAATCTAATGGCTCGCAAGGGCATGTTTCTAATGATATTGCAGGAAATGAAAAACCACCATGTGAGGCCATAAAGAAGCTTGCAATAGGTGAAGTGAGACCACAAGAAAAGAATGATGACGAAGGAACCTTTTGGATGACAAATGAGGTCATTGATGTGGGCGCAAAGGTGGTGGGTGATAAATCCTCCACCCAAGCAAACACATCAACCTCAAGTCATCCAATCCTTGAAGAAGTTCATCAACCACAAGAGTTGCCAGCAATTATAGAAGATGAACCTAAAATAGTTGTCAGTGAAGTTCCTCTTGATCAAGAGGATGATGATGAAGGGCAAATTCAAAGACAACCATCAGTGCCTCATCCTCGAGTTCACCATACCATCTAAAGAGATCATCCAGTGGATAACATTCTTGGTAGCATCAAAAGAGGGGTAACAACTAGATCTCGTTTAGCAAATTTTTGTGAATTTTACTCGTTTGTTTCCTCTCTTGAGCCACTTAAGGTTGAAGAAGCACTGGGTGATCCGGATTGGATAATTGTAATGCAAGAGGAGCTAAATAACTTCACTCGAAATGAAGTCTGGTCCTTAGTGGAAAGACCTAAGCAAAATGTGATTGGAACCAAGTGGGTCTTTAGAAATAAGCAAGATGAACATGGTGTTGTTACAAGAGACAAAACACAGTTGGTTGCTCAAGGTTTCACTCAAGTGGAGGGACTTGATTTCAGCGAAACCTATGTGCCAGTAGCAAGGTTAGAATCAATAAGAATATTAATTGCCTATGCTACTAATCATGATTTCAAATTGTATCAAATTGACGTCAAAAGCGCATTTCTAAATGGGCCTTTACAAGAACGGGTCTATGTGGAGCAACCGCCGGGATTTGAAGATCCAAGAAAGCCAAACCATGTTTATCTACTCCACAAAGCGCTCTACAGGCTTAAACAAGCCCCTAGAGCTTGGTATGAATGTCTTAAAGATTTTCTACTTAAAAATGGTTTTGAAATAGGAAAAACTGACTCTACTTTGTTTACTCGCAAAGTCGATAATGAATTATTTATGTGCCAAATATATGTCGATGACATTATATTTGGTAGTACTAATGAGAAATTTTGTGAAGAATTTAGTAAGGTAATGACGAACAGGTTCGAGATGTCTATGATGGGTGAGCTCAAATACTTCCTGGGATTTCAAGTAAAACAACTCAAGGAAGGAACCTTTCTGTGCCAAACCAAGTACACACAAGACATGCTCAAGAAGTTTGGGATGGAAAAGGCAAAGCATGCCAAGACACCAATGACATCAAATGGGCATCTCGACCTAAATGAAGAAGGTAAACCGGTAGACCAAAAGCTATATAGATCAATGATAGGGTCACTGCTTTACTTGTGTGCATCTAGACCTGATATAATGTTAAGTGTATGCATGTGTGCTCGTTTTCAAGCAAATCCAAAAACATGTTATCTTGTAGCCATTAAGAGAATCTTAAGATACTTAGTCCACACCCAAAATCTAGGATTGTGGTACCCTAAAGGCTTCCTTTTCGATTTACTTGGCTATTCTGACCCAGACTATGCCGGTTGCAAAGTAGATCGAAAAAGCACTACTGGCACTTACCAATTCCTTGGGCGGTCCTTAGTGTCATGAAGTTCCAAGAAACAAAATTGTGTTGCACTTTCCACTGCAGAAGCTGAGTACATAGCAGCTGGTGCATGTTGTGCACAACTGTTATGGATGAAGCAAACCCTAAAGATTTTGTTTGTGAGTTTAACAAAATTCCACTACTGTGTGACAATGAGAGTGCTATTAAACTTGCAAACAATCCTGTGCAACACTCTAGAACTAAACATATCGATATTAGACATCATTTCTTGAGAGATCATAAAGCCAAAGGAGATATCGAATTATTCCATGTGAGCACCGAAAATCAACTAGCCGATATCTTCACTAAACCTCTTGATGAGACTAGGTTTTGTTTTCTAAGGAGTGAACTAAATAACTTGGATTCTCGAAACATGTCTTAAGAAATAAAACTTGAATCATGATTGATTTGTATAAAGTTGTTCTTGTGATACAAATTTAAGTTTTAAATCTTACTTTTGTTGTCTAAAATGTTGATAACATTGATATTGTTTGTATACTAGGCCATATATGGCTCTTTCTGGAACCTGGTTGAGTAAATCGACTGAGCTAGGCACTCAACCGGTTTCTCTCTGATGAAAACCGGCTGAACCGGTCCCAAAACCGACTGAACTGGTTTTCTGCGTCTCGGCGACTGCGCTGTTAGTCAGTCTCACAGCCTGCGTTGTCAGCTCGTCAGTAGTCTGCGCAGTCAGTCCTCTTTTTCCGCGCATTTACTATACGCGCTGCAGCAAAACCGGTTGAACCGGTTTCAGGACCGGTTGAACCAGTTTTGGACAGTCTGTCTAGCCGTCGCCGCCCCCTTTTCTCTCCTTTCCCCTCTACTTTCTATCATTCTCTCTCAGTTTCTTCCAGCCGCCGACGCCTTCTTTTCTCTCTCTCTCACCTCCTTACCTCAAATCCTTCCAAAACTCACTTAAATCTCTCCAAAATTCGTGGAGATTGTTGTGGATTCGATCCTCTCAAGCTCCTCCACATCCTCCCCTATTCATTTCAGGATTTTGTGGAAGTTTTTCACAGATCGAGGTATTTTTTCTCACATCCCTATCTTTTGACTCGATCTATGCATTTCTTGAATATCTTGAGACTATCTTCAAGGAGATTGTGTAGTTTAGGTGTATGACTCACTTAATCAGTTCTCATTGTCTTGAACATTGCTTTGAGTTGAATCGGTTGATATTGTTCATTGTAGCTATACCGTTCATATGAACAGTTGAAATGCATGCCCAATATTACACTTGATTTTCCTCAAACATGTTTGTTAAATTTCTTGAACATCAATATCACTCTCACCCTATGTATCTTGTTTGATCTCAAGGATGGTTCGTCGTCGTAATCCATCCATCATTGAATCTGACTCAGATGACAGCTCCCCAGAGATTCATGAGGAGACTCCCTCTCGGTCCAGATCCAAGCGTGGGCGAGGATCTGGTAATGTCATGATGGGTAGTGAGGCCTCTAGGTCTCAAGGAAGTCGTGGACGAACGGCTAGAAACCCTTCTAGTCGTTCTCGCCCCGCGACAAATCCTCAGGCCTGGGAGCCTACCAGTGATGATGAAGGTGGTAAAGATGATGTTGTTGACCTCCCTCCTGCTCATGCCCCCATCATCCATGGATTGGTTCTTCACAAAGCTGAGGCTCAGCGATCCCCCAACGAAGAAATTGCTGACTTCACTGCTAGCGGGAGTCTGCTCTCCTTCAAAAACATGTGTTTTCAGAACCCTACACTCCATGTCAGAGACGCCCGGATTGAAGGTAACCACTTTTGGATTCTACTACATGTAGATTTCTACAATTCAGTTATCCTTCCCAAGAAGCATCAACCCATTCTGCATCAACGTTTTATCAACTGGAGTGGGTGTGAAGGTATTGGGGATCCAGAGATGTCATTGGCACTGAGGGCCTGTGAACAAAAGAATTTGAAGAATATCATGACTTTTCAATTTGATTGGAACAATGCGATTATTGCTCAATTCTACTCTACTTTGTGGATCAAGCCTGCAGATGAGGAAAGTCTCTACAACTTTCCTTATATGAATTTCTTTATTGAAGGGAGCTGGTACAAGGTCAGCTACAGAAGATTTGCTCATATATTGGGATTTACTGATAATGATATTGCTGGAGAGAAGATCAGAATTCATGATTTTCGCCCTCCCACCAGAGCTGAGGCCAAGGATTTACATATTTCTGAGAATGATGAATAATGGAAATCCACAAACTTGCATAAGTACTACAGGTACCTCAACTCTCTTTTTAGGATGACTCTCATTCCCAAAGCGGGAAATCAAATGAACATCCTGGGTGAAAGCAAAGTTCTTCTCTCCTTCATGAAGCCCAATAGCAGTGAGAGCTTGAATGTGTTTGATATGATCTGGCAGGAAATTGTTCATGCCTCTTGCTTTCCTCTCAAGGGTTGTCTGCATGCCCCGTACATCATGAAAATGATTGAGGTCATTACTTAATTCAGATATGAAAAGGGCACCAGACATCTTTCCTATACCCCTTTCTGGATTGACCCCATAATCTAGCAGGGCGATTGAGGAAGGCTCCTGCCAGCTCTCGTGGGTAGACTTCAGCTGGTCCCTCCCATACTTCTCCTGGTCGTGGCTCTCCCACCCCACGCGGTCGTGGTCGTGGTTGAGGTCGTGGTCGCGGCGTGGGAGCTCGGTTGGCTCATGGAATTGCAGCATTTTTCTCCATGTGTAGGAACATTTCTGCTGATGTTCATGAGCTGGCTAGGCGGCAACGGGAGACGGATGACAATCTTCGTCATCAGTCTATCTCCATGGGAATTCCTTTTGCTCCCCGCTCGCCTGACGTGCCTCTCCATGCACCCCCTCCAGAAATCAATGAATGGCATCAACAAACTTATGGTGTTCCATTCATGTCAGATGAAGATGTTGAAGAAGAAGAGTTCTTTGATGACAGAGATCAGTTTGTCCCGCCTCCCCACCAGGGTGATCCGGGCCCCTCTTCATCTTTTCCTCCCCCCAGGATCCTTCGAGAAGCACTCCTCCTCCTGTTAACCCCGGGGAGGAAAACTTTGCAGTTAATATGGCGTCGTGGTTCTTTGATCCCTCTCCATCCTGGTAGTTTGTGATTTTGTCTTCTCCTATTTTTGGTGCTCGTTGCCAAAAAGGGGGAGAAGGGTTGATGGTTGGTAGCCCTAGGGGCTAAACTGAACTATTTTTTTATTTATGTAATGAACATGATGGTCTGTAATAACTTTACATACATTTGTCTGTGCTTGTGATGATGGCCTATGTGACGGAACCTCCCAAGTCATTAGGCCCACCTACAGTTGTCCTTGTCCAACGGACCTCAGACAACCCTGCAGGTGCACCTGATCACTTGACAAGTTCGGTATCCAAATTTCTTACCTTGCCCAAGAGCGTTTCACCCGTCACGCAGACATTACAATACATCGGAGGTACGAGAATGCGGAAGCAGTTACAATAACTTACTTTATTTAAAAGTAAGAAAGAGTAGTATTTATTACAGACCAGAACAAATATAAGAGTGCTGAGTATTATTATTACATAACCTGGGAGGCAAAAACCCCTCCTGATAAACAGTAAAAAGTTTTTCTTAACGGAGGACCCTTCCTCCTGCACTTCAGTCTTGTTTTTCTTCTTTGGGCACCACCTTAGAACAGAGCAACAAAAGTTTGCTGCTTCTTCACCTAAAACAATATGGGACAAAGCCCTGATTACGAAGTGTACTTTCGCAAGTCTTACCTGTCAAAATAAAAGGCTCTCAAGGATATGTTGGCGTTTTGGGGATCAAGGTATGGCTTATCAATAATCAAAGACTCTGTTTGCAGAAATGCTTACTAATAGTGGATCCTTAAAAATCCAGTTTTATTTGTCAGGTTAAGTAAAGTTACCTGCATCTAGGGTTCTTTCTACCCTAGTTCAATCACTGGACCTATACTAGCCAATTTCTTATCAACCCTTCTTATTCACTGGAATGCTACGTGTAGGTCAGTGACCAAGTCTTCATGTCCGCGAAGTTACGGCGATCCGAATCGATTATACTCAGCTGAGGATCTCCAATCACACGATATATGTAGCACTTAACCCTTGCATATGTCAACTCGCCACCGGGGTTCTTAAGACCAGATCGGGTTCACGCCAAGCGAGAGCACAGATACACCACCGTCCAGCCTCTTGCCACGGAGGGTACACGCTACTCTCGCCATCTCTCCACTCCCATTGTGTGTTATCTTATTATGGTATTAGTCTGCCCAAGGCAAAGCTTACCCATGACAAGGCATGTGACCAGTTAAAGGGCCCTCGATCATCAAGCCTACATCGAGAAGGTCCTTAATCGACTCAGACGAAGACAATACACCGAAACTCTCTTCTCGTGCAAGTCACCCGCCCGGTCTCAGCTTTATCATTTTAACCCAAAGTTTGGTACCTGGCAGAGGTACATCTTTTCCGATGTTGAACCCATCACGGCCATGATGGATCCACCATCAAGTTTTGTTTTTGAAAACATCCCACCCACTTTGAAGCATCATCTTTTGTCAAAACAAAACATTTTGTTTTTCTAGAGCAATGCTAAGCATAAGAAAAACCTTTTTTTAAAACAGGGGATTAAGGAGAAGTAACCAAATCCAAGGAAGGAAATGCAGCAACTGGTTTAACACACAACTCCTATCACCTAACGCATCAAGTAAGTGAGAAAGATTTCAAAATAACAAGGGGGTGGCAAATGCATCGGGGCTTGCCTTGTCTGATAGGTGAATCAGGCTCTACTCCGCAGATATCAAAGTAAAAGCAGTTTTCTGCCTGAGGTTCTTTAGGTGGTGGTGGTGGTGTAGTCCTTACCTCTTCAACCTCTATTTCTTCTTCGTTTTCTAGATATAGCCATATATAATTATGAATGATCATGCCATGCTCATGACAATGCAAAGATAATAAAAGTTTATTATCTAATGTCTTGAATATAACTTTCCTTCACGGATCACCGGGAAATTAGGGTTTTCGGAGTCTATAGTGAAGTTCATAGGGTAGGGGGCTAGGGGTTTGGGTTCTAAGTATCAAACATGGTCTAAAGCATACCAAGTTTTACCCAAGGTTTCTAAATAATATTTAAAGTTTACCTAAAAAGTTTGGTGAATTTTGGAATTATTAATTATTCTCTTAAATTCTAGAAGTATGGTTTTTGGCTGTTTTAAATGTCCCATAATTCCCTATTGGAACTAAAAATCATGAAACTCATTTTATTAAATACTATAGGAAATTATAAGCTTAGAAAAATTGGTCTGGTATTTTTAGCATTTTTCTATAATTTTCTGGGAATTCTCAAAGTCCAGAAGAAAAAGAAAAAGGAAAACATGCTACAGAATTGGGCTGAAACTGGCCTGGGTCGGCCCATATGCGGGCAAAAGCGCGCCCGCGCGCGCCCACGCTGCTGGTTTTGCAGAAATGCCCCCCATAGTTTGAATAACTGAAAAAGAAGTCATGGCACTATTCTGATGTCTCACTGACATTTGCAAGAACACCCCCGCGCTTTTATTCCTTCACAGTCTGAAGTCCACGACGACGAATAGCGCGGGGCCGAGCTCCGACGAGCCTACACCGGCCGATTCCCGCAACGACGGGTGCTCCCGTGCGACAAACACCAAATTGGACCCCTCTTAATCATTTCCCCTCACTCAATTTCACCAATAAGGCTCTAACACGCCCTGTCCACGGTGACAACGGGCATGACAAACATTCAAACGTGTTCCCGGTGATCTAGGACTTCCTAGCTTAATCGGATGGGTCAGCGAGTATCAGGAGCAAACAAGGGTGCTGAAACAAGAGGACGATGGGCATGAACGGACCTGAGACGAGCTGGCCACGACGAGGTCACACCGCTTGGTGTTCTTGGGTGATTTGGGGGAAATCCCAAATTAGGGAGTTCTAGTGGATGATTCGAGGCACGGGTTGCTTCACTGGTTGCACAACTACTTAGCGGAGCAGGCAGGGTCAGCAATTTATAGCAGGCTTGAGCGGTGGCTAGTGAATTTAAGAGAGACGCGCGACGACCGGAGAAGAATAAGGTTACTGGCACGCGCGATTGGTGGCAATTACCGTGGCAAGCTCCCCGGCGACCACCGGACGAGCTAACGTGAGTCACGGCGGTGAGGTTAATGTGCCAAGGCACGTGGCGCAAGGCCGCGAAGTGGCTATCTCCGGCGAACCCATCCAAATCGACCGTGGTCTGCTCGGGTACGGTGGCCGGAGTAAAATAGTGGTCGGAGTGTATCCTCGACATGATATTTACTTACCCCCGGTGCTATCCAACTGATCCGAGCGTGAATCACCACGACGATAGCACGAATCCGCACGTGGCTTGTCGGTGACGAGGAGATCAGAACCTGATCCTATCTGTTACTGTACTATGGGATTGTTCTTCAGTCAGCCTGACAGACCATGTTTGGGGCGGATTTCCTCCTGATTTTACATGGCAACAAAGCCATTGTTCTATAGCAAAGTTGTAGCCTAATGATCCAACTACAAACTTACTATAGCAACCATAGCCAAACACTGACTGGATTATGGTCGAATCCAAGTCCAAAGATTGCCCAATCATACTGTCAGCCTAAATTTAGACCTATGGCAGTCTGACAGCCATCTTTGGGCCTAATTATCTCAAAATATTTCATGGCACCAAGGCATAATCCATATAGCAAAGTTGTTCTCCTTTTATAGCTCTACAAATTTGATGTGTTGACCTAGGGCAAAATCTTCATAATTTGGAAGATATAGGGCTTCAAAGTTGACCCAATTCCACTGAATTTCAGACTTAACTCAATAGAGTTCAAGTGGGCCTTTTTGCAAATAAGTCCAAATCTCAAGGTTTAATTTACAAATCCACATACATGTGAATCATATGAGTTAAAGTACCCTAATTTCATGGTTTTTGCACTTAGGTCCAAAAATATGCACATTTTGCATATAACCCCTTAGGGTTTCAGTCTAGGGTTTTCCAGGGGTCTATTTAGGTTTTTTGGTGCTTCTAGGGTTTGGATGCTACTTAAATCCATGCATGGTGATATTTTATGATCATTTCAACTAAGTTTTGAAGTTTTCTCTTAGTTAAGATTTATTTACTCTTCTGAGTCCAGTTTAGGGTTAAGTACCCTATTCTAGGGTTTTACCCACAACCAGTCATATCCACACAACTTGTTTGAAATTTTTGCCTAGTGAATGCATTCTAGGTGTAACAAACACATGATATGCTCATGCTTATGATGTTATGCTCAAGTTTTAGTGGCAGTAACACCAGGGGTGTTACAGCCTAGGGCCATGAACGACATTATGTGATGGTGATCATTATTGTAATAGCTAGTTTTTTTATAATCATGCTTATCCATCATATATGTGTTATGCTATGACATGATGATATTGTGAGAGTATGCCATTTTACATCATCATATCTTATATAACATTGTTGCATCCCTCAAATTATTGTGTAATGTGTTGACTATTCACTCTCTCCAAATATGTGCATAATTGACATATCAAGTCAATATGAAGATCTCAAAACACATGCACATATTTAGGGGGAGCCACACATACACAAGTATTCACAATCTCACTAGTGTTTTTGTTTTATCTCTACTCTAGTTTGTTTTGGCATCAATCACCAAAAAGGGGGAGATTGTAAGTGCAATCAACCCTGACTGAGGGTTTTGGTGATTAAATGACAAAACAAACAGAGTTTCTAACAAGTTTTCTCCTAGTATGTTTACAGTTATTCTAAAGACAGGAGGAGCACAGATTTCATATGTACACAAAAGGAAAAGCACCGTGGATTAAAATTCTACATCATATAGCGTGCTTCAAGTGGTGTTGAAAAATGACAGTTTACTTTTTTTACAATTCTTGAGTCATAGGAATCACCGTTCAATTAAGAGGGATCCGCAATAGTTAAGTAAGTAACTGCGATGAGCTCAGTCCAAACCTCCTCCAAATCCTCTAAAAACATTTTATTAGATCAGGAATGCTCTTGGAAAAACCACTTTCACTTCTCACTAAGATTACCCCATGATTCTCTTCAGTTTACTAAAATCCTATTCAACCAGTTTGAAAAACCGGCTCAACCGGACTAAAAACCGGCTCAACCGGTTTTTTCCACTGTTCACCCTGCCATTTTTCTGCTCTGCCAGTCTGCCTGACAGAAAAGTTGTGCGCAGTCTTTGAAAAACCGGCTCAACCGGTTTTTGGGTCAGTCAACCGATTTTGGAGTCGGTCCACTCTCCGGCTGAGCCAGCCAATGAACCGAGAATCACTCTGGTGGAAACCAGTTCAACCGGTTTCAAAACCGGTTCAACCGGTTTTCAGTCAGGATCCCCCAATAGCCACCAGCTTTTGGGGGCTCCTTTATATACCCCTCACACTCACTCTCTTCATTCACTACAGCCTAATCCATGATTTCTTGGCTGACCTAATCTCAAACAAGAGCATTCAATCCACCTCTCACACCCAAAATTGCATCGCCTTCAATTTATTGAAGGACCCTTGGTGTGAGGTGAAGTCGGTCTAACTCGCTGTTGATTTCATCTCGATTCTCCCTTTCTCTTCATCTCTCGAGCTCATCGCAAACTTGAATCTTGTGCGGATTTGTTACTCTTGGAACCTTGTTTTCCTTGACGGATAGAGGTTTCTTGGGAGTCTCCAAATTTGTGGACGACCCCAAGAAGTTTGTATCACCCGCTCGTTGAGCTAAGTTGAGAAGAGATTGCCTTGACGTTGGTGCTCGGCTTGTGGAGGATTAGGGTTGGAAAAGATCCGGCCCTTTGTGGGCTCCTCAACGAGGAGTAGGACACCTTTGTGGTGGTTGCCGAACCTCGGGTTAAATCGTGTGTTCTTGGTGTGCTCTAGAAAAGTGCTTTAATTGTTGGTCAGTTCATATTTGTTTATATTGTGTGCAAATCTTGTGAAACCGATTCACATCGATTTGTCACCCGTTCGAGTGGGTTTTCTCTAGGGCAAGTCTTAAGAAAGAATTTCTCATTACTTCGTCATATTTGTTTAACTGTTTATCTAATCTAAGTTGAGCAGGTTCAAACTTGTTCAGCTGTAAACAAAATCAGCTGAACCAGTTTGCACCAGTGCAACTTGAATTTAACACTATCTCGAAGTTTTTGGTGAAAAATTTCAGGTGTAGCCTATTGACCCCCCCTTAGGCTACTTTCAATCGGTATCAGAGCTTCATACCTCGTTTTACGCTTAACCGCGTGAGAAAATGATCATGTCTACTCAAAGGGACCATGTGGATCCTCTCCTGTAGGAAATCCCCGTCACTTCTTCCGGTGAGGAAATGGACCCCAAGGTCCTCGACCTCGCCACGAAGATTGCCGAGAAGATGTTCCTCAAAATGAAAGAGGAAGATGCAAAGAAAAGGGCCGAAGAAGAAGAATCAAGAAGAAAGGCCGAAGAAGACAAAGGAAAAGAAAAAATTGAATATAATGTTGATTTGGTAGAACTTTTGGTGTCAAGGGTGATGAGCAAGGTAAGTCTCACCACCGAAGGATCATCCACCAAAAGTAAAGGTAACGAGTTCAATAAAGTTCAATTTGATTATTCTAGAAGTTTTATTCCCAACTTCTCTTCCGCTCCACTTGGGAAGTTACCAACTCTTAGTGATATTTGTTCAGCTGTAAACAAAATCAGCTGAACCAGTTTGCACCAGTGCAACTTGAATTTAACACTATCTCGAAGATTTTGGTGAAAAATTTCAGGTGTAACCTATTCACCCCCTCTAGGTTACTTTCAATAAGAGATATGTATATGTATCAAATGAAAGAGATATGATTGTAACACCCTAGGTGTTTATATTCTGCTCGACAACGAGTATGAATTTAAGCACGTAATAACAGTGGATAAAACAGATGCTAAATTTTAATCATCTTCGCTTATCGCGATTTTAATATCGCATCTGTTTCGTCTGTCACGAGTTTGACATCGTTTTTATTTCTATCTATCTAGGCTCTTCCTAAATTTTTGTAATGTTCGGAACATCGTTGTTCCGAAAATCGGTGCGTCCGGTGATTATTTAAAATTCATCGCTCGCACGAATACGAATTTAGAAGCCCGACCCACTCCGATGATTTCTATCATGACTAAATTTATCTGAACTCGATGACTAAAATATTCAGTGCAAAATAATCTGGATCACACATTGTCTGAGAGAAATCTTGCGTGAGATTAATAATCAGGAGTATTTGGTAGTAAATCGACTAAAACAGATAAAGGTAATTAGAGCCGAACTCGAATAATTTCTAATCGGTCTAGCTTCAACGAATTCAGTCGTAAATTAAAAACATCAAAGTCGAAATTGTCTTAATCCAGTCTGTTTACATCTCAAGCAAACCTTAATTCTTGGACTAAGATTTATATTCATATTCATATTTCCGTTTTCCAAAAGAAAGAAAAGAAAAACGAAAAATATCTCATAGGAAATATCCCAGCCGCGCCTCTGCTCATCGTCCTAGGATTTTTATTAGCTGTGTGATATTTTGTCCGTGTTCTTATCTCTTCTCTCTTCTCAGCCTCATCCGGTGGTCAGATTTTTCGTACGAGCATTCGTTTCTCCGTCTTCCTGGCTAGCGCTTGGTTTCTTATCCCTAGATTTTTCACCAGCCACTGGCTTATCTCTGCGCGCGCGTGCATTCCTTGGCCACGTCGCTCAACGCAGGGAGAAAAATCATGCCACCTAGCTACTGGAAAAAATCTCACCGCTGAACTCTGCTTCTTATCCCCAGCTGAGCGTTTCTCCTTTGCCGACCGCGCGGCTCCCATGGGCGAGCGCCCTGCCGCCCATTCCCCTGCTCCTCGCTTCTCCCTTCTCTCTCTCCCTCGCCGTGGACTCTTCCCTGTGCGCCTAGATCTTCTTTCCCATGTGCGCTGCTGCGCTCTGCTCGGATTCCTATTGGTCGCGCGCCCCCTGCTTTTCCTTGGCCGGAGCTTCCTCCTCTCCCTGCCATAGCCGTGTCCTCCCTCCACTCCGGCGAGATCCATGGAGCCTCAACATGCGAGCGCCCCCTGCTTCCATCAAAGCCACGCCCGCTGCTTGCTCCCCTGATTCTCCAGTCCGAGCTCCTTCCCCTCGCCTTCCCATGGCTGGCTTCGAGCTCGCCCACCTCGTCCATGGCTGTCGTGCCGAGTTCGCCCGGCGCGCAACCGACATTACTCTCTGACGCGCTGGCCCAGCCATCTCTCATGGCGCACGCCCCCCTGCGCGTCCGTCTCTCTGCTCTCTACCATGGCTGGCGCTTGGCCTCAGCTCGCCGCACCTAGAAGCCCCCTGCTCGCGCCCCCATCACCATGGACGCCCCAGCGGCTTCCCTGCTCTAGCTCGTCGCGGCCTCCAGCTTCCTCTACCGAGTTTGGCCTTTGCTCGCTCCAGCCCGACGCTCATCTCTCTGCTCGCCTTCTCCAATCGTCGTGTGCTCCTCGCTGCTCGCGCCCAGCTCCCTGCCGTGCTCGTTCCATGGTCACCGTGCGCAGGTGGTGGTTCCGTTGTCTTCCTCGAGCTCTACACGCCGGTCTGAGCTGGTTGTCCTTGCTCCCTGCACGCGCTCCTTGTCTGCCTTCCATGGTCGTCGTGCCGTCTTCGCTCGTTGGGCCGTGCGTTGCCGCGCACACGTGCCCGACACCTCTACCCCTCTGTACGCCTTGGCTGCGCGCGCTGGACTGCGTCATTCGCAGCTCGCTGGCTATAGCCATAGGACGCCACCAGTCGTGCCTTCGCATCCTGTGTCCTCGACTCGTCCACAACGTCACCGTGGTGTTACCGTCTACTGTAATTCCCTGGTGGTTTGTTCGCCGAACCTCCAACTTCCTTGCGCTCGGCTTCCTGGTATTCCAGCTCACCATCGCGTCGTTCATCGTCGACCTCGCCTAGCCCTATATCGTTAGGCTAGTCGACCATAGTCGCTGCCGCACGCGCTTGTCCCTGATGCCCATCACGCGGTATTTGGATCTCACCGATTAGCCGCTCATGCCCGCCGTTAATTCCGCTTCGCAGCTCGCCTGCTGTTGTGGTGCTGCTATCCCACGACACTCATGCTGGTGCATCGTCGCCTAGCCGGGAGTTGTCGCCCCTAGTTTGCTTTCGTCCAAATTGCCACCGCGGATGCTTGGGTCTCTGGTCACGCGTCTTTCTATCTCGCGCTCATCTCGTCCGATGCCTCAGCAACACTATGGTCGTCCTTCCTCGCGGTGTTGTTATTTACCCTGCTATTGTAATCGTGCCTCATGCGCTGCTCGTCTGAAATACCCAAGTCAAGTGAGCATCCTGTGTGACTCAAGCTCGGTCCATCAAGATTTTTCAGTCAAGGAGAGATTCCAAGAGTATGTGGAGAAACAAGCCCCAGGTCGATGCCCCAAATACTCAGCGAAAGGCCTAAACAAGGATCATCATCGTTTATTCGGATTGCTAGTCGATAGGTAATCATACTCTGATTTGTTATTCTAGCTAATTAATTTGATTGATGGAATAGAAGAATATTAATCGTGATAATTATTCTATTTGTAGCTTAAACGTGTCGTGGGTTTATTTGATGCAGGATAAAGGTCATAATTGTGTGTTGCTTGGTTACCGTCGTAATTATGAAATAGTCGCGAGGTGTGGTAAAATATAGGTGTGAGGTACACCTGCTAGCGCGAATGATTAAATATCGTATTTAACTCGTAGGCTGTACAAGTTAATCCGATGAAATGGCTTAGAAAACTAGTTAAGTTAGTTTTAAGTATGGTTATGGCCGATTGTGGTTAGCACCATCGACCTGTATTTTATGCGTCTTAATTTACAGAATGGAAATATATGTCTAGTATAATCGGATTGATCTGATGCTTGTGATGTACTTGTGTTCAATGGTGAATTATCACATTGTATAATGATTGTCAATTAGTAGGTGATATGAATGGTGCCTCGATGAGTGTTTTGATATAGGACTTGTGTTTAGTTTATTATCACTTGATATTTGAAGTAGATACGATTACGCTAGAAAAGTATGATAATTGCGCATAGTCATATGTTGATGACTAGTGTTTCCTTATGAATGGTACAACGCCTCGCCGCTAGGTATTTAATTCGCTATCGCGTAGCACTATTTAGGTTTATGATATTCCTGTCTACATGCATTCATATGCATAATGCATTTCATTCAGGAACGTGAATTAACCACGTGATGCGGAGGACCAGAAATGAATCGACCAAAAGATGACGCTGATGGATGGAACTGAAGATGGATAATCTGACGAATGTCAATACAAAAGATGGTCATCAAGCGGACATCGTCTAACAACACTAACTTAGTGTTATTCAGGCAAACCTCGGTGCATGCAACCCCTTCCTTGTGTTTTTAAATAATTTTTACACACTTTAAGTCTAGCGAAATGCGTATTAGGTTTATAGGAGTTGCTTGGAAACCCTTTGATGCATTTGGCTACCTTGAAATCCATTCCTTTTATAGATACTTCTCGTGAAGTATCAAATATGATTTACGAAATTGCTTAGCCCTGCCTAGAGGTAAATCTTGCGGATAGAGTTTGTCCTTTGCACTAATGCCTAGCTCTGGGGTTATCCTGAGGAAGGATGACTTCTGCCTGTTAGAATATTTTCATTGGGAGCATGATGGGATCTTACTGCAAAGTTTCCTGTGATGCTCTTTTCATCCTAAGGAACACAAACAATCCTAAGGATGGAAGTACTTAAATCGGGACTTGAGCTAGGAACAGGTGATGTTCTACCCAGGTTAATTAAGGCCTATATGATCAGGGACTATCTTAACTGGCCACATGCCCTGGATATGGGACAGGGTAAGCTTGAACCCAGCTATTCCATATGTGAAAAGACAACCGCGCACTGGGTGGAGATGGTGGGAGTAGCATGTACCCTCCTGGCTAGAGGCTGGACAGAGGAGTACTGTGCTCCCGGGTAGCACGGACCGGTTCACGTTGTGGAGGATCTATGGGAACGGTTGACATATGCAAGGGTTAAGTGCTACATATGTCGTGTGGTTAGAGATCCTCAGTTGAGTAAATCGATTCAGATCATCGTTATATCCCCCAAACAGTGGAGACTTGATCACTGACCTGCAACCTTGGTCAGGATGTAAACCTTTTGAATAAAAATAATGTTGTATTGATGAGATGGTGAAATTAGACCAGATGCAACTAGAGTCTATTAATGTTTAATCTGGCGTTAAAATATTGAAAGTAAGGACTCACTTTAGTAAGCTATTTCTGCAAAAGTATCTAAGTTGATTCTTGCTAAAGCCTTTTCCTTGATTCCTATTTAACCAGCATATCCTTGAGAGTCTTTTTCCTTAGTCAGGTAAGACTTGCGAAAGTACACTTCGTACTCAGGGTTTTCGAACCCATGTTGTTGCAGGTACTAGATTTGTGCTGCTGTGAATGGTGTTAAGTGCCGGTGGGCACGACGTTCTTATAAGTCTAAGTATCTCTCCTATACTTCTTATTGAGGATGGTCATTTGAGCTAGCATATATTTCAAACTTATAAATAATTTATAACATTTCAAAGTTTATTGCTTTGAACCACTTTTGTAACCACTCCAATAAATAGAATGCAAATTTGTTGTAACCTGTAACTTTTTGTAATAAAGAAATTCCACCGTAAAATGTTGGTGTGTGATTTGTGTTTACTTAATCTTACGATCTTGGTTGTAAGTGGTTTATCCGGGGTCCTTGGGACACTCGAACGGATCCTGTTAAGTTATCCGGTGCACATGCATAGCCGTTTGAGGTCTTTGAGACAAGGACATGTGCATGTGGGCCCAATAACTTAGGAGGTTTTGCCAAAGCTGGTATCAGAACAGGATTAAGTATATATGGTCACATACATATTTTCAAAACAAAAGTTTTGGTTTCGAAAAACCTATTTTCAACTAAACACATTGTTTGGCTTTGAAAAACGGTTTTGAAAAACTATAATGCTAGTGACATCCTCTATTAAGCCCTATGTTAAGGACTATCAGGTGGCTTAGTTAAAAACCACTAACCCACAACCAGGGGTATTGCATATATGTGTAATGTTATTTTTAAGGCCATTCAGTTTTGAATGTATCGACGCTCAGATAAGGTGAGATGTGAGAGCATGACCAAACAAATGTCGGTCTAGGGGAGTGCTTAATTATGACGCTTGATTATATACATGTTCCATATATCTTTACAACTAATTAAGTACTCATTATAGGCGTCACATGCCCTGTGTTCTGCCTCCAGAAATCTCGGTCGCGGTAGCACCTCTCCATCCCGCCGCCGCCATAATCGCCCCCAATCTCGCGCTCCCGTTTGCTCCGCGGCCTCTACATTTCACGCAGTGATCTCTGCTCCTTGCCGCCTCCTCCTTCCCCTAATCACGCCCCCTGTCCCGCCGATCAACAGCTGTCGCCTCCCCCTGCCCCGCATCACCCGCGTCTCGCTTCCCCTAATCACGGCATCGGCGGTGTCCTCGAACATCGCGGGGAGGCGGTGCTCGGGCGCCAGGCGGTAGTCCATGGATGCCACGACCGTCGGGGCGGCGGCGGCCAGCGCGGAGGCCGCGCGGAACAGGACGTAGCCGCCGTCGTGGAAGTAGACGACCAGCGCCAGCCGGCCGCCGTCGTGGCTGCTGGACCCGGACGGCACGAAGAGGTGGAGGCCCGTGCCGGTGGCGTCGTTGAGCGGGACATCGCTGGCGTGGACCACAATGCGGCGCGCCCCCTGCTCGTCCTCCACCGCCACGGGCTCCCCGGCCAGCGCCGCGGGGAGGAGCGGCGCTTCCCTGTAGCGGCCGAGCGAGGTAGATCTCTGTTGTGCCGTGCAGTGCAGCGGTGGGATCTATGCGCGGCTTCCTCCCCCACCAATGGCTTCACCACCGTGCTGCCACTCTGGCCCGACCCACAGCTCCGACTATGGTCTCGAGTCCCGCCCCACGCCCAGGCATCGCCGCCGTTCCACCAGCCTTGGCGCCGCTCCCCCCGCCTAGGCCCGTGGGCGCACCCTCGAATCAAAGCAATTTGGAAACACCGGTATCTGCGCCCACCTTCCAACCCACGATGGCATCAGTACCTCTTCTCCTGCTCGATCTGTCTCTGCTCGCTTGGCTTGACTGTCGCTACTTTGCTCCATTAGCGCTAAACAGCTATCTCATTTTCTTCCAACTTCTCGTCAGATCATGCAATTTTCAAATGGGCAGGTATGAGCTATGCTGATTAAGATCGCTTGGCATTATGACCATAAAATATTTGTGACCTTTTATGAAGAACGAAGACTACTTTCACCCCCAAATTTCCATATAGGAAATGTGAATGGCATTTAGTGACTAATTTGATCAACCCTTAAGGACATGTACAGAAAGTGGGATGGTATAGTATTCTTAGCTAATTAACTAAGGCACTGTTTGTTTTAGTTAGGGATTCTAGAAAGCAGCTTGTAGAACTTGGGTTGTGGAAAAGCTATCCAAAATCTGAAGCTGTGTGAATTCTAGCTTATGACCATCTTTATCTTCCTCCCACCTCCTATGTTTGTAATGACATTGGATAAATTTGTGTGCTACAATCTAGGAAAAGCTGGTGGAGGGTGGATTATGGGATTGTAAAAACTGGGCAAAATATTCAGTAGGCATGTTTAATTTCCTGAACATCATATAGCTGCAATTCCATTTCCTGAAAGTCATGTACGGCAAGTTAGCTCTGTGCAAAATATTCAGTAGGCATGTTTAAATCTGATAAAATGTATAAATTAGCTTGTATAAACTGTCCAAGTTAGCTCTGTGCAAATCTAATAAACTATCCAAATTAGCTATAGGTAAACTGATAAACTGTCTAAATTAGTTCTATCCAAATCTGATAAATTATATATTTTGTATAATCTGAATAAAAATGTGACAAAATGGCATATCATGCTAACTCCCTCCACACTGAGATGCTGCTCCTCCTAGCCGTCGCCTTCTGGCTCAGGGTGGCCCTCTTCGTCCGTCTCACAGATCAGCTCGCTCGCCGCCGCCGCCATTGTTCCCTATTAAAATGCGGTCCAATAGGCGCGATTCAATCCTGAATTTCTGCTCCCTCGACGCACGAGCCCAAGCAGCGTCGTCGCCGCCACTGTTCCCTGTTAAAATGCGGTCCGATAAGCGCGATTCATCCCGAATTTCTGCTCCCTCGACGCACGGGCCCAAGCAGCACGATCACCCCAGTATGCCGGTGAGTCGCCGTCTCTCCTCCCTGTTCAAGCAAGAGGAGACCTGACTTTGTTCCCTTATCTCTAGAAATTTAAAGCTAACTACCATATCTAAACAATAATTATATATTTATATTCATAGTCTTCATCGGCTCCTCCGACTCGTGGCAACGCACGGGCATATACCTAGTGTATATATGAAGGCGGCAAAGTGGAGTATTTACTTTTCTGGGAATTCAGTATCCCATGGATGTGTATGGGTATACAGATACGGGAATACTGAGAAGTGTAATGTACTTGTAACGACGTACCTACGCTCAGGTAAGAAGGTGAGTTACCATAATGAGTTGCCTTATGGTTAAAGTGTGGCAACGACGCCTATGCGTGGCTCGACGCTTAATGATGAGCTGGCCTCCATATAGCAATTATGGAGTATAAACTGTGATAAATTGTCATGTGTGAACTACATCATGGGAAAATTGGGTTGTGATGAAATTTTCTGCAGGTACACTAACCTCGAAAACATATGTGTAGCTGACGACTAGCAAAATACCGAGAGAGAACGTATGCCACCGATATAGAACGCTATTGCCACATTAGATTGGCAAAAATTTGTGAGGACGCTTAGGACGAGCATGCATCCTGATTGTTGCATTATGTTTGTCACCTATACACCCAAGATGCTTCTCTCATCTTTATTCCAGTAACCAGTGATTGTAGAGAATGTGGTGTAATGCTGTATTATGAACTCCAATGAAATAGCTGTCCTTCGTTCTTTACGTAATCTATTTAGATATTATATAGTGTTTGCTCTTGTACTTGATGTGCCAATAAAGAGTTGGCAATTTGTTTGCCTAAACCCAAAACTAGGCCATGTTCTTAGTTGGTGAACCATGACCGAAAGTTGATTTTTCCGTTATCCTTCCATGACCAAACTCATACAAATAAATGCTTAGAAATTTCTTTGTAGAAAAAAAAGTGTACCCGGGCTTAAAATAAGCATCTCAAGTTATATCTTCTTCCAAAACCATGTCCTTATTCGGTTGGTGCAAGCTGACATCCCTAATTCCAGTTTGCCTCTTCTTAAGGATCATATTGTCGCTTTATCAACCTAACTTAGGAAAGACATGTTCGATCATTTCCTCGAATTTGATGCCTTTGGTTTCCTCATATCTATTGAAGGCATACCAACTTCATCTTATGATTGTTTTCCCTCCGTATCTAATCAGATACTAATCCTTGACCTTGTGATCTCTGTGATGGGCATAGAAATATGCTCGGGGCTGAATTAACAGTCTCCCATCGTACTTCATTAACAAGTTTAGGTTATGGCCATGCCTTGTTCATTTCATCGGGCCATGATCTATTTGGCTCTCTACTTGTAACCATTCTGACAAGTAGAGTCTCTTTGTATATTGTCACCCTTGCCCAATCCATTGGTGTCACGCGAGATTTCTTATTGGTTATGTCTGGTATTAGCGTTATGACTAAAATTGATGATACCACGACGAAACCGGGGGCCTTCTGTGTGTGCGCACACACGGTTGTGCTGTTAGGCACACGCTAGTATCACAGTTGGTAGTCATAATCCATTATGAGATTATATCAATATGTTATCTTTGCACGAATTGTTCTTACCATGTGAGATTCATTATTAGTGCCAGTTTTGTAATGGTGTCATGGTTAAGGACTTATGGTACTATGGCAAAACTAAGAGCCTCCTGTGAATGTGCACACAGGATTTTGCTGCTTGGCGCATGCCGGTACCAAGGTCTCTGGTCATGATCCATTATGGAATTACACTGAAGTGTTATCTTCCGCCGACCTTCCCTTGGAACAATTTCTATGTTGTTTGTTAAGCGACCAAGCAACGTCTATCAACTTTGTTGGATCAAAAGGGTATACCAGTTCCATGTGTGGTCTCTTTTCTTTTGATCTTGGTAGTGACTACTCATACAAGTTCCCTTTGCATCCTTTATGTAAAGGTGAAGCCTTGGAGCTTTTTAGTGTCGAGAGACAACTAATTAGCTCTCAAAATGGAGATTGGATTTCTCCTGCCACTGAGATGCAGGAGTTTGTTCATTCGCTCTCTTATTTAATCCATGTATTCCCTAACCAAGTTAGTTCATCTTGCTTGAAGAAACAGATGAACAACATGACCAAATGGATTTCTACCTAAATGCATGACCTTTTGCTAGTAAATGTGAACTCTCAACCCTTGGCTTACCGATGGTACTGAGAGGACCTGCTCAATGTCAAAAATAGTTCAACAAGTTGGTTTTACTAACTTGTAACTGCCTTATGAACAAAGGTTGAGTTTAGAGATTGTTTCATCGAGTTATCTAAACTCACTTTCGTACCACCCCTCTTAAGGAAGTGTTTATAAGAATCGAGATTATGTCGGCCAATAACCACCTAATCATCGCTCTAGTCATGCCTCGATCGCCTCACGTGTGCTTTTCCAGCATGTGTGATCAACTCGAACCATGCCTAGTGCTTGATAAAATGGATTAGACACAAAGTCCGCATCTGCAGATCCCTTTGCTGGTGATTTTTTGAGTCTATTATTTTTCTTGGACTTGGATTCTCTAGCTAACACGAGTTAACTATGATGTTATTCGACATTCACACCCGTCTCGTGTGCTATGAACTTACCGTGACCACTTGTTGGTAAACCTCTTTCTGTGTGTTTTACCCAAGAGGTTGCAACTGATTCTGTTTGGGTAAGATCGCGTATTTGCCACTCACTCAACAGACTCAGATAGTACAGTGTCATCAGAAAAAGCAAACTGCACACATGGAACTTTAGGTGTTCCTCTGGCAGACATCGTCTCAATTGTTGGTCATCTCTAAATTAGCCTAAGGCGATATATGTTATGTCCACTAGAGAAACCACATCCTGAGACACTCGTCTTTGCTTGGAACTACCTTACGATTATCACCGATATGGACATGGGTTACATGCTTCTCTACTCTTAAAAGTCTTTCGCTCCAAATCTCGGAACGAGATTCTTTTAAGGAGGGAGGGTTGTAACACCCCAGGTGTTTATATTCTGCTCGACAACGAGTATGAATTTAAGCATGTAATATCAGTGGATAAAACTGATGCTAAATTTTAATCATCTTCGCTTATCACGATTTTAATATCGCATCTATTTCACCTATCACGAGTTCGACATCGTTTTTATTTCTATCTATCCGGGCTCTTCCTAAATTTTCATGATGTTCGGAACATCGTTGTTCCGAAAATCGGTGCGTCCAGTGACTATTTAAAATTCATCGCTCGCACGAATACGAATTTAGAAGCCCGACCCACTCTAATGATTTCTATCATGACTAAATTTATCTGAACTCGACGACTAAAATATTCAGTGCAAAATAATCTGGATCGCGTGTTGTCCGAGAGAAATCTTGCGCGAGATTAATAATCAGGAGTATTTGGTAGTAAATCAATTAAAACAGATAAAGGTAATTAGAGCCGAACTCGAGTAATTTCTAATCGGTCTGGCTTCAACGAAATCAGTCGTAAATTAAAAATATCAAAGTCGAAATTGTCTTAATCCAGATTGTTTACATCTCACGCAAACCTTAATTCTTGGACTAAGATTTATATTCATATTCATATTTTTGTTTTCCAAAAGAAAGAAAAAAAAACAAAAATATCTCATAGGAAATATCCCAGCCGCGCCTCTGCTCATCCTCCTGGGATTTTATCAGCTGTGTGATATTTTGTCCGTGTTCTTATCTCTTCTCTCTTCTCAGCCTCATCCAGTGGTCAGGTTTTTCGTACGAGCATTCGTTTCTCTGTCTTCCTGGCTAGCGCTCGGTTTCTTATCCCTAGATTTTTTTCACCAGCCGCTGGCTTATCTCTGCGCGCGCGTGCATTCCCTGGCCACGCCGCTCAACGCAGGGAGAAAAATCACGCCGCTTATCTACTGGGAAAAATCTAACCGCTGAACACTGCTTCTTATCCCCAGCCGAGCGTTTCTCCTTCGTCGACCGCGTGGCTCCCATGGGTGAGCGCCCTGCCACCCATTCCCCTGCTCCTCGCTTCTCCCTTCTCTCTCTCCCTCACCGTGGACTCTTCCCTGTGTGCCCAGATCTTCTTCCCCACACGCACTGCCGCGCTCTGCTCGGATTCCTGTTGGCTGCGCGCCCCCTGCTTTTCCTTGGCCGGAGCTTCCTCCTCTCCCTGCCATGGCCGTGTCCTCCCTCCACTCCGGCGAGATCCATGGAGCCTCAGCATGCGAGCGCCCCTGCTTCCATGGAAGTCGCGCCCGCTGCTTGCTCCCCCGGATTCTCCAGTCTCCTTCCCCTCGCCTTCTCATGGCCGGCTTCGAGCTCGCCCACCTCGTCCATGGCTGTCGTGCCGAGTTTGCCCTGCGTGCAGCCGACATTTCTCCCTGACGCGCTCGCCCAGCCATCTCCCATGGCGCGCGCTTCCCCTGCGCGTCCGTCTCTCTGCTCTCTCCCATGGCTGGCGCTTGTTCTTAGCTCGCCGCACCCTGAAGCCCCCTACTCGCGCCCCCATCACCATGGATGCCCCAGCGGCTTCCCTACTCTAGCTCGTCACGACCTCCAGCTTCCTCTGCCGAGTTTGGCCTTTGCTCGCTCCAGCCCGGTGCTCATCTCTCTGCTCGCCTTCTCCAATCATCGCGTGCTCCTCGCTGCTTGCACCCAGCTCCCTGCCGCGCTCATTCCACGGACGCCGTACGCAGGTGGTGGTTCTGTCGTCTTCCTCGAGCTCGACACGCTGGTCTGAGCTGGCTGTCCTTGCTCCCTGCGCGCGCTCCTTGTCTGCCTTCCATGGCCGTGCGCCGTCTTCGCTCGTTGGGCCGTGCGTTGCCACGCACACGTGCCCAACACCTCTGCCCCTCTGTACGCCTTGGCTGCGCGCGCTGGACTGTGTCATTCACAGCTTGCTGGCTATAGCCGTAGGATGCCACCAGTCGTGCCTTCGCATCCTGTGTCCTTGACTTGTCCACAGCGTTGCCGTGGTGTTACCGTCTCGCTGTAATTCCCTAGTGGTTTGCTCGCCGAACCTCCAGCTTCCTCGCGCTCGGCTCCCTGGTATTCCAGCTCGCCGTCGCGTCGTTCGCCGTCGACCTCGCCTGGCCCTATATCGTTATGCTAGTCGACCATAGTCGCTGCCGCGCACGCTTGTCCCTGATGCCCATCGCGTGGTATTTGGATCTCGCCGATTGGCCGCTCTTGCCCGCCGTTAATTCCGCTTCGCAGCTTGCATGCTCTTGTGGTGCTGCTATCCCACGACACTCGTGCCGGTGCATCGTCGCCTGGTCGGGAGTTGTCGCCACTAGTTTGCTTTCGTCCAAATCACCACCGCGGATGCTTGGGTCTTGGTCGCGCGTCTTTCTATCTCGCGCTCATCTCGTCCGATGCCTCAGCAACACCATGATCGTCCTTCCTCGCAGTGTTGTTATTTACCCTGCTATTGTAATCGTGCCTCATGCGCTGCTCGTCTGAAATACCCAAGTCAAGTGAGCATCCTGTGCGACTCAAGCTCGGTTCGTCAAGATTTTTCAGTCAAGGAGAGATTCCAAGAGTATGTGGAGAAACAAGCCCCAGGTCGATGCCCCAAATGCTCGACGAAAGGCCTGAACAAGGATCATCATCGTTTATTCGGATTGCTAGTCGATATGGTAATCGTACTCTGATTCGTTATTCTAGCTAATTAATTTGATAGATGGAATAGAAGAATATTAATCGTGATAATTATTCTATTCGTAGCTTAAACGCGTCGTGGGTTTATTTGATGCAGGATAAAAGTCATAATTGTGTGTTGCTTGGTTACCGTCATAATTATGAAATAGTCGCGAGGTGTGAGGTACACCTGCTAACGTGAACGATTAAATATCGTATTTAACTCGTAGGCTGTACAAGTTAATCCAATAAAATGGCTTAGAAAACTAGTTAAGTTAGTTTTAAGTATGGTTATGGCCGATTGTGGTTAGCACCATCGACCTGTATTTTATGCGTCTTAATTTATAGAATGGAAACATATGTCTAGTATAATCAGATTGATCTGATGCTTGTGATGTACTTGTGTTCAATGGTGAATTAATCACATTGTATAATGATCGTCAATTAGTAGGTGATATGAATGGTGCCTCGATGGGTGTTTTGATATAGGACTTGTGTTTAGTTTATTATCACTTGATATTTGAAGTAGATACGATTACGCTAGAAAAGTATGATAATTGCACGTAGTCATATGTTGATGACTAGTGTTTCCTTATGAATGGTACAACGCCTCGCCGCTAGGTATTTAATTCGCTATCGCGTAGCACTATTTAGGTTTATGATATTCCTGTCTATATGCAGTCATATGCATAATGCATTTCATTCAGGAACGTGAATTAACCACGTGATGCGGAGGACCAGAATGAATTGACCACAAGATGATGCTGATGGACGGAACTGAAGATGGATAATCTGACGAATGTCAAGACAAAAGATGGCCGTCAAGCGGACGTCGTCTAACAACACTAACCTAGTGTTATTCAGGCAAGCCCCGGTGCATGCAACCCCTTCCTTGTATTTTTAAATAATTTTTACATACTTTAATTCTAGCGAAATTTGCATTAGCACTACTACATTAAACCTCTGTACAGGCGGTCCGGTTAGCCTCTACACAAGCGGTTGCAGGAACCGCTTGTGGTGCACCGACTGTGATGTAAAACAACATCACAGGCGGTCAATCAAAAACCGCTTGTGATAGACACACATCACAGGCGGTCCGGTTTAAAAGAACCGCCTGTGATAGACACACATTACAGGCGGTCTAGTTTAAAAGAACCGCCTGTGATAGACACACATCACAGGCGGTTTTAAATATAAGTCCGACTGTATTTCAATATACAGATTCCAGATTCATATTTAGATTCCAGATTCATATACAGAATTAATAACAGATTCAAACACAGATTCAAACACATATTCCATACACAGATTCATAATACACAGATTTATACCTATCAAGTTCCATAACAGGTTCCATACACATATTCATCCACATATCAAGTTCTATCGTCATACACAGATTTATACACATATCAAGTTCCATATACAACTAAACATCTCAAAGTTCCATAGACAACTAAACATCAAAAGTTCCTAACTAAAGACCTAAACACTGTGTGATATTGTGTACAAACTTAGTTCTGGGAATTTTTGCAAATTTCCATTTGTATTGTAGAATAGCCCTTGTTGATGAAGAACTTCACGGCGCATAAAGTAAAGCAAGTCTCTTACAACCTTAGCAACACCGACGGAAACCATATCTCTTTCTAACCATTCAGCATTGATCTTGGATTTAGGAACCTGCAATGAAAGCAAAAAGCAAGCGGTGCTAAGAGTAATGTGATGAGCAACATTAATATAACATAAAAATTGCAACATAGACAATGATAGCGAACTTACATCCTCACGATTGACCATGTAATGGAAGGTGACACGACACCATTCGCATACATAATAACCGCACAGGACAGTACCCGGAGGTTGTTTGTCACCATATGGAAATAATGATATTGACAAATTAGGCTTGTCCTCTGGATGTTTGCCGCCAAGATCTTTCCAATAAAAACGGTATGCACTGCATATAAGAATAGCATTGTGAGATTAAGAATACATTTGTTAAGTTGTAATAAGTACAAGTGTGCAATAATAATCATACTTCTCTAAAATCTTCAAGAAGTCATTATACGTAGCCTTTTCCATTCTCAGTGAGTCGAAGACCACGACTTTACCATCCTTTGGAAAGATCATGATACAAATGTAGTGGTCACTATATAGACATAGACGAAAACACATGTTAAGATCATGATTGCCATAATTTATAGTTCAAAATTAAACCATGTCGATAACTTACTTATAGTGGTGCGGAGCTATTATTAAGTCCTTGCCATGTTGTACATGATTATACATGGCTCGTCCAATGTATGCCGCCATTACCTTCATTTTGTTTCTCTGCTTCTGTTTGACGGCTTTCTCAAATTCAGCATCGTCCAAGTCTTTGTATTCTTCTCCATGCCTCCGAGCAACTTCTTTGTAGCGAGCTTGGGATATCATCAACGGGTCAAGAAACCCTGTCTTAAGTTGTTTCTTCTTATCATCCATGTATTGCATCCTATGTGTAATAGTGTTAATCGTTAGACTCTCGTTTATGTGTGCGTGTACAAAACTAACAAATATGAAAGTTTAGAGGTACTTACAAGCAAAAGAGGGTTAAGTAGTTGGTTTCCATCCTTTGTCGGTGGTACAACGACCAGAGATCGTCAAAGAATAAATGCCGCACAGGATCTATATGATCATTGCTCCAAAATGCATCTTCTAGCACAACAAATGTGAAGTCCTCGAGTTTGTATTTGTTGCTAGCCACCATGTACCACTCATGCATTCTAATCTCCGGAGTCGACAACTTAGAAAGTTGCACCGTCGTCAAGAACGGCCTCCCATTCACAAATTTTGGAGGAACATCCTCCTTCTTGTATACCGAGATATTGGTTTTAAGACGTAATGATTCTCGAGTATGAATCATTCCATCTTCTTCCCATACTTCGAAATTGTTTATTTGGGACCGTGTGCCTACTCCATGAGATGCTGATTCCGCTTTTGATTGATTTGTCATAACTCTCTGCAATTTATGCAGGTAGCGTGCCACTGATTCTGACGGTTTCTTGACATCGTCAGTGGCGATTCGCTTATGAATTTTCTTTGAAATAGTTGGCCCTTCAACATTGGTGCCAACCTTTGGTTCCTTTTTGATGTTGACGTCGACATTCTGAGGAACAATTTTGTCTACGTCCCCCTCGTCGAGTTCCTTCGCAAGAGGCGATATGATTGTTTCAACGATTTTTTTGGAGGTCGGTGTCAGATCTTCCTGCACCATGGGGTGTGGAATGATCGAACTATCTTTTTGTTGCATTGGTGTTGAATTCGGCTCATCACCCAACTTGATGTCGCGTCGATGCCAAAGGACCAACTCGTTCATTGCCTCCTGCAAAGTTATGATCCCCTCAACTGGAAAATCTATCTCCCAATCTTCACAACCACTGTCTGTGATTTCTAGAACTTGGACCACAGCATAGTGTGGCGGGACAGGATTATCCTTGTAGTTAACAAGTCCTGGTTTTACCAAACCAGTAGCAGCTTGCTTTGTTTTTGTCCCAGATCGTTTGATTGGAATATGAAGAAAGCAAGGCTTGTCCTCAACAATATCGTCTACAGGGTACTTGGTCAAGTCTTGCACAGATCCTACGCTGCTAGGGACTATAGGTGGACTCATGTGGCTTGGCTTGAGTTCAAATGATATGCATTCTGTTTTCTTCATTTTGTTCATCACGTCATTAATAGCCTTTTGTACCCTTTCATCAATAGTCTCTTCAAGGGTCCTTTTCGACTTCTCGTGTTTCCTATATGACGATGCATACTCTGGAAACGCCTCTCTCCAGGAAATCTTAGAAGAGATTCCCCGAGCCCGTCCAGTGTGTTCAGGATTGCCTAGTGCTGCAGTTAGTATGTCATTCTCCCTCCGAGGCTTAAATTCTCCTTTTTTTCTCTTATCTGCATATTCTTGAATTTTTGTCGAAACTTCGCCTACCAATTCTGGATGCAAAAGTTTTCCGTCCTCACTCAAACCTGCCCGACCTAAGATCCAACGAATAGCTCGCTCATCGATATCTTTTAATACTGGGTCCAAAGTGCCGTTAGCTATAGCTTCCTCGATTATCCTGTTCCACTTCACAACTTTATGGTGATATCCGGTTGACCCCAGGCGATGGGGGTGTTTGTTCATCTTTGCTCTCTGAGAATTAGTTTCGCCCAGTTCTTTGGCCTTCAGTTCGGTCTTCTGACGAACAAATTCCTCCCACTGAGCTTGAGTGATTTTCCCCATTTTCTTGGGCGGAGGAACCTTATTCTTCTTAACAAATTCCCTATTCATCTCGGCCTTCCACCCACGAAACATCTTGGCCATAGCAGAGAGCATCGACTTCCTTACTGCATCCTCTGTGCCTTTTGGGAACTTGAATGACTCAGACAACTTAGCCCATAGCTTATTGCGGGTGTCTTCATCTAAATCCTTCCATTTTTGAAGTGTGATTGGCACTATATCTCTAACAGTAGACCCGCAGGAATTTCGAAACTTTGTAACCACGTCAAGTGGTTCTTCAGGAAACCCCTCTGCATTTAGTTTTGTTACGTACATAACTGCACCTTCTTTCATCTGATTCGGACCTCGTCGCCCTCGTTTCCGCTTATGTGAAACGGATGATTCAGGCATCGGAGCATCCTCCGTGTTTCGTGTAGAACATGCATCCTCTTTCTTCTCTTCATTTGAAATCTATATAGTGAAACAATTAATGGCCTTTCATATATGAACATTATTTTAGAATATAGTCGACATATTTCTATTTACCTCTTCATCGTTGGGAATATAGTCGGCATCAAGCTCATCTGATGTTTTTTTCTTCCTTGGAGGTATAGGAGTACAAGGATTGTCGTCACTAGAACTATCCTCCACGCTTCCTTCACCGGAGCTGCTCGTTGTCTGCCATTCAAGTTTGGTCGCGTCTTCATGAACTTTGTTAGACGCACCGGTGCAGACCACATCCATACTAGGCTGCTCGTTGTCTGCCATTCAAGCTAGTTCCATCGATAAAGGGATATACTGTTAGTCTGATATACTGGTTCCATCAATAAGGGAACTTGGAGAAAAGGTGATTCAAAAGAAATCGAGCCCAAACCCGCCTCCGAGGCAGGATCGGGTCGGGAAGCAAGCTCGCAGATAGAAGTGCACTTTCCAATGCAGTTAGACAGAGAAGGCATGGCTGTGATGTTATAATGCTGAAGGACCCCAAGAAGAGATTATGCCCTGTAGTCTACCACCTCCCGTTATTTGTGGGCTTCACCGAGGGCAGGAAACATTTGGTGACATCAAACGACCTTCGGGCTGGGGACGTCTGCGAGCTTGTTAAGGGGCCAGACGATGGTGAGCCGGTGTACTCTATCCGGATGTGTGGTCACAAAATTTAAAGCCGCCCCGGCTTCATCTGTGCGCTTCTCTTCTCTTATGTCGGCTACTAAGATCACTTAGCACCCCACCTAAGAGAAGAGAAGCACACACATGCAGCTGGGGCGGCTTTAAATTTTGTGACCACACATCCAGACATAGTACACCGGCTCATCATCGTCTGGCCCCTTAACAAGCTCACAGACGTCTTTAGCCCGAAGGTCGTTTGCTATCACCAAATGTTTCCAGCTATCGGTGAAGCCCACAAATAATGGGAGGTGGTAGACTACAGGGCTTAATCTCTTCTTGGGGTCCTTCAGCATTATAACATCACAGCCATGCCTTCTCTGTCTAACTGCATTGGAAAGTGCACTTCTATCTGCGAGCTTGCTTCCCGACCCGATTCAGGCATTCCGCCGATGCCATTCTCCATATAAGTCCCAAATAGAGAATAGGGATGAGGTAGTCAAGATTGTAGGCACTAGTGCTCAACTTCTAGCATATATAGATATGGACACAAGTCCAAATTTGGTGCTACTCGGCACCATCGATATCACTAGAAAAAAATGCATCAAAGAGATCCACTTCCCAATAGTACTCGAAGATAGTTCATTGACTTGACACTCTCTAAGAGGTTCATACAAAATACATTATCTCTAAGACTGAAACCTACGATACTCATATCATGTTGTTTAGGACTAAACATCAACAACCCCTTGACTGGTCGCTATCATACTCAATTCTGAAATATTTTTCCAATATGTCGGCTTGAGTAAGGAGATCTGGGCTTGGGAGTTCCTCCAAATCATCTCCAGCTTCATCATCTTCAGCATATTGCAGGGCTTCATCTTGAATAATTTTAGCCCTCTTGGAGTCAGCATACTTTTTGATGGACAGAGCACACTTCTCAAGCATGTCGCATACATCTCCAATTTGAAACAAAGTGGTCTTAAGTGTGTACACTGATTCTGGTTCACTAGTATCCACAACCCCATCAGTCACTAGACTGCGAATGATGTCAACATGTGTCTCGATGACTCGAACTGAGCTCTCAACCATGTCAAGTGGCTCTTTTTCCATCTCTAAAACTGAAAATGGCCAAGTCTCACAATCAAAATTGAGATCGCAACAAAGGCAGGGATCAGAGGGAAAACAAGGATGTGGCTTATAGGGCAAAAAGAGGGGTCCAAATAACATTGTCATGGCTATGAACAAGTCAAAGATGGGAGATAAGAACAAGTCTTATAACATAGGGTTGGGAAGCAAAGATAGGTAGTCAAAAAACTAAGAAGGGAGATAAGAACAAGTCTTATAACATAGGGAGATAATAACATTGTCATGGCTATGTACTTCCATGATGTATGTGGCCATAAGCACATTTGCCCTAATGATTATCAAACAAAGATAGGTAGTCAACAAACACTAAAAATAGACTTGTTGCCCCAATCACTATGGAGATTTTCTTATAACTGAATATGTAAGTGAAAAAACATTTAATCAGAAGGGATAAAAATAGATCCCAATCGATGGAGGGACACAAAATTGATACATGAGAAGTAATTGACAACCAAGCAATAAGCATATGATTCACGGATAGCCAAACAAGTAATTGACAACCAAGCAATAAGCAATAAGCATATTGACAACCAAACAAAATATGTAAGTGAAAACACCAACAGTAATTAATCTAAGAACTGATAATCAGGGATAGCCATTGATTAACACATTAATGTGTTTGAACCATTGATTAACCTAAGCATTTGATTAACCTAACCATTTGATTAACCTAAGCTATGATTCAAACACATATATATCGAGTTGTGTATTCAAACACATATATGATTCAAACACAAGTAATCTGCCATCAATTAACATATATGATTCAAACACATATATGATTCAAACACGTATAGGAAATTCGAGCCATGAACTTAGAAGAAATGAACCTGAACTTTGACCTTACTACGAGAGGAACGACGGTGCTCGGGGAAGGTGAAGGGGACGGCGACGCTCGGGGAAGGTGAAGGGGACGGCGACGCTCGGGGAAGGTGAAGGGGACGACGACGCTCGGGGAAGGTGAAGGGGACGACGGCGCTCGGGGAAGGTGAAGGGGACGGCGGTGCTTGGGCTCGGTGAAGGGGACGGCGTTGCTCTGGCGCTCGAGGAAGGCGGCGCTCGGGCTCGGGGACGGGGACGGCGGCGCTCGAGCTCGGGGACGGGGACGGCGGCGCTCGGGGAAGGTGCTCGGGGACGGGGACACGGCGGTAGCCTGGCGGCGCTCGGGTTCGTGCTCGGGCGAGATCAGAGTTAGGGTTCCTATCGCGAGCCTTTTATATATTGTAAAGAATCCCAGGCGGTCGACGTAAAAAACCGCCTGTGATGTTATCTATCACAGGCGGTTTTGCTAAATATCCGCCTGTGATGTGTGTACACTATAAAAGGACTAGCCCCGCCCACGGGTTCCAGAACCCTAACTCCCAGAACCTTCACAGCACTGTAGCGGCGGCGGGTTTTTTTTGAGATCTACAGGGAGAAGGTTTTGTTTTTGAGTTTATTGATTGATTTCAATAGTTTATGCATATATATGATCTCCATTTGTTTTCTTTCTCATTTTGATGCGATTTTTTGCCTCAATTTTGTAATATAGACCGGATTTGAAGAAAAGCTTTGGAATTCAAGATTTGGACTTATAATAGTTGATCTAGTTTAAAGATTCTTTAAAAACACAGTTGTCTCACCTCAAGGTACCTATTGTTGCAATGTTTGTTTCATTTTCATGCACATCAATTCGTTTCATGTTTTATGGATGAATTCAATTAATTAATGATTTTATTGATGTTAATCAATATAAGGATAGGTAATGGACCGAGGTTGGATGTACAATGTGCCAAGACCACATCCGTTGTATATTCGAAATTTGAGAAGCTTTATTGAAGCGGCCAACAAGCACGCGAATTTGCGAAAGAGCAAGGAGATATTATGTCCGTGCATCGACTGTGATAATAAGATAGCTTGGAGAGATACAGGAGTAATCCAATCACATCTGCTAAAAAGAGGGTTTAAAGACAATTACACGATATGGTCAGAACATGGTGAGTTGGATCCGTGTGAAGTGCCTGGTAATGACGAGAGAGTTGTCGGAATTTTAGATCTTAAAGTTGATGGTAAAGTGGATAATGTGGATGCTAATCAAGATTTTGAAGAATTTGATTGCGAAGAGATGTTGCGCCATATGGAACCAGAAATGTTGAGTTCTGTGGGATCGCAGAAAGGGCTATCTAAAATGGAGGGACTGGAAAGTGCTTCAAAAGAACCTTTATATGATGAATCAAAGGGTTGTGACAAAGAGTTTACTACACTGCGTACAGTTCTAGAACTTCTGAAGTTGAAGGCTAGCGCTGGATGGTCTGATACTAGCTTCACAGATCTTTTGAATTTTCTGTCCCAATTACTACCAAAACCCAACAAACTACCAACAAGCACTTATAAAGCGAAGAAGCTTATATCTCCCATAGCTCTGGGTGTGCAAAAAATTCATGCATGTCCGAACCATTGTATTCTGTATCGTGGCGATTTTGAGAACGCATCAAGATGCCCAATTTGCAATGTCAATCGATACAAGAAGAGCTACAATCAATACTGTGTAAAAAAATTCCCGAAGAAAAATAAAAACAAGAAATCCACTATTGGACCTGAAAGTGACGATGACACTTTGGATGACATGGATGGGAAAAAGAAGTCAAAGAACCCAGCTTTGGTGATGTGGTATCTTCCAGTAATTGATCGCTTAAAACGTTTGTTCTCAAATCCTAGGGAGGCTGAGCTTATGCGTTGGCATGCTGAAAATCGCAAGAAAAATAACAAACAGATTCGACACCCTGCTGATGCATCACAATGGAAAAATTTCGATCTTATGTATCCTGAGTTTGCCAAAGAAACCAGAAATGTAAGATTTGCTTTGGGTACAGACGGAATGAATCCATTTGGTGAAAAAAGAAGTGTACATAGCACCTGGCCCGTGACTTTAACGATGTACAACCTTCCATCATGGCTGTGTCACAAAAAAAAGTACATTATGTTGACTATTCTTATTCAAGGTCCGAAATCAGCTGGTGTTGATATTGATGTGTTCCTATAACCTCTTATGGAAGATATGACAAAGCTCTGGAATGAAGGAGTTAGAATATGGGATGAGTATTGCCATGAGTATTTCAACTTAAGAGCAATTATATTTGTTACCATCCATGATTCTCCCGGTGGCGCCACACTATCAGGGCAAAAGACTAAAGGAAAGAATGGTTGTGTAGTGTGCGTCGATGGATCTGCTTCCATGTACCTTAAATCATCCAAGAAGTTGGTGTTCATGGGACACAGACGGTTCTTGATGAAGCAGCATAAGTACCGAAAGATGAAAGCGGAATTTAACAATCAACTGGAAAGTGAAGGTGCACCAAAGCCTTATAGTGGGAAACTTGTTTTTGAAATTGTAAAGAACATTCATGTTGTATTCGGAAAGGGAAAAAACAAAGGAGAAAAGAGAAAGAGAACTGACCCTTCAACTTACACAACTTTCAAGAAGCAATCAATTTTTTTCAAGTACCTCCCATACTGGAAGGATATGGAAATTTTCCATAGCATTGATTTGATGCATGTAACAAAAAATGTTTTTGACAGCATCATTGGAACGTTGCTGGGCATGCCGAGTAAGACAAAAGACGGACTCAAATCACGCAATGATCTAGTAGATCTTCAAATCAGACCGGAACTTCATCCAGTGGATAGTGGCAAAGGGAAGCCTTACCTCCCCCCAGCTAGCTACAACTTGTCAGTTGAGGAGAGAACAAAGATTTGCAAATGTTTGCGTGGGGTCAAAGTGCCCACAGGTTTCTCATCCAATATCAGCAGACTAGTCAGGATGAAGGACTTGTCTCTATTTGGCTACAACTCTCATGACTGCCATGTGATGATGACGATGTTCCTCCCAATTGCGGTAAGAGCCCTCGAAACAGAGCATGTCAAAGTTGTCATCACACGCTTGTGTTACTTTTTCAATGCGGTTTCACAAAAAGTAATAGCTTTAGAAGACTTGGACTATCTAAAGGCATACATCATCGAGACTATGTGCAAGCTTGAAATGTGTTTTCCTCCATCATTTTTTGATATGCAAGTACACCTAATCATACATCTCGTGGATCATATAAAAATATTAGGGCCACTATATTTACATCATATGTTTCAGTTGGAGCGATACCTGGGAGTATTAAAAGGTTATGTGCGAAATCGCGCTCACCTAGAGGGTTCAATCATGGAGGGATACACTACAGAAGAAGTGATTGAGAGCTGTATAGATTACATCAGTGACGGAACAATGATAGGTGTGCCTGTACCTAAACATGAGGGTAAACTATGTGGGAGAGGGAGAATGGGCAAGAAAACTTTTCGCGTTGAGGATTACAAGCTAGTACATTGTGCTCATGGTAGTGTACTACAACATCTCACGATAGCCGAGCCTTACATAGAGGAACACCTGGATAAGCTTCGTAAAGAAAATCAGAACCGCACAGAGGACTGGATCATGAGGGAGCACAAACATCGTTTCAGCGAATGGTTAATGGACAAAAACATCCCATTCGGAGACTCTTTGGAAGAGAAAACAATGAAGAATTTGGCTTCTGGGCCATCGTGTTTTGTGACATCATGGCAAGCATATGACATCAATGGGTACACATTCTACACTAAATCAAAAGACATGAAAAGTGTTGCACAAAATAGCGGTGTTCGTATCGATGCTTTTGACCTACATGGACAGAAGACCACATATTTTGGATTCATAGAGGAAATATGGGAACTTGATTATGGCCCAAGCATGAAAATACCCTTATTTAAGTGCCAATGGGTACAACATCCCGTGGGGGTGATAGTGGATAACTATGGACTCACACTGGTAGACTTAAAGAAAGTAGGATATAAAGATGACCCGTGGGTTCTCGCCAAATGTGTTGCACAAGTGTTCTATGTACTCGATCCAGCAGATGAGAAGATGCATGTAGTTATTTCTGGAAAGCATAAAATTGTTGGAGTTGAGAATGTGGGAGACCAAGATGAGGAATACAATAAGTATGAAGAGATGTTCGTCTTTAACGGTCCAGAGAGAATCAAGCGTGTGGAAAAGAAAATTGATAAGAACTTAAAGCCATACATGCGGAAAAATGGTAGTTCATGAAAAATTGTATGAATCAAATTGTACTTGTTATCATGTATGATCGACTATGAATTGTGGTTGCCAATTAATTTAAAATCTCTCTAGTTATCTATGTGTGCTATTATAATTCATTTAAATTGTATTTGCATATTTCTGTTAAAAATTAAATATTAATTCATTTAAATTGTATTTGCATATTTCTGTTAAAAATTAAAATTATTTTCATATTTAAATTGTATTTTCATATTTTTACAATCACAGGCGGTTTTTTCTTAGGGTCCGTTTGTGAAAAGGATAGAGCACCACAGGCGGTCCTAAACAAAAACCGCTTGTGATACTATTACATCACAGGCGTACTGAACCGCATGGGACATCACAGGCAATTTTCTAACCGAACCGCCTGTGATGTAAAAAGCCTACCGCTTGTATAGAGCCAAATTGTACTAGTGTAGGTTTATAGGAGTTGCTTGGAAACCCTTCGATGCATTTGGCTACCTTGAAATCCATTCCTTTTATAGATACTTCTGGTGAAGTATCAAATATGATTTACAAAATTGCTTAGCCCTACCTAGAGGTAAATCTTGCAGATAGAGTTTGTCCTTTGCACTAATGCCTAGCTCAGGGGTTATCCTGAGGAAGGATGACTTCTGCCTGCAAGAATATTTTCATTGGGAGCATGGTGGGATTTTACTGCAAAGTTCCCTGTGATGCACTTTTTATCCTAAGGAACACAAACAATCCTAAGGATGGAAGTACTTAAATCGGGAATTGGGCTAGAAACAGGTGATGTTCTACCCAGGTTAATTAAGGATTGGATGCGTATGTAGGCCTATATGATCAAGGACTATCTTAACTGGCCACATGCCCTGGATATGGGACAGGGTAAGCTTGAACCCGGCTATTCCATACGTGAAAAGACAACCGCGCACTAGGCGTGGGAGATGGTGGGAGTAGCGTGTACCCTCCTGGCTGGAGGCTCGACGGAGGAGTACTGTGCTCCTAGGTAGCGCGGACCGGTTCACGTTGTGGAGGATCTGTGGGAACGGTTGACATATGCAAGGGTTAAGTGCTACATATGTCGTGTGGTTAGAGATCCTTAGCTGAGTAAATCGATTCGGATCGCCGTTATATCCCCGGACAGTGGAGACTTGATCACTGACCTGCAACCTTGGTCAGGATGTAAACCTTATGAATAAAAATAATGTTGTATTGATGAGATGGTGAAATTAGACCAGATGCAACCAGAGTCTATTAATATTTAATCTGGCGTTAAAATATTGAAAGTAAGGACTCACTTTAGTAAGCTATTTCTGCAAAAGTATCTAAGTTGATTCTTGCTAAAGCCTTTTCCTTGATTCCTATTTAACCAGCATATCCTTGAGAGTCTTTTTCCTTAGTCGGGTAAAACTTGCGAAAGTACACTTCGTACTCAGGGTTTTCGAACCCATGTTGTTGCAGGTACTAGATTTGTGCTGCTGTGAATGGTGTTAAGCGCCGGTGGGCATGACCTTCTTATAAGTCTAAGTACCTCCCCTATACTTATTGAGAATGGTCATTTGAGCTAGCATATATTTCAAACTTATAAATAATTTATAACATTTCAAAGTTTATTGCTTTGAACCACTTTTGTAACCACTCCAATAAATAGAATGTAAATTTGTTGTAACCTGTAACTTTTTGTAATAAAGAGATTCCACTGCAAAATGTTGGTGTGTGATTTGTGTTTACTTAATCTTGCGATCTTGGTTGTAACTGGTTTATCCGGGGTCCTTGGGACACTCGGACGAATCCTGTCAAGTTATCTGGTGCACATGCATAGCCGTCTGAGGTTTTTGAGACAAGGACAGGTGCATGTGGGCCCAATAACTTGTGAGGTTCTGCCACAATGATCAAAGGTATATAAATGAGCTATGTGTTCAACTTTTCAATCAAAATTTGGAGAATCAAGAATATTTAGCTCATTCCTAAGTTTGCTAAAGGTTTTCTCATCTAGTGGATTGGTAAAGATATCGACTAATTGATCTTTGGTGTTAACATAAGCTATTTCGATGTCCCCCTTTGTTGGTGATCCCTCAAAAAGTGATACCGAATGTCTATGTGCTTAGTGCGGCTGTGTTCAACGGTATTATCCGCCATGCGGATTGCACTCTCATTGTCACATAGGAGAGGGACTTTGCTCAATTTGTAGCCATAGTCCTTGAGAGTTTGCCTCATCCAAAGTAATTGCGCACAACAATGGCCTGCGGTAATGTACTCGGCTTCAGCGATAGAAAGAGCTACGAAGTTTTGTTTCTTTAAAGCCCAAGACACCAGGGATCTCCCCAGAAACTGACAAGTCCCTGATGTGCTCTTCCTATCAATTTTACACCCTGCCTAATCGGCATCTGGATATCCTATTAAATCAAAAGTGGATCCCTTGGGATACCAAAGCCCAAACTTAGGAGTGTAAACTAAGTATCTCATGATTCTCTTCACGGCCCTAAGCTGAACTTCCTTAGGATTTGCCTGAAATCTTGCACACATGCATATAGAAAGCATAATATCCGGTCGAGATGCACATAAATAGAGTAAAGATCCTATCATCGACCAGTATACCTTTTGATCTATGGATTTACCTCCCGTGTTGAGGTCGAGATGCCCATTGGTTCCCATGGGTGTCTTGATAGGTTTGCCATCCTTCATTCCAAACTTTTTAAGAATGTCTTGAATGTACTTGGTTTGGCTGATGAAGGTGCCATCCTAGAGTTGCTTGATTTGAAATCCTAAGAAATATCTTAACTCCCCCATCATAGACATCTCGAATTTTTGAACCATAATCCTACTATACTCTTCGCAAGTAGACTAGTTAGTAGACCTAAATATGATATCATCAACAAAAATTTGGCATATAAACAAGTTTTTTTCAACAGTTTTAGTAAGAGAGTAGGATCGGCCTTGCCGACTTTGAAGCCATTAGTGATAAGAAAATCTCGCAGGCGTTCATACCATGCTCTTGGGGCTTGCTTGAGCCCATAAAGCGCCTTTGAGAGTTTATAAACATGGTTAGGGTACTCACTATCTTCAAAGCCGGGAGGTTGCTCAACATAGACCTCTTCCTTGATGGGTCCAATGAGGAAGGCACTTTTCATGACCATTTGGTAAAGCTTAAAGCCATGGTAAGTAGCATAGGCAAGTAATATACGAATTGACTCAAGCCTAGCTACGGGTGCATAAGTTTCATCGAAATCCAAACCTTCAACTTGTGAATAACCCTTGGCCACAAGTCGGGCTTTGTTTCTTGTCACCACACCATGCTCATCTTGCTTGTTGCGGAATACCCATTTGGTACCTATAACATTTTGATTAGGACATGGAACTAAATGACATACCTCATTCCTCGTGAAGTTGTTGAGCTCCTCTTGCATTGCCATCACCCAATTCAGATCTCTTAATGCATCCTCTACCCTGTATGGCTCAATAGAGGAGACAAAAGAGTAATGTTCACAAAACTGTACGACTCGAGATCAAGTAGTTACCCTCTTATGAATGTCACCAAGAATGGAGTTGATGGGGTGATCTCTTTGAATCGCTTGGTGGACTCTTGGGTGTGGCTGTCTTTGACCCTGAATTTCGTGCTCATCTTTCTTGTCTTCATTTTCCTCATCTCCTCCGTGATCATTGCCCTCCTCTTGAGGTGGTGTCACACCCGATTTTGGAAGGTAAACCGAATGCGAACCATGTACGTGCTAGGATCAGAAATTCACGTACACAACGATTACATAAATGACTCATCATAGCACAATGCTTCGAATAACAATAAAGAGTAAGTAATAATATGAATGACTAGAGTCATTTACATAATATAATCAAAGTACATAGAATAGAACGTAGCCAACGTAAATTAACCCACCACAGGCAGCTGACTGGGGTAGGTCGCTAGCCTAATCCTCGAACTCGTCGAAGTTCTAGAACTCCTGGAGATCCGCCTCGATGCCTTCTTCTTTACCTGAGCATAGATTGCACCAAAGGCAACCTGGTGTTTTGTGAAAGTAAGGGTGAGTACACATCAACGTACTCAGCAAATGTCCCGTTTGGCTGAGGTGGACTAGCTTTATGTGGGGTTAAGGTCAAGCAGTTGCTTTTAGTTGGTCAGGTATTTATTATTAGTGGGAGCCAAGTTTTATCATATAACCAACCCATGAACCATTTCCTCATCGAGGAAACATCATTATCATCATCGAACCAAAACCATAAATAGAACCACTGAATCTCAGATCATCTGTATCTCTAATCAAAGAGGATCCCAAGGCCGCTCATAACCGTGAGCACGACTGATATATCAGTTTCTAATCCTCTACAGAGGTCGCACACTTTACCCATGAGCCGTGATCCCTTTCCAACCTAGGTTTGCAAGACCCGATCTTCACTACCAAGGTGAAGGGCCAGGGATACACTACGTAGCCTTTACAAAGATTCCCCTGGTGCATAGTTGCTCGTTAGGTTTCGCCAGTCGTACAAGTGCAGTACACCTCCCCAAGGTGGGTGACTAACAAAACCAAATCAAATGAACCTCTACACCCCACCTTAGCAGACGAGCACTATGCCCTGGCCCCCATTGACGGCCCTCCGGCAAAGCCAACTACATCCCTAGGTTCATCTAATTAATCAGCTAAAGGCGTCCCATTCCACCCTCATGGTTGCACTATTATCCCGGGTGGTCACTCCATGAATAGGTCCTTACGGAGAGGTACTCAGGGAAAAAGGTCTGAGCCCCCTAAAATATCACAATATCATCATCGGGATAACATCATGGTATCATAAATATTCACATCATGTTCATTGATTAAAGTAAAGCAATAGCATGAAGCTAACCATAATAACCCAAAAAGGTAATCAAGGACAAGGTAAATACAAAGCTAGTCGATCCTTAGGTTTCAATTAAGTAATGCGAGACAGTGAATTAAAAGTGAAAGGGGACATAATGGGTCAGAGGACACTTGCCTTCACCAAACAAATGCTTAGGGTCTTCAACTTTGCAGAACTCGAAGAACCAGGTCACTTGGTCGCCAACGCTTGATCTTCGATCCCTTGAAGCTCGGAAACGGATCACAATCTATTCGCGACGCACAACGAATACAAACAGGCACAAACAAACATATATATATATATATATATATGCATAAGAACATTACACCATTCAAATAAAACATAATAAAGCATGCAAAAATGAAATAGAGCGCGCTACTATGGTCACGCGAGGAAAAGAATTGTCGAACTCGAAGCTACGGTTGAGAAGTTAGCGTGTTTATGTTGAACCAATATTAATTATAACATTTAACTCGACGTTATTAAATACAAATGCTATTGAATCATCACTTCTTCTAAAGACAGTAACACCAGTATCACTAAAAAGACAGTTGTAGCCCATTTTACATAATTGAGATACAGAAAGCAAATTGTAATCTAATGAATCTACAAGAAAAACATTAGAAATAGAATGATCAGGTGATATAGCTATTTTACCCAAACCTTTGACCAAACCTTGATTTCCATCCCTGAATGTGATAGCTCATTAGGGATCTTCGTTTTTCTCGTAGGAGGAGAACATTCTTTTCTCTCCTGTCATGTGGTTTGTGCATCCGCTATCAATTATCCAACTTGAACCCCCGGATGCATAAACCTGCAAAACAATTTAGGCCTTGTTCTTAGGTACCCAAACAGTCTTGGGTCCTTTCACGTTAGAAACAAGCACCTTGGGTACCCAAACACAATTATTTGAATTCTTGTGTTTGCCCCCAACATATTTGGCAACTACTTTGCCTGATTTGTTAGTAAGCACATACGATGCATCAAAAGTCTTAAATAAAATATTATGCTCATTTGATGTAGCAGGAATTTTTTTCTAGGCAATTTAATATGAGTGGTGTGCCTAGAGCTAGATGTCTCATTTATATATATAAAAGCACAGTGAGAAACAAAATGAGATTTTCTAGCATGAATCTTCCTAATTTTGTGCTCAGGATAATTAGTAGGGTTAAAATGTAACCTTCATTATCCTGAACCATGGGAGCTTTGCCCTTCACAAAGTTAGATAATTTTTTAGGGCATTAAGCTTGACATTGCTTCCCTGTTGGAAACCAATGCCATCCTTAATGCCAGGGCGTCTCCCACTATAGAGCATGCTTCTAGCAAATTTAAACTTTTTATTTTCAATTTCATGCTCATTAATTTTAGCAGTTAATTGAGCTATATGATCATTTTGTTGTTTAATTAGAGCAAGGTGATCATTGATAGCTTCAACTTTAATATCTCTACATCTAGTACAAATGGAAACATGATCAACAGTAGATGTAGAAGGTTTGCAAATATTTAATTCTTCTATCTTAGCATGTAATATGGCATTCTCATTTCTAAGACAGAAAATAGAATCATTGCAAGCATTCAATTTTTTAATCTCAGAAATTAAGCTAGCATTTTTAGTTTTAAGTCTAGAGATTGAGTTATGGCAAACATTTAATTCATCAATCTTAGCATTTAGACTAGCATTTTCATTTCTAAGACTAGAAATTGAATCTTGGCAAATGCTAAGCTCCTTAGTCAAGTTTTCACATTTTTCTAATTCCTGAGCGTAAGCATTTTTCTACTTAACATGTTTTTTGTTTTCTTTAATAAGGAAGTTCTCTTGGCTTTCCAAGAGTTCATCCTTTTTATTAATAGCCTCTATTAATTCATTCAATTTTTCTTTTTGTTCCATGTTAAGGTTAGCAAAAAGAGATATTAAATTATCTTCATCATCGCTAGAACTACCCTCATCACTAGATGTTGTATATTTGGGGTGGCTCTAGATTTTACCTTCTTCTTTTTGCCGTCCTTAGCCATGAGACATTTGTGGCCGACGTTGGGGAAGAGAAGGACCTTGTTGACGGCGATGTTGGTGGCGTCCTCGTCGGAGGAGGAGTCGGTGGAGCTCTCATTGGAGTCCCATTCCTGACACACGTGGGTATCGTCGCCCTTCTTCTTGTAGTACCTCTTCTTTTCTTTTTTATTTCCCTTCTTGTCTTCGTCCCTGTCACTATCACTAGAAATTGGACATTTAGCAATAAAATGACCGGGCTTACCACATTTGTAGCACACCCTCTGGGAGGGGGTTTGTAGTCCTTCCCCCTCCTTTGCTTGAGGATTTAGCGAAAGCTCTTGATGATGAGCGTCATCTTCTCGTTGTCGAGCTTGGAGGCATCGATTAGAAGCCTACTTGGTACAGACTCCCTCTTCTCTTCTTCCGTCACTTTGAATGCGATGGGTTGCACCTCGGGCGTTGAGGTGGTGCCTTTCTCCAAGTTCACGATGTGTTTGGAGTCTTTGATCATTAGCTCAAAGCTCACAAACTTTCCAATCACCTCCTCAGGAGACATCTATTTGTATCTACGACCTCCACATATTAATTGAACTTGAGTGGGATTACGAAATACGAGAGATCTTAGAATAACGTTGACCATTTCATGTTCATCCCATTTGGTGCTCCCGAGGTTGCGCACTTGGTTCACCAAGGTCTTGAGTCGGTTGTACATTGCTTATGGCTCCTCTCCCTTGTTGAGGACGAATCGACCGAGTTCTCCCTCAATCGTTTTGTGTTTGGTGATCTTGGTCACCTCATCTCCTTCATGCGTGGTCTTTAGAACGTCCCAAATTTCTTTGGCACTCTTTAACCCTTGCACCTTATTATACTCTTCTCGACATAAAGAGGCGAGGAGTATAGAAGTTGCTTGGGAATTAAAGTGCCGTATTTGGGCGACCTAGTCCGAGTTGTAATCTTTGTCCCCCACCTGTGGTACCTACTCTCCAAACTCAACAATATCCCATATGCTTTTGTGGAGTGAGGTTAGGTGATGCCTCATTTTATCACTCCACATACAATAATCTTCACCATCAAAATATAGTGGTTTGCCTAAGGGAATGGAAAGTAGAGGAGCGTGTTTAGAAATATGAGGATAGCGTAGGGGCATCTTACTATACTTCTTGCGCTCATGACGTTTAGAAGCGACGGATGACTCGGAGCATGATGTGGAGGGTGACGAAGAGTCGGTCTCGTAGTAGACCACATTCTTCATCATCTTCTTCTTATCACCCTTCCTATGGGAATTGATGGAGGAAGAGGATTCCTCCTTGTGCTTGTTGCCGGACTCTCTGTGACACCCCAGTGTCACTCAGGGTTTTTCTCTCAAAAGCCAAACCAAGAACCATCATTATATGTGAACCAAAGTAAGCATGAGCAACAAAACAATTTAAGTGAGAAAGAATTCACCAAGTATATACTTAAAAGTGTCATGATCAAAGCAATTGAGTCCTTTAAAAGACAAGATTGTGCAACCCTAATTAAAAATCCTAAATGAGCCCCATGAGCAAAATTCAAGAAAGTAAGAAAAAGGGAGTGAAAAGTTTAAAATTTTGAGTTGAGCCAATTATATAAGTTAAAGTATGTTTATTAAGCAACAAGAAAGATTGAGAAGGCTTAGCCAAAATAATTCAATTAAATCCCCAAATCAGCCCTTGATCTATGAACCCTTGAGAAATTCAGATTTCTGAATTTCTGAATTTTCAGACCTCTTTCCGAAGATCATCTGTGTTCTCTGCTTTTCAAAACTCAAAGCCAGAAGATCCAAATATCAAAGTCGTGCCAAATTACCTTGAACACATTCTGGGAAAGTTTGAACTCAAACCAAATCCGTTGACACGATTTTGGCGTAGCTTAACCTCGGGACCAGGCATTCTGACACTGGCACCTTGGTGACGCTACAACTCCCTATCCCTAGCCTAAAACCGCACGTCGTCCATACACAAAAGACAAAGCTTGGTCTGGTGAACAAATCCCTTGCAGTGATCTTGCCCAAATTCGCGAAGATTTGCTCCCAATCGGCTTGAACAGGGGCAGAGGCAACGGGAACACGTGTTCGACCGTGGCTGACACCCCCGGTTCACGCCCGTTCGCGCACCGCGCCTTCCCAGTGCACGCCCGCGCGCACTCGCCGGTCCACGACCGCCCGTGCACCGCACCGTGCCTATAAAGCCTCCCCAGGCGCACCTCACTTCGCCCCGCACTCACCCTCACCGGCCAGCCACTTTTCCTTAGCTCCGGCGAGCTCAATTCCGCCCGCCATTGCCGCCAGAACTTCGGCCACCGTGGCCAGCCCACCCCAGCCATCCTCCGGGCAAGCCAGTGCTTCGGCTAGCTCCGCCAGTGGCCCGTGAAGCTTGCCCAACCCTCGGACCCGGCCGGACTTCACCGGAGGCCCGAGATTGACTTCACCGGACTTCGGTCTTCCGCCGCCGCGCGTGGACCGAGCTATCCAGTGAGTCTCCGCCCAATTCCTTGCGCTCATGTCTTCTCTGGCATCCCGTGGTCCTCCCTGACCCATTTGATTGAACTATCTCGCCGTGACCAGGCCGGTCTCCTCGCCGCCGACGAGCATCCCCGCCTGCGCGCGTGGACCGACCGACTCCGGCCATCTCCGACGGCGTTCCGCACACCGTTGTGATCCCCAAGACCTCCCCTTCATCCTCGACCACTTCACCGGAACAGTCTTGCCGCCGGTAAGCCCCTCCGCCCTTTTCTCCGCCGCGGCTACTGTTCAAGGTAGAAGAAGGACCTCGGGTTAGGTTCTGTAGAACCCGAGGGGTTTTCTGTAATGTCAGAGACTCATGTGAATAGTAGCCTGAGGACTGATTCGCGAAGAAACTTAGAAAACCCGCCAGGGACCCCAGTGCAAAGTGGATTTTCATTTAATCAATTCTGTTATTCTTTTTTTAATAACCAGAGAACTTGTAAAATTCATAACTTGATGAATTCCTAATCAAAAGATGTCAAACCAATTTTGCTAGCTCCTGTATATTATAATCTATCATTTAAAAATAGTAGACCCTATACTTTCTGTTCAAAATTCTAGAATTTAAAATTAAAAACAGAAACCCACTAAACCTTATTTAATCAAGGAAAATTAGTTTTTCTTCTGTACTGGACTTAAGAAAATTTGTGGGTATTCAAACCTCTTGTAGACACTGTTTAAAAATAGCAGGAACCCCAGCATTAGAAATTATGATGTAGTTTCTCATTAAAAGATGTTTTGTCCAAAACTTAGAGAAAATCAGATGGACATTAGAAACTAATGAACAGTGATTAATATTATTTTTCCTAGTTTACTTATGTAACAGAGAACTTAGGAAAAATACAGAGACCATTAATTTGGACCAGTTTTAAATTAAAATGATTTGTTTAGCCTAAATAAGACTGAAAATCAATTATTCAAGAGGCAAAACTATAACCAAAATGCTTAACAAAAATCCAGTGAACTTATAACCACCAGAGCCCCACTACAAAAATACAGAGCACCTCAGCCCAACTTTTTAAGCAAGGGAAATAAATACAAAGTGATAATAAGGCATTTTCCAACTAAATCATGAACAACCCCAAATAATGTGATAATGGGCAACCAAAAATTATCTAAGTCCATGATGAGGTAAACTACCAGAGAAAAATGCAAACCCATGAAAAAGAAGCAAACTCTTACCAATTGCTAATGATTTAAGAGAAGAGCCATTTAATTCAAATAATGCATACCACCCCTTCCCTTAAGCAAAAAGATGCCAAACTTCAGAATGATTGCTCTTGCACAAAATAATAACCAAGAAAAATAAGAACTCTGTTGTTTGATGTTTTTCAAATATAGTGGTAGTAGAAAGCACTCATTTGGCTAGAAACTTGAGAAAACCATAAAAAATAATTAAAAAGTACTAATGACTAGAAATTTGTATCAAGTCATGTTATAACACCTAAAAGCCAGCAAAAATAAGTTCTGAAGAATTACCCACTGTTAAATAGTAGTTGTAGTTCAAAGCACCCCTTCTGCCCTAGAGTTTAATAATTTTGTACAGAGAAAACTATTCACTTTCTGATCCCCAAATTTTAAGACAGAGAAACACACACCAATAGCAAGCCACTGTAATTTTTGCAGAATTTTTAGAATTTTATAAAAGCAACTTGTAGTTCAAACCTACTCCAAAACATTAAAGAGAATAGAAGAAAAGGAAAGAAGAAATAAACCCCACCTCAATAAGTCTAACTTGAGTACTTATCATATATCCCTAAGACTTAAAAGGAATCCAGTGGAACCCCAAAATTAAACCTACCACTTACCTTAGCTAAATTTGAACCAGTTTACCAAGTATACCACCCAAGGGTCTTGCATAAGTAAAGTTAACTTTGTTTAACCCAAGAAAGATCATACACCTTTAAAGTTGTGATTTCTAAAAGCACATATCATATCATGCATATATCTTACGCATTGCATTCATTAGATTGTAATCTTGCCGATGGAGAGTACGTGCTCATCCCCGAGCAAGGACCTGTCCAAGAGGAGGACCAGGAGCAGGCTTCAGAGGCTGCTATCGAGGATCTCCCCGCAGCCCCAGCAATTGAAGGCAAGCCTCGGTCTTATGCATAACCACGTTATTATATACTACTTTACTACACTTAATGCTTGTAGGTTTGTAATGTGCACTTAAGTGTAGGAGTTGCTTGAAACCTCTAGTTGCATGAACTTAGGACTCCTTTTTGAGATGAATACTAGTATGCTAGGTCGAGTAGCTGCTTGCTAATCAGGATCTCGGTAGAAGTCGAGTGATTTTCTAGCACTCGCGCGAGGTCAGGAATTGATTGTATTCATCTTGATAACGGGATATGTATTGGTCTATGGACTTGGATCCAGGGAGGATGCCTTGTCTATGAGACGGGAAAAAGAATTAAGGATTAATGTGTGGATACCTGAGTCAAGCTTTTGAACGTACTAAGCACATGCCGGGAAAAATGGTAACCGGTAAACCTAGTACCTGAGTGAAGCCGGGTGCGGACTTTATCCCTTATGCGACCTGAGACTGGGTCTCCCATGCTAGCTATGGTGGGTACAAGTGCGGTCACTGCACGGCGGCAGCCGGGGTCAGTGGAGCATTGTATGCCAAGGCGGTGAGGCCTGGACGCGAACGGGGAATCGATGGGGACGGTTGTCATGTGCAGGGTCGGAGTACCCTGACATGCCGTGTGTTTAGGTTTACCTTGCAAGGTTAAAACTCGATTCGAATCGTCTGCTTCTCGCAGCTAATGAGACTGCTTGATTCCTTGTACTGCATCGAGTAAGAAGTGAAATGAGGTTACATGAGATAACTTGTTGATTGAACTAATTGATTGTTACCATGTATGCTTAGAAGGAGCAAATCTAGCTAAGTTAATGATGATAAAATTTGGAAAAGCTAAAAATTGATTTTAGTAACAGCTAGTGCTTTTGGCAAACCAAACCCCTCAGCCAAACAGCTGCATAGTCTAGAGGTAGAGGAGTAGACTCCTCACACCGGGTAAGTCTAGCTGAGTATTAGTATACTCAGCCTTGCTTGTGGCACCCTTTTTGCAGGTACCATGCAGGAGTTGGTTGATGGTGTGACTTGGCCTACCACCCTGCCACCGGGTTGGACGATCGAGTGGGATGTTGCTCCGACAGGAGAGGAGCATGAGGAGTAGTGGGCTAGGCCTTGCCCATTTCCTCATTATCGACGACATCGATTATCCGCTGCATCTTACTTTATGAACTTTATTGCTACTCAAGAACTCCGATTTATGTAATAATTCAGTACTTAATTTGAGGTTTCCTGTTTTATTGTATTTCTTCTGTGACTCACCTTCGAGTGAGATTGTGGAATTTGATCCTGGTTAAGTGGCTCTATCAGACTAGATCTGAAGGACTGACGGGTTATTCCGATTTAAGTGTGTCACGGCCCTTGAGGCGTGGCTTGGGCACTTAAGCTGGAATAATTCGGGTGGTTCTGCCACACTCTCTTGAAAGAGTCCTCCCCGAGCTTGCGGGCTTGTCGCCGGTCACGATCTCCCTCTTGGCGTGATCTCCCGACATCACTTCGAGTTGTTAGACTCTAATGAAGCACCGGGCTCCGATACCAATTGAAAGTCACCTATAGGGGGTGGATAGGTGAAACCTGAAATTTATAAACTTAAGCACACACTACAAGCGGGGGTCAGCGTTAGAGTTAAAACTCAAGTCCGAAAGAGAGGGAAAACAAATCAACCAAGAAATAGAGCGAGTGGACACGGCGATTTGTTTTATCGAGATTCGGTTCTAAAGAACCTAGTCCCCGTTGAGGAGGTCACACAGACCGGGTCTATTTCAACCCTTTCCCTCTCTCAAACAGTCACTTAGAATGAGTGAGCCTTTTCCTTAATCTCCCGGGTCACTTAGACCCCGCAAGGACCACCACACACTTAGGTGTCTCTTGCTTAGATTACAAAACACTTAAGAAAAGAAGTGAGGAAGGAAGAAGGCAATCCAAGAAGCAAGAGCTCAAAAGAACACAAAATCTCTCTCTCACAAGTCACTAAGTGCTTGAGTTGAATTTGGAACTTGGAGAGGCTTTGATCTTTTGAATTGTGTCTAGGAGTGAATGTTAGAGCTCTTGTATTGAATGTGATACTCAGAAATCTTGGATGCTTGGAGTTGTGGTGGTTGGGGGGTATTTATAGCCCTCAACCACCAAAGAAGCCGTTGGGGAGGCTGCTGGCGATGGGCGCACCGGACAGTCCGGTGCGCCACCGGACAGGTACTGTTGCTTGTCCGGTGCGCTGCCACATCACCCAACCGTTAGGGTTCGGAGCGAAGTCGGCCATTGGAGCTTTGTCCTCTTACGACATCAGACAGTCCGGTACCACACCGGACAGTCTGGTGCCCTTCTGACTTTCTACTCTGACTTCTGCATTGCACTGTAGCTGCACTGTTCACCTTTGCAGAGTTGACCGTTGCACGAGTTAGCCGTTGCTCCGCTGGCACACCGGACAATCCGATGAATTATAGCGGAGGGTGCCTTCGAATTCCCGAGAGTGGTTGCTTCGGATTTGTACGGGCATGGTGCACCGGACACTGTCCGGTAGCACACCGGACAGTCCGGTGCTGAAAGGGAAATGTGCCCTTGGGCCATTTCTAAGAATTTTGGTGATTTAGTGTCTAACACAAGTGCCTAAGTGTAAAAAGGTGGACAAAGTACAAATCAAGGATAAAGGTATGTTTCTCAGACTTAGTACATTGTTTTAGGACTAATGTATTGTGTCTAAGTGCTGGAAACAGGAAAAATCCGATTGGAAATGTCTTGGCTCGAGCAGCCAAGACTTTGCTCAGTCTAGGTGCACCGGACTGTCCGATGGCTCATCGGACAGTGTCCGGTGGTGCACCGGACAGTGTCCGGTGCGCCAGGCTGGCTCGAGCGAAGTGGCCGCTCTTAGGATTTCACCGGCGACGTACGGCTATAATTCACCGGACTCTCCGGTGTGCACCGGACTGTCCGGTGAGCCAACGGTCGGCAGGGTCAACGGTCGGCCGCGCGATCTGCGCGGGACACGTGGCCGAGCCAACGGCTAGAAGAAGGCACCGGACTGTCCGGTGTGCACCGGACATGTCCGGTGTGCCAACGGCTCTCAGGCTGCCAACAGTCGACTGCACCATTTATGGAAAGAAATCGGGCACCGGACAGTGTCCGGTGTGCACCGGACTGTCCGGTGCGCCAGTCGACAGAAGGCAAGATCAGCCTTCCTTGATTGCTCTCAACGGCTCCTAGCTGCCTTGGGGCTATAAAAGGGACCCCTAGGCGCATGGAGGAGGACATCAAGCATTCCTACAACATTCCTAAGCACCAAGACATCAATTTCGCGCATTCTTTTCATTGTGATAGCATATAGAGCTCTAGTGGAGTTGTGAACTCATTGAGTTGTGTTGCGAGCTCTTGTTGCGATTTGTGTGCGTGTTGACACTCTGATTCTTGTGTCTTGTGTGCGTTGCTAATCCCTCCCTTGCTCCGTGTTCTTTGTGAATTTCAAGTGTAAGGGCGAGAGGCTCCAAGTTGTGGAGATTCCTCGCAAACGGGATTGAGAAAAAGCAAGCAAAACACTGTGGTATTCAAGTGGGTCTTTGGACCACTTGAGAGGGGTTGATTGCAACCCTCGTCCGTTGGGACGCCACAACGTGGAGTAGGCAAGCGTTGGTCTTGGCCGAACCACGGGATAACCACCGTGTCATCTCTGTGATTGATTCTTATTGGTTATTGTGTTTTGTTGAGAATTCCTCTCTAGCCACTTGGCAATTATTATGCTAACGATTAACCAAGTTTTGTGGCTTAAGTTTTCAAGTTTCACAGGATCACCTATTCACCCCCCTCTAGGTGCTCTCAATTGGTATCAGAGCCGTTCTCTTCACAAAGGGACTAACCGCCCGAAGAGATGGATCCTAAGGGGAAGGGTATCGTGATCAACGATAAAGAGAAGGAATCCTTCATCAACGAGCCGAAGGACGACAAGCCCACCGACTCCGGCTCGGGCCATAGACAGAAAGAAGGGAAGAAGAAGAAGACGAGACGCATCAAGGAGATCGTCTACTACGACAGCGATGAGTCTACTTCCTCCCAAAAGGACGACGACCACAACGACTACGAGAGAAGGAAACCGGTTAATTCGAACTTTTCTTTTGACTACTCTCGTATTCCTCAAAGTGCAAATGCTCATTTATTATCCATTCCAGTCGGCAATCCTCCACACTTTGATGGGGAGGACTACGGATTTTGGAGCCACAAAATGCGTAGTCATCTATTCTCTCTCCATCCTAGTATATGGGAGATTGTAGAGAGTGGAATGCACTTTGATAGTTCAGATAGTCCCATGTTCATTAATGAGCAAATCCATAAGAATGCACAAGCTACTACTGTTCTTCTAGCTTCATTGTGCAGGGATGAATATCACAAAGTGAGCGGCTTGGATAATGCCAAGCAGATCTGGGACACCCTCAAGATTTCTCATTAGGGGAACGACGTCACCTTGCTCACCAAAATGGAGTTGGTGGAGGGCGAGCTTGGACGGTTCGCAATGATAAGGGGCGAGGAGCCAACTCAAACATACAACCGGCTCAAGACCCTTATCAACAAAATAAGGAGCTACGGAAGCACGCGATGGACGGACCACGACGTCTTCCGACTGATGCTAAGGTCCTTTACCGTTCTTGATCCTCATTTGGTGAATAATATTCGTGAGAATCCCAGGTACACCAAAATGTCGCCCGAAGAAGTCCTAGGAAAATTCGTTAGCGGGTGAATGATGATCAAGGAGGCGAGGTACGTGGACGACGCTTTGAATGGTCCGATCAACGAGCCGCAACCCCTTGCTCTCAAGGCAACAAGAAGCAAGGAGGCGCTACCTAGCAAGGTGGCACAAATCGAGGCAGCCAGACTTAATGATGAAGAGATGGCCCTCATCATCAAGAGATTCAAGACGGCGCTGAAGGGTCGCAAGGGACAGCCAAGCAAGACCAAAGCCAAGGGGAAGCGCTCATGCTTCAAATGCGGTAAGATTGGTCATTTTATTGCTAACTGTCCCGATAATGAAAGTGACCAGGAACACGGGAGCAAGAGGGAGAAGAAAAAGAACTATAAGAAGGCAAAGGGCGAGGCACATCTTGGCAAGGAGTGGGATTTGGATTGCTCCTCGTCCGACTCCGACAATGAAGGCCTCACCGCCACCACCTTCAACAAGTCATCCCTCTTCCCCAACGAGCGTCACACAAGCCTTATGGCAAGGGAGAAGAAGGTATGTACTCGAGACTCTACTTATGCTTCTTCAAGTGAAGACGAATCTAGTGATGAGGAAATAGATTACTCTAGCTTGTTCAAGGGATTGGATAGGAATAAAATTGATAAAATCAATGAATTGATTGATGCCTTGAATGAAAAGGATAGGCTTCTAGAAAAGCAAGAGGATTTGTTGTATGATGAACATGATAAATTTGTAGAGGCACAAAAATCCTATGCTTTAGAAGTTAAAAGAAATGAAATGCTTTCTTATGAACTATCTACTTGTCATGAAACCATTTCTACTTTACAAGGTGTTAACAATGATTTAAATGCTAAATTAGAAGTAGCAAATAAATCTAATTCTTGTGTAGAACATGTTATGATTTGCACTAGGTGTAAGGATTTTGATATTGATGCCTGTAATGGACACCTAGTTTCAATTTCGAGATTAAATAATGAAGTAGCTAGTCTTAATGACCAACTTAAGACTAGCAAGAGTGATTTCGAAAAGCTAAAATTTGCAAGGGATGCCTACACGATTGGTAGACACCCCTCAATTAAGGATGGACTTGGCTTCAAGAGGGAAGCCAAGGACTTAACAAGCCATAAGGCACCCATCTCTGCCAAGGAGAAAGGGAAGGCCCCTATGGCAAGTAGTACTAAAAGGAACCATGCTTTTATGTACTTTGATAGAAGACAGTCTCATAGGAGTTGTAATGCTTTTGATTCACATGATTCTTATGCCATGTATGCTTCCAGTTCTCCCTATATGCATGGTAGAAATGTGCCTAGGAAAAATATTCATCATGTTCCTAGAAAAGTTATGAATGGTCCCTCTATAATTTATCATGCTTTAAATGCTTCCTTTGCTATTTGTAGAAAGGATAGGAAGATAGTTGCTAGGAAATTAGGGGCAAAATGCAAGGGTGATAAAACTTGCATTTGGGTCCCTAAGGAAATTGTGACTAACCTTGTAGGACCCAACAAGAGTTGGGTACCTAAGACCCAAGCCTAAATTTGCCTTGCAGGTTTATGCATCCGGGGGTTCAAGCTGGATCATCGACAGCGGATGCACAAACCATATGACGGGGGAGAAGAAGATGTTCACCTCCTACGTCAAGAATAAGGATTCCCAAGATTCAATCATATTCGGTGATGGGAACCAAGGCAAGGTGAAAGGTTTAGGCAAGATTGCAATATCAAATGAGCATTCTATCTCTAATGTGTTTTTAGTGGAGAGTCTTGGATATAATTTACTATCTGTTAGTCAATTATGTAATATGGGATATAACTGTCTATTTACTAATGTAGATGTGTCTGTCTTTAGAAGATGTGATGGTTCACTAGCTTTTAAGGGTCTACTAGACGGCAAACTTTATTTAGTTGATTTTGCAAAAGAAGAGGCCGGTCTAGATGCATGCTTAATGGCTAAGACTTGCATGGGCTGGTTGTGGCATCGCCGCTTAGCACATGTGGGAATGAAGAACCTCCACAAGCTTCTAAAGGGAGAACACGTGATAGGTCTAACCAATGTTCATTTCTAAAAAGATAGACCTTATGCAGCTTGTCAAGCAGGTAAACAAGTGGGAGGAGCACATCACAGCAAGAATGTGATGACCACGTCAAGACCTCTGGAGCTGCTGCATATGGACCTCTTCGGACCCGTCGCCTATCTGAGCATAGGAGGAAGTAAGTATGGTCTAGTTATTGTTGATGACTTTTCCCGCTTCACTTGGGTGTTCTTTTTGCAGGATAAGTCTGAAACCCAAGGGACCCTCAAGCGCTTCCTCAGGAGAGCTCAAAATGAGTTTGAGCTCAAGGTGAAGAAGATAAGGAGCGACAACGGGTCCGAATTCAAGAATCTTCAAGTGGAGGAGTTCCTTGAGGAGGAGGGGATCAAGCACGAGTTCTCCGCTCCCTACACACCTCAGCAAAATGGTGTGGTAGAAAGGAAGAACAGGACGCTCATTCATATGGCGAGGATTATGCTTGGAGAGTTCAAGACCCCCGAGTGTTTTTGGTCAGAAGCCGTGAACACGGCTTGCCACGCCATCAACAGGGTCTATCTTCATCGCCTCCTCAAGAAGACCTCATACGAGCTGCTAACTGGTAACAAACCCAATGTATCGTACTTTCGTGTATTTGGGAGTAAATGCTACATTCTAGTGAAGAAGGGTAGGAATTCCAAATTTGCTCCCAAAGCTGTAGAAGGGTTTTTATTAGGTTATGATTTAAATACAAAGGCGTATAGGGTCTTCAACAAATCATCGGGTTTGATTGAAGTCTCTAGCGACGTTGTATTTGATGAGACTAACGGCTCTCCAAGGGGGCAAGTTGTTGATCTTGATGATATAGATGAAGAAGACGTTCCAACGGCCGCGATTCGCACCATGGCGATTGGAGATGTACGGCCTCAGGAACAATTGGAGCAAGATCAACCGTCTTCCTCAACTATGGTGCATCCCCCAACCCAAGATGACGAACAAGTACCTCAAGTGGAGGCGCATGATCAAGGGGGAGCACAAGATGTTCAAGTTGAAGAGGAAGAAGCACCTCAGGCACCTCCAACCCAAGTTCGAGCGACGATCCAAAGGGATCATTCTGTCGACCAGATATTGGGTGATATTAGCAAGGGAGTAACTACTCGTTCAAGATTAGTTAATTTTTGTGAGCATTACTCTTTTGTCTCTTCTATTGAGCCTTTCAGGGTAGAAGAGGCCTTGCTAGATCCGGACTGGGTGTTGGCCATGCAGGAGGAACTCAACAACTTCAAGTGTAATGAAGTTTGGACACTGGTGCCTCGTCCCAAGCAAAATGTTGTGGGAACCAAGTGGGTGTTCCGCAACAAACAGGACGAGCACGGGGTGGTGACGAGGAACAAGGCTCGACTTGTGGCAAAAGGTTATGCCCAAGTCGCAGGTCTGGACTTTGAGGAGACGTTTGCTCCTGTGGCTAGGCTAGAATCAATTCGTATTTTGCTAGCATATGCCGCTCACCATTCTTTCAGGTTGTATCAAATGGATGTCAAGAGCGCTTTCCTCAACGGGCCGATTAAGGAGGAGGTGTACGTGGAGCAACCCCCTGGCTTCGAGGATGAACGGTACCCCGACCACATGTGTAAGCTCTCTAAGGCGCTCTATGGACTTAAGCAAGCCCCAAGAGCATGGTATGAATGCCTTAGAGACTTTTTAATTGCTAATGCTTTCAAGGTTGGGAAAGCCGATCCAACTCTTTTTACTAAGACTTGCGATGGTGATCTTTTTGTGTGCCAAATTTATGTCGATGACATAATATTTGGTTCTACTAACCAAAAGTCTTGTGAGGAGTTTAGCAGGGTGATGACGCAGAAATTTGAGATGTCGATGATGGGCGAGTTGAACTTCTTCCTTGGGTTCCAAGTAAAGCAACTCAAGGACGACACCTTCATCTCCCAAACGAAGTACACGCAAGACCTGCTAAAGCGGTTTGGGATGAAGGACGCCAAGCCCGCAAAGACGCCGATGGGAACCGACGGACACACCGACCTCAACAAAGGAGGTAAGTCCGTTGATCAAAAAGCATATCGGTCTATGATAGGGTCTTTACTTTATTTGTGTGCTAGTAGACCGGATATTATGCTTACGTATGCATGTGTGCTAGATTTCAATCCGATCCTAAGGAGTGTCACTTAGTGGCTGTGAAGCGAATTCTTAGATATTTAGTCGCTACACCTTGCTTCGGGATGTGGTACCTAAAGGGGTCTAACTTTGACTTGATTGGATATTCAGATTCCGACTATGCTGGATGTAAGGTCGATAGGAAGAGTACATCGGGGACGTGCCAATTCTTAGGAAGGTCCCTGGTGTCGTGGAACTCTAAGAAACAAACTTCTGTTGCCCTATCCACCGCTGAGGCCGAGTATGTTGCCGCAGGACAGTGTTGTGCACAACTACTTTGGATGAGGCAAACCCTCCAGGACTTTGGCTACAATCTGAGCAAAGTCCCACTCCTATGTGATAATGAGAGTGCTATCCGAATAGCGGAAAATCCTGTTGAGCACAGCCGCACAAAGCACATTGACATCCGGCATCACTTTTTGAGAGACCACTAGCAAAAGGGAGATATCGAAGTGTTTCATGTTAGCACCGAGAATCAGCTAGCCGATATCTTTACCAAGCCTCTAGATGAGAAGACCTTTTGCAGGCTGCGTAGTGAGCTCAATATCTTAGATTCGTGGAACTTGGATTGAATTGTAGCATACATGTGTTTATGCCTTTGATCATGTTCATTATTATGGTGCTCAAGTTGTACAAACACTCCCTGGACCTCACAAGTCCTTTTTGCAAGTGATGCACATTTTTAGGGGGAGCTGTGCTACAACTTGACCCTTTGAGACTAACCATATGCTTGAGTTTGTTTTAGTCTCAAAGGAGATTTGAAAGGGAAAAGGTGGACTTGGACCATGCAAGACTTCCACTGCTCTCCGATGATAAGAGTAACTTCTCCAAGTTCATCTTTATACTCTTATTGCCTTTGTACTCTTATTTGAAGATTTTGGTGAGGCAATGGGGTTATAGGGCCAAGATTGATCCCGTTTTGGTGCTTGATGCCAAAGGGGGAGAAAATAAAGGCCAAAGCAATAGATGGATCAGCTACCACTTGAGAAATTTTGAAAATAGTAGATTAGAGCTTTTTGGTTTGTCAAAACTCTTTTATTGTCTCTTATGTCAAATATTGGCCTCTTGTGGGGAGAAGTGTTGATTATGGGAAAATGGGGAGTTTTTGAAATCCTTGATCAAATTTCTTTGGAAAACCTCTCTTTATGTCTCTACAAGTGGATTTGACTTAGAGATAGGAATTTGAGTTTGATTTGCAAAAACAAACCAAGTGGTGGCATAGAGTGATCCATATATGTCAAAATTGAATCAAAACAATTTGAGTTCTTGTTTGAATTGATTTTGTATTTGTTCTACTTGCTTTATGTTGTGTTGGCATAAATCACCAAAAAGGGGGAGATTGAAAGGGAAATGTGCCCTTGGGCCATTTCTAAGTATTTTGGTGATTTAGTGTCTAACACAAGTGCCTAAGTGTAAAAAGGTGGACAAAGTACAAATCAAGGATAAAGGTATGTTTCTCAGACTTAGTACATTGTTTTAGGACTAATGTATTGTGTCTAAGTGCTAGAAACAGGAAAAATCCGATTGGAAATGTCTTGGCTCGAGCAGCCAAGACTTTGCTCAGTCTAGGTGCACCGGACTGTCCGGTGGCTCACCGGACAGTGTCCGGTGCGCCAGGCTGGCTCGAGCGAAGTGGTCGCTCTCGGGATTTCACCGGCGACGTACGGCTATAATTCACCGGACTCTCCGGTGTGCACCAGACTGTCCGGTGAGCCAACGGTCGGCAGGGTCAATGGTCGGCCGCGCGATCTGCGCAGGACACGTGGCCGAGCCAACGGCTAGAAGAAGGCACCGGACTGTCCGGTGTGCACCGGACATGTCCGGTGCGCCAACGGCTCTCAGGCTGCCAACGGTCGACTGCACCATTTATGGAAAGAAATCGGGCACCGGACAGTGTCCGGTGTGCACCGGACTGTCCGGTGCGCCAGTCGACAGAAGGCAAGATCAGCCTTCCTTGATTGCTCTCAACGGCTCCTAGCTGCCTTGGGGCTATAAAAGGGACCCCTAGGCGCATGGAGGAGGACATCAAGCATTCCTACAACATTCCTAAGCACCAAGACATCAATTTCGCGCATTCTTTCCATTGTGATAGCATATAGAGCTCTAGTGGAGTTGTGAACTCATTGAGTTGTGTTGCGAGCTCTTGTTGCGATTTGTGTGCGTGTTGACACTCTGATTCTTGTGTCTTGTGTGCGTTGCTAATCCCTCCCTTGCTCCGTGTTCTTTGTGAATTTCAAGTGTAAGGGCGAGAGGCTCCAAGTTGTGGAGATTCCTCGCAAACGGGATTGAGAAAAAGCAAGCAAAACACCGTGGTATTCAAGTGGGTCTTTGGACCGCTTGAGAGGGGTTGATTGCAACCCTCGTCCGTTGGGACGCCACAACGTGGAGTAGGCAAGCGTTGGTCTTGGCCGAACCACGGGATAACCACCGTGTCATCTCTGTGATTGATTCTTATTGGTTATTGTGTTTTGTTGAGAATTCCTCTCTAGCCACTTGGCAATTATTGTGCTAACGATTAACCAAGTTTTTTGTGGCTTAAGTTTTCAAGTTTCACAGGATCACCTATTCACCCCCCCTCGAGGTGCTCTCAGGTGCGCCAGACCACAGCACACTCAGTTATTTGCTCTGGTTCATTTTAGTCCCTAACTTGAATCTTTTATTGGTTTGTGTTCAACCTTATGCACCTGTAATACATGAGTTCTAGAGCAAACTAGTTAGTCCATTTGTTTGTGTTGGACACTCAACCACCAAAATTAATTGTAGGAAAAGGTTAACCCTATTTTCCTTTCAACTGTTCATTGTTCGGTGCGCGCACGTCAGCACGCCCGTTGGGGTTTGGAGCTGGTCGACCGTTGGAGCCATTGTCCTGTAACTGCACCGGACAATCCAGTGCCACACCGAACAAGTCCGGTGTCCTCTGACTTCTGCGCTCTGACTCTGTCGCGCAGTGTTCATTATTGTTCACGCGCACTGTTCATTTTGCAGTCGACCGTTGACGCCAGTTAGTCGTTGCTCCGCTAGCTCACCGGACATGTCCGGTGCACACCGGACAATCGGGTGAATTATAGTGGAGCGCACCATAGAATTCTCGATAGTGGCCTGTTCATTGGGCGCCTGGCCTGGTGCATCGGACAGTGTCCGATGCGCCATTTTTCAGCGCACTCTCATGTCTGAAAGTCGCCTAGAGGGGGGGGGTGAATAGGGCGAATCTGAAATTTACAAACTAAATCACAAACTACAAGCCGGGTTAGCGTTAGAAATATAATCGAGTCCGTGAGAGAGGGCGCAAAACAAATCGTGAGCAAATAAAGAGTGAGACACATGGATTTGTTTTACCGAGGTTCGGTTCTCTCAAACCTACTCCCCGTTGAGGAGGCCACAAAGGTCGGGTCTATTTCAACCCTTTCCCTGTCACACCCGGCTTTAAGGAACAAAGCCAGGTGCATCTCATACATGCGCCAAGAAGACAACACATATAATAACAGAGTGTATAGAGATAAATGTCATAAAACATCAGAGTATTTATTACATAGCGGAAGACTTATTACAAAATAAAGTAATAAAGATAAAACGAACTAAGGATCGTCGGCGCCAATGTCGACTGAGAAACGCCACCTAGATCAGATCGAACTCCTCAGTGCTAGGCGGCTCCTCCTGAACCACCTGATCTTCTCCTGTGGGGGGGTGTGAGACAGCAAGGGTGAGCTCACACATGATCATAGCTCAACAAGTTGTGGGGAACCAGTGGACATAAACTCACAAAGGTGTGAGTTCATGTGATGTGTAAGGCTAATCAATGATAGGGGTTAAAGCTGAGCATTGCTTTTAAGTAGTTGGTCCAAATTTTATTAGCAATTACTAAGTGTAAGTAAATACCAAACCATAAATAAAGTAATAGAACAAAATTAATAATAAACCCATGCATATGCGAATGACAAATTGAATTTAAGTTCCATAATTTAAACATCAGAGAGTCCTGAGCTGCTCATGACCGTGAGCTCGGCTAGTATACCAGTTTTACACTCTGCAGAGGTTGTACCCTTTACCCACAAGTCATGCTACCCATCTGCCAAGGGGTCGCGAGTCCCATACACCTCTACCTAGGAAGCGCGGCAGGGCAACACTACGAGGCCTTTACAAAGTTCCACTAGCTTCCGAAAACCCGCTACAGTTTATAGGAAGTTCCAATGCAGGGTTCCTGGCTGACCGCCATCGCAGCAAAATCAACCAGGGACCTCCCTACACTGACCACTCCCCTACTGCCCTTGCCCCTTTCGGGTAAGGTAGTCTTCCACTAGCTTTCCTAATTAGTCAGCCAAGGGCGTCCCATTAAACCCTTGTGGTGGCACGTGTTACTCAAGTTAAGCTCTATGTTCCAATTAACATTAATGATCTCAACATGAACATAAACAGAATAACAAGAATAATTGGAACATAGATATAATAAATGATTATCCCAAAACCATGTAAAGCAATAGCAAACTACCCAAGTGATTCAGGGGTAAACAAGGTAATGAGATAAACAAATCTAGGGTGACCTATTGGGTCCCATCAAAATTGACCTATGCTTGGATAAGTGATATTAAAGAACATTATCAGGTAAAAAGTGGTCAAGGGCACAACTTGCCTTCAATGAGCTCCTGCTCAGCTACTTCAACCTGCTGCTCACCAGGATCCTCAGCAACGGGCTCTTCTACTCGCCACAATACAAACAAGTACAGGATATAGAGAAAATTAACATTACACCAAACATATAAACAAAATACACAGTAATAATCTACACCTTAAAATAAAATTCTAGGAACAGGAATCATAATTTTTAGAGTTACAGATTTTAAGTTATGGATTTTCAAAGGTTTTATGTGCTTTAAATAGGATTAAGTGATAAATAAATTTCTTACTGTTTTCATGACATAACAGAGGCTCTAGGTGATAAAGGATAAAATTACAAAAATTTAGAAAGTGGAATGGATTAATTTGGAGTTAGTATGAATTTTCTATGGATTTATTAAGTTCTAGTAATTATTTTCATATTAAAAATCCATTTTCTATTTCATTTATTCAAATTAAATGATCACTGGACTGGGCCTCAAATCCTGGAAAGCGCAGGGGGCTCGGGGCAATAATTCGCAGACACAGAGAACAGCGCCTAAGGACGGCGGGTTCTATTTCAGGTAAACCTAGGGTCTCTTAAGCAAAACGCGCCGCGAAGGGGTATCTTGTGATCACGGCCGCCCGATCAGATTCTAACGGCCCAGATTAAAACGGACCAATCCGAACCGGTATGTGCCCAGAGCGCTCAGATCCAGATCCAACGGTCCAAAATCTAAATAACCGAGATCGATTCGTACCCATCAGATTATGGATCTACGGCTCACATCCCCTCCCTGACTCGGTATGGCTCGGCCTAATCCTAGCCGTCCATCAAAGATCGAACGGTCATCCGCCTTCTCCCTCGCCCAGCACAGGTCACGGCGGCGAGCCACCCGAACCGCGGTGGGAGTTCGCCGGCGCTCACGATTCTCCGCCCAAGCGTCTCCAACCCTAGAATTGATTGCTTCTACGCGACGAGGAGGACGAGGCGAGTCGATTGGATGGGTATCTTACCGACGGAATGGGGCACAGAAGCTCGGCCGCGACGCTATGCGGGTCGGCGGGGAAGGATCCGACTACGGCGAGGAATTCTCGCCCAGTCGATGTCGCGCCCCCCCCAGTCACTGCCCCGCGCGTGTTCCGTGCGACCTCCCGAACGCCCAGGACGAGGCAATCGGAGCAGAGGGGCGATGATGGCGCGGTTCAACGACGGCGGCGATTTATGGTGGCGAGCGCACTGCAACAGCCGCGGGCGCGCGGCGATGGTGTACTAGGCTCGGATGCGGCGCAGTGATGGGGAGGTTAGGAGATTGGGGAGGTCCGCGCCTGTCCTTTATGGCCCCCCCCCCCGCGAGTCCGCGCCGAGGTGGGTCGTTGAGTCCGATCCCCGCGGGCGACTTCCGCCATGGGCGGTCGAGTTGGTTGAAGCAGCTGGCAATGCCGGGTCCACGCGCCAGCGAGTAGATGAGACGGGCGCGGGAAGAGAGACCGGCCAGTGGGTCCCTCGCGTCAGTAGAGCCAGCAGCGCGGCGTGGGAGGAGTTATTGGGCTGCGCGGGTGTGATTCGGGGTTGGGCCGAATTGTTGGCCTGCGGCCCAGTTAGTTGGGTTTGTTTTTATTCTTTTATACTTTGCTTTTCCTTTTTGATTTATTTTCTTTTCATTTGAATCTCTAATTTGAATTTGAATCCTGTTATGAACTTCACCTTTGAGTCAAATGTACAAACTCAAATCTGTACAAGAAATATATATATATTATAATTATTTTTATTCACATAGTAATTTCTTCCTTCTCTTTTCTCTTTTACATATTATTTCTAAAACCCTAAAGTGCAACTTTGGGTTAAATTCAAATCTCCATCTCATTATTGTATTTCTATTATTATTATTTTATTATCAATTGCACAAACAAGCAAAACTCCATCATGATGCACAATTTAGTGGTGTCCTTTGTTAGTTATTTATTTGTTTAAGTGAGGTGTCCACATGAAATGATGAATAGGGATAACACACATATCTATGAAGAAATATAATTTCTCCCTTTTAGATCTTTCTTACAAAGTGGGTATTACAAATCCTACCCCCCTTAAAAATAATCTCGTCCTCGAGATTTAAGAAGATCTAGGGAAAAGGTGGGGAAAATCTATGCGAAGCTCTTCTTCTCTTTCCCAGGTTGCTTCATCTTCACCATGGTGACTCCATTGTACTTTGCACATCTTTATCACCTTATTTCTTGTAACTCGAGTCAAGGTATCCAAAATCTTGATCGGGTACTCCGTGTAAGTCAAATCACCTTGAACACTGAGCTCTTCCATGGGTAACTGTTCCTCAGGGACACGGAGACACTTCTTTAGTTGAGATACGTGGAACACGTTATGCACATCCGATAGACTATCCGGTAACTCGAGTTGGTATGCCATCTCCCCAACTCTTCTAAAGATCAAGAATGGTCCAATATAGCGAGGGGACAATTTGCCCTTGACTTTAAATCTCCTCATTCCACGCAGTGGTGACACCTTGAGGTACACATAATCTCCTTCTTCAAATTCCAGTGGTCTCCTTCTATTATCAGCATAGCTCTTTTGCCTGGTTTGAGCCACTCTCAAATTCTCTCGAATTATACGGACTTGTTCTTCTGCTTCTTGAATCAATTCGGGCCCGAAGAACTGTCTCTCTCCAGTCTGATCCCAATACAAAGGAGTCCTGCACTTCCTCCCATATAAAGCTCCAAAAGGTGACATCTTCAGACTGGCCTGGTAACTATTATTATACGAGAACTCAGCATAAGGCAGACTCTTATCCCAACTTCCTCCATGCTGAAGGGCACAAGCTCTCAACATATCTTCCAAAACTTGGTTTGTCCTTTCAGTCTGTCCATCAGTCTGAGGGTGATAAGCCGTACTAAAATTCAACTTCGTACTCATGTTCTCATGAAAGCTTCTCCAAAATCTTGAGGTAAACTGCGAACCTCGATCAGACACGATCTTCTTTGGTACTCCATGTAAACACACGATCCGAGCCATATATAACTCTGCTAGTTGAGAACCTTTATAAGTAGTCTTCACAGGAATAAAGTGAGCCACTTTAGTCAATCTATCCACAATCACCCATATAGCATCATATCCTTTCTGGGTGTGAGGCAATCCAGTAATGAAATCCATACCAATCTCTTCCCATTTCCACTCGGGTATCTTTAGTGGATGCAATAGTCCAGCTGGCCTCTGGTGTTCAGCCTTAACTCTTTGGCATATATCGCACATAGCCACATGTGCAGCCACATCTCTCTTCAATCCATACCACCAATACTTCCGTTTCAAATCCTGATACATCTTAGTACTACCAGGATGAATAGAATAATCCGAATCATGAGCCTCCTTCAATATAGTCTCTCGAAGGCTTTTAATATCAGGAACACACATCCTGTCCTTGAACCATATAGTGCCTTGCTCATCTTCCGTAAATTTTGGAACTCGACCTTCAGTAATCAGATCCTTAATCTCTTTTATTTTAGCATCACCAATTTGTCCTTTGTGGATTTCTTGCTCCAAGGTAGGTTCCACATCAATAGTGACTCCTTCAGTATGAGCAACTATCCCCAGGTTAAGTCTCCTGAAATCCTCAACAATCTCATCGGGTAGTTGGGCAACAATAGCTGAATGAACATGCTCCTTGCGACTCAAGGCATCTGCAACCAAATTTGCCTTGCCCGGGTGATAGTGAATCTCCAAATCATAATCCTTAATAAGCTCCAACCAACGGCGTTGCCTAAGGTTGAGGTCCTTCTGAGTGAATATATACTTCAGACTCTTATGATCCGTATATACTTGGCACTTGGTCTCCATGATATAATGTCTCCAAATCTTAAGCGCATGCACAACGGCTGCCAATTCCAAGTCATGCGTGGGGTAGTTTAACTCATGTTTCCGCAACTGACGAGAAGCATAAGCGATCACATGTCCTTCTTGCATGAGCACACATCCTAAGCCTTGTCCACATGCATCACAATAGATATCAAATCCTTTCTGTAAGTCCGGCATAACCAATACTGGTGGCGACATCAACCTTTTCTTCAATTGATCAAAGCTCTCTTGACATTTCTCATCCCACTTAAATTCTTTTCCTTTCTCCAAAAGCGATGTCATAGGCTTGGCAATCTTAGAGAATCCTTCAATAAATCTCCAATAGTAGCCTGCTAATCCCAAGAAACTCCGAATCTCAGTCACTGTAGTGGGTACTCTCCACTCCATTATCTCCTTCACCTTAGCAGGATCCACTGAAATTCCTCCATTAGAAATAATATGACCAAGAAATGGCACCTCGCCAATCCAAAACTCGCATTTGCTGAACTTGGCATATAGCTGGTTATCCCGTAGCTTCTGTAGCACCATCCTCAGATGTTCCTCGTGATCACTATCACTCTTGGAATAGATAAGAATATCGTCGATGAATACCACGACGAATCTGTCCAAATACTCCATAAACACCTTATTCATCAAGTTCATAAAATAAGCTGGTGCATTGGTTAATCCAAACGACATAACAGTAAACTCATATAATCCATATCGAGTCGAGAAAGCCGTCTTGGGAATATCCGATGGTCTAATCCTCATCTGATGGTAACCGGATCGGAGATCAATCTTTGAGAATACTCTAGCACCTCTCATCTGATCAAATAGATCCTCAATACGGGGCAACGGATACTTGTTCTTCACCGTAACATCATTAAGAGATCTATAATCCACACACATCCGCTGCGATCCATCCTTCTTCTGTACAAACAAGACCGGTGCTCCCCAAGGTGAGGAACTCGGACGTATGTACCCAGCCTCTTGTAACTCGGTTAACTGCTTCTTAAGTTCCTTCAACTCCTCTACGGACATCCTATATGGCCGTTTAGAAATAGGGGCAGTTCCAGGTAGGAGATCAATAACAAACTCAACTTCTCTATCAGGTGGCATCCCTGGTAACTCCTCTGGAAAGACATCCGGAAAATCCCTAACCACCCGGATGTTGTCACCAACAAACTCCTCAGGCATAAAGAACATTGCACGCATGGATGAGGAGGTTACTGCAATATTAACTTGAAATCTTTCTCCTTTAGTGGTAGTGAGCTCTACGGTACCTCTACCACATGCTATAACGGCCTTTGCCTTTCTTAGCCATGACATACCAAGGATCAAATCTATACCGCTTGACTCCAATATTATAGCAGTAGCTCCAAATTCTCTACCCATAATGGTTAATGTCAATCTACGTGTCATTTGATTCGCCTCAACAGGCCCTTTAGATGTAATTACTATCATGGGTTTTCTCATATTTAGCAGTGGTATTTCATTTGTGTTGGCATATCTAGCAGACATGAATGAATGTGTAGCACCAGAATCAAATAATATGGTTGCAGGAATTGCATTAACATAAAACATACCAATTACGAGGTCCCCTCCATCCGGAGTAGCATCAACGCTGACTTGATTAACCTTAGCAATAGAATATCCCTTGCCAGAACTTGGTGTTTGCTGCCGGTTCTGAACTGGAGTAGTAGCCATCCTCTGTGGGCAGACATTTGCATAATGACCAGTCTTCCCACACTTGAAACAAGTAGTGCCTGGACTCTGTCCTGAAAACTTCGTCGGGGTGCCAGTGGGGGTAGCCTGTCGAGGAGGTGGAGTCCTCAGTGGTGATTGCTGAACTGGGCGTGGTCCTCCTGGTCGAGTCGGTGTACCCTGTGGTGAACTGTAGCGAGGACGAACACTGCTGCTTCCTTGTCCTTGAGATATTGCCTTTCTCTTCAAATCACCCAGCTGAACACGCTTGTGTTCAATAGCAAGAGCCTTATCCAACAGTCTCTGAAATGATGGAAATGTGTGTGCCACTAGAGCATACTGCAGTGGTCCATTAAGTCCTTCAATGAAATGCTCTTGCTTCCTCTCGTCTTCAGCAACTTCTTTAGGGGCATATCTGGATAACTGAATAAACTTGTCGCGGTACTCGCTGACTGACATACTTCCTTGCTTCAGCGATAGAAATTCCTTCTTCTTGATCTTTATCATACCAGCTGGAATATGGTAGTTCCTGAATTGTGTACTGAACTCTGCCCAAGTAATAGTATCCGCATCATCATGGGCAGCAGTATAAGAATCCCACCAGTCAGCAGCAGGACCAGTCAGACGTCCAGAAGCATATAAAACCTCCCGATCAGTGCATTGTGCAATATTCAACATCTTCTCAACGGACTTCAGCCAATCATCCTCGTCCAGTGGATCCGGTGAGCTAGCGAATGTAGGTGGCTTATGACTCATGAACTCTCTATGCTTGTCTCGGGGTGGAACTGGTGGTGGTGGTGGAGGCAGTGGCACTTGTTGCTGCTGTTGTTGCTGTTGCATTTGTTGCTGCAGCTGCTGTTGTTGTGCCCTCCTTTCCTGGCGTATCTCATCTCGCTCCTGGCGCAATTCCTGTCGTATATCTTCTCTTTCCTGACGCATCTCCTGGCGTTCTTGCTGCATCTGAGCACGCATATCAGCCATAGTGTCTGCCATTTGCTGCATCACCGCCATCTGAGCAGCAACCAGTGGGTCAACTCCGCCTGGTGGAGGATTGGGAGGATTCATCTCTGCAGGCTGTGGCTGAGGTTGTCTATATATCCTTCGAGTGTGTCGATTAGGAGGCAAATCAATTCCACCACCCCGCCTGGTATTGACCATCTGAGTTAGATACATATGGTAAGAGAATAGCAGACAAGGCAGGTATTTACAAATCAGGTTACTTTGGGGAATTTTATTAGCCAAGCAGATTAATATTTTACCTACCATAGCTAATTTATTACCTTATGGTGGTACATATTAAGATGTCCATCTATAATAATTCAATCAATCAAAGAAGCAAATCAGGCATTTAGCATCAGCACAATCAAACAACATTTTTAAAGAAAATAGTTTTAAATTTTGTCTTAGGTTCCCTATATCTTAAAAAGATCATAGTGGTAGGATTCCAAGGTGTGAAATCCATCTTGTCTAAGAGTAGAAAAGATAAGAATGATTAGAGTAGAACAGTAGAAGGTGGGACTGGATCAAGATAAGTATAGAGAGAATCAGAGTAAGGTAAGTAGGAGAGGGTTTGTCCGTTTCTATCTAGGTTTCGTCCTACAGACAACATTCCTCTGATACCACTCCTGTCACACCCGGCTTTAAGGAACAAAGCCAGGTGCATCTCATACATGCGCCAAGAAGACAACACATATAATAACAGAGTGTATAGAGATAAATGTCATAAAACATCAGAGTATTTATTACATAGCGGAAGACTTATTACAAAATAAAGTAATAAAGATAAAACGAACTAAGGATCGTCGGCGCCAATGTCGACTGAGAAACGCCACCTAGATCAGATCGAACTCCTCAGTGCTAGGCGGCTCCTCCTGAACCACCTGATCTTCTCCTGTGGGGGGGTGTGAGACAGCAAGGGTGAGCTCACACATGATCATAGCTCAACAAGTTGTGGGGAACCAGTGGACATAAACTCACAAAGGTGTGAGTTCATGTGATGTGTAAGGCTAATCAATGATAGGGGTTAAAGCTGAGCATTGCTTTTAAGTAGTTGGTCCAAATTTTATTAGCAATTACTAAGTGTAAGTAAATACCAAACCATAAATAAAGTAATAGAACAAAATTAATAATAAACCCATGCATATGCGAATGACAAATTGAATTTAAGTTCCATAATTTAAACATCAGAGAGTCCTGAGCTGCTCATGACCGTGAGCTCGGCTAGTATACCAGTTTTACACTCTGCAGAGGTTGTACCCTTTACCCACAAGTCATGCTACCCATCTGCCAAGGGGTCGCGAGTCCCATACACCTCTACCTAGGAAGCGCGGCAGGGCAACACTACGAGGCCTTTACAAAGTTCCACTAGCTTCCGAAAACCCGCTACAGTTTATAGGAAGTTCCAATGCAGGGTTCCTGGCTGACCGCCATCGCAGCAAAATCAACCAGGGACCTCCCTACACTGACCACTCCCCTACTGCCCTTGCCCCTTTCGGGTAAGGTAGTCTTCCACTAGCTTTCCTAATTAGTCAGCCAAGGGCGTCCCATTAAACCCTTGTGGTGGCACGTGTTACTCAAGTTAAGCTCTATGTTCCAATTAACATTAATGATCTCAACATGAACATAAACAGAATAACAAGAATAATTGGAACATAGATATAATAAATGATTATCCCAAAACCATGTAAAGCAATAGCAAACTACCCAAGTGATTCAGGGGTAAACAAGGTAATGAGATAAACAAATCTAGGGTGACCTATTGGGTCCCATCAAAATTGACCTATGCTTGGATAAGTGATATTAAAGAACATTATCAGGTAAAAAGTGGTCAAGGGCACAACTTGCCTTCAATGAGCTCCTGCTCAGCTACTTCAACCTGCTGCTCACCAGGATCCTCAGCAACGGGCTCTTCTACTCGCCACAATACAAACAAGTACAGGATATAGAGAAAATTAACATTACACCAAACATATAAACAAAATACACAGTAATAATCTACACCTTAAAATAAAATTCTAGGAACAGGAATCATAATTTTTAGAGTTACAGATTTTAAGTTATGGATTTTCAAAGGTTTTATGTGCTTTAAATAGGATTAAGTGATAAATAAATTTCTTACTGTTTTCATGACATAACAGAGGCTCTAGGTGATAAAGGATAAAATTACAAAAATTTAGAAAGTGGAATGGATTAATTTGGAGTTAGTATGAATTTTCTATGGATTTATTAAGTTCTAGTAATTATTTTCATATTAAAAATCCATTTTCTATTTCATTTATTCAAATTAAATGATCACTGGACTGGGCCTCAAATCCTGGAAAGCGCAGGGGGCTCGGGGCAATAATTCGCAGACACAGAGAACAGCGCCTAAGGACGGCGGGTTCTATTTCAGGTAAACCTAGGGTCTCTTAAGCAAAACGCGCCGCGAAGGGGTATCTTGTGATCACGGCCGCCCGATCAGATTCTAACGGCCCAGATTAAAACGGACCAATCCGAACCGGTATGTGCCCAGAGCGCTCAGATCCAGATCCAACGGTCCAAAATCTAAATAACCGAGATCGATTCGTACCCATCAGATTATGGATCTACGGCTCACATCCCCTCCCTGACTCGGTATGGCTCGGCCTAATCCTAGCCGTCCATCAAAGATCGAACGGTCATCCGCCTTCTCCCTCGCCCAGCACAGGTCACGGCGGCGAGCCACCCGAACCGCGGTGGGAGTTCGCCGGCGCTCACGATTCTCCGCCCAAGCGTCTCCAACCCTAGAATTGATTGCTTCTACGCGACGAGGAGGACGAGGCGAGTCGATTGGATGGGTATCTTACCGACGGAATGGGGCACAGAAGCTCGGCCGCGACGCTATGCGGGTCGGCGGGGAAGGATCCGACTACGGCGAGGAATTCTCGCCCAGTCGATGTCGCGCCCCCCCCAGTCACTGCCCCGCGCGTGTTCCGTGCGACCTCCCGAACGCCCAGGACGAGGCAATCGGAGCAGAGGGGCGATGATGGCGCGGTTCAACGACGGCGGCGATTTATGGTGGCGAGCGCACTGCAACAGCCGCGGGCGCGCGGCGATGGTGTACTAGGCTCGGATGCGGCGCAGTGATGGGGAGGTTAGGAGATTGGGGAGGTCCGCGCCTGTCCTTTATGGCCCCCCCCCCGCGAGTCCGCGCCGAGGTGGGTGAGAGCACCTAGAGGGGGGGGTGAATAGGTGATCCTGTAAAAACTTAAAACTTAAGCCACAAAAACTTGTTAAGTGTTAGCACAATGATTTCCAGGTGGCTAAGAGAAGTCTCAACAAAACACAATACCACAAGAGATCAAGCACAAAGGTGACACAGTGGTTTATCCCGTGGTTCGGCCAAGACCAACGCTTGCCTACTCCACGTTGTGGCATCCCAACGGACGAGGGTTGCAATCAACCCCTCTCAAGCGGTCCAAAGACCCACTTGAATACCACGGTGTTTTGTTTTGCCTTTCACTATCCCGTTTGCAAGGAATCTCCACAAATTGGAGTCTCTTGCCCTTACAAGTATATGATCACAAATGAAACACAGAGTAAGGGAGGGAAGCAACACACACAAATCCACAGCGAAACGTGCACACACACGACCAAGAATCGAGCTCACAAGAGTATCACAGAGTTCTCACTAGAACGGAGCTCGAAACACTTAGAATGACAAACAAATGCGCAAAGACTGAGTGTGGATGATCAAGAATGCTCAAAGGTTGCTTGTGTGTCTCCTCCATGCGCCTAGGGGCCCCTTTTATAGCCCCAAGGCAGCTAGGAGCCGTTGAGAGCAAATCCGGAAGGCCATCCTTGCCTTCTGTCGTCGGGGGCACCGGACAGTCCGGTGCACACCGGACACTGTCCGGTGCCCGATTTGTTTCCATAACTGGCGCTTCCGACCGTTGCCGACCGTTGTAGATCTGGGAGCCGTTGGCGCACCGGACATGTCCGGTGCACACCGGACAGTCCGGTGTCGTCTTCCGACCGTTGGCTCCGCCACGTGTCCCGCGCAGATTGCGCGGCCGACCGTTGGCTCACCGGACAGTCCGGTGCACACCGGACAGTCCGGTGAATTTTAGCCGTACGCCGTCGGCAAATTCCCGAGAGCGGCCACTTCGCGCCGAGTCGGCCTGGCGCACCGGACACTGTCCGGTGCACACCGGACAGTCCGGTGCTCCAGACCGAACTGGGTCTTGGCAGCACACAGCCAAGTCTTTTCTCCTCTTCTCTCTTCTTCTTCTTTCTGTTTCTAACACTTAGACAAATATATTAGTACACAAAACCAATGTACTAAGGCTTAGAAACATACCTTTACTTCATGATTTGCACCTTGTTCATCCATGTACATAAATTCACAATTAAGCACATGTGTTGGCACTCAATCACCAAAATACTTAGAAATGGCCCAAGGGCACATTTCCCTTTCAATCTCCCCCTTTTTGGTGATTTATGCCAACACAACATAAAGCAACTAGAACAAGTGCAAACTCACTTCAAATAAAACTTAAATTTATTTTGAATCAATTTTGGCATATATGGATCATCCTTTGCCACCACTTGGTTTGTTTTTGCAAATCAAACTCAAATCTCTATCTCTAGGTTAAACACACATGTTGAAGCATAAAGAGAGTCATTCCAAAAGAGATTGATCAAGGATTTCAAAAACTCCCCCTTTTTCCCATAATTACTACTTCTCCCAAAAAGAGTTTTGACAAACCAAAAGCTCTACTCTACTATTTTCAAATTTCTCAAGTGGTAGCTGATCCATTTATTGCTTTGGCCTTTATTTTCTCCCCCTTTGGCATCAAGCACCAAAACGGGATCAATTTTGGCCCTTTAACCCCATTGCCTCACCAAAATCTTCAATTAAGAGCAAATGGCAATAAGAGTTAATGAGATGGACTTGGAATAAGTTACCCTCTCATCGGAGTGCAGTGGAAGTCTTGCATGATCCAAGTCCACCTTTTCCCTTTCAATTCTCCTTTGAGACTAAAGCAAGTAAACTCAAGCATATGGTTAGTCTCAAAGGGTCAAGTTGTAGCACATCTCCCCCTAAACATGTGCATCACTTTGCAGCGGACTTGTGAGGTCCAGGGAGTGTTTGTACAACTTGAGCACCATAATAAGCAACAAAATGCAGAAAGAACATGATCAAAGGCATAAATACATGTATGCTACAATTCAATCCAAGTTCCGCGAATCTAAGACATTTAGCTCACTACGCAACCTGCAAAAGGTCTTCTCATCTAAAGGCTTGGTAAAGATATCGGCTAGCTGGTTCTCGGTGCTAACATAAAACACTTCGATATCTCCCTTTTGCTGGTGGTCTCTCAAAAAGTGATGCCGGATGTCAATGTGCTTTGTGCGGCTGTGCTCAACAGGATTTTCCGCTATTCGGATAGCACTCTCATTATCACATAGGAGTGGGACTTTGCTCAGATTGTAGCCAAAGTCCCTGAGGGTTTGCCTCATCCAAAGTAGTTGCGCGCAACACTGTCCTGCGGCAACATACTCGGCCTCGGCGGTGGATAGGGCAACGGATGTTTGTTTCTTAGAGTTCCATGACACCAGGGACCTTCCTAAGAATTGGCACGTCCCCGATGTACTCTTCCTATCGACCTTACATCCAGCATAGTCGGAATCTGAGTACCCAATCAAGTCAAAGTTAGACCCCTTTGGATACCAGATCCCGAAGCAAGGCGTAGCGACTAAATATCTAAGAATTCGCTTCACCGCCACCAAGTGACACTCCTTAGGATCGGATTGAAATCTAGCACACATGCATACGCTAAGCATAATATCCGGTCTATTAGCACATAAATAAAGCAAAGAACCTATCATGGACCGGTATGCTTTTTGGTCAACGGACTTACCTCCTTTGTTGAGGTCGGTGTGTCCGTCGGTTCCCATCGGCGTCTTTGCGGGCTTGGCGTCCTTCATCCCAAACCTCTTTAGCAGATCTTGCGTGTACTTCGTTTGGGAGATGAAGGTGCCGTCCTTGAGTTGCTTCACTTGGAACCCAAGGAAGTAGTTCAACTCGCCCATCATCGACATCTCGATTTTCTGCGTCATCACCCTGCTAAACTCTTCACAAGACTTTTGATTAGTAGAACCAAATATTATGTCATCGACATAAATTTGGCATACAAAAAGATCACCATCGCAAGTCTTAGTAAAAAGAGTTGGATCGGCTTTCCCAACCTTGAAAGCATTAGCAATTAAGAAATCTCTAAGGCATTCATACCATGCTCTTGGGGCTTGTTTAAGTCCATAGAGCGCCTTAGAGAGCTTACACACGTGGTCGGGGTACCGCTCATCCTCGAAGCCAGGGGGTTGCTCCACGTACACCTCCTCCTTTATTGGCCCGTTGAGGAAAGCGCTCTTCACATCCATTTGGTACAACCTGAAAGAATGGTGAGCGGCATACGCTAGCAAGATACGAATGGACTCTAGCCTAGCCACAGGAGCAAAAGTCTCCTCAAAGTCCAAACCTGCGACTTGGGCATAACCTTTTGCCACAAGTCGAGCCTTGTTCCTTGTCACCACTCCGTGCTCGTCTTGTTTGTTGCGGAACACCCACTTGGTTCCCACAACATTTTGCTTGGGACGAGGCACCAGCGTCCAAACTTCATTGCGCTTGAAGTTGTTAAGTTCCTCCTGCATGGCCAACACCCAATCCGGATCTAGCAAGGCCTCCTCTACCCTGAAAGGCTCAATAGAGGAGACAAAAGAGTAATGTTCACAAAAATTAACTAGTCGAGACCGAGTAGTTACTCCCTTGCTTATGTCACCCAGAATTTGGTCGACGGGATGATCCCTTTGAATCATCGCTCGAACTTGGGTTGGAGGTGCTGGTTGCGCTTCTTCCTCCAACATTTGATCATCTTGTGCTCCCCCTTGATCACACGCCTCCTTTTGATGAACCTGTTCATCGTCTTGAGTTGGGGGATGCACCGTTGTTGAGGAAGAAGGTTGATCTCGTTCGTCTTGTTCCTGTGGCCGAACGTCTCCAATCGCCATGGTTCGTATAGCGGCCGTCGGAACATCTTCTTCATCTACATCATCACAATCAACAACTTGCTCTCTTGGAGAGCCATTAGTCTCATCAAATACAACGTCGCTAGAGACTTCAACCAAACCCGATGATTTGTTGAAGACCCTATACGCCCTTGTATTTGAATCATAACCTAATAAAAACCCTTCTACAGCTTTGGGAGCAAACTTAGAATTTCTACCCTTCTTCACTAGAATGTAGCATTTGCTCCCAAATACACGAAAGTAAGATACATTGGGTTTGTTACCGGTTAGTAGCTCGTACGAAGTCTTCTTGAGGAGGCGATGAAGATAGACCCTGTTGATGGCGTGGCAAGCTGTGTTCACAGCTTCCGACCAAAAGCACTCGGGGGTCTTGAACTCACCAAGCATCGTCCTCGCCATGTCGATTAGCGTCCTGTTCTTCCTCTCTACCACACCATTTTGCTAAGGTGTGTAGGGAGCGGAGAACTCGTGCTTGATCCCTTCCTCCTCAAGAAACTCCTCCACTTGAAGGTTCTTGAACTCGGACCCGTTGTCGCTCCTTATCTTCTTCACCTTGAGCTCAAACTCATTTTGAGCTCTCCTGAGGAAGCGCTTGAGGGTCCCTTGGGTTTCAGACTTATCCTGCAAGAAGAACACCCAAGTGAAGCGGGAAAAGTCATCAACAATAACTAAACCATACTTACTCCCTCCTATGCTTAGATAGGCGACGGGTCCGAAGAGGTCCATATGCAGCAGCTCCAGAGGTCTTGACGTGGTCATCACATTCTTGCTGTGATGCGCTCCTCCCACTTGTTTACCTTGCCTTGATTCCCATCACCGAATATAATTGAATCTTGGGAATCCTTATTTTTGACGTAGGAGGTGAACATCTTCTTCTCCCCCGTCATATGGTTTGTGCATCCGCTGTCGATAATCCAGCTTGAACCCCCGGATGCATAAACCTACAAGGCAAATTCAGGCTTGGGTCTTAGGTACCCAACTCATGTTGGGTCCTACAAGGTTAGCACAAATGTCCTTAGGGACCCAAATGCAAGTTTTATCTCCCTTGCATCTTGCCCCTAACTTCCTAGCAATTACCTTCTTACCCTTTCTACAAATAGCAAAGGGAGCATTGCAAGCATAATAAATGGTAGAAGGTTTGTTCACAACTTTTCTAGGTACATGAGCAAAATTTCTCCTAGGCATATGCACAACATTTCTCCTACACATATCTCTATCAGGCTTATAAGAAGAACTAGAAGCAAACATGGCATGAGAATCATAAACATGTGAATTAAAATCATTATAAGCATTTCTAGCATTTCTCCTATCATTATACATAAAAGCATGGTTCCTTTTACCACTACTAGCCATAGGGGCCTTCCCTTTCTCCTTGACGAAGATGGGAGCCTTATGGCTTGTTAAGTTCTTGGCTTCTCTCTTGAAGCCAAGACCATCCTTAATTGAGGGGTGTCTACCAACCGTGTAGGCATCCCTTGCAAATTTTATTTTATCAACTTCACTCTTGCTAGTCTTAAGTTGGGCATTAAGACTAGCCAATTCCTCATTTAATTTTGTGATTAAAACTAGGTGTTCACTACAGGCATCAATATCGAAATCCTCACACCTAGTGCAAATCATAACATGTTCTACACAAGAATTAGATTTATTTGCTACTTCTAATTCAGCATTTAAATCATTATTAACACCTTTTAAAGTAGCAATGGTTTCATGACAGGAAGATAATTCACTAGAAAGCACTTCATTTCTTTTAATTTCTAGAGCAAGAGAATTTTGTGCACTAACAAATTTATCATGCTCCTCATATAAAAGATCCTCTTGTTTTTCCAGTAATCTATTCTTATCATTCAAAGCATCAATCAACTCATTAATTTTATCTATCTTTGATCTATCTAAGCCCTTGAACAAGCATGAATAATCTATGTCATCATCATCACTAGACTCACTATCACTAGAAGAAGCATAAGTGGAGTCTTGAGTACTCACCTTCTTCTCCCTTGCCATAAGACATGTGAGACGCTCGTTGGGGAAGAGAGCCGATTTGTTGAAGGCAGTGGCGGCGAGTCCTTCGTTGTCGGAGTCGGACGAAGAGCAATCCGAGTCCCACTCCTTTCCTAGATGTGCCTCGCCCTTTGCCTTCTTGTATTGCTTCTTCTTCTCTCTTTTGTTCCCCTTTTCCTGGTCACTTTCATTATCGGGACAGTTAGCGATAAAATGACCAAGCTTACCGCATTTGAAGCATGAGCGCTTCCCCTTTGTCCTGGTCTTGCTTGGCTGCCCCTTGCGACCATTTAGCGCCGTCTTGAATCTCTTGATGATGAGAGCCATCTCTTCATCATTGAGTCCGGCCGCCTCAATCTGTGCCACCTTGCTAGGTAGCGCCTCCTTGCTTCGTGTTGCCTTGAGAGCAAGAGGTTGCGGCTCGTTGATCGGACCATTCAAGGCGTCGTCCACATACCTCGCCTCCTTGATCATCATTCGCCCGCTAACGAATTTCCCAAGAACTTCTTCGGGCGACATCTTGGTGTACCTGGGATTTTCACGTATATTGTTCACCAAATGAGGATCAAGAACGGTAAATGACCTGAGCATTAGGCGGACGACGTCGTGGTCCGTCCATCGTGTGCTTCCGTAGCTCCTTATCTTGTTGATAAGGGTCTTGAGCCGGTTGTATGTTTGCGTCGGCTCCTCGCCCCTTATCATTGTGAACCGTCCAAGCTCACCCTCCACCAACTCCATCTTGGTGAGCAAGGTGACGTCGTTCCCCTCATGAGAAATCTTGAGGGTGTCCCAGATTTGCTTGGCGTTATCCAAGCCGCTCACTTTATGGTATTCATCCCTGCACAAGGAAGCTAGAAGAACAGTAGTAGCTTGTGCATTCTTATGAATTTGTTCATTAATGAACATGGGACTATCCGAACTATCAAAGTGCATTCCACTCTCTACAATCTCCCATATACTAGGATGGAGAGAGAATAGGTGACTACGCATTTTGTGGCTCCAAAATCCGTAGTCCTCTCCATCAAAGTGTGGGGGCTTGCCGAGTGGAATGGAGAGCAAATGTGAATGTGAACTTTGCGGAATACGAGAGTAATCAAAAGAAAAGTTCGAATTAACCGGTTTCCTTCTCTCGTAGTCGTTGTGGTCTTCGTTCTTTTGGGAAGAAGTAGACTCATCGCTGTCGTAGTAGACGATCTCCTTGATGCGCCTTGTCTTCTTCTTCTTCCCTTCCTTCCGTCTATGACCCGAGCCGGAGTCGGTAGGCTTGTCGTCCTTCGGCTCGTTGACGAAGGATTCCTTCTCTTTGTCGCTGATCACGATACCCTTCCCCTTAGGATCCATCTCTTCGGGCGGTTAGTCCCTTTGTGAAGAGAACGGCTCTGATACCAATTGAGAGCACCTAGAGGGGGGGGTGAATAGGTGATCCTGTAAAAACTTAAAACTTAAGCCACAAAAACTTGTTAAGTGTTAGCACAATGATTTCCAGGTGGCTAAGAGAAGTCTCAACAAAACACAATACCACAAGAGATCAAGCACAAAGGTGACACAGTGGTTTATCCCGTGGTTCGGCCAAGACCAACGCTTGCCTACTCCACGTTGTGGCGTCCCAACGGACGAGGGTTGCAATCAACCCCTCTCAAGCGGTCCAAAGACCCACTTGAATACCACGGTGTTTTGTTTTGCCTTTCACTATCCCGTTTGCAAGGAATCTCCACAAATTGGAGTCTCTTGCCCTTACAAGTATATGATCACAAATGAAACACAGAGTAAGGGAGGGAAGCAACACACACAAATCCACAGCGAAACGCGCACACACACGGCCAAGAATCGAGCTCACAAGAGTATCACAGAGTTCTCACTAGAACGGAGCTCGAAACACTTAGAATGACAAACAAATGCACAAAGACTGAGTGTGGATGATCAAGAATGCTCAAAGGTTGCTTGTGTGTCTCCTCCATGCGCCTAGGGGCCCCTTTTATAGCCCCAAGGCAGCTAGGAGCCGTTGAGAGCAAATCCGGAAGGCCATCCTTGCCTTCTGTCGTCGGGGGCACCGGACAGTCCGGTGCACACCGGACACTGTCCGGTGCCCGATTTGTTTCCATAACTGGCGCTTCCGACCGTTGCCGACCGTTGTAGATCTGGGAGCCGTTGGCGCACCGGACATGTCCGGTGCACACCGGACAGTCCGGTGCCGTCTTCCGACCGTTGGCTCCGCCACGTGTCCCGCGCAGATTGCGCGGCCGACCGTTGGCCCGGCCGACCGTTGGCTCACCGGACAGTCCGGTGCACACCGGACAGTCCGGTGAATTTTAGCCGTACGCCGTCGGCAAATTCCCGAGAGCGGCCACTTCGCGCCGAGTCGGCCTGGCGCACCGGACACTGTCCGGTGCACACCGGACAGTCCGGTGCTCCAGACCGAACTGGGTCTTGGCAGCACACAGCCAAGTCTTTTCTCCTCTTCTCTCTTCTTCTTCTTTCTGTTTCTAACACTTAGACAAATATATTAGTACACAAAACCAATGTACTAAGGCTTAGAAACATACCTTTACTTCATGATTTGCACCTTGTTCATCCATGTACATAAATTCACAATTAAGCACATGTGTTGGCACTCAATCACCAAAATACTTAGAAATGGCCCAAGGGCACATTTCCCTTTCAGTGGGTCGTTGAGTCCGATCCCCGCGGGCGACTTCCGCCATGGGCGGTCGAGTTGGTTGAAGCAGCTGACAATGCCGGGTCCACGCGCCAGCGAGTAGATGAGACGGGCGCGGGAAGAGAGACCGGCCAGTGGGTCCCTCGCGTCAGTAGAGCCAGCAGCGCGGCGTGGGAGGAGTTATTGGGCTGCGCGGGTGTGATTCGGGGTTGGGCCGAATTGTTGGCCTGCGGCCCAGTTAGTTGGGTTTGTTTTTATTCTTTTATACTTTGCTTTTCCTTTTTGATTTATTTTCTTTTCATTTGAATCTCTAATTTGAATTTGAATCCTGTTATGAACTTCACCTTTGAGTCAAATGTACAAACTCAAATCTGTACAAGAAATATATATATATTATAATTATTTTTATTCACATAGTAATTTCTTCCTTCTCTTTTCTCTTTTACATATTATTTCTAAAACCCTAAAGTGCAACTTTGGGTTAAATTCAAATCTCCATCTCATTATTGTATTTCTATTATTATTATTTTATTATCAATTGCACAAACAAGCAAAACTCCATCATGATGCACAATTTAGTGGTGTCCTTTGTTAGTTATTTATTTGTTTAAGTGAGGTGTCCACATGAAATGATAAATAGGGATAACACACATATCTATGAAGAAATATAATTTCTCCCTTTTAGATCTTTCTTACAAAGTGGGTATTACATTCCCTCTCTCAAACGGTCCCTCGGACCGAGTGAGCTTCTCTTCTCAAATCAACCGGGAACAAAACTTCCCCGCAAGGACCACCACACAATTGGTGTCTCTTGCCTCGGTTACAATTGAGTTTTGATCACAAGAACAAATGAGAAAGAAAGAAGTAATCCAAGCGCAAGAGCTCAAAATAACACAACAAATCTCTCTCACTAATCACTAAAGCCTTGTGTGGAATTGGAGAGGATTTGATCACTTGGGTGTTTCTAGAGTTGAATGCTAGAGCTCTTGTAAGGTGTAGAAGTGTGAAAACTTGGATGACTTGAATGTGGGGTGGTTGGGGGTATTTATAACCCCAACCACCAAACTAGCCATTTGGTGGAGGCTGCTGTCGCATGGCGCACCGGACAGTCCGGTGCGCCACCGGACAGTGTCCGGTGCGCTAGCCACGTCACCAGGCCGTTGGGTTCTGACCGTTGGAGCTCTGACTGGTGGGCCCGCCTGGCTGTCCGGTGGTGCACCGGACATGCCCTGTAGGCTGTCCGGTGTGCCACCCGCACGTGCCCTGCTCCTCTGCGCGCGCTAGCGTGCATTAAATGCTGCTGCAGGTGACCGTTGGCGCGAAGTAGCCATTGCTCCGCCGTTACATCGGACAGTCCGGTGTGCACCGGACATGTCCGGTAAATTATAGCGGAGCGGATTCCCGAAGCTCGCGAGTTCAGAGTTGCTCTTCCTTGGAGCACCGGACACTGTCCAGTGAATTATAGCGGAGCCCTCTGAAAATTCCCGAAGGTGAAGAGTTCAGCTTGGAGTACCCTGGTGCACCAGACACAGTCCGGTGGTGCACCGAACGCTGTCCGGTGGCACACCGGACAGTCCGGTGCGCCAGACCAGGGCTGCCTTCGGTTATCCCTTGCTTTTTTGTTGAACCCTTTTCTTGTTCTTTTTATTGGCTTTTTGTGAACCTTTGGCACCTGTATAACTTATAGACTAGAGCAAACTAGTTAGTCCAATTATTTGTGTTGGGCAATTCAACCACCAAAATTAATTAGGAAAATGGGTGTAAGCCTAATTCCCTTTCAATCTCCCCCTTTTTGGTGATTGATGCCAACACAAACCAAAGCAAATATAGAAGTGCATAATTGAACTAGTTTGCATAATGTAAGTGCAAAGGTTGCTTGTAATTGAGCCAATGTAAATACTTATAGAATATGCATGGATTGTTTCTTTTATTTTTAACATTTTGGACCACGCTTGCACCACTTGTTTTGTTTTTGCAAATTCTTTTGTAAATCCTTTTCAAAGTCCTTTTGCAAATAGTCAAAGGTAAATTAATAAGATTTTGCAAAGCATTTACAAGATTTGAAATTTTGTCCTCCTGTTTCAAATGCCTTTCCTTTGACTAAATAAAGCTCCCCCTTAAATGAAATCTCCTCTTAGTGTTCAAGAGGGTTTTAAGATATTGATTTTGAAAATACTACTCTCTCCCCCTTTTGAACACAATGAGATACCAATTTGAAAATCATACTAATTGAAAAAACTCTTTCTAAAATTAGTACCAATTGAAAACCAAAATTTTTAAAATTGATGGTGGTGCGGTCCTTTTGCTTTGGGCTCATGCTCTCTCCCCCTTTGGCATAAATCGCCAAAAATGGAGTCATTAGAGCCCTTTGAACTACTTTTCTCCCCTTTGGCAAATAAAACATATGAGTGAAGATTATACCAAAATCGGAGAGATGCTCGGAGCGATGGCGAAGGATGAGTTATGGAGTGGAAGCCTTTGTCTTTGCCGAAGACTCCAATTCCCTTTCAATATACCTATGACTTGGTTTGAAATTCACTTGAAAACATATTAGTCATAGTACATCTAAAAGAGACATGATCAAAGGTATATGAATGAGCTATGTGTGCAAATCAACAAAAGAAGTTCCTAGAATCAAGAATATTTAGCTCATGCCTAAGTTTGTTAAAAGTTTGTTCATCAAGTGGCTTCGTAAAGATATCGGCTAATTGATCTTTAGTGTTAATATATGCAATCTCGATATCTCCCTTTTGTTGGTGATCCCTTAGAAAATGATACCGAATGGCTATGTGTTTAGTGCGGCTATGCTCAACGGGATTATCCGCCATGCGGATTGCACTCTCATTATCACATAGAAGAGGAACTTTGGTTAATTTGTAACCGTAGTCCCTAAGGGTTTGCCTCATCCAAAGTAGTTGCGCGCAACAATGGCCTGCGGCAATGTACTCGGCTTCGGCGGTAGAAAGAGCTACGGAATTTTGCTTCTTTGAAGCCCAAGACACCAAGGATCTTCCCAAGAACTGGCAAGTCCCCGATGTGCTCTTCCTATTAATCTTACACCCCGCCCAATCGGTATCGGAATAACCAATCAAATCAAATGTGGATCCCCTAGGATACCAAAACCCAAACTTAGGAGTATAAGCCAAATATCTCAATATTCGTTTTACGGTCGTAAGGTGAGCTTCCTTAGGGTCGGCTTGGAATCTTGCACACATGCATACGGAAAGCATAATATCCGGTCGAGATGCACATAAATAGAGTAAAGAACCTATCATCGACCGGTATACCTTTTGATCCACGGACTTACCTTCCGTGTCAAGGTCGAGATGCCCATTGGTTCCCATGGGTGTCTTGATGGGTTTGGCATCCTTCATCCCAAACTTGTTTAGAATGTCTTGAGTATACTTCGTTTGGCTTAGGAAGGTGCCCTCTTGGAGTTGCTTCACTTGAAATCCTAAGAAATACTTCAACTCCCCCATCATAGACATCTCGAATTTCTGTGTCATGATCCTACTAAATTCCTTACATGTAGATTCGTTAGTAGACCCAAATATAATATCATCAACATAAATTTGGCATACGAACAAATCATTTGCAAGAGTCTTAGTAAATAAAGTAGGATCGACCTTGCCGACTTTGAAGCCATTAGCAATAAGGAAATCTCTTAGGCATTCATACCATGCTCTTGGGGCTTGCTTGAGCCCATAAAGCGCCTTAGAGAGCCTATAGACATGGTTAGGGTATTCACTGTCTTCAAAGCCGGGAGGTTGCTCAACATAGACCTCTTCCTTGATTGGTCCATTGAGGAAGGCACTCTTCACGTCCATTTGGTAAAGCTTGAAGCCATGGTAAGTAGCATAGGCCAATAATATACGGATTGACTCAAGTCTAGCTACGGGTGCATAGGTTTCACCGAAATCCAAACCTTCGACTTGGGAGTATCCCTTGGCCACAAGTCGAGCTTTGTTCCTTGTCACCACACCATGCTCGTCTTACTTGTTGCGGAAGACCCATTTGGTTCCTACAACATTTTGATTAGGACGTGGAACTAAATGCCATACCTTGTTCCTAGTGAAATTGTTGAGCTCCTCTTGCATCACCACCACCCAATCCGAATCTTGGAGTGCTTCCTCTACCCTGTGTGGCTCAATAGAGGAAACAAAATAGTAATGCTCACAAAAATGTGCAACACGAGATCTAGTGGTTACCCCCTTATGAATGTCGCCGAGGATGGTGTCGACGGGGTGATCTCGTTGGATTGCTTGGTGGACTCTTAGGTGTGGCGGTCTTGGTTCTTTATCCTCCTTGTCTTGATCATTTGCATCTCCCCCTTGATCATTGCCGTCATCTTGGGATGTCTCATCATTTTGATTTTCTCCTTCATCAATTTGAGCCTTGTCCTCATTTTGAGTTGGTGGAGATGCTTGCGTGGAGGAGGATGGTTGATCTTGTACATTTGGAGGCTCTTCGGATTCCTTAGGACACACATCCCCAATGGACATGTTCCTTAGCGCGATACATGGAGCCTCTTCATCACCTATCTCATCAAGATCAACTTGCTCTACTTGAGAGCCGTTAGTTTCATCAAACACAACGTCACAAGAAGCTTTAACTAGTCCTGAGGACTTGTTAAAGACTCTATATGCCCTTGTGTTTGAATCATATCCTAGTAAAAAGTCTTCTACTGTCTTAGGAGCAAATTTAGATTTTCTACCTCTTTTAACAAGAATAAAGCATGTGCTACCAAAGACTCTAAAATATGAAATATTGGGCTTTTTACCGGTTAGGAGTTCGTATGATGTCTTCTTGAGGATTCGGTGTAGATATAATCGGTTGATGGTGTAGCAAGCGGTGTTGACCGCCTCGGCCCAAAACCGATCCGAAGTCTTGTACTCATCAAGCATGGTTCTTGCCATGTCCAATAGAGTTCGATTCTTCCTCTCCACTACACCATTTTGTTGGGGGTGTAGGGAGAAGAGAACTCATGCTTGATACCCTACTCCTCAAGGAAACTTTCAATTTGTGAATTCTTGAACTCCGTTCCGTTGTCGCTTCTAATTTTCTTGATCCTCAAGCCGAACTCATTTTGATCCCGTCTCAAGAATCCCTTTAAAGTCTCTTGGGTTTGTGATTTTTCCTGCAAAAAGAACACCCAAGTGAAGCGAGAATAATCATCCACAATAACTAGACAGTACTTACTCCCACCGATGCTTATGTAAGCTATCGGGCCGAATAGGTCCATGTGTAGGAGCTCCAGTGGCCTGTCAGTCATCATGATGTTCTTGTGTGGATGATGAGTGCCAACTTGCTTCCCAGCTTGGCATGCGCTACAAATCCTGTCTTTCTCAAAATGAACATTTGTTAAACCTAAAATGTGCTCTCCCTTTAGAAGCTTATGAAGATTCTTCATTCCAACATGGGCTAGTCGGCGGTGCCAAAGCCAACCCATGTTAATCTTAGCAATTAAGCAAGTGTCGAGTTTAGCTCTATCAAAATCTACCAAGTATAGCTGACCCTCTAACACTCCCTTAAATGCTATTGAATCATCACTTCTTCTAAAGACAGTGACACCTACATCAGTAAATAGACAGTTGTAGCCCATTTGACATAATTGAAAAACAGAAAGCAAGTTGTAATCTAATGAATCAACAAGAAAAACATTGGAAATGGAATGGTCAGGAGATATAGCTATTTTACCCAAATCTTTGACCAAACCTTGGTTTCCATCCCCGAATGTGATAGCTCGTTGGGGATCTTGGTTTTTCTCGTAGGAGGAGAACATTTTCTTCTCCCCTGTCATGTGGTTTGTGCACCCGCTATCGATGATCCAACTTGAGCCCCCGGATGCATAAACCTACAAAACAATTTTAGTTCTTGACTTTAGGTATCCAAATGGTTTTGGGTCCTTTGGCATTAGACACAAGAACTTTGGGTACCCAAACACAAGTCTTTGACCCCTTGTGCTTGCCCCCAACATACTTGGCAACTACCTTGCCGGATTTGTTAGTTAAGATATATGATGCATCAAAAGTTTTAAATGAGATGTCATGATCATTTGATGCACTAGGAGTTTTCTTCTTAGGCAACTTAGCATGGGTTGGTTGCCTAGAATTAGATGTCTCACCCTTATACATAAAAGCATGGTTAGGGCCAAAGTGAGACTTCCTAGAGTGAATTCTCCTAATCTTGCTCTCAGGATAGCCGGCAGGGTACAAAATGTAACCCTCGTTATCCTGAGGCATGGGAGCCTTGCCCTTAACAAAATTAGACAATTTCTTTGGAGGGGCATTAAGCTTGACATTGCCTCCCTGTTGGAAGCCAATGCCATCCTTAATGCCAGGGCGTCTCCCACTATAAAGCATAATACGAGCAAACTTAAATTTTTCATTTTCAAGTTCATGCTCGGCAATTTTAGCATCTAATTTTGCTATGTGATCATTTTGTTGCTTAATTAATACCATATGAGTATGAATAGCATTAATATCAACATCTCTACATCTAGTGCAAATGGTGACATGCTCAGTGGTGGATGTAGAGGGTTTGCAAGAATTAAGTTCAACAATCTTAGCATGCAATATATCATTTTTATCTCTAAGATCGGAAATTGTAATATTGCAAACATCAAGTTCCTTATCCTTAGCAAGCAATTTTTCATTTTCATTTCTAAGGCTAGCAAGGGTAATGTTTAATTCTTCAATCTTAGCAAGCAAATTATCATTATCATTTCTAAGATCGGGAATTGAAACATCATAAACATTTAAATCAACCTTAGCTATCAAATTAGCATTTTCATTTCTAAGGTTGACTATAGTCTCATGGCAAGTGTTTAGCTCACTAGATAGTTTTTCACATTTTTCTACTTCTAGAGCGTAAGCATTTTTAACTTTAACATGCTTCTTGTTTTCTTTAATAAGGAAGTCCTCTTGGGAGTCCAAGAGATCATCCTTCTCATGGATAGCACTAATCAATTCATTTAATTTCTCTTTTTGTTGCATGTTTAAGTTGGAAAAAAGAGTACGTAAATTATCTTCCTCATCACTAGCATTATCATCGCTAAAGGACTCATATCTAGTGGAGGATTTAGATTTAACCTTTTTCTTTTTGCCGTCCTTTGCCATGAGGCACTTGTGGCCGACGTTGGGGAAGAGAAGGCCTTTGTTGATGGCGATGTTGGCGGCATCCTCGTCGGAGGAGGAGTCGGAGGAGCTCTCGTCCGAGTCCCACTCGCGGCATACATGGGCGTCGCCACCCTTCTTCTTGTAGTATTTCTTCTTCTCCTTTCTTCTCCCCTTCTTGTCGTCGCCCCTGTCACTGTCACTAGAAATAGGACATTTTGCTATAAAGTGACCGGGCTTACCACACTTGTAGCAAACCTTCTTGGAGCGGGGCTTATAATCTTTCCCCCTCCTTTGCTTGAGGATTTGGCGGAAGCTCTTGATGACAAGCGCCATTTCCTCGTTGTCGAGCTTTGAGGCGTCGATTGGTTGTCTACTCGGTGTAGACTCCTCCTTCTTCTCCTCCGTCGCCTTGAATGCGACCGGTTGTGCTTCGGATGTGGAGGGATCGTCAAGCTCGTTGATTTTCTTTGAGCCCTTGATCATGTACTCAAAGCTCACAAAATTCTCGATTACTTCCTCAGGAGTCATTAGTGTATATCGAGGATTACCACGAATTAATTGAACTTGAATAGGGTTAAGGAAAATAAGTGATCTTAAAATAACCTTAACCATTTCGTGGTCATCCCATTTCTTGCTCCCGAGGTTGCGCACTTGGTTCACCAAGGTTTTGAGCCGGTTGTACATATCTTGTGGCTCCTCCCCTTTGCGAAGCCGGAAGCGACCGAGCTCCCCCTCGATCGTCTCCCGCTTGGTGATCTTTGTTAGCTCATCTCCCTCGTGCGCGATCTTGAGCACATCCCAAACTTCCTTGGCGCTCTTTAATCCTTGCACCTTGTTATACTCCTCTCTACTTAGAGAAGCGAGGAGTATAGTTGTCGCTTGGGAGTTGAAGTGCTCGATTTGGGCAACTTCGTCCTCATCATAATCTTCATCCCCTACGGATGGTACCTGTACACCAAACTCAACAACATCCCATATACTTTTGTGGAGTGAGGTTAGATGAAATCACATTAAATCACTCCACCTTGCATAATCTTCACCATCAAAAGTTGGTGGTTTGCCTAATGGGACGGAAAGTAAAGGTGTATGTTTAGGAATGCGAGGGTAGCGTAGGGGGATCTTACTAAACTTCTTGCGCTCGTGGCGCTTAGAAGTGATGGACGGCGTGTCGGAGCCGGAGGTTGATGGTGATGAAGTGTCGGTCTCGTAGTAGACCACCTTCCTCATCTTCTTCTTTTTATCACCACTCCGATGCGACTTGTGGGACGAGGATTTCTTCTCCTTCCCCTTCCCCTTGTTGCGGGACTCTTCCGATGAAGCCTTCCTATGGCTTGTAGTGGGTTTGTCGCCTGTCTCCATCTCCCTCTTGGCGTGGTATCCCGACATCACTTCGAGCGGTTAGGCTCTAATGAAGCACCGGCTCTAATACCAATTGAAAGTCGCCTAGAGGGGGGGTGAATAGGGCAAATCTGAAATTTACAAACTAAATCACAAACTACAAGCCGGGTTATCGTTAGAAATATAATCGAGTCCGTGAGAGAGGGCGCAAAACAAATCGTGAGCGAATAAAGAGTGAGTCACGTGGATTTGTTTTACCGAGGTTCGGTTCTCTCAAACCTACTCCCCGTTGAGGAGGCCACAAAAGTCGGGTCTATTTCAACCCTTTCCCTCTCTCAAACGGTCCCTCGAACCGAGTGAGCTTCTCTTCTCAAATCAACCGGGAACAAAACTTCCCCGCAAGGACCACCACACAATTGGTGTCTCTTGCCTCGGTTACAATTGAGTTTTGATCACAAGAACAAATGAGAAAGAAAGAAGCAATCCAAGCGCAAGAGCTCAAAAGAACACAACAAATCTCTCTCACTAATCACTAAAGCCTTGTGTGGAATTGGAGAGGATTTGATCACTTGGGTGTGTCTAGAGTTGAATGCTAGAGCTCTTGTAAGGTGTAGAAGTGTGAAAACTTGGATGACTTGAATGTGGGGTGGTTGGGGGTATTTATAACCCCAACCACCAAACTAGCCGTTTGGTGGAGGCTGCTGTCGCGTGGCGCACCGGACAGTCCGGTGCGCCACCGGACAGTGTCCGGTGCGCCAGCCACGTCACCAGGTCGTTGGGTTCCGACCGTTGGAGCTCTGACTGGTGGGCCCACCTGGCTGTCCGGTGGTGCACCGGACATGCCCTGTAGGCTGTCCGGTGTGCCACCCGCGCGTGCCCTGCTCCTCTGCGCGCGCTGGCGCGCATTAAATGCTGCTGCAGGTGACCGTTGGCGCGAAGTAGTCGTTGCTCCGCCGTTACACCGGACAGTCCGGTGTGCACCGGACAGTCCGGTGTGCACCGGACATGTCCGGTGAATTATAGCGGAGCGGATTCCCGAAGCTGGCGAGTTCAGAGTTGCTCTTCCTTGGAGCACCGGACACTGTCCGGTGGTGCACCGGACAGTCCGGTGAATTATAGCGGAGCCCTCTGAAAATTCCCGAAGGTGAAGAGTTCAGCTTGGAGTACCCTGGTGCACCGGACACTGTCCGGTGCGCCAGACCAGGGCTGCCTTCGGTTATCCCTTGCTCTTTTTGTTGAACCCTTTTCTTGTTCTTTTTATTGGCTTTTTGTGAACCTTTGGCACCTGTATAACTTATAGACTAGAGCAAACTAGTTAGTCCAATTATTTGTGTTGGGCAATTCAACCACCAAAATTAATTAGGAAAATGGGTGTAAGCCTAATTCCCTTTCAATGTCCCTTGCTCCAAATTTGATTGTGTCCCCAACTTGAATTCTTTCTTGGTTTGTGTTGAACCTTATGCACCTGAGATAAATGATATCTAGGCAAACTAGTTAGTCCACGTGGTTTGTGATGGACGTCAACCACCAAAATCGATTATTGGAAATGATTAAGTCCATTTCCCTTTTAGCACCAATGAGGATTAGTCTCAATCTTGCATGGTTCTAGATACCTCAATAAAAATATTAGCGCATCCACGGGAGTTTGCATTCTCTACTCTTGCTCTTTAGCTTTCGCATTTACGTTAAGTACTTAAGTTTCATTCTCTATTATTCTTAGTTTAGATTATAGGATTAGAACTTAGGTTACATAACTCCTTTTTTGCGGTAGAGATAGCAACACTTAGACAAAACCTAGGTTGTATATTATTGCTTAGTTATTTACATAGGTTTTGTTTAGATAATTATTTGTGGCCTAGATTAGCGAAATTTTTAGAATTACTAATTCATCCCCTCTTAGGCATTCATGTTCCTTTCAGGAGATTCATATTGAGATAGGGAAAGATTGTGGCACTCAAGTGGACCATTGGATCGCTTGAGAGGGGTTGAATGCAACCCTTGTCCGCTGGGACACCACAATGTGGAGTGGGCAAGCATTTGAGGCTTTGACTGAACCACAAGATAAAATCGCCTTGTCTTGTGTGCTTTAATCTTTGCATTTTTATTCTTCCTCTATCTCTCTAAGTTCTTAAGCTCACTTGCAATATTGCTCTAAGTGAACTCCACTATATTGTTAGAGCAATCAAGTGAAATAACTCTTCTCCTTTTTATCACTCTCTTGGATCCAGCTTTACACTAAGTTTTAATTTGCAATCCAAGCTTGTGTTTAAGTTGTGATTTTTCAGGTGTCACCTATTCACCCCCTCTAGGTGACTATCAATTGGTATCAGAGCCCGACCTTGTCGAGTTTAACCACTTGAAGTGATGTCGGAAGAATGACATAAAGGAAAGGGGAAGGTGGTCGACAACACCAACAAAGGAGAAGACTCCAATCGACGACAAGCCTAAAGGCGAGAAGTACGTCGACTCGATATAAAGAAGAAAGGGGCAAGAAAAAGTGCATCAAGAAGGTCATCTACTATAAGACTACGTCGTCATCTCCTTTCAGGTGAAGAGGAAAAACACTTCCAGATGTCATGAGCATAAATCGATTAAATATAAATTCAATCACATTCCTTTTAATTATTCTCACATTCCTAGAAATTTGAATGTGCAATTTATTTCCATTCCTCTAGGTAAACCTCCTCACTTTGATGGAGAGGATTATTCTCGGTGGAGTCATAAAATGTGTAGCCATCTCTTTTCTCTCCACCCTAGCATTTGGGATATCGTAGAAAATAGAATGCAAATGTCGAACAGTGACGATGAGAACTTTAATGATATAGAATTAGAAGAATTAATCCATACAAATTCTCAAGCTACCACTATTTTGCTAGCTTCTCTATGCAGGGAAGAAACAACAAGGTAAATGGCTTGGAGAATGCAAAAGAAATCTGGATACATTGAAGAACGCGCATGAATGCAACTTGATGACCAAAGTCACCAAGATGGAGCTCATCGGGGGTGAACTTGGGAGGTTTGCCATGAAGAGAAGGGCCACAGTAAATAATGTATAATAGGCTCAAGTCCTTGGTGAACCAAGCGCGGAATTATGAGAGCAAGAGATGGACAAATCATAAAGTCGTCCGACTCGTGCTGAGGTCATTTACTATTACAGATCATACTCTTGTTTCTTTAATCCGTGAGAACCCCATGTACACTAAGATGATGCTAGGTGAGGTGCTTGGAAATTTTGTTAGCCATCAAATGATGGTTAAAGGTGCCAAGTACATCAACAACGTCACTAGTGGAAAGGAGGTGATCCCCAACAAGGTGGCGTAGGTTGAGGCGACCGGCCTCAACGACGAGGAGATGACCCTCATCATCAAGCGATTAAATAGTGCATTAAAGGGCACAAGAGCTACAACGATAACAAGTCAAAGGAGAAGCGCACATGCTTAAAATATGGAAAGATTGGTCATTTCATTGCTAACTATCCAGAAAATGAAAGTGATGACTAGCAAAAGGCAAATAAGGGGAAGAAGGTGGAAAAGAAGAAGTTCCACAAAAAGAAGGGTGAGGCGTATATTGGAAAGGAGTTGGACTTAGACTGTAGCTCCTCTAACTTCTACGATGAAGGATTCGCCACCATCGCCTTCGATAAGTCTTCACTCTTCCCCAACGAACGACACATGTGCTGAATGGTGAAGGAGAAGAAGGTATATTCTAGAACCTGGCCAAAGTATACTTATTCTAGTGATGATGAAGAAGATTATAGCATGTTGTTTAAGGGCCTTGATAGATTTAATGTTGATAAAATTAATAAATTAATTGATTCCCTAAATGAGACGGATAGACTTTTAGAAAACAAGATCTCATGTGTGAGGAACATGACAAATTTGTTAGTGTAGAAAAGGCCCTTACTCTTGGAGTAGAAAGGAACAAAATTTTGTCTAAAGAGCCTGATGACTGTCATTCTTCCATTTCATGTCTTAAAATTGCTAATGATGAATTAAATGATAAGATAGTGAAATTGAATTAATCTCATGCATCTTCATCCTTTGGGCATGATTCATGTGTTGCGAACATTGCCATCATTGCTAGCTTAAATGATAAAATTGCTCAATTAAATGCTCAAACTAAAACTTGCAATGATGAATTAGAAAAGGTAAAATTTGCAAGGGAAGCCTATATAAGTGATAGGCATCCCAAGATCAAGGATGGTCTTTGTAACACCCCTGTGTTACCAGAACTAAAACCTGGCATGACATCATATGCATTGGCAACTTTGTGTTATAATACACCTAGGATGCATTCACTAGGACCAAGAAAACTCTAAGTGTGATGTTGTGATTAGCATAGAGTAGAAAAACCTAGTTTCAAAAACTCCTGTTTTGACCCCAAAAGTGGAATTTGTGATCTGGAAATATTTCGCCAAAAGTGAAAATACCAAAGTCGTAGAGTTTTCCAAACCAAACAATTTTCATGTGTAGAGATTTCCATGTTTTATAGGAAAAAGTGGATAAAAACTTAAAACTAAGTTTTGACCTAGAGTTTGGAATTCTGAAAACAGTAACAACTAGCTATTTTGGGACCGTTGTAACTTTTTATTTATAGACAGTTTGAAAATGGTCACTGTAGCAAAGTTGTATAGCTACACTTGGTGTAGGAACTTGATTAAGTTACTCAGCCCTAAAACCATATGGAACTGTTTGTAAACCTCGCTCCAAAGTGAAATGTTTAATCCTGAAATTCTGACTTAGTGAAATTTCAGAACTCCAGTTCTTGCAGTGTGAAGCAACTTTGGAGGCCTGTTAGTGGCTAATCTATACAGTTTTGAGCTTGGGGTATTGTAACAAAGTGGAATACCACACGTTAGTGTATAAGTTTGCTTGAGGTACATACCCTTAGAGTCAATTGGAACTGGTAGTAAAAGTGGTCCAAAGATTCAAGGTTTAATTCTAGATTTCTAGACTTTAAGCAAATTCAGATTCTGAATTAGTGTGTTTTTAGCAACCTTGGGAATTCTTTTGTGCCTGATCTATGAAGTATTAAGTCATAATAATTGTAACAAAGTTGCAGAGCATCTATCATTGCACAAGTTTGTTTAAGGGAGATTGGCTTGGTACTACATAAAAGGTGGAGTAAATGGTGCTAGAAGATAGGTTGTCAGGCTTCTGGAGGTTTTCAGACAGGGAATTGTAACTAGGGGTGAGTTTCAGTATTTGGTTCAACTTTGGAGCTGTGTGGTGCCTGTTCTAAACAGTTTTAGACTAAAACTATTGTAGCAAGTTTGAAGACCATATACTAGGGAACAAGTCTCTTAAAGTGAATTGGGTTTGATCCCACACAAAAGATGGAGAAAAGACTGCCCAAAAATGGAACTATCAGGCTGGGAGTTCAGACTCGGTTTCAGATAACTGAAAATGGGTTCTGTGAATTGGGGTCAACTTCTGGGCATTTTAACTTGTGATCCATGAGTCCTTGGTCTTGGGAGGTTATAGTAAAGTTGTAGAGCTACAGTTGGTGAACAACATTGATTAGAAGGAGTTGACATGTCCTTGTGTGGAAATGGGAGAAAGGGGAGGTGAAGGTGACACTGTGCTCGAGCCGAAGAAGATCAGGGGAGGAAAATATCTGAAGCAGAAATATCTCCTCCCACTATGGCCTCTAGTGGTTTATAGGTGAGTTGTGATAACTTTACCTCGTGAAGGGGGTGATACCCTAGGATGTGCTTTGGTGACATGGATAGAATTGAGGAGTGAAACCCATCTAGTGCTGACTGTGTTGTGTGCTTGTTTAGCTATTAGGCATGCAGTGAGTTGAGTCATGGCCTTTACTATATTTGTAACTTGTGTGGAGCTGTGGGGAGTTGTCCACATGCTCTTATGCATGTAGTTGCTGGTCTTCAAGCATGCTTCTCCTGTAAACAGGTGGAGACTAGGGAGGTTAGTTTACCTCCATGAGTCCTGGACATGTGAACTAGGTGCTATGCTAGGATGGAGAGCATACCCTTGCTATATTGGTGACCCATGACCAAAGACCCATTAGTATATCTTCTGCTCATACTCCTATGACCAAACCAAACTAGTTTGCACTGTCCCTTTCTCCAGAAAACCCTCCTGTGCGCCTTGAGCACTGGTAGTGGTGACCACACCGGTTCTTCTCCTTTGTTCACCGTGGCCAACACCTTCTAAGGTTAGTCATGCTTGGCTGGTCTATGTTATGTGGTCTTTGTATCGTGGTGATGCTCACAGAGTCGCCCCTTTGAACTCTACCACAGTGCTTCGACCGGAACACCGTCGCGTCACCAGTGAACGCCGCCGCGGGACATCTTCATCGTCGATCGACCAACGCGTGTTGTCTCCAGTCAAGTTCACAGGAGCAGCGTAGTCTAAGTGAGCCTCTGGTGCTATCCCTACCTTTAATCGAACTCTACTGCGCGATTGCCTTGGGTATGACCTTGCCGGACTTCGGATTTCCGCCCCCGTGGTGGACAGGTGTGACCCAGGGTCGTCGTGATCCAATTAGGTTAGGGGATAGTGTCGTCTTGGCTCTGAGGTGATGTAGAAGTGATTATTTTCACTGGGGAGGGCCTTCTACGGCGAGCCTAGTCGAGGTTTGGCCGGCGGTGAGTTGGCCTGGCCACCGAGGTGGACCGGAGTTTGCGGAAGAGCGGAAAGAGGATTCCAGTGTATTTGTCAGTGAACATGGGAATAGAACTTTGGACTATTAAACCATTATTTAGTTCAGCGAGGGCCTCTGCGAAAAAGGCGCAGCGCGCGCGGGGGGCAAGCGACGCGGGGGCCGTTTTCCTGTGTATATGGGCCGAGTCTGAAACTTTCGACCGAATACTGTTGAGAGTTTTTCTTTTTCTTTTTTTCGGGTGAGTTGTTAAATCCACTATAAAATATAGAAAAATGTTAAAATTGTTAATCCAATTTTTATAAGTGCATAAAATCATAGAGTTTATTTAACAATTAATGTTAAGATTTTTCCGGTAGTTAATATATTTTAGGTAACTAAAAGATGCTCTATGAAGGATTAAATGAATTTTATAAATAAAACCAGAGCACTAAAAATTATGAAAATTGGTGGAAAAACCATTTACCACTATATTAGCACTTGTTAAAAATTTTAACCTGTTTGGAATTGAGTTACCCAGAAAACCTTGTAATAGCTAAATAGGGAGGTTAAACTCCATCAAACTTTATATTAACCTAAGTTCAAAAGAAGGGTAAACCATATCAATTGATGGGAAACAAGTTTGGTAAACCTTAGTATGTTTAGTTCTCCAGTTTGCCCGAGTAAATTCAGTTAGGTTACTTTTAGTAATTGTTGGGTAGTGTAGCAACATGTATTAGTTTGCCATATGCTTAATTAGAAGTGTTTATGCTTTCCACCTCTCAATTGTGAGAGTTTGCATTGCATATCATTACATAAGCATTCATGTATTTGTAATTGACTTGTAGAACACCTAGAATAAGAAGTGGAAGTGGAAGAGGAACTAGTTCCTCAATCTGAAGCTTCTCCATCTGAGGGTCCTCCTGAAGGTGCTCCAGTGAGTTTTGCTGGTAACTGCAATATTCTAGTAGAAGAGCCTGACTCTCCGCCTCATCAAGGCAAGCCCCGGTGCATTTAACAAATTCCTTGTGCTTTCAGAACTTTTATAACTTATATGATGCATTAGGTGATAGGAGTTGAATGATTAAACCTTTGTTGCATGACTTTTTCTTGGAACATCGATTATTATCCTTGATACCTAATTTACAAAAATAGACATGCTTAGTATGCTTATATATTAGGAACAAAATGTTTTGATGTATGAATCATGTTTTTACAAAGAAAAGAAGGCTTGGAGTGATGAAGGTATCAAAGGCCTTGATGACTTCATCATTCAAGCATGGTACCTCTGATAGGTACAAAGTTTGAGAAAAAGTTTAAAATGAGACCAGACATTGAGCAGGAAAGGTCGTCTGTCTGTGTCATTTAACGATCGTAACGAAAGTAAGCTTGCTGATTTAGGACCTTTTAAGTGGCCACATGCCTCATCATGGGTAAGCTTAGCCTCGGCTGGACCAATACCAGAAAGGCCGCCCCACAATGGGAGTGGATAGATGGCGAGAGTATCGTGTATCCACCTGGCAAGAGGTTGGATGGTGGGGTATTGTGCTCTTGGTTGGCGAGGACCCGTTCTGGTCTTGAGAAACCTGGGTGCAAGTTGACATATGCAAGGGTTAAGTGCTACATATGTCATGTGGTTAGAGATCCCTAGCTGGGTATTAATCGATTCGGATCGTCGTTACTTCTCATATATGAAGACTGGATCACTGCCCTGCATTGTAGTTAACAAGTATAAAAAGATTTGGGTTATGTAAAAGGAAGCTAGATTAGGCCAAGTGAATGAGCTAGACTATGCCAATCTAAAGAAAGGTAATAACTTAACTTGGAAATTAAAAGTTTGCCTAAGGATCAAGTAATAGTAAGCTCTTATGCAAAACTTGAGTCATTGAACATTGATGACCTTTACCTTGATTTCCAAATCAGCTAGCATATCCTTGAGAGTCTTTTCTTTAGTCGGGTTAATCTTGCTAAGTAATTGTGTACTCAGAGTTTTATTCCCTATGTTGTTGCAGGAGAGGTTCTTGACACGTTTGAATTTTGTTAGGCTCACCATAGATACCTTTTACTTATGTTTCATTTGTATGTGTGTTTGTGGGAAGATGGCATCCTCCCAGGTTATGTAATAAGTTAGCACTTTGACTCTACCTCGGACATGTAATAATAAACACTACTTGGTATGTAAACTTAAAGTTTGCTAGTGTCTATTATCTTATTGTAAAATATTCTTCTCAAACTCCTACGTTTAAAGTTTATGTTCATGCTTTCATGATGTATGATTATTGTAATGTTCGTAATCACGGGTGGATGATCCTTGGGAATGAATGAGTTAATCAAAACTCGGCACCCCAAGTAAGTTATCTAGTTCACTTACATATCCATCTGAGGCCTTGAAGGCAAGGATTGGTGTACGCGGGCCCGATAATTTGGTTGGGTTGTGACAGTCTTGGCTTCCAAAAGGGAGCTCAAGACAAATCCAATAGGAGTCACTAAATGCCCTAAATTTGTTAATGAAAAGAGAAAGGCTCCTTAGTAAAAAATGTTCATTCTTCTTTGCCCATGATGATCATGCTTATATTTCTCATGATGCATCATATGTTATTCATTGCAAATCTGGAAAGGCAGTTGCTACTCATGTTGGTCCTAGACACAAGAATGGTAAAACTTATGTCTGGGTGCCAAAATCTTATGTTATTAACCTTGAAGGACTTAACTCTGTTTGGGTACCTAAAACCCTAGCCTAAACTTGTTTTGTAGGTTTATGCATCTGAGGCATAAGCTGGGTTATTAATAACGGATGCACATACCACATGACAGGTGAGAAACACATGTTCTCATCCTATGTCAAGAACAAGGATTCCCAAGATATGATTATCTTTGGAGATGGAAATCAAGGAAAGGTAAAAGAGCTAGGTAAAATTGCATCACCATGGAACATTCATTTTCTTATGTCTTTTTGGTTGATTCATTAGATTACAATATGCTTTTCGTTAGTCAATTATGCTCTATTGGATATATTTGTTTATTCACCGATGTTGATGTTATGGTCTTTAGGAGTGACGGTTCAATTGCATTTAAAGGTGTATTGAAGGGAAAACTTTATCTAGTAGATTTTTCAAATGACAATGTTGAACTTGATGCATGTTTAATTGCAAAGACCAACATGGGTTGGCCATGACATCATCGCCTAGCACATGTTGGGATGAAGAACCTTCATAAACTTCTAAAGGACGAACATGTGTTAGGACTAACAAGTGTTTGTTTTGAGAAAGATAGGCCTTGTACAACTTGTCAAGCAAGAAAGAATGTTGGCTCAACTCATAACACAAAGAATATAATGATGACATCAAGACCACTGGAGCTTCTACGTATGAATCGCTTTGACCTGTTGCTTATCTTAGCATCAACTGGAATAAGTATGGTCTAATAATTGTTGATGACTATACACTCTTCACTTGGGTATTTTTCTTGCATGATAAAGGTGAAACACAAGGGACTTTAAAAGCGATTCTTGAGGCGAGCTCAAAATGAGTTCGACTTGAGGATCAAGGAGATCAGAAGCATAGCACAAAGTTCACGAACCTGCAGATTGAAGAGTGCCTTGAGGAGGAAGGCATCAAGAATGAGTTCTCTGCCCTTACAAACCACAATAGAATGACGTGGTGGAAAGAAAGACATGACACTCATCGACATGGCAAGGACAATGCTTAAAGAATACAAGACGTCAGACTGATTTTGGGCGGAAGCTGTGAACACACCTTGCCACGCCATACACCAGTTGTACCTTCATCACCTTCTCAAGAAGACATCGTATGAACTTCTCACTGATAACAAACCCAATATATCTTATTTCAAATATTTGGGAGCAAATGTTACATTTTGGTAAAGGGATGTAGAGATTCAAAGTTTGCTTCCAAAGCTGTTGAAGGGTTTTTACTCAATTATGACTCAAATACAAGGGCATATAGAGTCTTCAATAAATCCTCTGGATTTACTAAAGTTTCTAGTGATGTTGTATTTGATGAAACTAACAACTCTCAAAGAGAGCAAGTTGATCTTGATGAGTTAGATGACAAGGAGGCTTCAACGATCGCACTAAGGAACGTGATGTTTGGAGATGTGCGACCGCAAAAGCCACCGGAAGGATAAGATCAACCTTCATCCTCTATGATGGTGCAACCCCTTACTCAAGATGAGGAATAAACAACTCAAGATGATTGCCATGATCAAGGGGGAGCTCATGAAAAATAAGAAATGAAGGATGAAGAACAAGGTTCACAAGTGCCACACCCTCGAGTCTGCTCTACCATACAAAGAGATCATTCGGTGGTCATGGTCCTAGGAGGCATCAACAAGGGAGTAAATGCACGCTCTAGAGTCGCTAATTTGTATGAACATTACTTTTTGTGTCTTCTATTGAGTCTTTTAGGGTAGAAGATGTTTTAAAGGATCTGAATTGGGTGATGGCTATGCATGAAGAGCTCAACAACTTCAAAAGAAATGAAGTGTGGAACTTGGTGCCACGCCTGAAGCAGAATGTTGGGGACACCAAGTGAGTGTCTCGCAACAAGCAAGACGAGTATGAAGTGGAGACAAGGAACAAGGCTCAACTTGTGGCAAAGGGTTATGCCCAAGTTGCAGGTTTGGATTTTGATGAGACTTTTGCTCCTGTAACTAGGTTAGAATCAATTCAAATATTATTGGCTTATGCTACTCACCACTCTTTCTAAGTTCTTTCAAATGGACGTAAAGAGCGCCTTCCTAAATGGACCAATCAAGGAGGAGGTCTACATGGAGCAACCTCCTAGATTTGAGGATGATAGGTATCTCGATCATGTGTATAAGCTCTCTAAGACAATCTATGGGCTTAATCAAGCACCAATAACATGAATGATTAAGAGACTTCTTAATTGCAAATTTATTTAAAGTCTGGAAGATCGATCCCACCTTGTTAACTAAGAATATTGATGGAGACTTATTTGTGTGTCAAATATATGTTGATGACATTATGTTTGGTTCTACTAATTAAAAGTTTTGTGAGGAATTTAGTAGGATTGTGGTGTAGAAGTTTGAGATGTCTATGATGGGAAAGCTGAACTACTTCCTCAGATTTCAAGTCAAACAACTCAAGAACGACACCTTCATCTCTCAAACCAAGTACACGTAGGATATTCTCGAGAGGTTTGGGATGAAGGATGCAAAGCCCATCAGGACACCAATGGGAATGAACGGACACATCGACCTTGACATTGGAGGTAAGTCCGTAGATCAAAAGGTATACCGGTCTATGATAAGATCTTTACTATATTTATATGCATCTAGACCAAACATTATGTTATCTATTTTCATTTGTGCAAGGTTCAATTCAATCACAAGGAATGTCACCTTAGGGTCGTGAAGAGAATCTTGAGGTATTTAGTTCACACAACTCACTTTAGGCTTTGGTATCTAAATGGGTCTACCTTTGACCTGTTTGGATGTTCTGAAGTTGATTATGCTGGATGTAAGGTAAATAGGAAGAGTGCATCTGGGACTTGCCAATTCCTAGGAAGATCCCTGGTGTCCTAGAGCTCCAAGAAATAGAATTTTGTTGCCTTATCTACCACCAAGGCCAAGTACATTTGAAAGTCGCCTAGAGGGGGGGGTGAATAGGGCGAAATTGAAATTTACAAAGTTAATCACAACTACAAGCCGGGTTAGCGTTAGAAATATAAGCGAGTCCGAGAGAGAGGGTGAAAAACAAATCGCAGGCAAATAAAGAGTGAGACACAAGGATTTGTTTTACCGAGGTTCGGTTCTTGCAAACCTACTCCCCGTTGAGGTGGTCACAAAGACCGGATCTCTTTCAACCCTTTCCCTCTCTCAAACGGTCACTTAGACCGAGTGAGCTTCTCTTCTCAATCACACGGGACACTAAGTCCCCGCAAGGATCACCACACAATTGGTGTCTCTTGCCTCGGTTACAATTGAGTTTGTCACAAGAAAGAATGAGAAAGAAAAGAAGCAATCCAAGCGCAAGAGCTCAAATGAACACAAATGTCGCTCTCTCTAGTCACTATTTGATTTGGAGTGATTCCGGACTTGGGAGAGGATTTGATCTCTTTGGTTGTGTCTAGAATTGAATGTTATAGCTCTTGTAAGGTGTAGAAGTCTGAAAACTTGGATGCAATTGAATGTGGGGTGGTTGGGATATTTATAGCCTCAACCACCAAAATGTGGCCGTTGGAACTCTGCTGTCGCATGGCGCACCGGACAGTCCGGTGCGCCAGCCACGTCAGCCAGCCGTTGGGGTTCGACCGTTGGAGCTCTGACTTGTGGGGCCTCTGGGCTGTCCGGTGGTGCACCGGACAAGTCCTGTAGACTGTCCGGTGCGCCTGCTACACGTGCTCTGACCTCTATGCGCGTAGGCGCGTATTAAATGCGTTGCAGTCGACCGTTGCGCGCGAAGTAGCCGTTGCTCCGCTGACACACCAGACAGTCCGGTGTGCCACCGGACACTGTCCGGTGCATACACCGGATGGTCCGGTGAATTATAGCGGAGCGGCCTCCATTTTCCTGAAGCTAGCGAGTTCAGCGTCGAGTTCCCTGGTGCACCGGACACTGTCCGGTGGTGCACCGGATAGTCCGGTGCGCCAGACCAGGGTGCCTTTGGGATTTCTTTAGCTCTCTTTATTTGAACCCATCTTTGGTCTTTTTATTGGCTGTTGTGAACCTTTGGCACCTGAAGAACTTATAGACTAGAGCAAACTAGTTAGTCCAATTATTTGTGTTGGGCAATTCAACCACCAAAATCAATTAGGAAAAGGTGTAAGCCTATTTCCCTTTCAATCTCCCCCTTTTTGGTGATTGATGCCAACACAAACCAAAGCAAATATGGAAGTGTAGAATTGAACTAGTTTGCATAATGTAAGTGCAAAGGTTGCTTGGAATGAAACCAATAAATATTACTTTACTAGATGCGCATGGATGGCTTTTCTTCTTATTAACATTTTGGACCACGCTTGCACCACATGTTTTGTTTTGCAAAATGTTTTGGAAATTCTTTTCAAAGTTTTTTTGCAAATAGTCAAAGGTAAATGAATAAGATTTTTGAGAAGCATTTTCAAGTTTTGAAATTTTCTCCCCTTGGTTCAAATGCTTTTCCTTTGACTAAACAAAACTCCCCCTTAATGAAATCCTCCTCTTAGTGTTCAAGAGGGTTTTAGATATTAATTTTGAAGAGGGTATACCAATTTGAAATTATATCAAAATAAGACATCAATTGAAAAAACTTCTTTTAATACCAAATAAAAGACTACATTTTTGAAATTGGTGGTGGTGCGGTCCTTTTGCTTTGGGCTAATACTCTCTCCCCCTTTGGCATGAATCGCCAAAAACGGATGCTTGAGTGAAATATAAGCCCTTGTAAGCTACTCTCTCCCCTTTGGATAGAAGTATAGAAGTGAAGATTATACCAAGGTTGGAGAGTTGTGCGGAGCGACGGCGAAGGATGAATGATTCGATGAAGCGGAGTGGAAGCCTTGTCTTCGCCGAAGACTCCTTTTCCCTTTCAATCTATGACTTAGCATGAAATGGACTTGAAAGTACACATTAGTCATAGCACATGAAAGAGATGATCAAAGGTATACATATGAGCTATGTGTGCAAAACATCAATAAAAGTTTCTAGAATCAAGAATATTTAGCTCATGCCTAAGTTTGGTAAAAGTTTGTTCATACAATGGCTTGGTAAAGATATCGGCTAATTGTTCTTTGGTGCTAACATATGCAATCTCGATATCCCCCTTTTGTTGGTGATCCCTTAGAAAATGATACCGAATGGCTATGTGTTTAGTGCGGCTATGCTCAACGGGATTATCCGCCATGCGGATTGCACTCTCATTATCACATAGAAGAGGAACTTTGGTTAATTTGTAACCATGGTCCCTAAGGGTTTGCCTCATCCAAAGTAATTGCGCGCAACAATGGCCTGCGGCAATATACTCGGCTTCGGCGGTTGAAAGAGCCACAAAATTTTGCTTCTTTGAAGCCCAAGACACCAGAGACCTTCCCAAGAACTGGCAAGTCCCCGATGTGCTCTTTCTATTAATTTTGCACCCTGCCCAATCGGCATCGGAATAACCAATTAAATCAAATGTGGATCCCCTGGGGTACCAAAGGCCAAACTTAGGAGTATAAACTAAATATCTCAAGATTCGTTTTACGGCCCTAAGGTGAGCTTCCTTAGGATCGGCTTGGAATCTTGCACACATGCATACGGAAAGCATAATATCCGGTCGTGAAGCACATAAATAGAGTAAAGAACCTATCATCGACCGGTATACCTTTTGATTTACGGATTTACCTCCCGTGTCGAGGTCGAGATGCCCATTAGTTCCCATGGGTGTCTTGATGGGCTTGGCATCCTTCATCCCAAACTTGGTTAGAATGTCTTGAATGTACTTCGTTTGGCTAATGAAGGTGCCCTCTTGGAGTTGCTTGACTTGGAATCCTAGAAAATACTTCAACTCCCCCATCATTGACATCTCGAATTTTTGTGTCATGATCCTACTAAACTCTTCACATGTAAATTCGTTAGTAGACCCAAATATAATATCATCAACATAAATTTGGCATACAAACAAATCATTTTCAAGTGTTTTAGTAAAGAGTGTAGGATCGGCTTTTCCGACTTTGAATCCATTAGCAATAAGAAAATCTCTTAGGCATTCATACCATGCTCTTGGGGCTTGCTTGAGCCCATAAAGCGCCTTAGAGAGTCTATAAACATGATTAGGATACTCACTGTCTTCAAAGCCGGGAGGTTGCTCAACATAGACCTCTTCCTTGATAGGTCCGTTGAGGAAGGCACTCTTCACGTCCATTTGATAAAGCTTGAAGCCATGGTAAGTAGCATAGGCAAGTAAAATGCGAATTGACTCAAGCCTAGCTACGGGTGCATAGGTTTCACCGAAATCCAAACCTTCGACTTGTGAATATCCCTTGGCCACAAGTCGGGCTTTGTTCCTTGTCACCACACCATGCTCGTCTTGTTTGTTGCGGAAGACCCACTTGGTTCCTACAACATTTTGGTTAGGACGTGGAACTAAATGCCATACCTCATTCCTCGTGAAGTTGTTGAGTTCCTCTTGCATCGCCATCACCCAATCCGAATCTTGAAGTGCTTCCTCTACCCTGTGTGGCTCAATAGAGGAAACAAAAGAGTAATGCTCACAAAAATGTGCAACACGAGATCTAGTGGTTACCCCCTTATGGATGTCATCGAGGATGGTGTTCACGGGGTGATCTCGTTGGATTGCTTGGTGGACTCTTGGGTGTGGCGGCCTTGCAACTTGCTCATCCTCCTTGTCTTGATCAGTTGCATCTCCCCCTTGATCATTGTCGTTGTCTTGAGGTGGCTCATCTTCTTGATCATCTTCTTCATCATCTTGAGCTTCATCCTCATCTTGAGTTGCTGGAGATGCTTGCATGGAGGAGGAGGGTTGATCTTGTGCTTGAATGGGCTCTTCGATTTCCTTAGGACACACATCCCCAATGGACATGTTCCTTAGCGCGACGCACGGAGCCTCTTCATCATCTAATTCATCAAGATCAACTTGCTCTACTTGAGAGCCGTTAGTCTCATCAAACACAATGTCACAAGAAACTTCAACTAGTCCAGTGGACTTGTTAAAGACTCTATATGCCCTTGTGTTTGAATCATATCCTAGTAAAAAGCCTTCTACAGCCTTAGGAGCAAATTTGGATTTTCTACCTCTTTTAACAAGAATAAAACATTTGCTACCAAAGACTCTAAAGTATGAAACATTTGGCTTTTTACCGGTTAGGAGTTCGTAAGATGTCTTCTTGAGGATTCGGTGTAGATACAACCGGTTGATGGCATAGCAGGCGGTGTTGACCGCCTCGGCCCAAAACCGATCCGAAGTCTTGTACTCATCAAGCATGGTCCTCGCCATGTCCAATAGAGTTCTATTCTTCCTCTCCACTACACCATTTTGTTGTGGCGTGTAGGGAGAAGAGAACTCATGCTTGATGCCCTCCTCCTCAAGGAAGCCTTCAATTTGTGAATTCTTGAACTCCGTCCCATTATCGCTTCTAATTTTCTTGATCCTCAAGCCGAACTCATTTTGAGCCTGTCTTAAGAATCCCTTTAAAGTCTCTTGGGTTTGAGATTTTTTCTGTAAAAAGAATACCCAAGTGAAGCGAGAATAGTCATCCATAATAACAAGACAGTACTTACTCCCGCCGATGCTTATGTAAGCTATCAGGCCGAATAGGTCCATGTGGAGGAGCTCGAGTGGTCTGTCAGTCGTCAAGATGTTCTTATGTGGATGATGAGCGCCAACTTGCTTTCCGGCTTGGCATGCGCTACAAATCCTGTCTTTCTCAAAATGAACATTGGTTAGTCCTAAAATGTGTTCTCCCTTTAGAAGCTTGTGAAGATTCTTCATCCCAACATGTGCTAGTCGGCGATGCCAGAGCCAGCCCATGTTAGTCTTAGCAATTAAGCAAGTGTCGAGTTCAGCTCTATTGAAATCAACTAAGTATAGCTGACCCTCTAACACTCCCTTAAATGCTACTGAATCATCACTTCTTCTAAAGACAGTGACACCTACATCAGTAAATAGACAGTTGTAGCCCATTTTGCATAGTTGAAAAACGGAAAGCAAATTGTAATCTAAAGAGTCTACAAGAAAAACATTGGAAATAGAATGGTCAGGAGATATAGCTATTTTACCCAAACCTTTGACCAAACCTTGGTTTCCATCCCCGAATGTGATAGCTCGTTGGGGATCTTGATTTTTCTCGTAGGAGGAGAACATCCTTTTCTCCCCTGTCATGTGGTTTGTGCACCCGCTATCGATGATCCAACTTGAGCCCCTGGATGCATAAACCTACAAAACAAATTTAGTTCTTGACTTTAGGTACCCAAACAGTTTTGGGTCCTTTGACATTAGATACAAGAACTTTGGGTACCCAAACACAAGTCTTTGCTCCCTTGGTTTTGTCCCCAACATACTTGGCAACTACTTTGCCGGATTTGTTAGTCAAAACATAAGATGCATCAAAAGTTTTAAATGAAATGCTAGGTTCATTTGATGCACTAGGAGTTTTCTTTCTAGGCAATTTAGCATGAGTTGATTGCCTAGAGCTAGATGTCTCACCCTTATACATAAAAGCATGATTAGGGCCAGAGTGAGACTTCCTAGAATGAATTCTCCTAATTTTGTGCTCGGGATAACCGGCGGGGTACAAAATGTAACCCTCGTTATCCTGAGGCATGGGAGCCTTGCCCTTAACAAAGTTAGATAATTTTTTAGCAGGGGCATTAAGTTTGACATTGTCTCCCTTTTTGAAGCCAATGTCATCCTTGATGCCAGGGCGTCTCCCACTATAAAGCATACTACGAGCAAATTTAAATTTTCATTTTCTAGTTCATGCTCGACAATTTTAGCATCTAATTTTGCTATATGATCGTTTTGTTGTTTAATTAAAGCCATATGATCATGAATATCATCAGTGTCAACATCTCTACATCTAGTGCAAATAGAAACATGCTCAATAGTGGATGTAGAGGGTTTGCAAGTTTTTAGTTCAACAATCTTAGCATGTAAAATGTCATTTTCACTTCTAAGATCGGAAATGGAAGCATTGCAAACATCTAAGTCTTTAGCCTTAGCAATCAATTTTTCATTTTCAATTCTAAGGCTAGCAAGAGAGGCATTTAATTTTTCAATCTTAGCAATAGAAATAGCATGATCATTTCTAAGATTGGCATATGAATCATCACAAGCATTTGAATCAACCTTAGCAATTAATCTAGCATTTTCATTTCTAAGGTTGGCAATCAAATCATGACAAGTGCTTAGCTCATTAGTTAATTTTTCACATTTTTCCATTTCTAGAGCATAAGCATTCTTAACCTTAACATGCTTCTTATTTTCCTTAATTAGGAAGTCCTCTTGGCTATCCAAGAGTTCATCCTTATCATGAATAGCGCTAATCAATTCATTTAACTTCTCCTTTTGTTCCATGTTAAGGTTGGCAAAAAGAGTAAACAAATTATCCTCCTCATTACTAGAATTGTCTTCATCACTAGAGGATGCATATTTAGTGGAGGATTTAGATTTAACCTTCTTCCTTTTGCTGTCCTTTGCCATGAGGCACTTGTGGCCGACGTTGGGGAAGAGGAGTCCCTTGTTGACGGCGATGTTGGCGGCGTCCTCGTCGGAGGAGGAATTGGTGGAGCTCTCGTCGGAGTCCCACTCGCGGCACACATGGGCATCATTGTCCTTCTTGTGGTACCTATTCTTTTCCTTTCTTCTCCCCTTCTTATCGTCGCCCCTGTCACTAGAAATAGGACATTTTGCTATAAAGTGACCGGGCTTACCACACTTGTAGCAAACCTTCTTGGAGCGGGGTTTGTAGTCCTTCCCCCTCCTTTGCTTGAGGATTTGCCGAAAGCTTTTGATGATTAAAGCCATCTCCTCATTGTCGAGCTTTGAGGCGTCGATGGGGAGCCTACTTGGTGTAGACTCTTCCTTCTTCTCCTCCGTTGCCTTGAATGCGACGGGTTGTGCCTCGGGCGTGGAGGAGGTGCCTTGCTCGATGATTTTCTTTGAGCCTTTAATCATTTGCTCAAAGCTCACAAATTTTCCTATACCTTCCTCGGGAGACATTAGCTTGTATCTAGGATCACCTCGAATTAATTGAACTTGTGTAGGGTTAAGAAAAACGAGGGATCTTAGAATAACCTTGACCATCTCATGGTCATCCCATTTGGTGCTCCTGAGGTTGCGCACTTGATTCACCAAGGTCTTCAAGCGGTTGTACATGGCTTGCGGATCCTCTCCTTGGTGAAGCATGAAGCGACCGAGCTCCCCCTCGATCGTCTCCCGCTTGGTGATCTTGGTCATCTCGTCTCCTTTGTGCGTGGTCTTGAGCACGTCCCAAATTTCCTTTGCGCTCTTCAACCTTGCACTTCATTATACTCCTCTCGACTTAGAGAGGTGAGGAGTATAGTAGTAGCTTGGGAGTTGAAGTGGTGGATTTGGGCCACTTCGTCCGAATCATAGTCCTCATCCCCTACGGATGGTACCTGTACACCAAACTCAACAACATTCCAAATGCTTGTGAGGAGTGAGGTTAGATGATGCCTCATTTTGTCACTCCACATATTATAATCTTCACCGTCAAAAACCGGTGGTTTGCCTAATGGAACGGAGAGTAAAGGAGTACGCTTTGAAATACGAGGGTAGCGTAGGGGAATCTTACTATACTTCTTGCGCACATGGCGCTTAGAAGTTATGGACGGCGCGTCGGAGCCGGAGGTGGATGGCGATGAAGAATCGGTCTCGTAGTAGACCACCTTCCTCATCTTCTTTTTCTTGTCGCCACTCCGATGCGACTTATGCGAAGAGGATTCCTTCTCCTTCCCTTTGTTGTGGGACTCTCCCGATGGAGCCTTCCCGTGGTTTGTAGCGGGCTTGTCGCCGGTCACCATTTCCTTCTTGGTGTGATCTCCCGACATCACTTCGAGTGGTTAGGCTCTAATGAAGCACCGGGCTCTGATACCAATTGAAAGTCGCCTAGAGGGGGGTGAATAGGGCGAAACTGAAATTTACAAAGTTAATCACAACTACAAGCCGGGTTAGCGTTAGAAATATAAGCGAGTCCGAGAGAGAGGGTGAAAAACAAATCGCAAGCAAATAAAGAGTGAGACACAAGGATTTGTTTTACCGAGGTTCGGTTCTTGCAAACCTACTCCCTGTTGAGGTGGTCACAAAGACCGGGTCTCTTTCAACCCTTTCCCTCTCTCAAACGGTCACTTAGACCGAGTGAGCTTCTCTTCTCAATCACACGGGACACTAAGTCCCCACAAGGATCACCACACAATTGGTGTCTCTTGCCTCGGTTACAATTGAGTTTGTCACAAGAAAGAATGAGAAAGAAAAGAAGCAATCCAAGCGCAAGAGCTCAAATGAACACAAATGTCGCTCTCTCTAGTCACTATTTGATTTGGAGTGATTCCGGACTTGGGAGAGGATTTGATCTCTTTGGTTGTGTCTAGAATTGAATGCTATAACTCTTGTAAGGTGTAGAAGTCTGAAAACTTGGATGCAATTGAATGTGGGGTGGTTGGGGTATTTATAGCCCCAACCACCAAAATGTGGCCGTTGGAAGTCTGCTGTCGCATGGCGCACCAGACAGTCCGGTGCTCCACCGGACACTGTCCGGTGCGCCAGCCACGTCAGCCAACCGTTGGGGTTCGACCGTTGGAGCTCTGACTTGTGGGGCCTCTGGGCTGTCCGGTGGTGCACCGGACAAGTCCTATAGACTGTCCGGTGCGCCTGCTGCGCGTGCTCTGACCTCTGTGCGCGCAGGCGCGCATTAAATGCGTTGCAGTCGACCGTTGCGCGCGAAGTAGCCGTTGCTCCGCTAACACGCCGGACAGTCCGGTGTGCCACCGGACACTGTCCGGTGCATACACCGGACGGTCCGGTGAATTATAGCGGAGCGGCCTCCATTTTCCCAAAGCTAGCGTGTTCAGCGTCGAGTTCCCTGGTGCACCGGACACTGTCCGGTGGCACACCGGACAGTCCGGTGCGCCAGACCAGGGTGCCTTTGGGATTTCTTTAGCTCTCTTTATTTGAACCCATCTTTGGTCTTTTTATTGGCTTGTTGTGAACCTTTGGCACCTAAAGAACTTATAAACTAGAGCAAACTAGTTAGTCCAATTATTTGTGTTGGGCAATTCAACCACCAAAATCAATTAGGAAAAGGTGTAAGCCTATTTCCCTTTCAACATTGCCACAAGATATTGTTGTGCGCAATTACTCTAGATGAGGCAAACCCTAAGGGATTTTGGGTACAATCTGAACAAAGTCCCACTCCTATGTGAGAATAAGATGCTATATGCATGACAAAGAATCATGTTGAACACATCCATAAGCATATAGACATCCCACACCACTTCTTGAGAGACCACCAACAAAGGAGAGATATCGTTATAGACCATGTGACACTCATTCCAAATTAGCCTATATCTTCACTAAGCCTTTAGATGAGAAGAGGTTTTGTGAGTTGAGGAGTGAACTTAATATATTAGACTCTCGGAACGTGGATTGAGGTGTTGCACACTTGCATATTCGTCTTATATCGTGATCATGTTGTATTTCATATCATTATGTTGTGGTTCGAGTTGTAGGATGTCATCCATGGACCTCACAAGTCAAGCGTAGTAGTGCATGCATTTAGGGGGAGGATAATCTACAACTTGACCTTTTTGGGACTAACAATGCTTTTGAGTGGATCATGTGTGTAGTCACCAAGGTGGTTGAAAAGGGAAACGGTGAATTTGGACAAAGAAAGGCGCTTTCTACTACAAAATGGTATCAAGGTTATCTGTCTCAATTATGTTAGTTTTACATTGCTTTTGGCTTTCATTCGCTACTTTTGGTGAGCCAATGGGGTTACGCGACTTAGTTTCTCCATTGGTGCTTCATGCCAAGGGGGAGAAATTAGAGGCCAAAGCAAGTGGATCAAACCACAACTCGAGTTTTAAAAAAATTGAGTTTGAACTTGTCATTTGATCCAAAACCCTCTTGATAGCAAAGAGAAGATCTCTTTTGTGAAAACTGCTTAAAGATGGAGGCTTATCAAAAGGATGTTTTGATTTGCAAACTTAAAGTTTATTTAACTTAGATGTGAGGAAAATGTTTTGAATTGCAAAATCAAAACAAGTGGTGGCTAGATGATCCAAATATACCAAATCTATTGAAAACTTAGTCTCTGTATTCAATTTGTAAATTTTATCTCATATTGGTTAGAAAATCTTGTTAGTCATATTGTATTTGCTTTGGTTGTGTTGGTATAAATCATCAAAAAGGGGAGATCAAAAGGGAAATGAACTAATAATCCATTTCTATAAGTTTTGGTAATTGAATGTCCAACACAAAGTCATGGACTAACTTGGTTATTAAGAATATGAGTGCAGGATCAATTAAGTGCAAATTGGATACTACAAGTCCAAATGAGCTAAATGGAGGCATAGAAATGCAACTGTGTGCAAATAGGATAAAACTGTGAGGTTTGAACCTTTAGATAAGTTGCATATGCCTATTACAATGTTTATAGTACTTGTGTTTGCGCTCTAACTCATTTTGTAGAGAAAAGTGCTTTTTGGACTTGGCTTGGGCCAAAACAGGTACTCTGATGAAAATCTGAGAAAGAGGTGATTTCCTAGACTTTGTTCAATTGATTGTGTGCTAACAATATTTGTCTAAGTCATAGGGAAACTCACAAGAAATGCCAAATCAAATGGAAGAGGTTAGGCTCAAAAGAGCTTAACTTGGGCTATTCTGGGCCTCACCGGACCGGTCTGGTGGTGCACCGGACCGGTCTTGTGGTGCACCGGACCGCATACACGGTGAGCCCAGACTTAACCTCTGGGTGGCCTAGTGCACCAGACCCTTCTGGAGGTGCACCACACCTCCGTCCGTATGAACTTGCCAGTCTCGAGAATTATTTTTATAATTCACTGGCCCGTCTACAATGGTGGGTCCGGTGGTGCACTAGATCTCGGCTCCAAGGGCTAACTTGGCGCACAATGGCTACTTCAACTCTCGGTGACACTTGGTAGTCTGGTGGTGGACCGGACCAGTCCGTGTTAGACCGACAAGGAAGGTTCTAGTCAAGATCCTAGAGGAGCCACCACAGGACTTGGTCCGGTGGTGCGCTGGACCAACCCGATGCGCCCGCCAAGTGCTGGATTTCAGCAAGTCTTTGGAGGAAAGTGCAATGGCTATGGGCTGCCTTGGGGCTATAAAAGACCCCCCCCATTTCGACCTACAAGGACACCTAAGTCACTCAAGAGCATACGCATCACTCATACGCATTTGAGAGCCACATCAAAGTGATTCAAACGCCCTATTATGAGAGATAGTGTCGTGTTGTTGCATGCTTGTACTTGTGTTCTTTCGGTGTTCATCTTATGTTTATGCTCTTGTGTGTGTTTCTGTCCTATCTATTGTTGTTACTTTGGAGTTGTAACTCCCATCAATCTTCTGTGTGGATGCAAGAGACTCCAACCTGTGGAGATCCTTGTGTGGAGATTCATTTGAGATAAGAAAGACCGTGACACTCAAGTTTATCATTGGATCGCTTGAGAGGGATTGAATGCAACCCTTGTTCGTTGGGACACTACAACGTGGAGTAGACAAACATTTGAGGCTTGACCAAACCATGGGATAAAATAGATTCTTGTGTGCTTTACTCTTTACGTTTTATTTTTCCTCTCTCTCTCTCTCTAAGTTCTTAAGTTCACTTGCAATATTGCTCTTTGTTAATTCCACTATCTTGTAAGAGCAATCAACTGAAAGAACTCTTCTCCTTCTTCTCAATCTCTTGGATCCATCTTTACAGTAACTTTTAATTTGTGATCCAAGTTTGTGTTGAAGTTGTGATTTTTTATGTGTCACCTATTCACCTCCTCTAGGTGACTATTAAAGGTTCAGAAGACTCGCTTGTACGATTGCACCTAAAGAGTTGTCCACAATTGTTACTGAAGATAACCACTTCAGATAGACATAACCACTAGCTCAGTGCCACTATGGATCGGCTCCACTGCATCAACCCCTTCACCTTCGTCCCTCTCCGTGTGGCTACACCCATTGGGACAAACTAAACTGTGAGCTGACGAAGTTGAGCGAAGCACAAACTGAACCATCAGTGCATACCGGGTTCAGAAGCATTTTGCTAAGGCCATGTTTGGTTGGTGGAGCCATAAACGACTCTAGAAGTCAGTCGAGAAGCTCTACAACCTATATTCTAAGGCCCCTTTGGCTCAGTAAACGTAGCCTAGAGGGGGTGAATAGGCTACACTTGAATATTTCAACAAAAACTTCAAAATAAAGTGAGAATATCAGTTCAAACGGTGCAAGCCGGTTCAATCGCTACCAAAGGCGGTTGAATCACTCTGAACCGACTCAACTGCTTATTTGACACTAAATCGAATCTAACACAGAGATTAATGAGAGATGCCTCAATGGAACGTGTTCTTACGATAATCGGGGTATAAAGAAGGTAGATATGAGTGGAGCAACCCACAAGATCTACACTCATAGGGATATTTTTGAATCCTTGCTTGTAATGAGATGGAATATGAAAAAATAAGCAAAGCACAAGCACAAGAACATACGATGTATCCCGAGGTTCGGTCAGACCACAAAGGTGCCCTACTTCCCCATTGAGGAGCCCACAAAGGGTCGTGTCTTTTTCAACCCTAATCCTTCCTTGACCGACCATAAAGGTCAAGGCACAATCTCTTACTCAAATTTTCTCAAAGAGTGGGTAATACAAACTTCTTGAGGTCATCCACAAATTTGGAGACTCTCAAGGTATTTCAAACCGTCTAGGAACACAATGTTCTAAAAACACAAATCCACCCAAATTGATGTTTGCAAAAGGCTCAAGTAAGAGAAAGAGAGGGAGAAGGAAATCAAAGCATGAGCCCAACGAACTCCACTTCACACCAAGGATTCCTCAATTCAACTTGAGAGTAAGAGAGTTGGGGTGAGAGAGTGAGAGAGGAGTGAATGCTCTTATCTTGAGTTAGGTCTGCAGTAAATGATGTGAGTGAATGTGGAGAGAGAGGAGAGGCTATATATATGAGATTCTCCAAAGAACAGACTGTTGGGAAAGTTCTGCGCAAAGTGAGGTTGAACCACATAGAAAGCTAGTTAAACCGATATTTTCCAAAGAGAATCCCGGTTCGACAACCGGTCCAAGTGCAACTTCAACCGACCCGAAACCTGGTTGAACCGCGCCTAGAGGGTCAGTTCAACTAGTTTCTACCAAAGCATATCCTGATCAATCCCGGTATTTTCCATAGAACATCTTGAACTGATGAACCCTAGAGAGGTTGAACTATGCACTTCACACTCTAAAGACCAAGTTTTAAAATAGGGTTTGAAATGGAGATTTTTTAGGTAAATGACAAGTATTATGGCGATTTCTATGACTCGAAAGAAATATAAAATATAATGTCTTGATCACCTAGAACCACGTGAAATAAATGAATCTTGATTGAAGACCTGTGTGATTCCGTTGTATTACATGTTTGAATTTTTATTCGGCGGACCTCATGTGCTTCTTTGGATCTTACTATAACTGAGTACATACTTCAAGCAGACTTATTAGTATTTTTATTTGTTTTGTCATTCTACCATCAAAACTTTCTAGAGGTTGATTGCACTTACACTCAGGCTTCTTCGTCAAAGCAGCTTTTGTGGAGAAGCTAAAGCCATTAAAAACCATTTGGTAAAATAGCTTCTGAACTGATTTTTAAACCCCCTTGTCAAATACATGGCTCTTCGTCGGTTGTCATGTCCCCGTGGCCGGTCATGACGTGCCCTATGCCATCAACAACAAGCCCGTGGGTAGCCCTAGCGTGAAGCACAAGGTAGAAGCATGGCTTCAAGCGTGAAGCGGAGACGAGAGACAACCTTTACAACTAGCCAATGGCATAACACGAGGGAGCAATGCTTGCGGTCGCCAAAGCCGAACTAAAGACGAGGGCGAGAGCTCCCCGAGGAGGTCAGCGGTGTGGAACTCAAAACAAGATTCACATGGAAAACAGATATATCTAGTGGGAAGGATTTTTTTGTAAAATGAATGCAAGCTAAAGTTGGTTGAACCATTATTTTTTGCTTCACCATCCTAATGAAAATAAGGGAAGTGCTTTTTAGGCAAATCTATTTATAAACACCACTTGGTACAACTTCATAAAAAAACGAAGCCAGAGCAAAAACTGCCTCAGAGGAGCCCTATCAAAGGGGGCCGAACACATATGTGATGACTTTATCAATCACAAGCTTACACGCCCATAGAGATTACAGACCCATAGATAGAGAACACATTATAGAATAATGTGATGACTTTATCCATCACAAGTTCCATGGAGCCATAACTAAAAATATGCGTAGAACGAAATTCAGCCCGCCCACAAATCAAAGCCAGAGTTCTTAAACCATTCTCTTCCCTAGCAAGAGCCAAGCAAATAGGCTGGACTGTGAAGTTTGATCATCAAAATTTGCACACCATTGGGGTTCAGCCCTGCCGTCAGCAGCTAGTCAGATGCGTAGAACTTGCGATATCGTAGGCGATACATAGCACAAGTAGTAACAGAACTTGCCATGCCCCCATTAAAGTCGCCAGCCAAGTGGACATGTGTCATGTACGGCCACACATAAGCCAGGCGTAGGAGAGCCCGCGATGTGCGCCGGGCTGAGCAGGCAGCAAAGGCACAGGCGCAGGCAGCAAAGGCACAGGCGCAGCAGGTGAGTGGCTAGGAGGGAATGTAGCCACCTGATTGATTGTGCATGCAGCAAACATAGAAGGCGACTGCCTGATTGATTGTGCATGCAGCAAACATAGAAGAAGATTGGCTAGGAGAGAAAGTAGCTAGCTGATTAGTATCCTTCCTATTTGATTAGTCTACAATCAAGGAGAACCTTCTCCATTTGTGTAAGCCGCCGGCTATATATAGCCATGTATGGTGGCACTTTGAAAGCAATCAAGAATTCACCTATCAAGTCTCTCCCTCTCTTCTCTTAAGCCGGTGACCAGGAGAGCTTCTCCAGTCGACGTGTAGCTCGGCGTGGGGGTATAACCCTACCGACAACCACGGATCAAAGCTACGAGCTTTGTAGCCGAGGTCCTCCTACCTTGGGCACTACCGCCCTTGACAACCTGGTATCACGAAGCCGACGATCCTCGTCTTCTTCACAACCGTCAACATCCACCACCACAGCCACTAAACAGCCCTCAACCCCACCCTCGCCCTCAGCCTCTACCACTTCCACCGGTCACTCCAACACCATGTCGGAACCATCCATGGCCGACCTCATGGAGATGATGAAATCCTGGCATTCAGAGCTCAAGATGGAGATCAAGGAGATGAAGATTGAGATGGCTTTCATGAAGGAGAAGGCATCCTTGTCATCCGGCGTCGATGGCGACATTCGCTTGGAGCCTCCTCGCGAACCGGATCGGCCCCCTAGGTTCTAGAAGTGGGAATTTCTCCATTTTGACGGCAAGTCTGACCTGCGCCTCTTCATCAACAAGTGTGAGTCCTATTTTCGTCAGCAACGTACCATGGCCGAGGAGCGCGTCTGGATGGTGGCATAGAACCTCAAAGACGTCGCCCAGGAGTGGTTCATGCAACTTCAGGAGGACGAAGGCACGCCGTCGTGGGGACGATTCAAAGATCTCATTGATCTGCGATTCGGACCGGCGCTGCGCTCGGCGCCGCTCTTCGAGCTGACGGAGTGCCGACGCACCGGGACGGTGGAGGAATACATTAACCGTTTTCAGAGCCTCCTCTTCCGCGCCGGGCGGCTTGACGAATCTCAGCGAGTCCAGCTTTTCACCGGCGGTCTGCTCCCACCCCTCAGCCACGCCGTCCGACTTCACAACCCGGAGACGCTGGCCACGGCCATGAGCCTCACCTGGCAAGTGGAGTTGATGGAGCTCAACAAGATGGCGGCGGCCCCAGCTAAACCGGCGCATCGCGCGCTCCCAGCCACCATGAAACCACAGCAGGCGTTGGCTGGACCACAGGTGCCCCCGCTCCTCGTGATACCGGCGCCGCCGGCGGGTGCTGCACCAGCCGCACGCGAGCAACATCCGGGCCGTCGTCTCTCCGTGGAAGAACAGCAGGAACGCCGTCGACTCGGGTTGTGCTTCAACTGCGATGAGAAGTACGCCCGCGGCCACAACCGCACCTATCGCCGCCTCTTCTACGTCGACCGTGTTGAACTTGAGATGACAGACAACGCCGCAGGCGATGCTGTCCCGGCAGGGGAGGCCCCCATCTACTCCCTACATGCTGTGGCCGGGGTGCCCACCTTCGACACGCTGCAGGTCTACGCGTTCCTCGGGACCGCAGTGCTGGTCGCCCTCCTCGCCACGGGATCAACGCACAACTTCATCGGAGAGCGTGCAGCGCACCATTCCAGGCTGCACATCCAACCGCGCCCACGACTCACCGCCACCGTGGCCAACTGCGAGCGCATCATTTGCCCGGGGGTCATCCGCGACACGCCGATCAGGGTGCATGGCGACATATTCCACGTCGACCTCTTCGTCATGCCCTTGGCCGGTTTCGACCTCGTCCTCGGCACGTAGTGGTTGGGCACCCTCGGACCCATCGTCCGGGACGTCGCCGCGCGGACCATGTAGTTCCAGCGCGAGGGACGTGCTGTCTGCTGGACCGGCCTCACCCCCGCAGACAAGCCGGGTGTAGGATTACGGGGATGCTACACTAGCGCAAAACAAAATTTTCAACCCCATAATACCAAGAACTACTGCGGTTATAGGTCATGGAATTACCACTAGACGCGCAGAGCAGCGGAAGACGTCTCGATGTAGACGAACGCGTCGAGCAGTGCCGTGCAGTCGCCGGCGTCCTTCATGTCCTCGCACGGTTCGTCCAAGTGCTCCAGATGCAGCACCTCCGAGGTATCCACACGTACAGGGAGGAAGCGCCGCGTACCGAACTGCTAGGTTCGCGACGGCGGCTTGACGAGGGCAAGAGGCGAGCGGCGGCTGCTGGTTTGCCGGTGGCGAATTAGGTTATCTCTTAACCGCGCCCCCCGCCCCTCATTATATAGGCGTTATGGTGGGCTTCTGACGCCGAGGCCCATCATTAACCCTAAAGCCCAGTCTAATTTCGGATCTAATCCGAATTAGGCTTCCTTCCCCTTAAGTGTGTGACCCTATAGGTTCACGTACAAATAGACATAGCCCGAGTACTCTTACTTGGCCCAATAATTGACAGCAGCCTCTAGCAAGACATGTCAACTCCTATGTGTACGTAAAGATCATATCAGACGAACCATTGCGACATTACGTACATGCTGTTCCCTTTGTCTCACGATATTTGGTCTGGCTCTAAGCTGACCTCTCTTTCTCGATACTGTGAATTGGAATCCTTTCAATGGTTAACTCTTAACCCTAGCACAGCCATGCATTTCTTGATCCAATCATTCGAGGGGCCCAGAGATATCTCTCTCACAAAGAGAGGGACAAATTCCATCTTGACTGACCATGCCTCATAGCATGCTTCCTGACAAACCCAAAACTACCTTTATAACTACCCAGTTACGGGATAGCGTTTGATAGTCCCTAAGTAAGTCAATTCACATCTTGAGAACATGCGACAATCTCAGGTCTAAGGATACAGTATTCATGTTGCAAGAAGAGAACTATATTACAATATCTCACGTTGGGTTGGTCCAGCCTCATGTCATACATGCGCCCACATTATTAATTTAACATCTCCATGTTCATGACTTGTGAAATGTAGTCATCAACTAATACATGTGCTAGTCATCGACTCTGACTAGGGACATCATTTAGAATAACCATATAAGTAAAGAATCTCACAAACAATTCACATAATTGCTAATCAATACAAGGTGCCTTCCATGGATATTCAATTAAGCAATATATATATCATGGATACAAAGAAATATGCTCATCTCTATGATTATCTCTAGGGCATATTTCTAACACCGGGCCTCCGCACAGTCACGGCGATTCCGACGCCGATGCTACAGCTCCAGCCAGCCTAGGAGCCCCTCCTCGACGCCCTACTCCACTCCCTTGGCAACGCCTTCACCGAACCCCGTGGACTTCCACCCAAACGCTCCCGTGACCACCGCATCATCCTCAAACTGGGAGCGCTGCCGGTGGCGGTCCGTCCGTACCGATACCTGGCGGCGCACAAGGACGAGCTCGAACGATAGTGCGCCGCCATGATCGAGCAGGGCATTGTCCGATGCAGCGACTCGGCGTTCTCATCACCAGTACTCCTCGTCAAGAAGCCGGACGGCTCCTGGCGGTTCTGCGTCGACTATAGGGTGCTGAACGCGCTCACCGTGAAGGACGCATTCCCGATTCCTGTGGTGGACGAGTTGCTGGACGAGCTCCACGGCGCGAAATTCTTCACCAAGCTTGACCTGCGCTCGGGCTACCACCAGGTCCGGATGCGCCCGGAGGATGTCCACATGACGGCCTTCTGCACCCACGACGGCCTTTACGAGTTCCTGGTGATGTCGTTCGGGCTGTGCAACGCTCCGGCGACGTTCTAGGCTTTGATGAATGACGTGTTGTGACCATTTCTTCGTCGGTTTGTTCTTGTGTTCTTTGATGACATTTTGATCTACAGTAAGAGCTGGGGAGAACACCTTTGACACCTCCGCGCTGTCCTCGAGGAGCTCCAACGCCACCAGCTGTTCCTGAAATGCACCAAGTGTGCGTTCGGTGCGACGACGGTCGGCTACCTCGACCACGTCATCTCCGAGGCAGGCGTCGCCATGGATCCGGCCAAGGTCCAGGCCATCCAGGACTGGCCCACGCCGATCGGCAAGGGCGGTACGAGGTTTCCTGGGACTGACGGGCTACTACTGGAAGTTCGTCCATCACTATGGTACCGTAGCAGCGCCATTGACGGCCTTGTTGAAGAAGGAGGGGTTCTCGTGGAGCGCAGGAGCCGCGGAGGCGTTTGCCGCCCTCAAGGACGCGGTCACCTCGGCCCCTGTCCTCACCATGCCAGACTTCTCCAAGCCGTTCGTCGTTGAGTGCAACGCATCGTCCCACGGGTTCGGCGCAGTGCTGGTCCAGGGAGGCCACCCCATCGCGTTTTTTCAGCCGGGCTGGCGGCTTACAAATGGGAGCTCATCGGCCTCGTCCTGGCGGTCCGGCACTGGAGGTCGTATCTTTGGGGACGCCGGTTCATTGTCAAAACTGACCACTATAGCCTTAAGTATCTACTGGACCAGCGGCTCGCAACGATCCCGCAGCACCATTGGGTCGGCAAGCTCCTGGGCTTCGATTTCTCCGTCGAGTATAAGCCGGGGTCGACCAATGTGGTGGCGGATGCCCTCTCCCACCGCGACATGCCAGACGATGGGACTCTCCTGGCTCTCTCGGCCCCGCGCTTTGACGTCCTGGACCGCCTTCGTCAGGCGCAGCTCACCGATCCCGCCCTCGCTGCCATTCGTGACGAGGTGCAGGTCGCACCAGGCACGCTCCATAGGAGGTGGTTGATGGGCTGGTCCAGTACGCGGGCCGTCTCTACTTACCACCTTCCTCACCACTGCTCCGAGAGCTGCTGGCAGCTGTGCACGCCGAGGGCCACGAAGGGGTCCAGCACATGATACACCGCCTTCGACGTGACTTTCATTTTCCTAACATGAAACAGGTGGTCCAAGATTATGTACGGGAGTGCCCTACCTGCTAGCGCCACAAGTCCGAGCATCTACACCTGGCTGGACTCCTCCTTCCCCTACCGATTCCGCAGGGAGTCTGGACGGACGTGGCGTTGGACTTCGTCGAAGCCCTGCCCCGAGTGCGCGGCAAGTCCGTCATCTTGACGGTGGTGGACAGGTTCAGCAAGTACTGTTACTTTATTCCACTGGCACACCCATACTCAGCAGAGTCCGTGGCTCAGGCGTTCTTCGTGGAGATTGTACGCCTCCATGGTGTGCCACGGTTCATGGTGTCGGACCGCGACGTCGTGTTCACTTCAAAGTTCTGGAGGGAGCTCATGCGGTTGATGGGGACCAACCTCCACATGACGTCGGCTTTCCACCCTCAGTCGGACGGCCAGTCCGAATCGGCGAACAGGGTAATCATCATGTACCTGCGGTGCCTTACGAGCGATCGGCCTCGCTAGTGGCTGCAGTGGCTCCCATGGGCGGAGTACGTCTTCAACACCGCCTACCTGAGATCTCTCTGCGACACGCCCTTCAAGATCGTCTACGGGCGTGATCCTCCATCCATCCGGTCCTATGAGCCGGGAGACACACGTGTTGCGGCTATGGCTAGAACCATGGAGGAGCGCGAAGAGTTCCTAGCTGATGTGCGCCACCGGCTGGAGCAGGCACAGGCTGTCCAGAAGAAGTATTATGACCAGGGACACCGCGCCGTCACGTATCAAGAAGGCGAGTGGGTGCTGGTCCATCTCCGACAATGCTCCCCTGCCTCCCTCGCCACTGACACCACCGGCAAGCTGAAGCCCCCGGTTTTATGGGTCGTACCGCGTGCTGGAGCTCATCAACGAGGTCGCTGTCTGTAACACCCGGTTTTAAGGGACAAAGCCGGGTGCATCCCATACATGCGCCAAGAAGACAACATATATAATAACAGAGTGTATAGAGATAAATGTCATAAAACATCAGAGTAATTATTACATAGCGGAAGACTTATTACAAAATAAAAGAATAAACATAAAACGAACTAAGGATCGTCGGCGCCAATGTCAACTGAGAAACGCCACCTAGATCGGATCAAACTCCTCGATACTTGACTCCACTTGAAACCACCTGTTCTTCTCCTGTGGGGGGGGGTGTGAGACAGCAAGGGTGAGCTCACACATGTTCATCGCTCAACAAGTTGTGGGGAATAATGTGACATGAACTCACCAAAGGTGGGAGTTCATGAAGTGTAAGGCTGATCAACAATAGAGGTTAAAGCTGAGCATTGCTTTTATAAGTTGGTCAAAATTTTATTAGCAGTTACTAAGTGTAAGTAAATACCAAACCATAATAAAATAATAGAACACAATTAATAACAAATCCCATGCAAATGCAAATGACAAATTGAGTTTAGGTTCCATAATTTAATCATCGGAGAGTCCTGAGCCGCTCATGACCGTGAGCTCAGCTAGTATACCAGTTTTACACTCTGCAGAGGTTGTACCCTTTACCCACAAGTCGTGTTTCCCATGTCGCCAGGGTTAGCTAGGCCCTTAGACACTACCAAGGTGAATGGCTAGGGATCCACTACGAGGCCTTTACAAAGTTCCACTAGCTTCCGAAAACCCGCTACAGTTTATGGAAAGTTCCAATGCAGGGTTCCTGGCTGACCGCCATCGCAGCAAAATCAACCAGGGACCTCCCTACACTGACCACTCCCCTACTGCCCTTGCCCCTTTCGGGTAAGGTAGTCCTCCACTAGCTTTCCTAGTTAGTCAGCCAAGGGGTCCCATTCCTCCCTTGTGGTGGCACGTGGTTCTCAAGTTAAGCTCCTTGTTCCAATTAACAATAACATAATGATCTTGACATGAACATAAATAGAATAACAAAATAACTGGAACATGGATATAATGAAATATTAACCCAAAAATCACGTAAAGCAATAGCATAAACTACCCAAGTGATTCAGGGGTAAACAAGGTAATGAGATAAACAATCTAGGGTGACCTATTGGGTCCCATCAAAATTAAACCTATGCATGGTAACTGATTATAAAGAACATTATTGGGTAACAGAAGTGAATCAAGGGCACAACTTGCCTGGCACTTGAGATTCCAGGTACCAACTTGCTTTTCAGATGACACGTGTCCTCGAGCTAGTCGTAGCAATACAAACAAACATGGTATAGATAAAATTAACATCACACCAAACATAATAACAAACTGAATGATAATGATCTACGCGTTGCTACGAGATCGTGGGAACGAGAACCACTAAAATCGGAGTTACGGTCTCCGAGTTATGATTTTATGTAGTTATTAAGTACCTAGAATGGAGTAATTTATGTGAATAATTTTAAATCAAGTTTTATGGTTAGATAAAGGTACTAGGTGCTAAACAATATTTAAACAAAATAAATGCCACTGGAATGAATCAATTTGGAGTTATATATTTTAAGTTATGAATTTCTGAAGGTTTTATGTGTTTTGTACAAGATTAAATAGGATAAAAATTTTATTGCAACATTCATGTCAAAACAGTGGTACTATGTGATAAACAATAATATTATAGAATTATAGAAATTGGAATGGGTCAATTTGGGCTCCATATGAATTTTCTAGGAATTATACAAGTTCTAGCAAATATTTTCATATTGAATATCCATTTTCTATTCATTTATCCCATTTAATTGATCCCTGAACTGCGCGCCAATTAAACTGAAGCTCGGGGTTCATTTTGCAAAAAACCTGCCAGACTCAGACTACAATCCCTATGGATTGCGGGTTGATTCTAACTAAACTCAGGGTTTCTTTTGCAATTGCGCTATCTGAAGGGGTATCGCCAAATCCGGGACATCCAAATTTGATCCCATGGCCAGGATTATATCCTACCTATAAGTGAATGAGCACTCACCCGGGTCACTGGATTACGATCCAACGGCCCAAGATCAAAACTACCCACCGATGAACCAGAGCCGCACGATCTAGCATCGACGCCCCAGATCACCACTCGCCCAATGAAATGCGTACGCCCGATCTGAACCGTCGGTCACAAGGTCTACGGTGTAGATTTAAGGCGGAAGGGGTAAACTACGGATCAATCTCACGCGTCCCTATCGGATCGAACGGTTGGCCAGGTTTCTTCGACCTCCCGGTTCTCTCTCTCTCCTATTCCTTCCCTCAGCCATTCCGCCGCGGCCGAGCGCCATAGACGCGGCAGCGAGCTATTCCGTGCTCACCATTCGAGCCCTAACTACCGCCCGGACGCCTCTGCTCCTACCCTACACGGCTACAATCAGCTGGTAGGAGAAACTCACCCCTGGTAAAGCGGTAGACCGAGCAGACTCAACCGCTGCTCGCCGAGGAGGTCCACGTCGAGACTCCGATCCAGCCACCCCCATTTCCGATGCGTGCACGGTGAACCTCGACGAGGTGCGAGCCCAGCCACACCTGCTTCCCGGTGGACGTGCGATGGCGGTGCGCAAACTCCCGCAGCGGCTGGCAATAATGGTGGGATTAGCTGGCAAACGCGTGGGGTCAAGATATGCTCGATCAGGAGCGAGCGGAGAGTGCCGAAGGCATTTATAGCCCTGGCGGACAGCCTCAAACGCGAGTGCACCCACGCCCGTAGCTGATCCGGTTTTCCCGCGGTAGATCCGTCGCCATCGGAGGTCGCGCAGTAACTGAAGCAGGATTCCCAGGCGTCCGGTCCCACAAGTAAGCGACAGGGACATGGCGTTCAACTAGGACGCAGCGGATCGGTGGAGCTGGGCCCCACGCCGCGGTGACCGAAGCGGAAAGGAGGCCGAGGGATTAGGTACTGGCGAGTGGACCCAGTCCTCAGTGCTCCAAACGCCCGCGAGCATGTGATGGAAGTGGGCCGCGCAGAGGGTTTTCCCTGGTGGGCCAAAATTGTAGCCGAAACCCAGGTAAGTGATCTTTCCCTTTTTGTTTTTATTTTCTGTTTTTCTTATTCATAATTATTTTGAATAGATTTTGAATTTGAATATGAGTTTCACCTTTGAGTCAACTATACAAATTCAAACTCTAATATGTATAAGAATAATACATATATATACTTATTTTTATTCACCTAGTAATTTCTCTTCTTCTCTCTTTTCTCAATTCTTGAATTTTCGTTTGGAATTTAAATTCCACTTGCCTCGAACTTTCGGCCCGCGCTCGTATCCACGATGTGTTTCACGTGGGCGTCCTCAAAAAGTATCATGGCACACCGCTACAGGTTACGCCGCCACTACCCCCACTTCACCATGGGACCGTCACCTTGGAGCCAGATAGGGCCATCCGAACACGGCTCAACCGCGGAGTGCGCCAGGTACTGGTGCAGTGGAAAGATCAGTCTCCCGCATCTGCAACTTGGGAGGACATGGACACTTTCACCGCCAAATTCCCCACCTTTCAGCTCGAGGACGAGTTGCTTCTCGAGGAGCAGAGAGATGTCATGTATGGCCACACATACGCCAGGCGTAGGAGAGCCCGCAATGTGCGCCGGGCTGAGCAGGCAGCAAAGGCACAAACGCAGGCAGCAAAGGCACAGGAGCAGCAGGTGAGTGGCTAGGAGGGAAAGTAGCCACTTGATTGATTGTGCATGCAGCAAACATAGAAGGCGACCGCCTGATTGATTGTGCATGCAGCAAACATAGAAGGAGATTGGCTAGGAGAGAAAGTAGCTAGCTGATTAGTATCCTTCCTATTTGATTAGTGTACAATCAAGGAGAACCTTCTCCATTTGTGTAAGCCACCGGCTATATATAGCCATGTATGGTGGCACTTTGAAAGCAATCAAGAATTCACCTATCAAGTCTCTCCCTCTCTTCTCTTAAGCCGGCGACCAGGAGAGCTTCTCCAGTCAACGTGTAGCTCGGCGTGGGGGTATAACCCTGCCGACAACCACGGATCAAAGCTACGAGCTTCGTAGCCGAGGTCCTCCTACCTTGGGCACTACCGCCCTTGACAACATGCCTTACAATCTCGAATGCTGGACTGGCAAAAATTTACAAAAGGTGAGGGGAAATCGCTGCACAACCTGTCCGAATTTTTTGCATTTTAGCCCTTTATCAGGATTAAATTCACGTTTAGACCTAAAAAAATTTTAATCTCAATTTTGGACCCTTAGCTCGGCGCCATAGGCTATGGCACCGAGCTAACACATCTCGGCGCTATAGCCTATGGCACCGAGCGTTGACGTGGCCATGGCTGGCAGGGCTGACGTGGCTGCTCGTGTGGCACCTAGCTCGGCGCCACAGATCTTGGCGCCGAGCTAGGACTTAACCGCATGACCGTTTCTTCTCCGCGTCTCTTCTCTGTTCCTTCTGGCCGTTTCCATTGCCATTCCCTTGCTGCGAGCCGCCCCGCCGCCGCGAGCTCCACCGCGTGCCGCAAACACGCGCGCCAGCCCCGGTCGCCGCGCGCCCGCCGCCAGGAGCTTCCTTCGCCCGCCACCAGGAGCTTCCTCCACGCGCCAGTAGGTAAATTTTTTATTGTTGTTAGTTACTTAGTTAGTAAATTGTTAGTGTTTAGCATATTGTTAGTGAAAGTCGCCTAGAGGGGGTGAATAGGGCGAAACTGAAATTTACAAAATTAATCACAACTACAAGCCGGGTTAGCGTTAGAAATAATAATGAGTCCGAGAGATAGAGCGTAAAACAAATCGCAAGCGAATGAAGAGTGTGACACACGGATTTGTTTTACCGAAGTTCGGTTCTCGCAAACCTACTCCCCGTTGAGGAGGCCACAAAGGCCGGGTCTCTTTCAACCCTTACCCTCTCTCAAACGGTCCCTCGGACCGAGTGAGCTTCTCTTCTCAAATCAAACCGGGAACAAAACTTCCCTGCAAGGACCACCACACAATTGGTGTCTTTTGCCTCGGTTACAATTGAGTTTTGATCACAAGAACAAATGAGAAAGAAAGAAGCGATCCAAGCGCAAGAGCTCAAAAGAACACGGCAAATCTCTCTCTCTCTCTAGTCACTAAAGCTTTGTGTGGAATTGGAGAGGATTTGATCACTTGAGTGTGTCTAGAATTGAATGCCTAGCTCTTGTAAGTGGTTGAGAGGTGGAAAACTTGGATGACTTGAATGAGGGGTGGTTGGGGGTATTTATAGCCCCAACCACCAAACTAGCCGTTTGGTGGAGGCTGTCTATCGAATGGTGCACCGGACAGTCCGGTGCGACAGCCACGTCACCAGGCCGTTAGGGTTCCGACCGTTGGAGCTCTGACTGCTGGGCCCGTTTCGATGTCCGGTGGCGCACCGGACATGCACTGTGGAGTGTCCGGAGCGCCAGCATGGGCGTGTCTGACTTATGCGCGCGCTGGCGCGCATTTAATGCGCTGCAGGTAGCCGTTGGCGCCTGAAGTAGCCGTTGCTTCGTTGTCACACCGGACTGTCCGGTGTGCACCAGACATGTCCGGTGAATTATAGCGGACTAGCCGTTGCAAATTCCTGAAGGTGGCGAGTTCAGGGACGCTTCATTCTTGGAGCACCGGACACTGTCCGGTGCACACCGGACAGTCCGGTGAATTATAGCGTGGCGACTCTGAGAATTCCCGAAGGTGTGAAGTTCAGCTTGGAGTCCCCTGGTGCACCGGACACTGTCCGGTGGCACACCGGACAGTCCGGTGCGCCCGACCAGGGTGCCTTCGGTTGTCTCTTGCTCCTTTTGTTGAACCCTATACTTGGTCTTTTTAGTGGCTTATTGTGAACCTTTGGTACCTGTAAAACTTATAGACTTGGGCAAACTAGTTAGTCCAATTATTTGTGTTGGGCAATTTAACCACCAAAAATAATTTAGGAAAATAGGTGTATGCCTAATTCCCTTTCAATCTCCTCCTTTTTGGTGATTGATGCCAACACAAACCAAAGCAAATATAGAAGTGCAGAATTTGAACTAGTTTGCATATGCAAGTACAAAGGTTACTTAGAATTGAGCCAATAAATATTACTTACTAGATATGCATGGATTGTTTCTTTATTTTTAACATTTTGGACCACGCTTGCACCATAAGTTTTGTTTTTGCAAATTCTTTTTGTAAATCCTTTTCAAAATCCTTTTGCAATATAGTCAAAGGTAAATGAATAAGATTTTGCGAAGCATTTTCAAGTTTGAAATTTTCTCCCCTTGTTTGAAATGCTTTTCCTTTGACTAAACAAAACTCCCCCTCAATAAATTTTCCTCTTAGTGTTCAAGAGGATTTTTAAGATATCAATTTTTAAAATACTACTTGCTCCCCCTTTTGAACACAATAAGATACCAATTTGAATTTTACCAATTGAAAATCATTTTAAAATTAGGGTGGTGGTGCGGTCCTTTTGCTTTGGGCTCATACTTTCTCCCCCTTTGGCATGAATCGCCAAAAATGGATACTTTGAGTGAGATATAAGCCCTTGATAACTACTTTCTCCCCTTTGGCAAATAAAACATATGAGTGAAGATTATACCAAAGACGGAGAGATGCTCGGAGTGACGGCGAAGGATGAGTAATAGAGTGGAGTGGAAGCCTTTGTCTTCGCCAAAGACTCCAATTCCCTTTCAATACACCTATGACTTGGTTTGAAATTCACTTGAAAGCACATTAGTCATAGCACATATAAAAGGGACATGATCAAAGGTATACTTATGAGCTATGTGTGCAAATTAGCAAAAGAAATTCCGAGAATCAAGAATATTGAGCTCATGCCTAAGTTTGGTAAAAGTTTGTTCATCTAGTGGCTTGGTAAAGATATCGGCTAATTGATCTTTAGTATTAATGTAGGCAATCTCGATATCCCCCTTTTGTTGGTGATCCCTAAGAAAATGATACCGAATGGCTATGTGTTTAGTGCGGCTATGCTCAACAGGATTATCCGCCATGCGGATTGCACTCTCATTATCACATAGAAGAGGGACTTTGGTTAATTTGTAACCATAGTCCCGCGGGGTTTGCCTCATCCAAAGCAATTGCGTGCAACAATGGCCTGTGGCAATGTACTCAGCTTCGGCGGTAGAAAGAGCGACCGAATTTTGCTTCTTTGAAGCCCAAGACACCAAGGATCTTCCCAAGAACTGGCAAGTCCCCGATGTGCTCTTCCTATTAATCTTACACCCCGCCCAATCGGCATCCGAATAACCAATCAAATCAAATGTGGATCCCCGAGGGTACCAAAGCCCAAACTTAGGAGTATAAGCCAAATATCTCAAGATTCGTTTTACGGCCGTAAGGTGAGATTCCTTAGGGTCGGCTTGGAATCTTGCACACATGCAAACGGAAAGCATAATATCCGGTCGAGATGCACATAAATAAAGTAATGAACCAATCATCGACCGGTATACCTTTTGATCGACGGATTTACCTCCCGTGTCGAGGTCGAGATGCCCATTGGTTCCCATGGGTGTCTTGATGGGCTTGGCATCCTTTATTCCAAACTTGGTTAGAATGTCTTGAGTATACTTTGTTTGGCTAATGAAGGTGCCCTCTTGGAGTTGCTTGACTTGGAATCCTAGAAAATACTTCAACTCCCCCATCATAGACATCTCGAATTTTTGTGTCATGATCCTACTAAATTCCTCACATGTAGATTCGTTAGTAGACCCAAATATAATATCATCAACATAAATTTAGCTTACAAACAAATCATTATCAAGAGTTTTAGTGAATAAAGTAGGATCGGCCTTGCCAACTTTGAAGCCATTAGCAATAAGGAAATCTTTTAGGCATTCATACCATGCTCTTGGGGCTTGCTTGAGCCCATAAAGTGCCTTAGAGAGCCTATAGACATGGTTAGGGTACTCACTGTCTTCAAAGCCGGGAGGTTGCTCAACATAGACCTCTTCCTTGATTGGTCCGTTGAGGAAGGCACTCTTCACGTCCATTTGGTAAAGCTTGAAGCCATGGTAAGTAGCATAGGCCAATAATATGCGAATGGACTCAAGCCTAGCAACGGGTGCATAGGTTTCACCGAAATCCAAACCTTCAACTTGGGAGTATCCCTTGGCCACAAGTCGGGCTTTGTTCCTTGTCACCACACCATGCTCATCTTGCTTGTTGCGGAAGACCCACTTGGTTCCTACAACATTTTGATTAGGACGTGGAACTAAATGCCATACCTCATTCCTAGTGAAATTGTTGAGCTCCTCTTGCATCGCCATCACCCAATCCAAATCTTGAAGTGCTTCCTCTACCCTGTGTGGCTCAATAGAGGAAACAAAAGAGTAATGCTCACAAAAATGTGCAACACGAGATCGAGTAGTTACCCCCTTATGAATGTCGCCGAGGATGGTGTCGACGGGGTGATCTCGTTGGATTGCTTGGTGGACTCTTGGGTGTGGCGGCCTTGGTTCTTCATCCTCCTTGTCTTGATTATTGGCATCTCCCCCTTGATCATTGTCGTCATCTTGAGATGGCTCATCTCCTTGATCTTCTCCTTCATCAACTTGAGCCTCATCCTCATTTTGAGTTGGTGGGGATGTTTGCGTGGAGGAGGATGGTTGATCTTGTGCATTTGAAGGCTCTTCAGATTCCTTAGGACACACATCCCCAATGGACATGCTCCTTAGCGCGATGCATGGAGCCTCTTCTTCACCTGTCTCATCAAGATCAACTTGCTCTACTTGAGAGCCGTTAGTCTCATCAAACACAACGTCACAAGAAACTTCAACTAGTCCTGAGGACTTGTTAAAGACTCTATATGCCCTTGTGTTTGAATCATATCCTAGTAAAAAGCCTTCTATAGTCTTAGGAGCAAATTTAGATTTTCTACCTCTTTTAACAAGAATAAAGCATTTGCTACCAAAGACTTTAAAATATGAAATATTGGGCTTTTTACCGGTTAGGAGTTCATATGATGTCTTCTTGAGGATTCGGTGTAGATATAACCGGTTGATGGCGTAACAAGCGGTGTTGACCGCCTTGGCCCAAAACCGATCCGGTGTCTTGTACTCATCAAGCATGGTTCTTGCCATGTCCAATAGAGTTCGATTCTTCCTCTCCACTACACCATTTTGTTGTGGTGTGTAGGGAGAGGAGAACTCATGCTTGATGCTCTCCTCCTCAAGGAAGCCTTCTATTTGTGAGTTCTTGAACTCCGTCCCGTTGTCGCTTCTAATTTTCTTGATCCTTAAGCCGAACTCATTTTGAGCCCGTCTCAAGAATCCCTTTAAGGTCTCTTGGGTATGGGATTTTTCCTGCAAAAAGAACACCCAAGTGAAGCGAGAATAATCATCCACAATAACTAGACAGTACTTACTCCCACCGATGCTTATGTAAGCGATCGGGCCGAATAAATCCATGTGTAGGAGCTCCAGTGGCCTGTCAGTCGTCATGATGTTCTTGTGTGGATGATGAGTGCCAACTTGCTTCCCTGTTTGGCATGCGCTACAAACTCTGTCTTTCTCAAAATGAACATTTGTTAGTCCTAGAATGTGTTCACCCTTTAGAAGCTTGTGAAGATTCTTCATTCCAACATGAGCTAGTCGGCGGTGCCAGAGCCAACCCATGTTAGTCTTAGCAATTAAGCAAGTATCGAGTTCAGCTCTATCAAAATCTACTAAGTATAGCTGACCCTCTAATACTCCCTTAAATGCTATTGAATCATCACTTCTTCTAAAGACCGTGACACCTACATCAGTAAATAGACAGTTGTAGCCCATTTGACACAATTGGGATACGGAAAGCAAATTGTAATCTAATGAATCAACAAGAAAAACATTGGAAATGGAATGGTCAGGAGATATAGCTATTTTACCCAAACCTTTGACTAAACCTTGGTTTCCATCCCCGAATGTGATAGCTCGTTGGGGATCTTGGTTTTTCTCGTAGTAGGAGAACATCTTCTTCTCCCCTGTCATGTGGTTTGTGCACCCGCTGTCGATGATCCAACTTGTGCCCCCGGATGCATAAACCTACAAAACAAGTTTAGTTCTTGACTTTAGGTACCCAAACGGTTTTGGGTCCTTTGGCATTAGACACAAGAACTTTGGGTACCCAAACACAAGTCTTGGAGCCCTTATGTTTGCCCCCAACAAACTTGGCAACTACCTTGCCGGATTTGTTAGTCAAAACATAAGATGCATCAAAAGTTTTGAATGAAATGCTATGGTCATTTGATGCACTAGGAGTTTTCTTCTTAGGCAACTTAGCATGGGTTGGTTGCCTAGAACTAGATGTCTCACCCTTATACATAAAAGCATGGTTAGGGCCAGAGGAGACTTCCTAGAATGAATTCTCCTAATTTTGTGCTCGGGATAACCGGCAGGGTACAAAATGTAACCCTCGTTATCCTGAGGCATGGGAGCCTTGCCCTTTACAAAATTAGACAATCTTTTAGGAGGGGCACTAAGTTTGACATTGTCTCCCCTTTGGAAGCCAATGCCATCCTTGATGCCAGGGCGTCTCCCACTATAGAGCATACTTCTAGCAAATTTAAATTTTTCATTCTCTAAGTTATGCTCGGCAATTTTAGCATCTAATTTGGCTATATGATCATTTTGTTGTTTAATTAAAGCCACATGATCATGAATAGCATCAATATCAATATCTCTACATCTAGTGCAAATAGAAACATGCTCAACGGTAGATGTAGAGGGTTTGCAAGATTTTAATTCTACAACCTTAGCATGTAATATATCATTTTCACTTCTAAGGTTAGAAATAGTAACATTGCAATCATCAAAATCTTTAGCCTTAGCAAGCAATTTTTCATTTTCCATCCTAAGGCTAGCAAGAGAATCATTCAATTCTTTAATCTTAGCATGTAAATCAACATTATCATTTCTAAGATTCGTAATTGAAACATTAGAATCAACCTTAGCTAACAAATTAGCATTCTCATTTCTAAGGTTGTCAATGGTCTCATGGCATGTGCTTAGCTCACTAGATAGTTTTTCACATTTTTCTACTTCTAGAGCGTAAGCATTTTTAACCTTAACATGCTTCTTATTTTCTTTAATAAGGAAGTCCTCTTGAGAGTCCAAGAGATCATCCTTCTCATGAATAGCACTAATCAATTCATTTAATTTTTCTTTTTGTTGCAAGTTTAGGTTGGCAAAAAAATGTGCAAGTTATCCTCCTCATTGCTAGCATCATCCTCATCACTAGAGGTTTCATATTTAGTGGAGGATCTTGATTTTACCTTCTTCTTTTTGCCGTCCTTGGCCATGAGACACTTGTGGCTGACGTTGGGGAAGAGAAGTCCCTTGGTGACGGCGATGTTGGCGGCGTCCTTGTCGGAGGAGGAGTCGGTGGAGCTCTCGTCGGAGTCCCACTCGCGGCATACGTGGGCATCGCCGCCCTTCTTCTTGTAGTGTCTCTTCTTCTCCTTTCTTCTCCCCTTCTTGTCGTCGCCCCTGTCACTATCACTAGATAATGGACATTTAGCAATGAAATGACCGGGCTTACCACATTTGTAGCATACTTTCTTGGAGCGGGGCTTGTAATCTTTCCCCCTCCTTTGCTTGAGGATTTGACGGAAGCTTTTGATGATGAGCGCCATCTCCTCGTTGTCGAGCTTGGAGGCGTCGATGGGTGTTCGACTTGGAGTAGCTTCCTCCTTCTTTTCTTCCGTCGCCTTGAATGCGACCGGTTGTGCCTCGGGCGTGGAGGAGGTGCCTTGCTCGATAATTTTCTTTGAGCCTTTAATCATTAGCTCAAAGCTCACAAATTTTCCTATAACTTCCTCGGGAGACATTAGCTTATATCTAGGATCACCTTGAATTAATTGAACTTGTGTAGGGTTAAGAAATACGAGGGATCTAAGAATAACCTTGACCATCTCATGGTCATCCCATTTTTCGCTCCCGAGGTTGCGCACTTGATTCACCAAGGTCATCAAGCGGTTGTACATGGCTTGTGGGTCTTCCCCTTGGTGAAGCATGAAGAGACCGAGCTCCCCCTCGATCGTCTACCGCTTGGTGATTTTTGTCACCTCGTCTCCTTCGTGCGCGGTCTTGAGTACGTCCCAAATTTCCTTCGCACTCTTTAACCCTTGCACCTTATTATACTCCTCTCGACTTAGAGAGGCGAGGAGTATAGTAGTGGCTTGGGAGTTAAAGTGGTGAATTTGGGTCACCTCGTCCGAGTCGTAGTCTTCATCCCCTACGGATGGTACCTGTACACCAAACTCAACAACATTCCATATGCTTGTGTGGAGTGAGGTTAGATGATGCCTCATTTTGTCACTCCACATATTATAATCTTCACGTCAAAAACCGGTGGTTTGCCTAATGGAACGGAGAGTAAAGGAGTACGCTTTGAAATGTGGGGGTAGCGTAGGGGGATCTTACTATACTTCTTGCGCTCTTGGCGCTTAGAAGTTACGGACGGCGCATCGGAGTCGGAGGTCGATGGTGATGAGGAGTCGGTCTCGTAGTAGACCACTTTCCTCATCCTCTTGTGCTTGTCGCCTCTCCGATGTGACTTGTGGGAAGAAGATTTCTTCTCCTTCCCCTTCCCTTTGTTGGAGGAGTCCTTCTTCTCCTTCCTCTTGGTGCGGGACTCTTCCGATGAAGTGCTCCCGTGACTCGTAGTGGGCTTGTCGCCGGTCTCCATCTCCCTCTTGGTGTGATCTCCCGACATCACGTCGAGTGGTTAGGCTCTAATGAAGCACCAGGTTCTGATACCAATTGAAAGTCGCCTAGAGGGGGGTGAATAGGGCGAAACTGAAATTTACAAAATTAATCACAACTACAAGCCAGGTTAGCGTTAGAAATAATAATGAGTCCGAGAGAGAGAGCGCAAAACAAATCGCAAGCGAATGAAGAGTGTGACACACGGATTTGTTTTACCAAAGTTCGGTTCTCGCAAACCTACTCCCCGTTGAGGAGGCCACAAAGGCCGGGTCTCTTTCAACCCTTACCCTCTCTCAAACGGTCCCTCGGACCGAGTGAGCTTCTCTTCTCAAATCAAACCGGGAACAAAACTTCCCTGCAAGGACCACCACACAATTGGTGTCTTTTGCCTCGGTTACAATTGAGTTTTGATCACAAGAACAAATGAGAAAGAAAGAAGCGATCCAAGCGCAAGAGCTCAAAAGAACACGGCAAATCTCTCTCTCTCTAGTCACTAAAGCTTTGTGTGGAATTGGAGAGGATTTGATCACTTGAGTGTGTCTAGAATTGAATGCCTAGCTCTTGTAAGTGGTTGAGAGGTGGAAAACTTGGATGACTTGAATGAGGGGTGGTTGGGGGTATTTATAGCCCCAACCACCAAACTAGCCGTTTGGTGGAGGCTGTCTATCGAATGGTGCACCGGACAGTCCGGTGCGACAGCCACGTCACCAGGCCGTTAGGGTTCCGACCGTTGGAGCTCTGACTCCTGGGCCCGTTTCGATGTCCGGTGGCGCACCGGACATGCACTGTGGAGTGTCCGGTGCGCCAGCATGGGCGTGTCTGACTTATGCGCGCGCTGGCGCGCATTTAATGCGCTGCAGGTAGCCGTTGGCGCCTGAAGTAGCCGTTGCTTCGTTGTCACACCGGACTGTCCGGTGTGCACCAGACATGTCCGGTGAATTATAGCGGACTAGCCGTTGCAAATTCCTGAAGGTGGCGAGTTCAGGGACGCTTCATTCTTGGAGCACCGGACACTGTCCGGTGCACACCGGACAGTCCGGTGAATTATAGCGTGGCGGCTCTGAGAATTCCCGAAGGTGCGAAGTTCAGCTTGGAGTCCCCTGGTGCACCGGACACTGTCCGGTGGCACACCGGACAGTCCGGTGCGCCCGACCAGGGTGCCTTCGGTTGTCTCTTGCTCCTTTTGTTGAACCCTATACTTGGCCTTTTATTGGCTTATTGTGAACCTTTGGTACCTGTAAAACTTATAGACTTGGGCAAACTAGTTAGTCCAATTATTTGTGTTGGGCAATTTAACCACCAAAAATAATTTAGGAAAATAGGTGTATGCCTAATTCCCTTTCAGTTAGCTATTGTTAGTTTTTAGTAATTAGTTAGCTATCCACTTGTTTAGTGTTTAGTAAATAGTTAGCTATTTTCTTGTTAGTGATTAGTAAATAGTTAGCTATTTTCTTGTTTAGCATATAGTTAGTGTCTAGTAAATTCTTAGTGATTATATAGTTAGCATTTTGTTTAGCGCATTGATATTACATGTTCAGCATATTGTTTATTATGTAGATATCGTGCAGTTTTCTGTGTTGGCAACGATCGTGTTGTCGTTTATTTGCAGGTTTTCGAAACATCACTTTATAGGGGATGTGCTGCCGAATTTTTTATTGACAATAGTATTTTTTGCACATAGGTGTTCTTCCGACTTGACCTTCTCCACCGTTAGCTGGACTCGTACGCGATCTCAGGTATACATTGTTTTCGTACATTATTCATAGATTATGTAATTTCGTTTGATGTGGTCATTTAATATTTACTATATAGTTATTAGTTAATAAGTAGTTACTATTTATTTATTATTTAGTAAGTTTTTAGGCTTAAGTACCTAGCCATTATTGAGTTAGTAATGCATTTTTGCAATAGATGGACACCCTAGTGACACTATACCATGGAGGAAGCGTGGGGATAGATGCTTATGGGAATGTTAGTTTTGATGGTATAAAGATCGTGACCATGTTGTTCGATGAAAGACCATCTTTTGACAAGATTTTCGCTCGACCTTGTGAGGAGATTAGTTGCGACATAAACGACCCTAGAATATCAATTCAGGGTTTGTTGTCCCATATTACATATGGAACAGTTGTCCGACGGTTGATCTCCATTGCCTCAGAAGATGATTGGGTTAGAGATGTAAGAATTGTGAAGACGATGCTTCCACCATGTTTGGATGTGGTTGTTCAGCCGTTATCTGTTACTCATCGTGATGCTCCAGTCGGGTTGTCTCCACAAATGCCAAATGCATCTCGTATTGAAGCTCCTTTGGTAGAGCTTCCGGAAGAAGTGGTTGTTGTGCCCGATGCTCAATCGGGGCCGCACGAGTATGGGATTTCTTGTCCTCTTCCTGGCGTTTGTGGGGCTTCTAATCTGGTGGTACCCTCCCAAGAGATCCCATTGACCCAGGATCCAGTTCAGGATCATCCTAGTAAGTGTCTTTGACACGTTGTTCATATCCATCGTTATTTCGTTTAATTAGACTGTTTAATGTGGTATTTCTTGCTTCGCCCCGATGCAGGATCTCCACAAATCGATAATGGTGCTTATCTTGATGTGCCTGTGTCATATAATATGGACAACATATGCAGGGCATCCAATAGTGTTGATGTTTAGATTGAGGATGAGGAGGAGCCATATAAGGCTGCATGGGCCTTAGATTCTGATGATGACCGTCCAGTTCAAGAAATGACCGAGCAAGAAATTGAACTCATAAGAAGTTTGTGTCCGGAGCGTGACCCTGCAGTACATGAATTTAGCAGTCTAAGTCATTCCACCTGTGCATATGCTGAAGGACGTGATGATGAACTGCTAGAGGCTCTGGATAACGCCGACAGCATTGAGATTAAGGTAGGCTTACTTTTCAAGGACCTGCCTACACTGAGACGATGGCTACAGGAATATTCTGTGAACCGCAAGAGGCCGTTCAAGGTGAGACATTCGTATGCACAGCGTCGTTACACTGTTGTGTGCGAGGTGTCGGAATGTAATTGGAGAGTATGTGCCCGAAGGCAGAAGGACACCGGAAAGTTTAAGATCACCAAAATTGTAGGTCCACACACTTGTGCCCAGACAGAGCTGAGCTCTAAGCATCGTCAGTTGACATCTACCCTGATTGCGAAAAGGATATTGGGGATATTGAAGGGTCAGCCAAACTTGAAGGTGAAGTCAATTATGACCATGACTTCAGAGCTGTTTGGTTACAGGATCAAATATGGGAAAGCATGGAGGGCAAAGCAGCGAGCATGGAAGATGATATACGGGGATTGGGAGGAGGGTTATGAGAAGTTACCAGCATTGTTCAATGCAATCAAAGCAAAAAACCCAGGCATGCATTACGAGTACATCCCCAAACCTAATGAATGGAGGAACGACAGAGAGATATTTTTTCGTGCTTTCTGGTGTTTCTCGCAGTGCGTAGAGGCCTTTAGGCATTGTCGTCCCGTGCTCTCTATTGATGGTACTTTTCTGCTTGGGAAGTATAAGGGCACATTGTTGGTTGCCATATCATGCGACGCAGACAACGCATTGGTTCCTTTGGCATTTGCTTTGGTGGAGAGGGAGAACAGAGATAGTTGGAGATGGAGAACAGAGATAGTTGGTCGACATCTAGCAGAAAATCTTCTTTGAAAGGATCATAGCAAGGCTAACTTCCCCCTTTTTGAGGAGGTATGTCGACAGTTGGAGGTTTCGTTTTTCAATGATAAGTTGAAGGAACTAAAAGATGCAACAAATGCTGAAGGTAAGAACTGGATTGCTGGATTGCTGAGGGAACCGCAGAAATGGATAAGGGCCTACGACGAAGGTGGCTGGCGGTTCGAGTTTCAGACTAGCAACATGGCCGAGTCATTTAACAGTGTGCTCAAGGGTATACGTGGCATGCCAGTCAATGCTATAGTAACATTCACTTTTTATAGGCTTGTGGCTTGGTTTAATGATAGACACGCATAGGCCAAGGCAATGCAGACGCGAGGGCAGAGATGGGCACCTAAACCAACATCACACCTTAATAATGCAAAGGAACGTGCCCATAGACATGAGGTACAATGCTTTGATGAGGAGTTGGGTAAATACGAGGTAACAACACTAGGCGGCATAACTTCCGACGGTGAGGTGCGGCCTTCGAGGACACATGTCGTGTTACTTGATGCATTATCGTGCGGTTGTGGTAAACCTAGACAATACCATTTTCCATGTCCTCATTATGTTGCTGCCGCACGTCATTGTAACTTTGCATTTGAGAGCAGAATACCTTCTGAGTTCAGTGTAGAGAGCTTAGTACGTACCTGGAGCCCTCGTTTTGAGCCATTTCTTGATGAGTCACAATGGCCAACGTACATCGGTCCGGTATACGTTGCTGATCCAGCGCATCGATGGGACAAACGTGGTAGTAGGAAAAGGAGCCGGTGCAACATGGTTATGGATCAGGTTTTCGGTCACAGTAGGAGAGGTCGAGCGTCCCCCTTTCTCGTGGACCCAGAGCAGAATGAATGCGGAAAATGCGGGAGACTTGGCCACAACTCACGTACATGCATTTGGACACTTAGTCAGGTGTGATACATTTTAATATTTTATTGTACACAACTTTTATTCTAATATGTCAATGTTTTTGTTATACTTTGTACACAGCTTTTATTCTAATATGTTGATATCTTAATTTGCAGGATGGCGCGGTTCCACTTGCTGGACCCTCACTACGACGAACACCACAGGGGCCGTCTCACCACAGAGGGAGAGGTAATATTTTGCACATATATTAAATTTTCGAATTAATATATGCGATGTATATTTGACTAATGAAATTCCTTTGATTGCTAGGCGTTGCCCGTTCTGCAGGTCCGGACCCACGACCGGTTTCTGGAGGAGATGAGGTACGATGAGAGGTACACTCCTCTCCTACAGAGGGCTGGCTTGGACGTCGTATCGTTCCAGGTTCGCCGTGGGCTGCCCACTTTCAACCCAGTGGCGTTGACGGCTCTGGTCGACAGGTAAAGACTTCTCTAGTTATTTAATTTTTACAATTATCAAATCTACTTTGCATACTAATGATTTTGTATTCGTTTGTCTTCCAATAGGTGGCAGCCAGAGACTCACACTTTCCACCTTCCCTGCGGGGAGATGACCGTGACGCTGGAAGATTGCCAGAAGATTCTTGGTCTCAGCATTATTGGTCGTCCAGTGACCGGTCAGGCATAACCAGGCGGATGGAGGCAGAGGGTGGAGGCCTTTCTTGGGAGACTGCTTCCGGATGACCTACGAGGTAGCCACAAGACCGGAGTCCCACTGACCTGGCTTAGGCAGGCTTTTGGGGAGTGTCCACCTGGTGCAGACGAGCAGACAGTTGGCTACCATTGTCGAGCTTGGATTCTCCACCTATTTGGTTCAGTTCTTTTTCCAAACGCGACAGGTGACAGCGCGTCATGGATGTTTCTGCCCTGCCTGACTGACTGGGATACAACAGGAGGTTACAGCTGGGCTTCTGCAGTGTTGGCCTTCCTGTACAGGCAACTTTGCGAGGCTTGTCGTCGTTCGTCGAGGACCGCTAGCTTAGGTGGGTGTGTCTACCTACTACAGCTGTGGATGTGGGCACACATACCCGTCGGGCTATCATAAAAGGCAGATTTTGTGTCCCTACGCATGTCGCGTATGCGATCGTTAATGTACGAATCGACGAGCTGAGATCCACAACGCATCTTCTGTCCCATTAGTCTCTTGGACTCTATTGTGCGCATCACCTCTCCTTTGTCGTCGTAACTCTCCCAACTGCATTTCCTCGTCTCCTATAAAAAAATAGTAAGTACCGCTATAACATTACAGCTGGTGCAAAAAAATAAATAAATACCAACCTCATCGTAATCGACCATATGTCCACAAAAATATCCAACACCAAGCTCGGAAGGAACTAATCCATACTTAGCTTCAATACCACATTTGCAGAGTACTGGATCAAATTTCAACTCTTTCGCCCACTGATTTTTTTTTTTCTTTTCCTTTACCTCTGGCTCTGGCCAATGGGACAAAGGACCATACAACCACTCTCTGAAATGACACTTACGCCACCCGTATGGCTGCAGGAGAAAAAATTAGTAATTTATTGTAAAAAATAACTAGTTCATACATTTAGCGTATCGATATTTAGCGTATCGATGGGCTCACATAATCAATGTTCGGACAACAAAACTGCTTCTCATGGTCTTCGTCGATGACAGCACGGTCTCCACAATCGCATCGAGGCGGTGAGTCCATCCGTCTTTCTGTTGCTACCTCCTTCTCTGCATCTGTCATTGGTGGAGGATTCGGGGGAGGAGGTACCCAATGCTTAAAACGCTCATGACTAGTCCTTCCACTCAACCAATTAATAAAAAGAAGATATCGAGGGTCAAATTTATCAGGACCGTCGATCCACTGGAAAAAGAAACACCTCTGGTGCCCCTAAAACAATGGAACGAAGCACTATTACACATCTACAAAATAATAAATGCGAATAAAATTAAGTGACAAGTCATAAGCTACGTACGTCAAAACCGTCACAAAGGTAGAAGCAGCGAGCAGCCGTGTCTGGACGTTGGGATTGACATACCCAAGCCATTCTACCACAGTCACAGTTAGGCACGGGGAGTTCAGGAGGAACAGGAGCATCCTTACTAGATACGTCCGGATATAACTCCCGAGAACGACCTCTCTTCTGTCACAACGCCTCTCGGTACATGTCTTTCATCTAATAAACGATTATAATTATCACTTGTACCTAATATGCTTTATAACAGGTTTACACAAACTATCAAATAAAATATACTTATCATATTAATGATACTATATATATTATGAGCAACTATGAAACTAATAATCGAAATGATAATATATAATAGGTTTACACAAACTATCAAACTATGAGCAACTATGAAACTAACAACCCAATATATAAAACAAATCAGTTGGGCACCATACCTTGGTCTACGAAGTGAACCAACTCGAATCTTTGAATCTAACAAATTTTGACGAAGTTTTGAAATGAGAGAAAATGTGCTGCTCTCGGCCAGCAGCGCGGCTGTTTTTATAGGCCTCCGTAGCTCGGCGCCAAGATCTGTGGCGCCGAGCTACGAGGCCGCATCGGCGCCGCGTCAGTGTCATGTCAGCCCTAGGCGCAGGTAGCCGTTGCTGCCACGTCATACCTCGGCGCCATAGGCTGTGGCGCCGAACTGTGTTACCTCGGCGCCACAGCCTATGGCGCCGAGTATCGGGTACAAACTTGCATATAAAATTTCTGGGGGTCTAAACGTAAATATTTTTCAAAAGTAGGGCTGAAAAAGAAAAAAATCGGACAACCTGTTCGAACATTGGAACATCAAATTAATGCTGGAGTTGCAAATTATACAAAAGACAACGAATAAGCAAACAATGACATTGGTTAATGGGGCCATGAAGAAGCCATAGCGCTACAAGTGAACACAATATCCAACAAAAACGTATCGCTGCAAATCACCACGACTCACACCGATACGGAATCCAGTTTATTCAGTTCCCGAACTTCAAATCAAGTGAATCATCAGGTTCCACAGCTAATGAAGTGTACATACACCCCACTAACTTCCCATGTCTCATCAGATAACAGAGCACAACTGGGGAGAGGGATAATAAGTACATGGAGGCATAAGCCAGACCAGAAAGATGTGCTAAAAACAATTGCAGCGGCTTTAGTCTGGCAACAACAATTGCAGTGGCATCTAAAACCCGCCCATGTACAAACATCAAAATAGCATGTGCCAACCTGACATTCAGTTCTATGCAGATATGGTGTTCAAGTTTCTGTTGAACGTGATGCCATGTCTCCAGATTTGATGCCCAAAAGGCATATACCTCCAGAACGGCAATGCTTTGAGGAGTGAGCATGACCTTGTTCCGACCAAAGGCCAGGAAAATGGATGCCAGAGTTGAGAACGACGATTCTGGAATGCACAAGATTCTGGTGCAGTTCTAAACTGCTTTTCTGGACTCTGTGTGTATTAACTGAAAACTAAAGAAACGCGGGCTTATTACAGTCTTGAGTTCATCGGCCAGGGCACTGCCACAACCGTGCCATCCCACGGTTCCCGCTCGACACGAGCTCCACTCACACACAACCTTCCTAAGACAGGCTCAATCGTTCCTCGAGCTCAACTAACTAGCTAAAGACTCGGACTCCATGCTAACTGAATCAAACAGAAAAGAACACAAACGAATGACTGACGAAACTGACGACAACAGACTCTGAAACTCTGAAACTGGGAATGCAGACCTCTGAATGGTGGCTGAAACTTGTCATCAGACCCTGTCTATTGCTACAGCTTTGCCATATTCTCATGGTGGAGATTTAGATGCAATCACATGGGTCAGAACGTTAACCATTCATCATATGCAGATATGACATTGAAAGGCTGCATCTTTACAAAAAAAAGGAAGGGACATGATCATTAATCCATTAAAACCTCCACTCACTTGTAATCGTCTTTCTCAAGAAAACCCGTAGATTATGCGCTTTTACCCTATACAAGCTCCATGCCCTTTCTAAAACAAGTCTATCCATCATCAATATTATAAACCAGTTTGACACTTTGATGTAATCATCATAGCAATTGCTGGCTGACGACAGACAAAAGTGAACATGAAACCAACAGTCCAACACAGAAATAACAATAGATATGTAATATTAGTAAATTAATTGCAATAATTCATCTTTCTACAGGGTACCTTGCTGTTCACTGGAAGCATACCGCTACCACAGTAAACAAAGGAACATGAACCTATGTTATAAATAAAAAAGATCATAAATTGAAGCTAATATCACATGAACATACAGAACAACGAATAAACTAGTTCCAAGTCCCAATCAGGTCAACAATATTCTTTTATGGACGTAAAATATGCAAAAATGCCTAAACATCTACACTAAGAATCAGAGCAAGAATCCTAAAACCAAAGCGATCTCATCTTATCATGAATTAAGTCCCAGGGGTTGATGACTTGAGCTCCTCAAGCGTTGCCTTCGCCTGATCCTGCAGCAGCTCGATCCTCTTCAAGTACACCTCCAGCTCCAAAATCCGCTGTTTCCGCCACTTCTCCCCTTCCATGGGCAACCCAAGCGGCGGCTCAGGAAGCTTTGCACTAAATGGGTTTGATCCAACATTTATCGCTGCCCGTAGCATCTCCTTAAACAGAGGAGTCAGGCAAGTCTTCTCAGCATCAGAAACTCCTGATTGAGGCGACACCACTGGCAACCTGAGAGGCTCTGAGCCATCCATGGCCACCATCACTGGCACTGGAGTCTGGGGCTGTGCTGGGAGGGAGTCATCCATCTTGACAGGCACCGATACAGACAATTGCACTGGCTGAGGGGGCTGCAACATGTTTGTGGCAGGGGCGGCGCCAGTGGCAGGGCTGAATTCCATCACCCGCCTGCGACGACGCTGCCGTGTAGAGGACGGGGACTTGGCTTCTCCGTTGGGGCTGGTGTTGGCAGGTATCTGTGTCGCGGCGGCGGCGTCTTCGTCGTCAGAGTCAGCCGAGGGATCCCGGCCGTGTTTGTTTGTGGGGCGCCAGATGTTGCGCGCAATCTCAAAGATGGCCTGCTCGTGCGGGGAGCGGAAGGTGAAGGTGGCGCCGGATTCGCGGAGGCGAGAGACGCAGTTGCGGTACTTGCGCTTGAGGCGGCGGAGCTTCTCGACGAGCTGGCTCTTGGTGAAGTCGAGCTGGAGGCGGCGGCGCATGTCCTCGTAGAAGGGGTCGGTGTCGTACTGGTGCGACGCGAACGCCGTGCCCCGCGCGGCGGTGAACTCCGCGAAGCCGCGGAGGATCACGATCTCGTCCTCCTCGGTCCAGAGGCGCTGGAACAGGGGCCGCCGCTCCCCGCCGTTGCCAGAGGTGACCGGGCCGCCGCCGCTCCCGGCCGCAGGGATCGCGTGGGGCAGGCCGGTGGCGGAGGAGGTGGTGGGGTTGGGGAGGCCCGGATCGGTGGGGTCGAGGAGGTGGGCGCCGGCGAAGTCGCCGTCTTCAGAATCGCCGCCGCCGTCCGCGTCGGGGAAGGAGATGCCGGCGGAAGCCGGCGGGTCGTCGCCGGTGGGAGGCATTGGATTGGTGATGGGATTTGGACGGGAATAGGGGTCTGGTTGCGGGATTTGAGGGAGTTCAGATCGACGGGTGTTTGGATGGACCTGTATTTGGAACTTTGGATTAGCTCTGATTTTCCCAAATTGGGGTCGTCGCAAAACTCTCACCAGACCATCTCCAACAGAAAGTCATATACCTGAGTACTCAAAATTATAATAGGACCTCATTTAAAATATTTAATGCTATAAAAATGTATATTATATTATTTATAAAATAAATTGTTAGAAATAATGTATGTAACAAAAATAGAGCTCTAGTATATAAGGTAAGGTACTATATTTAGGACTCGAAAGACCGAGCCCTATAATTATTTAATGAATTTTTGTAAACTAGAGTATCTTGGAGTATGTTTTTTATGTTAAGGTCTTATATTCTAAAATAGTACCCCGTTTAGGGCTCCTGTTGGAGATGCTCTCAGTAGTCTGAAGTTGTTACGCTTCCATATCTCCATTGTTTGGTTATTGCATGTCCGCCCTTATGTAGGGAGCCCCGAATGTCGAGCTTTCTTTTCTAACACTAGGATGTAGCTTCTGCTAAAGCTAAGAAAGTAAAAAAAAAAGTTGACTGCGGCAATTGGTGAGGACGCTAGGAAGAGCGGGAGGGGAGAACACATGGGGGAAGGGATGAGAGATGATTCAAATAATATTGTTCAATGGATTTGAACAAATAAAAGGAGAGAAATTATTCGGTAATTTGAATAGTTGGTTTGATGGTGTGTGTAAGTCTGGGTGTAATTTATTTAGCGGATATAGTGAAGGTTATGGGTGTGAAAATAATTTGGTTGGATGAGTTCTGCAAAAAATTAAACTAATAAATTATATAGTTGTATAGATATAGATGTACGATGCTCATGTAAGTAGGGATGGCAAAATTCCACGTGGGGATCCCACCCATTGTCGGGGACCATAATTAGGGGTACCCCTAAGGCTTCTAATCTCAGCTGCTAACCCCCATCAGCACAAAGCTGCAAAGGCCCGATGGGCGCAATTCCGGTCAAAGGCTCCGTCCACTCAAGGGACACGATCTCGCCTTATCCGAGCCCAACCTCGAGCAGGAACGGTAGACCAAGGCAGATTCGCACCTCGCCCGAGGGTCTCCTCAAGCAACGGACGCACCTTCGACTCGCCCGAGGCCCAGTTCGGGCAGGCTTCGCGGAGAAGCAACCTTGGCCAGATCGCCTCGCCAGCCGACCGGATCGCAGGAGCATTTAATGCAAGGATCGCCTGACACCTTATCCTAACGCGTGCTCTCCAGTCGACAAGGCTGAAGTGACCACAGTCACTTCGCCCCTCCACTGACTGACCTGACAGGAAAACAGCGCCGCCTGCACTGCTCCGACTGCTGTGCCACTCGCCAGGGTGAGGCTGACAGCAGCCAAGTCCAGCCTCGGGCGCCATAGGAATCTCCGCCTCGCCCGACCCCAGGGCTCGGACTCCACCTCGACCTCGGACGATGGTCTCCGCCTCGCCCGACCCCAGGGTTCGGACTCAACCTCGACTTCGGACGACGGTCTCCGCCTCGCCCGACCCCAGGGCTCGGGCTCAACCTCGACTCGGAAGACGGTCTCCGCCTCGCCCGACCCCCGGGCTCGGACTCAACCTCGACCTCGGAGGAGTCACCACCTCGCTCGGGCCGATCACGCCACAAGGGGGGGCCATCATTACCCTACCCCTTGCTAGCCCAGGCTACGGGGAGCAAGACCGGCGTCCCATCTGGCTCGCCCCGATAAAACAAGTAACGATGGCACCCCGCGTGCTCCATGATGACGGCGGTTCTGAGCCCCTTACGGAAGCAAGGAGACGTCAGCAAGGATCCGACAGCCCCGACAGCTGTGCTTCTACAGGGCTTAAGCGCTCCTCCGACGGCCACGACGCCACATGAACAGGGCTCCAACACCTCTCTGACAGCCACATCGGCATGCACATGGGGCTCTGGCTCCTCTCTGCTAGACACGTTAGCACACTGCTACACCCCCCGTTGTACACTTGGACCCTCTCCTTACGTCTATAAAAGGAAGGTCCAGGGCCCTCGTACAAAAAGGGGGGCGGCGCGGGAGAACGGGCTGACGCGCAGTCTCACGCCCTCTCTCTCTCTCCCTCGCGAACGCTTGTAACCCCCTACTGCAAGCGCATCCGCCCTGGGCGCAGGACAACACGAGGCCGCGGTTTCCCCTCACTGGTTTTCCCCCCTTGTGCTCCGTCTCGCGCCGACCCATCTGGGCTGGGACACGTAGCGACAATTTACTCGTCGGTCCAGGGACCCCCCGGGGTCGAAACGCCGACAGTTGGCGCGCCAGGTAGGGGTCTGCTGCGTGTTGACGAACAACTTCCCGTCAAGCTCTAGATGGGGAGTCTCCAGCAACCTCTCTAACCCGGGACGAAGCTCCATTTCGGGAGTCTCGAGTTCATGTCCCTCGACGGCAGCTACGACATGATACTCCTTCCTCCGCCGCGCGACAATGACAATGGCGGCCGTCACCCCGCCCGCCGGCGGCGGAATCGACGACGTCTTCCTCGCGTGGCGGAAAAACAGCATCTGGGTCTGTCTCGTCACCTTCCTCGTCGACGGGGGAGGAGGCGGGGCAATCATGGCCAAGCAGGAGGCGGCATCTCGTCGGCTATCGAGCGAGTCGACGACGCCGGCGCCCCAGCGGGGGACACGTCGGGCGTTGACCTCGCGTCTGAGACGAAGATGAGCGTCGTTTCCCCGCAACACACCAACCCCAAGCAGACGGGCGACGCCAGCACGCTCGCGGAGGACTTGCTGAGCGTTAGCCTTGTACCTGAGATAACGGTGCAGTCCGTCCCCGACGCGACTTCGTCACCGTCTGTCGATCAAGAGGTATCGTCCGTTTCCCGTCCTGTGCCTTTTAGATTCAGCTTCAACCCACCAAGCAACCCCGCTTCGGTGGACGCTTTCGTAAAGGCATATCCGAACCTTCCAGGGTACCATATGTGGTCAACCTGGGACAGATTGACGGCCATCTCGATCTACGGGCCCCCGGGTTTCGAGGAAGACGACGAGCCTGACTCTGGTTGGGATTTCTCCGGGCTCGATAACCCCAGTGCCATGCGGAACTTCATGACCGTATGTGACTAATGCCTCTCCGGTTGCTCCGATGATAGCCACAGCCTCGGCGACGAGGACTGTGGCCCAAGTCGCGAATGTTTCCACGTCGATCTAGGGGGTCTCGACGAAGGCAACCACCTTGGTATGCCAGAGAACGGTGATCCCCCTGGGCCTGCGCCTCGCGTTGACATCCTTCGGGAGCTAGCTGTGGTCCCAGTCCCTGCGGGGGGTCAGGACACACAGCTCGAGCAAATCCGCGAGATGTAGGCCAGGCTCGACGAGGAAGCAGGACAACTTGTGTAGCTCCGGCAGAACATCGGGCAGGAGCGGGTAGGCCGAGCGCCGGCCGGAGAAGCGCGTCATCTGCCCCAGGACGTCCAGCACCGCATCACCGACAATACCAGGGCAAGGCTACCCCCCGCTTCCAGTGGGGTCGGCCAGAACCTGGCTGCAGCAGCAATACTACTCCGAGCGATGCCGGAACCATCCACCACCGAGGGGCGGCGTATCCAGGGAGAACTCAAGAATCTCCTGGAGGATGCCGCGATCCGATGGGCCGAAAGCTCTACCTCCCGAAGGCAGGGATACCCCCCGGAGCATCGCGCCGCGACTTCCCGATTCATCCGGGAAGCCTCGGTCCACACCGGGCGCACGCGGGACACAGCGCCTGCGGCCCTGGGCCGCCTCGGCAATGAGCATCATCGCCGCGACCGTCGAGCCCACCTCGACGAGAAGGTGCGCCGAGGCTACCACCCCAGGCGTGGGGGACGCTACGACAGCGAGGAGGATCGGAGCCCTTCGCCCGAACCACCCGGTCCACAAGCTTTCAGCCGGGCCATACGACGGGCACCGGTCCCGACCCGGTTCTGGGCCCCGACTACCATCACCAAGTACTCGGGGGAAACGAGGCCGGAACTGTGGCTCGTGGACTACCGGCTGGCCTGCCAGCTGGGTGGAACGAACAACGACAACCTCATCATCCGCAACCTCCCTCTGTTCCTCTCCGACGCCGCCCGAGCCTGGCTGGAGCATCTGCCTCCTGCACAGATCTCCAACTGGGACGACCTGGTCAAAGCTTTCGCTGGCAACTTCCAGGGCACATACGTGCGCCCTGGGAACTCCTGGGATCTCCGAAGCTGCCGCCAGCAGCCGAGAGAATCCCCGCGGGACTATATCCGGCGATTTTCGAAGCAGCGCACCGAGCTGCCCAACATCACCGACTCAGATGTCATTGGCGCGTTCCTCGCCGGCACCACTTGCCGCGACCTGGTGAGCAAGCTGGGTCGTAAGACTCCCACCAGGGCGAGCAAGCTGATGGATATCGCCACCAAGTTTGCCTCTGGCCAGGAGGCGGTCGAGGCCATCTTCCGGAAGGACAAGCAGCCTCAGGGGCGCCAACCGGATGACGTCCCCGAGGCGTCCGCTCAGCGCGGCGTGAAGAGGAAGGGCAAGAAGAAGTCGCAAGCGAAACGCGACGCCGCCGACGCAGACCTTGTCGCCGCCGTCGAGCACAAGAACCCTCGGAAGCCTCCCGGAGGCGCCAACTTGTTCGACAAGATGCTCAAGGAGTCGTGCCCCTATCATCAGGGTCTCGTCAAGCACACCCTTGAGGAGTGCGTCATGCTTCGGCGCTACTTCCATAAGGCCGGGCCACCGGAGGAAGGTGGCAGAGCCCTCGACAACGACAAGAAGGAAGCCCACAAGGCAGAGGAGTTCCCCGAGGTCCATGACTGCTTCATGATCTACGGTGGGCGGGTGGCGAACGCCTCGGCTCGGCACCGCAAGCAAGAGCGTCAGGAGGTCTGCTCGGTAAAGGTGGCGGTGCCAGTCTACCTAGACTGGTCCGACAAGCCCATCACCTTCGACCAAGGTGACCACCCCGACCGTGTGTCGAGCCCGGGGAAGTACCCGCTCGTTGTTGATCCCGTCATCGGCAACGTCAGGCTTACCAAGGTCCTCATGGACGGAGGCAGCAGCCTCAACATCATCTACGCCCACACCCTCGGGCTCCTGCAGATCGATCTGTCCTCGATCTGGGCCGGTGCGGCGCCCTTTCACGGGATCATTCCCGGGAAGCGCGTCCAGCCCCTTGGACAACTCGATCTGCCCGTCTGCTTCGGGACTCCCTCCAACTTCCGAAAGGAAACCCTCACGTTCGAGGTGGTCGGGTTCCGAGGAACCTACCACGCGGTGCTGGGGAGACCATGCTACGCCAAGTTCATGGCCGTCCCCAACTACACCTACCTCAAGCTCAAGATGTCGGGGCCCAACGAGGTCATCACCATCGGCCCCACGTACCGACACGCGTACGAATGCGACGTGGAGTGCATGGAGTACGCCGAGGCCCTCGCCGAATCCGAGGCCCTCATCGCCGACATGGAGAGCCTCCCCAAGGAGGTGCCAGATGCGAAGCGCCACGCCGGCAACTTCGAACCAGCAGAGGCGGTTAAGTCCATCCCTCTCGACCCCAGCAATGACGCCTCCAAGCAGATCCGGATCGGCTCCGAGCTCGACCCCAAATAGGAAGCAGTGCTCATCGACTTTCTCCGCACAAACGCCGAGGTTTTTGCGTGGAGTCCCTCAGACATGCCAGGCATACCGAGGGATGTCGCCGAGCACTCACTGGATATCGGAGCTGGAGCCCGACCCGTGAAGCAGCCTCTGTGCTGATTCGACGAAGAAAAGCGCAGGGCCATAGACGAGGAGATCCACAAGCTGATGGCTGCAGGGTTCATCAAAGAGGTATTCCATCCCGAATGGCTAGCCAACCCTGTGCTTGTGAGAAAGAAAGGTGGGAAATGGCGGATGTGTGTAGACTACACTGGTCTAAACAAAGCATGTCCGAAGGTTCCCTACCCTCTACCTCACATCGATCAAATCGTGGATTCCACTGCTGGGTGCGAAACCCTGTCGTTCCTCGATGCCTACTCAGGGTATCACCAAATCAGGATGAAAGAGTCCGACCAGCTCGTGACTTCTTTCATCACACCTTTTGGCATGTACTGCTACATTACTATGCCATTTGGTTTGAGGAATGCGGGTGCGACATACCAAAGGTGCATGAACCACGTGTTCGGACAGCACATTTGAAACGACATTCAAGTGTCTCAAAGCAAAAGGCGTAAAACTCAATCCCGAGAAGTGTGTCTTCGGAGTCCCCCGAGGCATGCTCCTGGGGTTCATCGTCTCCAAGCGGGGCATCGAGGCCAACCCGGAGAAAATCGCGGCCATCACCAACATGGGGCCTATCAAGGACTTGAAAGGAGTATAGAGGGTCATGGGATGCCTTGCGGCTCTGAGCCGCTTCATCTCGCGCCTCGGCGAAAGAGGCTTGCCCCTGTATCGCCTCTTAAGGAAAACCGAGTGCTTCACTTGGACCCCCGAGGTCGAGGAAGCCCTCGAGAACTTGAAGGCACTCCTTACAAGCGCGCCTATCCTGGTGCCCTCCGCTGCCGGAGAAGCCCTCTTGATCTACGTCGCCGCTACCACTCAGGTGGTCAGCGCCGCGATCGTGGTCGAGAGACGAGAAGAAGGGCACGCATTGCCCGTCCAGAGGCCGGTCTACTTCATCAGTGAGGTACTGTCCGAGACCAAAATCCGCTACCCGCAAATTCAGAAGCTGCTGTACGCGGTAATTCTGACACGGCGAAAGTTGCGACACTACTTCGAGTCTCATCCGGTGACTGTGGTGTCATCCTTCCCCTTGGGGGAGATCATCCAGTGCCGAGAGGCCTCGGGTAGGATTGCAAAGTGGGCGGTGGAGATCATGGGCGAGACAATCTCGTTCGCCCCTCGGAAGGCCATCAAGTCCCAAGTCTTGGCGGACTTTGTGGCTGAATGGGTCGACACCTAGCTTCCAACAACTCCAATCAAACCGGAACTCTGGACCATGTTTTTCGACGGGTCGCTGATGAAAACAGGAGCGAGCGCGGGCCTGCTCTTCATCTCACCCCTCGGGAAGCACCTCCGCTACGTGCTGCGCCTCCATTTCCCGACGTCCATCAACGTGGCCGAGTATGAGGCTCTGGTTAACGGGTTGCGCATCGCCATCGAGCTAGGGGTCCGGCGCCTCGACGCTCGTGGCGACTCGCAGCTTGTCATCGACCAAGTCATGAAGAACTCCCACTGCCGCGACCCGAAGATGGAAGCCTACTGCGATGAGGTTCAGCGCCTGGAGGACAAGTTCTACGGGCTCGAGCTCAACCACGTCGCTCGACGATACAATGAGACTGCAGACGAGCTGGCTAAGATAGCCTTGGGGCGGACAACGGTTCCTCCGGACGTCTCCTCTCGAGACCTACATCAACCCTCCGTCAAGACCGATGACACGCCCGAGCCAGAAAAGGCCTCGGCTCTGCCTGAGGCGCCCTCGGCTCAGCTCGAGGCGACCTCAGCTCAGCCCGAGGCAGCCTCGGCCCTGCCCGAGGCACCCTCGGCCCCCGAGGGTGAGGCACTGCGCGTCGAGGAAGAGCGGAATGGGGTCACGCCTAATCAAAACTGGCAGACCCCATACCTGCAATATCTCCATCGAGGAGAGCTACCCCTCGACAGAGCCAAAGCTCGGCGACTGGCGCGACGCACCAAGTCGTTCGTCTTGCTGGGTGACGGAAAGGAGCTCTACCACCGCAGCCCCTCAGGCATCCTCCAGCGATGCATATCCATCGCCGAAGGTCAGGAGTTATTGCAAGAAATACACTCGGGGGCTTGCAGTCACCACGCAGCACCTCGAGCCCTCGTTGGAAACGCCTTCCGACAGGGTTTCTACTGGCCAACCGCGGTGGCCGACGCCACTAGGATTGTACGCACCTGCCAAGGGTGTCAATTCTACCCAAGGCAGACCCACCTGCCCGCTCAGGCTCTGCAAACAATACCCATCACCTGGCCGTTTGCTGTGTGGGGTCTGGACCTCATCGGTCCCTTGCAGAAGGCACCTGGGAGCTTCACGCACCTGCTGGTCGCCATCGACAAATTCTCCAAGTGGATTGAGGTCCGACCCCTAAACAGCATCAGGTCCGAACAGGCGGTGGCATTCTTCACCAACATCATCCATCGCTTCGGGTCCCGAACTCCATCATCACCGATAACGGCACCCAGTTCACCGGCAGGAAGTTCCTGGACTTCTGCGAGGACCACCACATCCGGGTGGATTGGGCCGCCGTAGCCCACCCCATGACGAATGGGTAGGTAGAGCGTGCCAATGGCATGATTCTACAGGGACTCAAGCCAAGGATCTACAATGACCTCAACAAGTTCGGCAGGCGGTGGATGAAAGAACTCCCCTCGGTGGTCTGGAGTCTGAGGACGACGCCAAGCCGAGCCACAGGTTTCACACCGTTTTTTCTAGTCTATGAAGCCGAGGCTATCTTGCCCACAGACTTAGAATACGGCTCCCCGAAGACGAGGGCATACGACGCCCAAAGCAACCAAACAAACCGAGAAGACTCACTGGACCAGCTGGAAGAAGCTCGGGACATGGCCTTACTACACTCGGCGCGGTATCAGCAGTCCCTGCGACACTACCACGCCCGAGGGGTTCGGTTCCGAGACCTCCAGGTGGGCGACTTGGTGCTTCGGCTACGACAAGACGCCCAAGGGCGCCACAAGCTCACGCCTCCCTAGGAAGGGCCGTTCATCATCGCCAAGATTCTGAAGCCCGGAACATACAAGCTGGCCAACAGTCAAGGCAAGGTCTACAGCAACGCTTGGAACATCCGACAGCTACGTCGCTTCTACCCTTAAGATGTTTCCAAGTCATTCATATACCTCGTTCACTTACGCAAATAAAGTCTAACCTTCAAGGAAGGGTCAACCTTGCCTCGGCAAAGCCCGACCCTCCCTCGGGGGCTAGAAGGGGGAACCCCCTCTGCGTCAAAATTTTTCTTGGAAAAAGTCTTTCTGCCAGAACATCTTTCGTGCTTTTCGACTACTTCGATAGTGGAATCCTGAAAACGACGGAGTACACGTAAGCAGGCAAGGCCGACCGAGCCGAGGGACTCCTACGCCTCCAGGATACGGATACCTCACTCATCACCTTCTGCGATAAGTAACTCACGCTTAGATAAGCGATTCCGCTATTCGAACAAGTCTTAGCGCTCGAAAATTTTTCGGCCGAAACGATTTTTCGTGCCATCTCGACTATATCGATAACAGAATCCTATGGACGAGTAAGAGTACACGTAAGCGGCAAGGCTGACCGAGCCGAGGGACTCCTACGCCTCCGGGATACGGATACCTCACTCATCACCTTCTGCGATAAGTAACTCTCGCTCGGATAAATGATTCTGTTACCGACGAACAAGTCCTGATACTCGAAACAAGGGGAAAAGAAAAGCAGCTTGACAACACGACGACAGTATGTTTGGGCCTCGGCGGCCACAAAAAACATACGCACACTACAGACAAACTGTTCCTGCAGGTTCAGACGTCAGTAGGGGGAGCAGCAGCACCCTCGGCATCGACTCCACCTTCGGCGGAATCCGACCCGGCCTCGGACAGCAAACATGGTCAGAGGATTTCCACCTTGAAGGAAGATGTCAGCACCGCGCCTGAGCCATCATCGCCAGGGTCTCCTCCAAGAACCTGGCCCAAGCAGACGGCCGGACCGGCCGCTCCGTAGCCTCAGCCAGCTGTCCCCCGAGGACACCAGCCCGGCTCATGGCCTCGGCAGCCCGACTCTAGGGTTGGTCCCGCTAGTGGACGACCTGGCCAGGTCCCAACCGCCACTGCAGCACCTCCTCGGCCTGGGAAGTCCCCTACTCCTGGGCCGACGAAGTTTCTTCTCCAACCAACTTCGCCTCTGTCCACGCTGACACCGCTGCCCCAGGCTTCGGCTCATCACAGAGCAGCCGAGGGTTCCTTCACTAAGCAAGAGAAGCCTTGAGCGGCAAGGCCGACCGAGCCGAGGGACTCCTACACCTCCGGGATACGGATACCTCACTCGTCACCTTCCGCACAGGGCAACTCACACTTGGTTAAGCGGTCCAGCTAGCCGACAGACGAGTCCTGGTGCATGAAATGGGGAAGAAGCACGGCTTTACGCCCAAATACACAGATGTTCAGGCCCGGACAGCCACAATGAACATACGCCAGCACTCAAGGTGCCATTACAAATGGGACTCCGGTTCCGTTACCGCGGGTATGAACAACCTCCATACCAGGAGGCCCGCGGGACGACGAACTCTAAGCGGCTCACCGCCGCCCGCTCCGACAGCAGCGGCAACGACCTCCGTCCTGGGCAGCAAGACAGCTGCAGCAACGGCTTTTGGGCAAATGCTGCGGCGGAAAAGCTCTCGCCCACAAAGGACGAGAACCAGCCATTCAAGCCAGGGAGACGGAGGTCCAGGGGTGCAGGCGGAGTTGGCGATCTCGTCGGCAGAGAAACCTTCTCCGGCTGCTGCCACCACGGCACCGACGGCGGTGTCCACCTGTCCGCCAACACTGCACCAGCGGGCGCTAGCTGCCCCGAAGCGCACCGGCAGGTCCTCACTCCCGCCCTCGCCGAGGCCGCCCCAGAACATGAGCACCGCCCTCGCGGCGTACGACGTGCTGGGCAACCCTCTGGCACGGCCATCGGCGTGAGGAAGACCTGGACGTGGCCGGCCCGTACGCGGGGTGGCCACCGCCCGGACGAAGGATGGAACGCTGCATCCTGTCCAGGAAGCAGCGGTTCGCCTTCCCCCGCATGGCTGAAGGAAGCCTCCGCGGGGCTGGAGGATGCCTTTCTCCCCCAAACGGCGGGGGAAGAAAAGGGTTACCGGCCCACGCGGAGGCAACCCCCCACTCAGTGTGCTCCTCCGCCTCAGCCCGGATGACGAAAATCCTTGAAGCTGAGGGCGGGGCGGAGGCCGTAGCCCGGCTCGCTTGTCTCCATCAAACTGCCCATTGGTGGGGGAACGCGACCGGGCTGCACGACGAAAATCCTTGAAGCCGAGCGATGGCTGAAAGGTGCCGATCTCCACAAGGCCGCGCTCCTCCAACGACAGCAAGAGCAAGGCAACGTGGGCGCTCCACATCTGGGGGCTCGAAAGGCGGAAGGACGCGACACATGAGGAAAGTGCGAAGGCATGGCTACCACCCAGGAGGTCGATCCCTTTTTAAAGGCGACTCTCCCCACTTGCGTCCTCAGCCGTCGCGGACTAAGTCTTCACCAACATGCTCCAAGATCCTCCCCCTACGACACGGGGGCTGGGCCCCACGCGACATGCAGGCTGCCCTAGGACAGAAGAAGCCAAACCACCGCGTGCGGAGCGTGTAACCGCCCAGCGGTTACAAGCATTCCTCCGTCTTCGCCCAGACCAGCGGGTGAAAGGGCGGACCGCCATGTAGGCGGCATGCAACTGCACCAAGGGGGCGCACCCTTTCGACTTCGACGCATCCAGCATGGAGGCCCAGGCCCACACGTCATGTAACCGGCGCGCCGGTTACTGCGTGCGAAAAACTGCAGCGCCACTTGCGCCAGCGCCGCGCCTTCTCGACTACGGAACCGGTGCCGTGACTCGAGGCAACCCTGCGTGTGGCCCAGCAGTGCCAACCAGGCACGCCGGTCACGGGTCAGTCAGCCGCGGGAGAAGGCACGACGGTCAATATGGCCAGAAGTAGGCCAGCAGTAATGGCGGCGGCAGGCGGGCGGAAGCAGCAGTCAAATCATCTGCAGGCTCACGTCCCCTCCTGGAACAGCGAGAGAGCCCTCTCCCACGGCGTGAAGACAACGCGTCCGTGTTCCGTTCCTCGAACGGCTCGCGCATGCACAACGACTGCCCCGCGAACCACTCGTCCCGTCGCATTAACTCTGCGGCAGGGCAGGCGACACCTTTGGCAGGAGAAGCGGGCAACGCTTCACCTCTGCCATAATGACCGCGTCAAAAAAAGGTATGCCACGACGTTCGATTTCGTATCCTTTTCTCCTTCCCCTTTCTCTCTCTTGCTACAGGTACCGGGAAAGGGGGATACTCCGAAAGGGATCCTTCTCCGTGAAGGAAGCGGGCCCCGAGCCCCCCTACTGATGAGAGGTTCGAAGGCTGGCCCCCCGGAAGGGTTCGACAGCCGCCTTAGAGCACTCGGGCTCCGCGCCCACTACTGGTCAGAGGTTCGAAGGCTGGCCCCTCGGAAGGGTTCGACAGCCGCCTCAGGCCACTCGGGCTCCGTGCCCACTACTGATCAGGGGTTCGCAGGCTGGCCTCTCGAAGGGTTCAACAGCCGCCCCAGAGCACGCAGAGTGAGGGATGACTCTGGGTACGTTCGATACATAACCAAGGCTCGGGCTACGCTCCTAAGGTACCCTAGGACATTTCCGAGACCAGCAGGAACGATTCTGTAATGGAATCCCATCAGAGGGAGGCATCGAGCCCTCGGACCCTATCGAACGGGACCGGGTCCGGCAAATCACATGCAGGTACTTTTGGAGCGCGCCTCTGGGCTACTAGCCGACCCTTATCGAACGGGGCACGAGCGTCCACTCGGATCACCCGTTAGCAACTCACTAGAGACACCATGTTCGGCGCCCTCCGAGGGCAACATGGCGCTTCCCCCCTCCTCCTTGCGGAAAGGCGATGAAGGGGCGTATGAAAAAAGCCGAGTCAGTCCTTGACCGTCCTCTCGCCCTATGCAGAGGCTCGGGGGCTGCTCCCGCAAACCCGGCTCCAGCCAACCCGTTGACAGCGTCAACATACCAGCCCGAGAACTCGGAACCTGACTATGCACCCGGGCAACGACCAGTTCGCATGAGGGAACAACCAGACCGGCCGAGCCATCACAAAAGGCACTAAGACCTCGAAGGAGTCAAACCACTCCTCCGAGGCCTCGGGGGCTACACCCAGCGGGTGCGCTCGCGCGCACCCACCGGAACAAAATGCAACCGAGAAAGGTCGGTCCCCTTGCAAAAAAGTGCGGCAAAGCCTCCAAGCGAGTACCCACACTCCCTTTGAGGCTCGGGGGCTACTGTCGGGGACCGTAATTAGGGGTACCCCCAAGGCTCCTAATCTCAGCTGGTAACCCCCATCAGCACAAAGCTGCAAAGGCCTGATGGGCGCAATTCCGGCCAAAGGCTCCGTCCACTCAAGGGACACGATCTCGCCTCATCCGAGCCCAGCCTCGAGCAGGAACGGTAGACCAAGGCAGATTCGCACCTCGCCCGAGGGTCTCCTCAAGCAACGAACGCACCTTCGACTCGCCCGAGGCCCAGTTCGGGCAGGCTTAGCGGAGAAGCAACCTTGGCCAGATCGCCTCGCCAGCCGACCGGATCGCAGGAGCATTTAATGCAAGGATCACCTGACACCTTATCCTGACGCGTGCTCTCCAGTCGACAAGGCCGAAGTGACCGCAGTCACTTCGCCCCTCCACTGACTGACCTGACAGGAAAACAGCACCGCCTGCACTGCTCCGACTGCTGTGCCACCCGCCAGGGTGAGGCTGACAGCAGCCAAGTCCAGCCTCGGGCGCCATAGGAATCTCCGCCTCGCCCGACCCCAGGGCTCGGACTCCACCTCGACCTCGGACGATGGTCTCCGCCTCGCCCGACCCCAGGGTTCGGACTCAACCTCGACTTCGGACGACGGTCTCCGCCTCGCCCGACCCCAGGGCTCGGGCTCAACCTCGACTCGGAAGACGGTCTCCGCCTCGCCTGACCCCCGGGCTCGGACTCAACCTCGACCTCGGACGACGGTCTCCGCCTCGCCCGAGCCCGGGCTCAGACTCAACCTCGACCTCGGACGACGGTCTCCGCCTCGCCCGACCCCCGGGCTCGGACTCAACCTCGACCTCGGAGGAGTCACCACCTCGCTCGGGCCGACCACACCACAAGGGGGGCCTTCATTACCATACCCCTAGCTAGCCCAGGCTACGGGGAGCAAGACCGGCGTCCCATCTGGCTCGCCTCGGTAAAACAAGTAATGATGGCACCCCGCGTGCTCCATGACGACGGCGGTTCTCAGCCCCTTACGGAAGCAAGGAGACGTCAGCAAGGATCTGACAGCCCCGACAGCTGTGCTTCTACAGGGCTCAAGTGCTCCTCCGACGGCCACGACGCCACATGAACAGGGCTCCAACACCTCTCCGATAGCCACATCAGCATGTACATGGGGCTCTGGCTCCTCTCTGCTAGACACGTTAGCACACTGCTACACCCCCCGTTGTACACCTGGACCCTCTCCTTACATCTATAAAAGGAAGGTCCAGGGCCCTTGTACAAAAAGGGGGCGGCGCAGGAGAACGGGCTGACGCGCAGTCTCACGCCCTCTCTCTCTCTCCCTCGCGAACGCTTGTAACCCCCTACTGCAAGCGCATCCGCCCTAGGCGCAGGACAACACGAGGCCGCAGTTTCCCCTCACTGGTTTTCCCCCCTTGTGCTCCGTCTCGCGCCGACCCATCTGGGCTGGGACACGCAGCGACAATTTACTCGTCGGTCCAGGGACCCCCCGGGGTCGAAACGCCGACACCCATTTTAGGTGGCAGTGGCATGAGGATGGCTCTCCCGCCACAGGTAGGGTTGAAAACGGACGGGAAAAATTCCGTCCCGACTCGTACCGGTTTCTATATTTGACCTGACCGTTTTCGTATTTACGGAAAAATATGGAAACAGATGGAAACGGGAGAGGTTTTATTCCGTCTGTTTTTGCGGGATCCTGTTTTTATCCGGATTGAACCCGTATTTATTCTGTGTTTTATAAATATGGGACGAGCCTAATATGCATTAGTATATAAACTAAAGCCTCATGTCTTTAGGTGACAAATCATAGCACTAGTGGCCATTGTAGCAATTGGCTCTTTTCAATGATAAGTGGTTTAAAGTCTTAAACAACATTAGATGTAGCTAAATGTACACTATTAGCAACTAAACAACAATAAAATGTTGCATCTCTATATCTATTTGTGTTATGTTATTATACTGCCAATCAATCACTAGTCAAACATCAGTACCATTTCTATTTGTATTAAGTTATGAGTTTCCATTAGTATTTCCGTTTCCATTCGTTTTCGCAATTCCATTTATCCCTTTCCCATTTTTGTTCCCGACTATTCCGGACCCGATCCCGTTTTCGAAGATAAAATGCGGATACAGAAATAGGAGAGGGGTTTTTTCTGTCCGTTTCCGTCCGCTTTCATCCCTGTCCACAGGGCTAACGGAGTGGGGGCCGAATATTAACAAGACGGGGGAAGAAACTACTCATGCGGGGTCTTATTTGGGACCCAATAAGAAATCGTATGATTGTTTGTTTGTCTATTATGTGATCTATGAGAGTATGAGCCTATTACTAGGTTGAAATATTTATGACTTCTAAGTTATGATTTGTATTATAAGGTTGTTTATCGTTTTAGATTAATTTTTGTCTCATTATCTTTTGATAATTGATATATTTGTAATTGTTTTCATGTAGTGAACATTTATTTTTTTGTTAAAGTATTCCATGTGTGATCCCAAACGGGAAACACGGATTTGCAAGGACGCGAATAGGGATGAGTTTATCCCCGTTAAATTAAAAGGGACGTGGATGGAAAATGAGTTTCGGGGAACAAGGCGGGACGGGTGTGGGAGATACATATCCCATGGGTACTTATAAGCACGAAAATGTTCCATGGGTTGCCCGATGAGCCCTCGACGATTCGCCTAGAAAGGTGTACTATTGGGTAGCATCCAGACTGAACGAGTTCGGCCAAGAAGGGTGACACCCAAAACAGCCGAGTTATACGCAATTAACATAGAAGGAGCGCTGATGCCTCGCGCGCACAGTTTGTGTGTACCTGAAGAGCTAGATACTCAGGAGATAACTTGGAAGAAAGGCGACCGAACTCCGGATGAGCAGGAGCACCTGCCGTGTCGAAGATAGACTTAGATAGGATCATATAACTTTATGGCTTGTAAAAGGGATTGTTGAGCACCAAAAAGAGCTGGACGGTCCGGCCTTGAGGCTGGACGGTCTGCGCCTATGGGTCGGACGGTCCGCGCACGTGCAGAACAGATTAGGGTTTCGAGTTTTTCGTTGTGTTTGTTGGCAAGAATCACGGGATTTGCTTGGAGTTTTGTTGGTAACGGGTCCAGCCCCCCTCCTCTATAAAAGCAAGAGGATTATGGCCGATTAGAAGCAATTAATCGAATCAAAAACACTTTTATCTCACATTTATTTCCTGTACAATTAGGAGTAGTTCTAGTTTAGCCTCTCGATCTCCAAACTCTCCACTTCTCTTCGACTCTACGTCGATTAGAGGAGTCTAGGTCGGCCTGCCCGAGCCTAGACAACTCCTAGGATCTCTCCTCCCCGATGGGGTCCCTCCCGGGAGCGAGATCTAGGAACCACCGGCGATCCTCCACTGCCCCTGCGCATGCATGGACCGTCCGGCCCTAGGGCGCGGACCGTCCGCCATCAGGTAGGGAACCCTAGCCTCACGCCAGGTCGCGGACCGTCTGGCCCTGTGCCGCGGACCGTCCGCGCCTGACTAGAGAGCACTGCTGCTGGTTCTTGTTGAGTGATTGGCACCCTAAAAAGGTGTCAACATACTTTTTGGTGACTCCGTTGGGGACAACAAATATAGACTTATCAAATCGGCCATCAATGGCCGGTTCAAAGGATAGCTCTGATATTTTCCCAAGCAACATCATAGAGCTGACTTGGGAGACCTTGCCAGCTGACGAACAACTCTAGTTCGAGGAGCACAAGGAGAAGATGATCCAGGAGGCAAAAGCAAAGTTCTTGGCCAACTTCAAAGTGGACAGGAACAATAAGGTCGTCCGACATCGGGCGACGGATCCGGCTTCGCTCTGACCCACACCAGATATCCCTAATGTAAGTAATACAAACGAGCTACAATCTCTTAGAAATTATGTAGATGAGCAGCGGGAACAAATGCAAAACATCATAGGGGGTATGCAAAATGATTATAGGAGACTAGTACGTGCTTTTGATAAATCTAGTATCGCAAATTTTCCTTCACACGAGGTTGAAGTAAGGGGTAACACACGTAATATACATCGGCTACAGGTTGTCACGACCAGTCACAACCCCTTTATGGGATGCCGATGGACACATACCCTGAGCAACCGCAAATCGGCAGTAAATCAGCCGATCTGCACATACCCGGACCGTCCGCACATGAGCGCGGACCGTCCGGGTCAGCCACGGCCGGGCCAATTTTAAATGAGTTACCTAGACATGCACCCGAGCCACAACATATGTCTCATAATCTAAACTACCCAGTCGAACGGTCCGCATACCATGACGGACGGTCCGCATATGATCACAAACGGTCCGGGCCAATGTCCGGAAAGTCTGCGTATGACCTTTTTGAGGAGGATTGTTACCCGAATCCTCACCCGTCCCAACAGCACTTCCCATCACACTATGTAATGTACCAACCCATTAATACAAAATCCAGATCCCATGAAAGCTTTCTGGCCCTGCCTAGAAGGCCGGAAAAGAACGATCAATCCTATGAGCCATATAGGGCAAATGGCAATGCACCACATGGTTCAAACCAATGGGGGGAAAGACAACATGCCAATATCCAGCCAAACCCACCTATGTTTGACCAGAGAGCCGGTGGTCTCGCAACGGTTGCCATTGATATAGTGAGGGAAGAAATAGCCGGGGTGTTCCGAGATAAGCTCGGAGTAAGCATGGTCCCTGGGGGGCAATCATATCGGAAACCGTATGACAACCGATTTGATCACCACCCATACCCACAGGGAACCAGGATACCTGAATTCGCAAAATTTTCGGGTGACGAAGGGAAAAACATGCACGAACACATAGGCTAGTTCTTAGCACAATTAGGAGAATTGGCCGACACAGAAGCGTTTCGCGTACGTTTATTTTCATTATCTTTAACAGGAACCGCGTTCGCATGGTACGCCACTTTACCTCCTAATTCTATTTCATCATGGGGGGATTTAGAACAAAAATTCCATGACCACTTTTTCTCTGGTGACTATGAGTTAGATTTGGTAGACCTAGTGGCCTTGCGACAGGGGAAGGACGAATCGGTTAATGACTATATCCGGAGATTCTGAGATACCAGAAACCGATGCTTCCAAATTCATTTGGCAGAAAAACAGTTAGCAGGACTAGCTTTTAATGGATTGTGATATTATTTAAAGGAAAGATTAGAGGGCATTCAATTTTTCACGCTAGCGCAATTACACCAAAGAGCTTTGGCCTGTGAAAGCCGAAGCAAAGAGACTGCCAAAACTATTCGTCACAATGTCCATATAATAGAGTGTGACCAAAGTAGCTCGGACGACGAATCAACAAAAATTTATGCTGCTGAAATGGTTTGGCCAAAGCAGACCAAATCTTTGGCTTGTTCCTCCTTACAGCCGGTTCAAAAGAAACGGCAAGAGGAGGTTAAGTTTACATTTAATGTTGGTAAATGTGATAAAATATTCGATGAATTACTCAAAAATGGCAATATTAAAATAAATCATACCGTTCCATCCGCCGACGAACTAAAACGTCGTGCATACTGCAAGTGGCATAACTCATTTTCTCATGCCACTAATGATTGTAATGTATTTCGTCGACAGATTCAATCGGCCATTAACGAAGGACGATTAAAATTTCAGGAAATGCAGATAGACACAGAGCCTTTTCCAATGAACATGATCGACTTCGAAGGCAAGAAAGTCCTGGTTTGGCCAAATACAGCCGATAAAGGCAAAGGCAAAGAGATAGTCATCGGCAATGCAAGAGAGGCCGATGAGGATCATAAAAATTCTTGCAGGAAAGTGGTGGCCGAGAAGACTCCCGATGGAGGGGAGACTCCGGCACTAGGGGGCAAGCACGGACCAAGGGGCGGGAACCCGTGCTACACATCCCGGACGGTCCGACACACAGGCGCGGACGGTCTGGGACTACGCCGGACGGTCCGGAGAACTCCATCGGACGGTCCGGCCATACCCAAGACTCGCAATGGCCATGTACCTTCAAACCACGACGACCAGAGATAGGTACGTGGAAAACAAATACATTCAAGACAGCTGGTCGGTTGGTCAAAACCGGCCCAACTTTTGATCAATTATTGTCTAAATACGTAAAAAAGAAGGCCGGCCCCAGTGACCGGCCAGCAAAGCAACCCCGCTCACCCATTCATGAGCAACGTCAGGTTAGGCCGATTGGACCACCCCACCAATCGAAAGAAATGAAAGGTCATACTGTACAATTGAGGCCTAACATACCTACATGGACACCTCCACCCCCTTATCCGCCTATGCCATATCCATACACGTATTTACCTCCACCATATGTCCCAAATCAAATGTGGGGCATGCCCCATATCCATTTGGGATGCCACAGTACCCCGCTTGGGGGGCACCCCAAACATCTGTATTCGACAGGTTGGCACCTCCAGTACAAGACCGATTGAGCGCCACTCAATCTGGTCATCAGGCACAGGCCCAACAAGAGTGTCGGAGTACTCGACCTTAAAGGCCGACCAGTCCAGCAGGGGGCATATACCTGCAGCAACCGAAAGAACAACAAAAAAGAACATCATCAAAATAGGTACTGCAGATGTTGTCATACAGAAAGATAATAAAGAGCTGATGTTTTTTGGTGAATCGGCCAACAACCAAAAAAGAAGATACGACTACCATCAAAACAGCCGATCCAAAATACTCCATGCCTCGATGGTGCCCAACGGGATTGACACAGTCCCAAAAGCGGAAATTACAGTGCCTAAGAGCGAAGGAGAGCCAGGAGAAGGAGGCGGAAAAGATATTCAATGACACACATCCACAGTACCCGCCACCGCAAAAGAAATGGAGACCAAAGGCCGTTGAAGAAACACAAATGGCCACAAAAATAGAAAATAAAACAACACTTGTGCAGCACCCTGCAGGTATGGCAGATAGCCTGACCAACAAGGCTAGACAATCTGCAACAGGCGCGGACCGTCTGCCCCTGGAGTCCGGACCGTTCGCACCACACGAGGAAGCCTCCAACGACATGCCAACATCAATGGAAGAGGACGACCTACTGGGAGAAGACCTGGTCGACTACGAGGCTTCTCAAGAGCGCCCAGGTATAGATGTAAATGTTATTACATTTTCTGCCGATTGCACTATTGTCGGCGACGATGAACCTGTTGTTGCCCAGTTTGATTTTGGCCCTAAAGAAGCCGCCTTTACTAAACCAAAGGAATTGGTAAATCATTTAAAGCCGCTCTTCGTGCGCGGTCACATTGATGGGATACCGATTGCTAAAATATTGGTAGATGGAGGGGCGGCTGTAAATCTAATGCCTTATTCATTATACAGAAAATTAGGTAAACAAGATGACGAACTTGTCAAGACCAACATGACCCTCAGCGGTGTTGGAACTGATAGTTCGATCAAAGCCAAGGGAGTCACGTCCGTTGAATTAACCATCGGGACTAAGACCCTTGCTGCTGCATTCTTCGTCGCTGATGTAGAAGGAAATTACAGTTTAATCCTAGGCAGGGATTGGATTCATGCCAATCAATGTATACCTTCTACATTACATCAAATGTTAATACAATGGGTAGGTGATGATATAGAACAAGTACATGCTGATGTATCAGCCTGTATCGCTGTGGCCGATGCCCCTGTACTATGGACTTATGAGACTGCTACATGTCTCATAGGAGTAGATTTTTCTGATTATCAGTTCATAAGTATAGACAAGAAAGGTTTCATTCCTGTAATGCTAGAGCCGATGGAGAATCGGCTAAATCCTAAATAAAGTTTAAATGATGAGTACACACAAAATTCACGAGTCTTTGGTCACGGATAGTTCGGCTTCTAAGGTTGGATGGTCTGGTCTTTCACAAAACAGTTCGGACTTTAAGACCGAACATCTACCACAGCGTAAAGACGGTATTACGGATGATCTGACCCCCGAGATCGGAGAGTCCGCCATCACACAAAGAACATTTGATTCCTCTGTGGGGGATATGATAGAGGAATTCATATATCTCGATAAACTAGGACAAGGGGTTTACATCAGCTGATCCTTTGGAGGAGATTGACATAGGAGATGGTAAAACTCCAAGGCTGACTTTTATAAACAAGACCCTGGAGACCGAGTCTAGAAGTGAAATGATCGGTCTATTAAAGGAATATTCGAATTACTTTGCTTGGAATTACACTGAGATGCCGGGACTAAGCCGAGAGATCGTAGAGCATCGGCTGCCCATTAAGTCCGGTTTCAGACCTTTCAAGTAGAGAGCTAGAATATTTCGTCCGGATCTTCCCCCACGAATCAAGGACGAAATCCACCGGCTGCTAGAAGCTAATTTTATTAGACCTTGCAGATGCGCAGAGTGGGTCTCCAATATTGTGCCGGTAGAGAAGAAGGAGTCAGGTAAGCTTAGAGTATGCATTGATTTTCGCAATTTAAATAGAGCAACTCCTAAAGATGAGTATCTCATGCCCATAGCTGACACATTAATCAATAATGCATCAGGAAATAGAATTATTAGCTTTCTTGATGGTAATACCGGATATAATCAGATTTTTATGGCCGAAGAGGATGCGTCTAAAACGGCCTTCATATTCCAGGCTTCATTGGTTTATTTGAGTGGGTGGTCATGACATTTGGTCTGAAAAATGCTGGTGCTACTTATCAGAGGGCTATGAATTTAATCTTCCATCAGCTTTTGGGAAACACTGTGGAAGTCTACATTGATGATATTGTAGTCAAATCAGCCGAGTTTAGTGCTCATGTAGCTGATTTGCGCAAAGCCTTTGATAAAATGGTCGGTATGGTTTGAAAATGAACCCACGTAAATGTGCTTTTGGAGTGTCGGCTGGTAAGTTTTTATGATTTGTCATCCATGAACATGGTATAGAGATAGACCCTGACCGAATCAAGTCTATTCGGAATGTGGGACCTCCAACCAGTAAGGTCGAAGTGCAGAAGTTTCTCAGCAAGGTGAATTATTTACGAAGGTTTATCTCTAACCTAGCTAGGAAGATTGATGCCTTCACCCCTATCCTTCGGCTTAAGAATGAGGCCGAATTCGCTTGGGGGGCAGAGCAGCAGGAAGCATTTGATCTCATTAAAAAATACTTGTCTTTGGCTCCCATATTAAAAGCACCACAAGTAGGAGTACCATTCAGATTATACATTGCAGCTGAAGATAAGGTCATTGGGGCTGTTCTGACACAAGAAACTGAAGGAAAGGAGCATGTGGTGACATATCTAAGTCGGAGGTTGGTGGATGCTGAAACGAGGTACACTTTTATTGAGAAATTATGCTTATGTTTGTTTTATGCATGCACCAAGTGTAGATGCTATTTACTGTCTAGTCATTGCACTATTTCTGGTCAAGCCGATGTGATCAAATACATGTTGCATAACCCAATTATGAGTGGTAGAGTTGGTAAGTGGGCCTATGCACTCATAGAATATGACTTGGCTTATGAACCATTGAAATCTATGAAAGGCCAGGTCGTAGCGAATTTTATTGTAGAACATCGGATTAATGATATTCATAAACTAGACATGTCATACCTCACTATTACTCCTTAGACTTTATATTTTGATGAATCCGTTTGCAATGAGGGGCAAGGAATTGGCATCGTACTTGTTTCACCAAGTAATGTCTCCTTCGACTTCTCTAGCCAATTGAAAACTTATTGCACTAATAATCAAGCCGAATATGAGGCCCTTTTATTTGGCTTGGAACTTTTAAATTATATGGGAGTAAAACATGTGAAGGCATTTGGTGATTCTCAGCTGGTCGTCCAACAGGTGTTAGAAGAATATCAATGTTTTGATGGTACTCTAAATAGTTACCTTGAAAAATGTTGGAGCATAATCCATTCTTTTGACGAATTTAGTATTCGTCATATCTCTAGAGTTGAGAATCATAGAGCTAACAATTTGACACAAGACGCATCAGGTTATCGGATAAAGCGAGGGAGATTTCACAACACTGAAAATCTGATAACCGGTGCAGGGCCAATTCCCCAAGTCGCGGACCGTCCGCGTGAAGACGCCGGACCGTCCGGGGTTACCAGGAAAGTTCTCTTAATTAATTAAGCCAGTAATGAAGCCGATGCAAGTGATTGGAGGACGCCCATAATTAACTATTTATGAAATCCCAATATCAGGACAGATAAGAACATTCGACGTACAACTTTCAAGTATGTTTTGATGGGTGATGAACTCTACCGCCGAACAGTCAACGACGTCCTGCTTAAGTGCTTGGGCCCAGATGATGCTATATTAGTCATGGCTGAAGTACATGAAGGAATTTGTGGTACACATCAATCGGCTCTAAAGATGAAGTGGTTGTTGCGAAGGTCTGGTTTTTATTGGCCTAACATGATAGCTGATTGTTTCAAGTACTACAAGGGTTGCCAAGTGTGTCAAAAATTCGGCGACCTACAGTTGGTCCCTGCAGCCGAATTACATCCTATCATCAAGCCTTGGCCTTTTAGAGGATGGGGATTAGACTTCATTGAAGAAATTCATCCTTCATCATCAAAAGGGCATCGGTTCGTGTTAGTGGCCACTGACTACTTTACCAAATGGACTGAAGCTGTTGCTCTGAAGAACATGACACACAAGGAGGTGATTGAGTTCATAACTGAGCATATCATTCATAGATTCGACATTCCCCAGACCTTGACTACAGATCCAGGGACTTCTTTTATGTCAAAGGAGGTACGTGAATTTGCTGAATTATATAGAATTAAGTTGCTTAATTCATCTCCATATTATGCTCAGGCCAATGGACAGGCCGAGTCTAGTAATAGGACATTAATTAACTTGATAAAAAGAAGATATCTGATAATCCTAAGCATTGGCATAAGATTTTGTCCGAAGCTTTATGGGCTCACAGAATATCTAAACATAGTGCTACTAAAGTATCTCCTTTTGAGCTTGTCTATGGGCAGGAAGCAGTGTTGCCTATGAAAATAAATTTGAATGCTGTCAGGTTCACCAAACAAAATGATCTAACCATCGCTGATTATTATGATTCAATGATGGATAATATTGATGAGGTGACCGACAAGAGGGTAATAGCTTTGGGAGCAATAGAAAAGGACAAGATCATGGTAGACAGGGCCTACAACAAAAGGGTCAAAGCAAAGTCATTTCAAGTAGGGGACCTGGTGTGGAAGACCATCCTGCCTATAAGGAATAAAGACCGAAAGTTTGGAAAATGGTGGCCAAGCTGGGAGGGTCCTTATAAAGTAAAATAGGTAATGTCTGGTAACGCCTATTTATTATAGACATTACAAGGCAAAGATTTACTCAAGGCCTTGAATGGGCGTTTTCTCAAACAGTATCATCCTAATATGTGGCAAGATACCTAAGAAAACCGATATAATCGCATCGAGTTAGTTGCTTTTGGTTTGCTCAGCTCCACCAAAAGGCAGAGGGACATATGTTGAGCACCAAAAAGAGCCGGACGGTCCGGCCCTGAGGCTAGACGGTCCGCGGTCCGGACGGTCCGCGCCTATGGGCCGGACGGTCCATGCACGCGTAGAACAGATTAGGGTTCCGAGTTTTTCGCTGTGGTTGTTGGCAAGAATCACGGGATTTGCTCGGAGTTTTGTTGGTAACGGGTCCAGCCTCCCTCCTCTATAAAAGCAAGAGGATTACGGCCGATTAGAAACAATCAATCGAATCAAAAACACTTTTATCTCGCATTTATTTCCTATACAATTAGGAGTAGTTCTAGTCTAGTTCTAGTTTAGCCTCTCGATCTCCAAACTCTCCGCTTCTCTTCGACTCTACGTCGATTAGAGGAGTCTAGGTCGGCCTGCCCGAGCCTAGACAACTCCTAGGATCTCTCCTCCCCGACGGGGTCCCTCCCGGGAGCGAGATCCAGGCGCCACCGGCGATCCTTCGCCGCCCCTACGCACACGCGGACCGTCCGGCCCTAGGGCGCGGACCATCCGGCCATCAGGCAGGGAACCCTAGCCTCGCGCCAGGTCGCGGACCATCCGACCCTGTGCCGCGGACCGTCCGCACCTGACTAGAGAGCACCGCTGCTGGTTCTTGTTGAGTGATTGGCGCCCCAAAAAGGTGTCAACAGGGATATCCCTCCGGTCACCTATATAAGGCTGAGGGTTACCCATACAAAACGATCTCATCTCATATCTCGTCATACCTCTCATAGCATCCGCACCGTCATTAGATTGATAGGAAAATTCATCCACCACCGCCCACAACTCATCTGTAATTTGTGCACACCAGCAATACTCAATACTCACCAACAGGACGTTGGGTATTACACATTCTGATGGCCCGAACATGTACAAACTCTCTTGTGCTCTGACGTGCATCCGCACGTACCATTGAGTCGCGATCAACGACATCGTCCTGTCGAAAAGCATCACGTGGGATACTGAAAGGGAAATAGGGTTAACATTTTCCTACAATTGATTTTGGTGGTTGAATGTCCAACACAAACATATGTACTAACTAGTTTGCTCTAGAATTCATGTATTACAGGTGCATAAGGTTCAACATAAACCAATAAATATTTAAGTTAGGGACCCAATTCAAAAGGAGCAAAAAGAACTTGAGTGTGTTGTGAACTGGCGCACCGGACTGTCCGGTGTGCCACAGACAGTGTCCGGTGCACTTATAGCCTTCTATGACGAATAGTCGATGACAATAGAATAATTCGTCATTAGATCATCTTGTTTGTGACAATTTTTAGAAGAGGACTCGGTATAGTGACAAAAATTTAACCTCTGTCATTAAAATCGTCATAACATACTCTAACATCAAGTTTATGACAAATTTTCATGACAATATAGGAATCATCATAAGAATAATTCATCATAACCTTCTCAACATAATATAATTGTGACATGCGCATATCGTATAATAAATAAATAAAATCTCAAATATAAATAACTAAAAACTAAAATATGAATGACTTGAAACAATAACCTAAGGGTTGGGCAAAGTCTCTTCCCCCACTAGGCTTTTGACAAATTTGTTCGTAAAGAGATATCTTATTTATATTATACTCACATGTTTATTTTTGGGAAAATTTTTTCTCTAATATTAAAGAGAATATGATTTCTTTGCCTATCTACAAGTTATTTAATTCTGACATGTAGGCCTAATAATTTAAATACTATACAGAAATCGTCAACATTCGAGATAGGCCCACCATGAGACATGCGCACTGACAGAAAGCTTTGGCCTTCAGCGGCTAGGCGCCAGCATTGCCAGCGCGGTTACCAGGTCACGCCACCGCCGTCGCTAAACCCTACATCAACCCCAGCCTCCTGCATCCCGCTACCGCACAGCGCTCGCCTACTGTGCCTTGGCTTTGCCTGCGCACGATGCTCCGCGATCAGCTATCGCGCCCGCGCCCGGCTAGCTCCCTCCTCCTCTCACGACTCCGTGCATGGCTCCCTTCTCCGATGCCCAGGCCAATCGTGCCCCATAGCTCCACCTTCCCCGCAGGCCGTAGCCTCGCCCGGCCACCCAGAGTCCCGGTCCCAGCCCTCCCCCACACGATCATGCCTGCAACTTAGCCTAGAGCCACTGTGGGTCTGTGGCTGGAGCGCGAGTCCGCGATTCCCATCATGAAGCCCAAGCTTGTCATGAAGCTCATGTACCGCGTTGGTAGGAGTATCTCTTTCTTTCCCTGATGTTGACTGTCCGTTTAGGCCGCCATCAATATTTCTTGCCTGGTCTATAACATCATGATTATCCTATTTTTCTATTGTTGGCTTGCGAGATCCATGTCTCTTTTAAGGGAATAGCTAGAATTTTGCTTTGTTTATTCACCTGGTTCATGTAAAGTGGAAGTCTGCACTCCTTTCTCATGTCGCCATCAAATATCTTTTAGATATTGCCTTGTATTGTTTACGATAAGCTGAAGCAAGGATGCTGATTTGGATACAATACCATGGATTCAATTACCACTGCTTTTTCCTTGAAGAACATCAGACTGACAAAGAAGAATTCCAGACTCCCACGAGCAGAACTTACTAGATCAACTCCGAATACACAAAACTTAAGAAACACATCCAGTTGAGCACTCAGAACAACATATTTAGTTACAGTTTTTTTATCTCTTGCACGTCAAGTATTTTTTGTTACTGCATGTAAAGTATTTGAAGGGCAAAGCATCCGACATAAACCTGTTATGCCTAGTTACAGTTTTTATTTCTAACACATCAAGTAACATAAATATAATAGATCATTCGTATGCTTGTTTTTCTTAGTCCAGCTACTTATTCTGAGTCCATATTATCTTTTTACATGCTTACTTGATACACATGATAGTTGTTTGAAGAACAAATTTATTATTGAAAAAAAGTACAGTATCAACAATGCACAGGCTCTCAATCCTACATTGCAAAGGCTTATATATTGGTAAGAAAATAATCATTGTATACTTATCTCCATAGTTAAATAATATGTGAATGTGTTGTCTAGGCAGTGAGGTGGTGGTTGCTAGGGATGTGGGAGACGACCCATGAAATAGACAGTTTGGGAGGGTGAGACTAGCCATAAAATAGACAGTTTGGGAGGGTGGGATTAGATTGTTTCATTGTTTATCACGTCACTGTAACCTGTAAGCATATGACATATCTAAAAGTCTCCTAGAGGGGGTGAATAGGCGTAATCTGAATTTACAACTTAAAACAACAATCTACAAGCCGGGTTTAGCGTTATAATGAAATCCGAGTCCGGGAGAGAGAGAGGGAAAACAAATCAAAAGCAAATGAAGCGGATGACACGGTGATTTGTTTTACCGAGGTTCGGTTCTTGAGAACCTAGTCCCCGTTGAGGTGGTCACAAAGACCGGGTCTCTTTCAACCCTTTCACTCTCTCAAACGGTCACCTAGATCGAGTGAGCTTTCTTCCTTGATTTCTCGGGTCACTTAGACCCCACAAGGACCACCGCACAATTGGTGTCTCTTGCTTCGCTTACAAGGCTTTGAGAATAAGAATGAGAGAAAAAAGAAAGCCAACCAAGCAATAAGAGCAACAAAGAAACACAAGAACGATCCTCTCATAAGTTCTAAAGCACTAGAATTGAATCGGGGACTTTGATTGGATCGGTGGCTTTAATTTGTGTCTTGGAGTGTTACACTTTGCTCTTGTATTGAATGAGGAGTGCTGAATGCTTGGATGGTTGGAGTGGTGGTGGTTGAGGGGTATTTATAGCCCTCACCCACCAAAACAACTGTTGGGACAGGCTGCTGTCGATGGGCGCACCGGACGCTGTCCGGCGTGCCAGCCACGTCACCCAATCGTTAGGGTTCTAGAGCAGACGACCGTTGGAGCTTTGTCTTCATGCGGCACCGGACAGTCCGGTGCCCCCCTCTAACTTCTGCGCTCTGACTCTGCACGCACTGTTCACCACTGTTCACGGAGTCAGCGGCTTTTGCAGTCGACCGTTGCGCCGAGGAGCCGTTGCTCCGCTGTCACACCGGACAGTCCGGTGGCACACCGGACAGTCCGGTGAATTATAGCGGAGCGCGTCCTTAGAAACCCGAGAGTGGAGAGTATAAGTTTGTACGGCCCTGGTGCACCGGACACTGCCCAGTGGCACACCGGACAGTCCAGTGCGCCAGACCAGGGCACTCTCAAGTTTCTTGCTCTTTTGAATTTGAACCCTATCTTTTATCTTCTATTGGTTTATGTTGAACCTTTATGCACCTGTAGAACATATAATCTAGAGCAAACTAGTTAGTCCAATTATTTGTGTTGGGCAATCAACCACCAAAATTATTTATAGGAAAAGGTTAACCCTATTTACCTTTCAATCTCCCCCTTTTTGGTGATTGATGCCAACACAAACCAAAGAAAATATATAAGTGCAGAATTGAACTAGTTTGCATAATATAAGTGCATATGTTACTTAGAATTAAACCAATTTATAATTTTATTAGATATGCATGGTTACTTTCTTTTATTTAATATTTTGGACCATGTTTGCACCACTTGTTTTGTTTTTGCAAATTCTTTTGGAAAATCTTTTCAAAGTCTTTTTGCAAATAGTCAAAGGTATATAAATAAGATTGCAAGAAGCATATTCAGGATTTGAAATTTCTCCCCTGTTTCAAATGCTTTTCCTTTGACTTAACAAAACTCCCCTGAATGAAATTCTCCTCTTAGTGTTCAAGAGGGTTTTACCAATTTTTGTAAATACTAATTGAACAAGATCAAATACATTTAGATACCAATTTGAAAAATTCTTAAAAAAAAATTGAAATTGGTGGTGGTGCGGTCCTTTTGCTTTGGGCTAAATACTTTCTCCCCCCTTTGGCATTAATCGCCAAAAACGGAGACTTCGATAGCCCTACTTATATTTTCTCCCCCATTGGTACAAGTAAATAAGAGTGAAAGAGTATACCAATGTGGAGAGATGGCGGAATACCGGCAAAGGGTAAATAATACCGATGGAGTTGAGTGGAAGCGTTGTCTTTGCCGAATACTCCATTTCCCTTCCAATCTAAGACTAACATAAGAAATACTCATGGCACATTAGTCTTAGCTTTGGCACAAGAAGAATAAGAAATATGTACATGTACCAAATGAAAGAGATATGATCAAAGGTATATGAAAAAGCTATGTGTGCAATGTTTCAATTAAAATTCCGAGAATCAAGGATATTTAGCTCATTCCTAAGTTTGCTAAAGGTTTTCTCATCTAGAGGCTTGGTAAAGATATCGGCTAATTGATCTTGGGAGTTTACATAGACTATCTCGATATCCCCCCTTTGTTGGTGATCTCTCAGAAAGTGATACCGAATGTCTATGTGCTTAGTGTGACTGTGTTCAACGGGATTCTCCACCATGCGGATAACACTCTCATTGTCACATAGGAGAGGGACTTTGCTTAATTTGTAGCCATAGTCCCTAAGGGTTTGCCTCATCCAAAGTAATTGCGCACAACAATGGCCTGCGACAATATATTCAGCTTCGGCAGTGGAAAGAGCTACTGAGTTTTGTTTCTTTGAAGCCCAAGACACTAGGGATCTCCCCAGAAACTGAAAAGTCCCTGATGTGCTCTTTCTATCAATTTTACACCCTGCCCAATCGGTATCAGGATAACCTACTAAATCAAATGTGGATCCCTTGGGGTACCAAAGCCCAAACTTAGGAGTGTAAACTAAGTATCTCATGATTCACTTTACGGCCCTAAGGTGAACTTCCTTAGGATCGGCTTGGAACCTTGCACACATGCATACAGAAAGCATAATATCCGATCGAGATGCACATAAATAGAGTAAAGATCCTATCACCGACCGGTATACCTTTTGATCTACGGATTTACCTCCCGTGTCGAGGTCGAGATGTCCATTGGTTCCCATGGGTGTCTTGATGGGCTTGGCATCCTTCATTCCAAACCTATTAAGTATGTCTTGAATGTACTTTGTTTGGCTGATGAAGGTGCCCTCTTGGAGTTGTTTGATTTGGAATCCTAAGAAATATCTCAACTCCACATCATCGACATCTCGAATTTTTGTACCATGATCCTACTAAACTCTTCACAGGTAGACTTGTTAGTAGAACAAAAAATGATATCATCAACATAAATTTGGCAAATGAACAAGTCTTTTTCAACAGTTTTAGTAAAGAGTGTAGAATCAACTTTACCGACTTTGAAGCCATTAGTGATAAGGAAATCTCGCAGGCATTCATACCATGCTCTTGGGGCTTGCTTGAGCCCATAAAGCGCTTTGAGAGTTTATAAACATGGTTAGGGTACTCACTATCTTCAAAGCCGGGAGGTTGCTCAATATAGACCTCTTCCTTGATTGGTCCATTGAGGAAGGCATTCTTCACGTCCATTTGATAAAGCTTAAAGCCATGGTAAGTAGCATAGGCAAGTAATATTCGAATTGACTCAAGCCTAGCTACGGGTGCGTACGTTTCATCGAAATCCAAACCTTCGACTTGTGAATAACCTTTGGCCACAAGTCGGGCTTTGTTCCTTATCACCACACCATGCTCATCTTGCTTGTTACGGAATACCCACTTAGTACCTACAACATTTTGATTAGGACATAGAACCAAATGCCATACCTCATTCCTCGTGAAGTTGTTGAGCTCCTCTTGCATTACCATCACCCAATCTGAATCTCTTAATGCATCCTCTACCCTATATGGCTCAATAGAGGAGATAAAAGAATAATGCTCACAGAAATGTACGACTCGAGATCGAGTAGTTACCCCCTTATGAATATCACTAAGAATGGAGTTGACAGGGTGATCTCTTTGAATCACTTGGTGGACTCTTGGGTGTGGCGGTCTTTGACCCTGAATTTCTTGACCATATTCCTTGTCTTGATCATCTGCATCTCCCCCTTGATCCTTGCCCTCCTCTTGAGGTGGCTCATCTTCTTGATCTTCTTCTTCATCACTTTGAGCCTGTTCCTCATCTTGAGTTGGTGGAGATGCCTGAATGGAAGATGACGGTTGATCTTGTGCTTGTGGAGGCTCTTTGGATTCCTTAGGACATACATCCCCAATGGACATGTTCCTTAGCGCGACGCATGGAGCCTCTTCATCATCTAATTCATCAAGATCAACTTGCTCCTCTTGGGAGCCATTAGTCTCGTCAAACACAATGTCAGAAGAAACCTCAACCAATCCAGTGGATTTGTTGATGACTCTATATGCCCTTGTGTTTGAGTCATAACCAAGTAAAAAGCCTTCTACAGCCTTCGGAGCAAATTTAGATTTTCTACATCTTTTAACAAGAATAAACCATTTGCTACCAAAGACTCTAAAATATGAAACATTGGACTTTTTACCGGTGAGGAGTTCATATGATGTCTTCTTGAGGATTCGGTGAAGATATAACCGGTTGATGGAGTAGCATGCGGTGTTAATCGCCTCGGCCCAAAACCGGTCCGGAGTCTTGTACTCATGAAGCATGGTCCTTGCCATGTCCAGTAGAGTTCTATTCTTCCTCTCCACTACACCATTTTGTTGAGGTGTGTAGGGAGAAGAGAACTCATGCTTGATGCCCTCATCCTTAAGAAAGCCTTCAATTTGTGAATTCTTGAACTCTGTCCCATTATCGCTTCTTATCTTTTTTATTGTCAACCCGAACTCATTTTGAGCCCATCTCAAGAATCCCTTTAAAGTCTCTTGGATCTGTGATTTTTCCTGCAAATAGAATACCCAAGTGAAGCGAGAATAATCATCCACAATAACTAGACAGTACTTACTCTCGCTGATGCTTATGTAAGCAATCGGGCCAAATAAATCCATGTGGAGTAGCTCCAGTGGCCTGTCCGTTGTCATGATGTTCTTGTGTGGATGGTGGGCGCCAACTTGCTTTCCTGCTTGACATGCGCTACAAACCTTGTCTTTCTCAAAATGACATTTGTTAGTCCCAAAATGTGTTCTCCCTTTAGAAGTTTGTGAAGATTCTTCATCCCAACATGGGCTAGTCGGTGATGCCAGAGCCAACCCATATTAGTCTTAGCAATTAAGCAAGTGTCAAGTTCAACTCTATTAAAATCAACTAAGTACAACTGACCCTTCAACACTCCCTTAAATGCTACTGAATCATCACTTCTTCCAAAGACAGTAAGACCTACATCACTAAAAAGATAGTTGTAACCCATTTTGCATAATTGAGAAACTGAAAGCAAGTTATAATCTAATGAATCTACAAGAAAATCATTGAAAATAGAATGGTCAGGTTATATTGCAATTTTACCAAGTCCTTTGACCAAACCTTGATTTCCATCCCCGAATGTGATGGCTCTTTGGGGATCCTCGTTTTTTCTCGTAGAAGGAGAACATCCTTTTCTCCCCTATTATGTGGTTTGTGCATCCGCTATCAATTATCCAGCTTGAGCCCCCGGATGCATAAACCTGCAAAACAATTTAGGCATTGTTCTTAGGTACCCAAATAGTCTTGAGTCCTTTGATGTTAGAAACAAGCGCCTTGGGTACCCAAACACAAGTCTTTGAACCCTTGTGTTTGCCCCCAACATATTTGGCAGCTACTTTGCCTGATTTGTTAGTTAAAACATAAGATGCATCAAAGGTTTTAAATGAAATGTTAGGCACATTTGATGCAGCAGGAGTTTTTCTTTTAGGCATTTTAGTATGTGTAGAATGCCTAGAGCTAGAAGCCTCATTCTTATAAATAAAAGCATGGTGAGAAACATTATGAGGTTTCCTAGCATGAATTCTCCTAATCTTGTGTTCGGGATAATTTTTAGGATATAAAATATAGCCCTCATTATTCTGAACCATGGGAGCCTTGCCCTTAACAAAATTAGACAATCTTTTAGGGGCATTAAGCTTGACATTGGTTCCCTGTTGGAAACCAATGCCATCCTTAATGTCAGTGCGTCTCCCACTATAGAGCATGTTTCTAGCAAATTTAAACTTCTCATTTTCAATTTCATGCTCATTAATTTTAGCAGTTAGTTGAGCTATGTGATTATTTTATTGTTTAATTAAAGCAAGGTGATCATGGATAGCATCAACATCAATATCTCTACATCTAGTGCAAATAGAAACATGATCAACAGTAGATGTGGAGGGTTTGCAAACATTTAATTAATCAATATTAGCATGTAAAGTAGCATTCTCATTTCTAAGACTAGAAATAGAATCATTGCAAACATTCAAATCTTTAGCCTTAGCAATTAATTTATCATTCTCAATTTTAAGGCTAGAAATTGATTAATTCAATTTATCAATCTTAGCAATTAAACCAGCATGTTCATTTCTAAGATTGACAATTGAATCATTACAAGCATTTGAATTTTCAACCTTAGCAATCAAACTAGCATTCTTAGTTCTAAGGTTGGAAACAGTGTCATGGCAAATGCTAAGCTCCTTAGTCAAGTTTTCATTTTCTCTACTTTCTGAGCATAAGCATTCTTTACTTTAACATGCTTCTTGTTTTCTTTAATAAGGAATTCCTCTTGGCTATCCAAAAGTTCATCCTTCTCATGAATGGCTCCTATCAATTCATTGATTTTTTCTTTTTTTTTGCATGTTAAGGTTGGCAAAATGGGTAAGCAAATCATCCTCATCTTCACTAGAGCTACCCTCATCACTAGATGTTGTATATTTGGTGGAGGCTCTAGATTTTACCTTCTTCTTTTTGCCGTCCTTTGCCATGAAGCACTTGTGGCCAATGTTGGGGAAGAGGAGGCCCTTGTTGACGGTGATGTTGGTGGCATCTTCATCGGAGGAGGAGTCGGTGGAGCTCTCATCGGAGTCCCATTCCCGACACACGTGGGCATCGCCGCCCTTCTTCTTGTAGTACCTTTTCTTCTCCTTCTTCTTCCCTTTCTTGTCGTCGCCCCTGTCACTATCACTATACATAGGACATTTAGCGATAAAATGATCGGGCTTACCACATTTGTAGCACACCCTCTTGGAGCAGGGTTTGTAGTCCTTCCCCCTCCGTTGCTTGAGGATTTGGCGGAAGCTCTTGATGATGAGCGCCATTTCCTCGTTGTCGAACTTGGAGGCATCGATTGGAATCCTACTTGATGTAGATTCCTTCTTTTCTTCTTTCGTCGCCTTGAATGCGATGGGTTGCACCTCGGGTTTGGAGGTGGAGCCTTGCTCCAAGTTGACAATTTGTTTGGAGCCTTTGACCATTAGTTCAAAGCTCACAAACTTCCCTATCACTTCCTCGGGAGACATTAGCTTGTATCTATGATCACCACGTATTAATTGTCACACCCGGATTTTAGGGGTCCAAAACCCGGGCGCGAACATAATCACCAGGTGTGCTGGGACCAAGTCTCACACATATGATGAATCATGGCACAGGATCGAATGTCACATCTTTATATATAACAGGAGTTCTATACAAAATAAATAATTACATTATAAGGAGACAACGGTCCAGCAACCCAAAGTTGACTGGGAGACGACGACCTAGATCTCTCACGAACACATCACAACATCCTTCAAGCGCCTCATCCTGTGGTACCTGTTCTTGACCTGTGGGGGGGGGGGTGTGAGACAGCAAGAGTGAGCTCACATACGTTCATCGCTCAACAAGTTGTGGGGAATAATGTGCATGAACTCGCCAAAGGTGGGAGCTCACGTGAAGTGTAAGGCTTACCAAAGAGGATGGTTGAAGCTGAGCATTGCTTTTAAAGTTGGTCAAAATTTTATTAGCAATTACTAAGTATAAGTAAATACCAACCCAATTAAATAGTAGAACAAAAGTAACATCCTCACCTGCGATGCAATGCATATGACAAATTGAATTTAGTTCCATAAATTAATCATGTGAGTGTCCGAGCTGCTCATGACCGTGAGCACGGCTAGTATACCAGTTTTACACTCTGCAGAGGTTGCGCATCTTTACCCACAAGTCGTGTTACCCATCTGCCAAGAGACGGCCAATCCCATACACCTCTACCGAGGAGGCGAGGCAAGGTAACACTACGAGGCCTTTACAAAGTTCCACTAGCTTCAGAAAACCCGCTACAGTTTATAGGAAGTTCCAATGCAGGAATCCCTTGCAGGACCGCCATCGCAGCAAAATCCTCCCGAGGGCCTCCCTAACAGGAATCCCTTGCAGGACTGCCATTGCAGCAAAATCCTCCCGAGGGCCTCCCTACACTGACCACTCCCCTACTTCCCTTGCCCCTTTCGGGTAAGGTAGTCTTCCACTAGCTTTCCTAATTAATCGGCCAAGGGCGTCCCATTAAACCCTTGTGGTAGCACTGTTTTCCCGGGTGGTTCTCCATGTTCCAATTAACATAATGATCTTAACATGAACAGTAAATAACAACTGACAATAAAAGTATAATCATGAATAGTAATGTGTATCTCTATACCCAAAACCACATAAAGCGATAGCAAGTACTACCCAAAGATTCAGTGGTGAACAAGGTATAAAGATAGTCAAACTAGGGTAACCTATTGGGTCCCATCAAAATTAACCTATGCAGATCATTATGATTAATTAGAACATGAGTGGGTAAAAAGAAGTGATCAAGGGCACAACTTGCCTGGGACTTGAGATTCCAGGTACCAGGATGATCTTCAGGTGACTCGTAACCTCACGCTAGTCGTAGCAATACAAACAAGCAGTGTATAGGCAAAATTAACATCACACCAAACATATAAACAAAATACATAATAATAACCTACACATTAAAATAAGATTCTAGGAACAGGAATCATTAATTTTGGAGTTATAGATTTTAAGTTATGGATTTCCAAAGATTCTATGTGCTTAGTACAAGATTAATTAAGATAACCATTTTAATGTGACTTTTATGTAAAACCAGTGGCACTAAATGATAAACAATAATATTACAAAATTCTAGGAACTGGAATGGGCTAATTTGGACTTAATATGAATTTTATATGGATTATACAAGTTTTACAATTATTTCTATACTCAAAATCAATTTCTAAATCTCTTTTTCCTATTTTCTTTAATTACTGGACTGGGCGCACCATTACCAGAAAGTCCAGGGGCTAGTGGGTAAGTTTTCTCAGACCCAGAGAACAACGCTGATGGACGACGGGTTCATTTTAAAATTACCGAGGGGCGTTTATGCAAAGATAGTTCGGTGAAGGGGTATCGGTGAACTAGAGCCGTCCGATTCAAAACAGACGGATCCGATTAGATCAAATAGTGCGCGAACCGGTACACGACAGGGACCGTTGGATTGGAGATCTACGATCTGGGTTAGATGGCGCAGAGAGGTAAGTGCGCATCGATCTGGACCACCCATCTCATGATCAACGATACAGACCATCCACCTGGGCGCGACATCCATCATTAAATCCCCAACGTTGGCCACAGATCCACGGTCCAGAGTTTAAAGTGCCACGAGTTAATCATGCCCGCACGATGTGGATCCAACGGCCCATAGCTATTCCCCCCCCAGATCCAATCCTGATCGTTGAATCGAGCATCCAACAGCGGACAACCCCACGCCGCATCACCCCCACACCCGACCGGCGAACGGTGGCGCCATGGGCATACACGGCGGCGGACGTCGCTGGTGACTATCCAACCCGCACCTACTACCTTATCCCCTACTCCGAAGCGACCGACATGATGCCTAGAGTCTAGGGAACTGACTGGGAGCGGCTTACCAGTGAACCGTGATGAGCGCGGGCCATAGGTAGGGTGGCACGGCGGCGCTGCCCAACGGCGGTGGGCAATTACCCGAGCCCCAAACCCCGAACTAACTAGTGTAACTCGGTGCTATGAATGCAGCAGACACGCCTGAAGACTCACCTGCGATGGACACGATGCCCAGAGGGTTGCCCACGGCAAAGGGCGATCTCGCGGTGAGTAGGATCCTCTGGTGAGCGAATGGGGCCGCCGGGATGGACGCCCTTCCCCGCCCCGGCCACGGACGCATCCCAGGAGGTGAAGTGGATCCCCCCTGGATCGACATCGAGGCCACATCGATGACAAGGGCGCGCGTTAATGGTGGTGGCCATCAGCGTCTTTCCCCCGCACTGGTGATTCGATCTCTCGGTTCCCCGAGATGGTGCCCGGTCTTATACTGTGGAAGGGACAGAGTCCGAGCCCACGGCGAGTCTGGGTCCGGAGATCTCGCGAGTTTTGGTTCAGTTCTATTATGGCGACTTCGACATCGGGGCATTGCGCGGAGTTCGGTCATGGGGCGCGCGAGCTTGGGGAGAAGACGGGCCTGCCAGTGGACCCCGCCCGTCGGTGTCCAGCAGTCAGCGGCGCGGCGCGTTGGAGAGATGGGCATGCGCGGGTGAAAACAGGGATAGATGGGCCGAGTAAACAGAAGTTTAGGCCCGCGCCCATTCCTTCTTTTCTTTTTTTTATCATTTTATGTTTTCCATTTTAATTTGCAAGTTTCAAATTGAAATCAAAATTGAGGTTCCAACTTCAAATATATACAATCAAAAAGTACTACAGCATGAGTGCAAAATATACTTTATTTAATAATTAATTATTTAATTATCCTCTTTGAACAAAGGAATATCTAGATTATAGGTATACTTTTTTTTAAACATTCATTAAAAACCACATTTGTTTTGGAAGATGTAACTTCAAGAATAAGCAATTTTTTTTGTATGAGGTATTTTAATTAAAAACATTTAAGAATAAGATTTTGGGTGTTACAAATCCTACCCCCCTTAACAGAAATCTCGTCCTCGAGATTTGTAAGAAAAGGGATACAATAAGTTTGGTCTAGAATTTTAGTTTCTCATTTGGTTTTTTTTAGAATCAAAGTTTTGTTTAAAGTTTTTTTTATATGGATATGTATGTCTAGCCATTTATTATGTCAGATGGGGTACGGTTATGGCAAGTATAGGTTGTGGCAAGGAAGAGTATAATAAGGTAAGACTTTATCTAGAACTGTGGATCTTGATTCATCTGGTGATCCCGCTTGATCCTTGAAGACTTGAGTTGGTGCTTATCCTTTCTTGATGAGGTTGATCATCTTCTGTCTCCAATCTCGGTGTCTCCATCTGAGCAGGGGGGATATAGTTAAGATAGTTGGGGTCTATGGGTAGGACATTTTTTTTCAATAGGTTCACATAGGTGGATTATGTAACCTATTGGGAGTGTATGGCTGAGTTGATCTATGGCACTAACTTAGGCTTAAGTGAATTAGGAGTATGGTTTTATCCTTTGTACCAGCATTAAGTAATTCACACTAGATTGGATCAGATCTAGAATAAATTGATATGATTATTTTAGACTAGATAAGACCTACATAAATTTTGGATTATCTCATGGTGGTTATTCTAGAGTGGGATACATATACTAATGAGGGCAAGATGAATCCATAAGGATAAGGTAGAATCTTTTGAGGTCAGTTAGATCTATCTTTTCAAGATACGATGAATCTATTAAAGTAATAGAGTATCTTTTAAGATAAGATGGATCTATTAAGATAAGATAGATCTTTAATGAAGGATAATCTAGATTGATTTGTTATTTTGTAAATATTCTTCGTTATGCCTAGATGTATATGCAGATGCAATTGTGGACATTACTCCACAACCCATCACACTCAATCAAAGATCCAAATCATACAAGTATCATAAGAACAAACATTCAAATACATAGACACTTATAAAAATAGTTTTGTTTTTGTTCCTAGGAGTAGGTCTTCTATTCCTAAAGGTAACTTTAGGCACATGATTTCAAAGTGTGAAATCCATATTTGTCTTTGGAAAGAAAAAGGTAAGAATAATCAGAGTAAAGCGGAAATAGATGAGAAAAGATTAAGATAAGTTTAGAAAAGAATCAGAGTAAGGTAAGTAAAGAATGGTTGTCCAGTTCTAACTAGGTTTCGTCCTACAGTCAACATTCCTCTGATACCACTTCTGTCACACCCGGATTTTAGGGGTCCAAAACCCGGGCGCGAACATAATCACCAGGTGTGCTGGGACCAAGTCTCACACATATGATGAATCATGGCACAGGATCGAATGTCACATCTTTATATATAACAGGAGTTCTATACAAAATAAATAATTACATTATAAGGAGACAACGGTCCAGCAACCCAAAGTTGACTGGGAGACGACGACCTAGATCTCTCACGAACACATCACAGCATCCTTCAAGTGCCTCATCCTGTGGTACCTGTTCTTGACCTGTGGGGGGGGGGTGTGAGACAGCAAGAGTGAGCTCACATACGTTCATCGCTCAACAAGTTGTGGGGAATAATGTGCATGAACTCGCCAAAGGTGGGAGCTCACGTGAAGTGTAAGGCTTACCAAAGAGGATGGTTGAAGCTGAGCATTGCTTTTAAAGTTGGTCAAAATTTTATTAGAAATTACTAAGTATAAGTAAATACCAACCCAATTAAATAGTAGAACAAAAGTAACATCCTCACCTGCGATGCAATGCATATGACAAATTGAATTTAGTTCCATATATTAATCATGTGAGTGTCCGAGCTGCTCATGACCGTGAGCATGGCTAGTATACCAGTTTTACACTCTGCAGAGGTTGCGCATCTTTACCCACAAGTCGTGTTACCCATCTGCCAAGAGACGGCCAATCCCATACACCTCTACCGAGGAGGCGAGGCAAGGTAACACTACGAGGCCTTTACAAAGTTCCACTAGCTTCAGAAAACCCGCTACAGTTTATAGGAAGTTCCAATGCAGGAATCCCTTGCAGGACCGCCATCGCAGCAAAATCCTCCCGAGGGCCTCCCTAACAGGAATCCCTTGCAGGACTGCCATTGCAGCAAAATCCTCCCGAGGGCCTCCCTACACTGACCACTCCCCTACTGCCCTTGCCCCTTTCGGGTAAGGTAGTCTTCCACTAGCTTTCCTAATTAATCGGCCAAGGGCGTCCCATTAAACCCTTGTGGTAGCACTGTTTTCCCGGGTGGTTCTCCATGTTCCAATTAACATAATGATCTTAACATGAACAGTAAATAACAACTGATAATAAAAGTATAATCATGAATAGTAATGTGTATCTCTATACCCAAAACCACATAAAGCGATAGCAAGTACTACCCAAAGATTCAGTGGTGAACAAGGTATAAAGATAGTCAAACTAGGGTAACCTATTGGGTCCCATCAAAATTAACCTATGCAGATCATTATGATTAATTAGAACATGAGTGGGTAAAAAGAAGTGATCAAGGGCACAACTTGCCTGGGACTTGAGATTCCAGGTACCAGGATGATCTTCAGGTGACTCGTAACCTCACGCTAGTCGTAGCAATACAAACAAGCAGTGTATAGGCAAAATTAACATCACACCAAACATATAAACAAAATAAATAATAATAACCTACACATTAAAATAAGATTCTAGGAACAGGAATCATTAATTTTGGAGTTATAGATTTTAAGTTATGGATTTCCAAAGATTCTATGTGCTTAGTACAAGATTAATTAAGATAACAATTTTAATGTGACTTTTATGTAAAACCAGTGGCACTAAATGATAAACAATAATATTACAAAATTATAGGAACTGGAATGAGCTAATTTGGACTTAATATGAATTTTATATGGATTATACAAGTTTTACAATTATTTCTATACTCAAAATCAATTTCTAAATCTCTTTTTCCTATTTTCTTTAATTACTGGACTGGGCGCACCTGTCGGGGACCATAATTAGGGGTACCCTCAAGACGCCTAATTCTCAGCTGGTAACCCCCATCAGCATAAAGCTGCAGAGGCCTGATGGGTTTGATTAAGTCAGGGATCAGTCCATACGAGCGACTCGATCACGCCACGCCCGAGCCTAGCCTCGGGCAAGGGCAGCCGACCCTGAGGTGTTTCCGTCTCGCCCGAGGCCCCCTTTTTTACGGCAGACGCATCTCCGGCTCGCCCGAGGCCTTGCCTTCGTTAAGAAGCAACCCTGACTAAATCACCGCGCCGACCGACCAAGTCACTGGGGCATTTAACGCAAAGAGTGAGACTGACGGGCGGCCAGGCTTGGCCAAAAGCGCCATAGGAAGCTCCGCCCGACCCAGGGCTCGGACTCGGGCTAAGGCCCCGGAAGACGGCGAACTCCGCTCCGCCCGACCCAGGGCTCGGACTCGGGCTAAGGCCCCGGAAGACGGCGAACTTCGCTCCGCCCGACCCAGGGCTCGGACTCGGGCTAAGGCCCCGGAAGACGGCGAACTCCGCTCCGCCCGACCCAGGGCTCGGACTCGGGCTAAGGCCCCGGAAGACGGCGAACTCCGCTCCGCCCGACCCAGGGCTCGGACTCGGGCTAAGGCCCCGGAAGACAACGAACTCCGCTTCGCCCGACCCAGGGCTCGGACTCCGCCCTGGCCTCTGCCGAACGACCTCCGCCTCGCCCGACCCAGGAGCTCGGGCTCGGCCTCGGCCATGCAGGACAGACTCGACCTCGGCTTCGGAGGAGCCTCCACGTCGCCCGACCTAGGGCATAAGTCCGCCACGTCAACAGTAAGCGCCATCATCACCCTACCCCGAGCCGACTCGGGCCGCAGAAAACAGGACCGACGTCCCGTCTGGCTAGCTCCGCCAGATAGGCAATGATGGTGCCCCGCTGGACCCATGACGACGGCGACTCTCAGCTCCCTTACGGAAGCAGGGGGACGTCAGCAAGGGCCCAACCACTCCGACAACTGTCCCCCCGCCAGGCTCCATTGCTTCTCCGACAGCCACGACGCCACACCAGCTGGGTGCCAAGATCTCTCCGGCTGCCACCTTGGCATGTACTTAGGGCGCTAGCTCTCCCCCGCTAGACACGTAGCACCTTGCTACACCCCCATTTGCACACCTGGATCCTCTCCTTACGCCTATAAAAGGAAGGACCAGGGCCTTCTTAGAGAAGGTTGGCCTCGCGGGAACGAGGGCAGGGGCAGGCGCTCTCTTGGGGCCGCTCGCTCCCCTCACCCGCGCGGACGCTTGTAACCCCCTACTGCAAGCGCACCCGACCTGGGCGCGGGACGAACACGAAGGCCGCGGGATCTCCGCCTCCCTCACGACCCGGCTCCGGCTACCTCGCTCTTCCCCCCTTCGCGCTCGCCCACGCGCTCGACCCATCTGGGCTGGGGCACGCGGCACACTCACTCGTCGGCCTAGGGACCCCCCGGTCTCGAAACGCCGACAGTTGGCGCGCCAGGTAGGGGCCTGCTGCGTGTTGACGAGCAGTTTCCCGTCAAGCTCCAGATGGGCAGTCTCCAACGACCTCTTCAACCCGGGACGGTGCTCCGTTTCGGGAGCCTCGAGTTCATGTCTTTCGACGGCAGCTACGACATGATACTCTTTCCACCGCCGTGCGACAGCGACAATGGTGGCGGACAGCCCGCTCGCCGGCGACGGAATCGACGACGTCTTTCCCGCGTGGGGGAAGGACAACTTTCGAGCTCGCCCCATCCTCTCCCTCGCCATCGGAGGAGGAGGCGGGGCAACCAGGGCCGAGCGGGAGGCTGCGCTCAGTCGGCTGTCGAGCAAATCGACATCCCCAGCGCCCCAATGGAGGACACGTCGGGCATCACCCTCGCGTTTGAGGCGAAGGCGAGCACCGTCCCCCCGCGACACGCCGACCCTGAGCAAGTGGACGACGCCAGCGCGCTCACGGAGGGCCTGCAGGACGTCGCCCTCGCACCCAGGACGACGGCGCGATCAGCCCCCGATGTGACTTCGTCGCTCCTCGTCGACCAAAAGGTACCGGCTGATTCCCATCCTTTGTCATTTCAACTCGACCTCAACCCGCCTAGTGACCTCGCTCTGGCGGGCGCTCACGTTGAGGCGAGTGCAACCCCTTTCGGGTTTCGTGTGCGGTCGCCTTGGGACCGATTGACGGGCGTCTCGACCTACGGACCCTCTGGGTCCGAGGAAGATGACGACCCCAGCATCTGCTGGGATTTCTCTGGATCTGGCAACCCCAGTGCCATGCGGGACTTCATGACCGCATGCAACTACTGCCTCTCCGACTGTTCCGACGGCAGCCGCAGCCTTGACGACAAGGACTGCGGCCCGAGCCGCGAATGTTTCCACGTCGAGCTAGGGGATCCCTCCAGAGGCAGCTGTCTCGGCATGCCGGAGGATGGTGATCCCCCTAGGCTAGCGCCTCGCGCCGACATCCCGCGGGAGCTAGCTGTGGTCCCCGTTTCGGCGGGGGGTCACGACCCACAGCTCGAGCAAGTCCGCGGGGCGCAGGCCGGGCTCGATGAGGGAGCAGGAGCGCTCGAGGCAATCCGCCGGGACGTCGGGCAGGTATGGGCAGGCCAGCCCCCGGCCGGAGAAATACGTCACCTGCCCCAAGGTCTCCAGCACCGCATCACCAACGATGCCAGGGACAGACCGCCACCCGCATCCGGCGGAACCGGTCAGGACCTGGCCGCCGCAGCGATGCTCCTCCGCGCGATGCCGGAGTCATCAACCACCGAGGGTCGGCGAATCCAGGGAGAGCTCAAGCATCTCCTGGAAGGCGCTGCGGCCCGGCGGGCCGAGAGCTCTGCCTCCCGAAGGCAGGGGTACCCCTCGGAACCTCGTGTCGTGACTTCCCGACTCATGCGGGAAGCCTCGGTCTACACCGGGCGCACGCGCAACACCGCGCCTGCGGCCCCGGGCCACCTCGGCGACGAGCACCCTCATCACGACCGTCGGGCCCGCCTCGACGAAAGGGTGCGCCGAGGTTATCACCCCAGGCGTGGGGGACGCTACGACAGCGGGGAGGATCGGAGTCCCTCGCCCGAACCACCCGGTCCGCAGGTCTTCAGCCGGGCCATTCGGCGGGCGCCGTTTCCGACCCGATTCCGACCTCGACTACTATCACAAAGTACTCGGGGGAAACGAGACCGGAATTGTGGCTCGCGGACTACCGCCTGGCCTGTCAACTGGGTGGAACGGACGACGACAACCTCATCATCCGCAACCTCCCCCTGTTCCTCTCCGACACTGCTCGCGCTTGGTTGGAGCACCTGCCTCCGGGGCAGATTTCCAACTGGGAGGATTTGGTCCAAGCTTTCGCTGGCAACTTCCAGGGCACGTACGTGCGCCCCGGGAATTCCTGGGACCTCCGAAGCTGCCGGCAACAACCGGGAGAGTCTCTTCGGGACTACATCCGGCGATTCTCGAAGCAGCGCACCGAGCTGCCCAACATCACCGACTCCGATGTCATCGGCGCGTTCCTTGCCGGCACCACCTGCCGTGACCTGGTGAGCAAGTTGGGTCGCAAGACCCCCACCAGGGCGAGCGAGCTGATGGACATCGCCACCAAGTTCGCCTCTGGTCAGGAGGTGGTCGAGGCCATCTTCCGAAAGGACAAGCAGCCCCAGGGCCGCCCGTCGGAAGATGCTCCCGAGGTGTCTACTCCGCTCGGCGCCAAGAAGAAAGGCAGGAGAAAGTCGCAAGCGAAACGCGACGCCGCCAGCATGGACCTTGTCGCCGCCGCCGAATACAAGAACCCTCGGAAGCCCCCCGGAGGCGCCAACCTCTTCGACAAGGCACTCAAGGAGACGTGTCCCTACCATCAGGGGCCCGTCAAGCACACCCTCGAGGAGTGCGTCATGCTTCGGCGCCACTTCCACCGGGCCGGGCCACCCGCAGAGGGTGGCAGGGCCCGCGACAACGACAAAAAGGAAGATCACCAAGCAGGAGAGTTCCCCGAGGTCCGCGACTGCTTCATGATCTACGGAGGGCATGCGGCGAATGCCTCGGCTCGGCATCGTAAGCAAGAGCATCGGAAGGTCTGCTCGGTGAAGGTGGCGGCGCCAGTCTACCTAGACTGGTCCGACAAGCCCATCACCTTCGACCAGGATGACCACCCCGACCACGTGCCGAGCCCGGGGAAGTACCTGCTCGTCGTCGATCCCGTCATCGGCGACGTCAGGCTCACCAAGGTCCTGATGGATGGGGGCAGCTGCCTCAATATCATCTACGCCGAGACCCTCAGGCTCCTGCGCGTCGATCTGTCATCCGTCCGAGCAGGCGCTGCGCCCTTCCACGGGATCATTCCTGGGAAGCGCGTCCAGCCCCTCGGACAGCTCGACCTTCCTATCTGCTTCTACTGGCCGACGGTGGTGGCTGACGCCACTAGAATTGTCCGCGCCTGCGAAGGGTGCCAATTCTATGCGAAGCAGACCCACCTGCCCGCTCAGGCTCTGCAGACGATACCCATCACCTGGCCCTTCGCTGTGTGGGGTCTGGACCTCGTCGGCCCTCTGCAGAAGGCGCCCGGGGGCTACACGCACCTGCTGGTCGCCGTCGACAAATTCTCCAAGTGGATCGAGGTCCGACCCCTGAACAGCATCAGATCCGAGCAGGCGGTGGCGTTCTTCACCAACATCATCCATCGCTTCGGGGTCCCGAACTCCATCATCACCGACAACGGCACCCAGTTCACCGGCAAAAAATTCTTGGATTTTTGCGAGGATCACAACATCCGGGTAGACTGGGCCGCCGTAGCTCATCCCATGTCGAATGGGCAAGTAGAACGTGCCAACGGCATGATTCTACAAGGGCTCAAGCCTCGGATTTACAATGATCTCAACAAGTTCGGCAAGCGATGGATGAAGGAACTCCCCTCGGTGGTCTGGAGCCTGAGGACGACGCCGAGCCGAGCCACGGGTTTCACGCCGTTCTTCCTGGTCTACGGGGCCGAGGCCGTCTTGCCCACTGACCTGGAATACGGCTCCCCGAGGACGAGGGCCTACGACGATGAAAGCAACCAAGCTAGCCGAGAAGACTCGCTGGACCAGCTGGACGAGGCTCGGGACAGGGCCTTACTACACTCGGCGCGGTATCAGCAGTCCCTGCGACGCTACCACGCCCGAGGGGTCCGACCCCGAGACCTCCAGGTGGGCGACCTGGTGCTTCGGCTGCGGCAAGACGCCCGAGGGAGGCGCAAGCTCACGCCCCCCTGGGAGGGGCCATTCGTCATCGCCAAAGTTCTGAAGCCCGGAACATACAAGCTGGCCAACAGTCAAGGCGAGGTCTACGGCAACGCTTGGAACATCCAACAGCTACGTCGTTTCTACCCTTAAGATGTTTCCAAGTTGTTCATATACCTCGCACCCACGCAAAGTTTAGTCAACAAGGAAGGGTCGGCCTCGCCTCGGCAAAGCCCGACCCTCCCTCGGGGGCTAAAAGGGGGGAAACCCCCTCTGCGTCAAAATTTTCCTCGAACAGAAAATCTCTTTTACCAGAATATCTTTCGTGCTTTTTGACTACTTCGAAAAGTGGGTCCTGGAAACGACGGGGTACACGTAAGCAGTCAAGGCTGACCGAGCCGAGGGACTCCTATGCCTCCGGGATACGGATACCTCACTCATCACCTTCTGCGATAAGTAACTCGCGTTCGGATAAGGTGACTCCGCGGATCGAACAAGTCTCTACGTTCGGAAGCCCTTCTGTCGAAGCGATTCTTCGAGTTTTCTCGACCAAGTCGGTGATAGGGCCTCATGGACGAGTAAAAGTGCGCGTAAGCGGCAAGGCCGACCGAGCCGAGGGACTCCCACGCCTCCGGGATACGGATACCTCACTCCTCACCTTCTGCGAGAAGCAACTTTCGCTCGCACAAACATCCCTGTTACCGACAAAAAGTCCAGACACTCGAAACAAGAGGAAGAGAGACGCAGCTTAACACGCGACAAGGGTGTGTGTTCTGGCCTCGACGGTCGCACAAGGCCCACGCTACAGGACAATCTGATCCTGCAGGCTCGGGTCTTGACGCTGGAAGGGGGCGGCGACACCCTTGGCATCGACGGCACCTTCGGCGAGGCCCGACCTAGCCGCGGACGGCGAGGCCCGACCTAGCCGCGGACGGCGACACGGTCCGAGGGCCTCCGCTCCGAAGGACGATGTCATCACCACGCCCGGGCAATCGCTGTCAGGGACTTCTCCGGGAATCCGGCCCGAGCGGGCGGCTCGGCCGGCCACCTCCGGGGCCTCGGCCAACCACCTTCCGAGGGCACCAGCCCGGTCCGAAGCCTCGGCTGACCAACTCCGGCGTCGATCCTGCCAACGGACAACTCGGCTAGGCTCCGGCCAACCAGGTTTCATTTTCGAGCCAACTCCGCCTCTGCTCATGCTAATATCGCTACCCCCGGCCTCGGCTCGTCGAAGAGCGGCCGAGGGGTCTCTTTAACTAAGCTCGAGGAGCCTCGGACAACAGGGCCGACCAAGCCGAGGGACTCCTACGCCTCTGGGATACGGATACCTCACTCGTCACCTTGACACGGGGCGACTCATGCTTGGTAAAGCGGTTCAGATAATCAGCAGACGAGTCTTAGTGCTCGGAAATGAGGAAAAAATGCGGCTCTGTGCCGACGTTACATATATGTTCAGGCCCCGAAAGCCGAAATGAACAAAAAAAACCCGGCACTCGAAGTGCCATCACAAACGGAACTCCGGTTCCGTCTCCACGGGTATGGACGACCTCCCCGCCCGGGAAGCCCGTGGAGCGACAAGCTCTGGGCGAATCACCAGCAAAACGCGGGACGCTCCTAAGCACCCCGGCAGATCCTCGCAGCCGTCCTCGCCGCGAATGCGAGGAGGAAGACAGAATGTTGCATCCTAGCTGGGCAGCAACAGTTCGCCTTCCCCGGCATGACTGGAGGATGTCTCCGCCGTGGGGCTAAAGGGCGATTGCCACCACCAGAAGCTGGAAGATGAGGTGGTCCGCCGACCCGCGTAGGAGGTGGAGCCCCGGCTCGCCTCGCTCCCCGCCCCGGCGAGGATGACGAACACCCTCAACACTGAGGGCGGGGCCGGGACCACAGCCCGGTTTGCCTCTCCCCATCCGGGAGCTGGAGGCCACCGTCTTGGGTGATCACCAGCGGAGGGGAGCCGCCGGGCTGTGTGATGAAAATCCTTGAAGCCGAACGACGGCTGAAAGGTACCCACTCCCACGGAGTTGTGTCCTCCGATGATGAGGCGAGGAGACGGCGGTTTCCCCCATCCGGGGGCTTGAAAGGTGGAAAGACACGAGGCATAAGGAAGGAAGAAAGCATGGTCGCCTTACGGAAGGGGTCGCCCTCCTTTTAAAGGCGACTCTCCCTGCTTGTGCCCCCAACCGTCGCGGGCCGAGTCTTCTCCAACACACCTCCAAAGCCCTCCCCTGCGGCGCGGGGGCTGGGTCCCGCATGTCATGCAAGACCGGCCCCGAGCGGAAGAAGCCAAACCGCCGCGCACAGAGCACGCAACCACTCAGCGGTTACAAGCGACCCTCCGCTTTTGCCCAGGCCAACGGGCGAAAGGAGGAGGCAGCCATGCAGACGGCATGCAACCATGCCAAGTGGCCGCGCCTCTCCGACTCCCGACCTGCCAGCACGGAGGCCCAAGCCCACGCGTCGCGCGACCGGCGCGCCGGATGCTGCGTGCAAGCAACTGTACCACTTGCGCCACCACCGCACCTCCTCGGTTGCGGAACCAATACCACGACCCGAGGCGACCCAGCGCGTGACCCAGCAGCGCCAGCCTGACGCAGCGGTCAAACGCGGTCAAAAGTGGGCCGGCAGTAATGACGGTGGCAGGTGCGCGAGAGCAGCGGTCACGCCGTCAGCCAAGCTCACGTCCCATCCGGAGGCAGCGAGAGAACCCCCTCTCACGGTATGAAGACGACGCGCCCGTGACCCGTTCCTCGAATGGCTCGCGCACGCGCAACGGCAGCCTCGCCAACTACTCGCCCCGGCGCATTAACTCTGCGGCTCGACAGGCGGCGCTTCTGGCGGAAGCAGCTGGCGACATTTCGCCTTCGCCAAAACGACCACACCAAAAGAGGTACGCCACGTCGTTCAAATTCGTATCCTTTTTTCCCTTTTTTCTCTTTTTCTATCTCTTGCAACAGGGACCGGGAAAGGGAATACCCCCAAAGGGATCCTTCCCCGTGAAGGAATTAGGCTCCGAGCCTCCTTACTGATCAGGGGTTCGAAGGCTGGCCCCCCGAAGGGTTCAACAGCCGCCTCAGATCGCGTGGGCCCGACACCCACTACTGGTCAGAGGTTCGAAGGTCGGCCCCCCGAAAGGTTCCACGACCGCCTCAGGCTACTCGGGCTCCGCGCCCATTACTGATCAGGGGTTCGAAGGCTGGCCCCCCGAAGGGTTCACAGTCGCCTCAGACACCGAGCGAGGGATGACCAGGGGTACGTTCGATACATAACCAAGGCTCGGGTTGCGCTCCCGAGGTACCCTAGGACATTTCCGAGACCAGCGGGAACGATCCTGTAACGGAATCCCATCGGAGGGAGGCATCGAGCCCTCGGACCCCGTCGCCAGGGGACCGGGTCTGGCAGGTCACCCGCAGGTACTTTTGGGCGTGCCTCCGGGCCCCTAGCCGACCCCCAACGAACGGGGCACGGACGTCCACTCGGATTACCCGATTGCAGCTCATCGGAGACACCATGTTCGGTGCCCATCGAGGGTAACATGGCGCTCTCCCCCCTCCTCCTTGCGGAAAGGCGACGTAGGGGCGTATGTAAAAAAGCCGAGTCTGTCCCTGATCGTCCTCTCGCCCTGTGCGGAGGCTCGGGGGCTGCTCTCGCAAACCCGGCTCCGGCCGAACCGTTGACAGCGTCAACATACCAGCCCGAGAACTTGGGCCCCGACAGTGCACCCGGGCTACGACCTGTTCGCATGAGGGAACCGCTAGACCAGCCAAAGCATTACGCAAGGCATTAAGACCTCGAAGGAGTGAAACCACTCCTCCGAGGCCTCGGGGGCTACACCCGGCGGGTGCGCTCGCGCGCACCCACCGGAACAAAGTGCAACCGAGAAAGGCTGGTCCCCTTGCAAAAAAGTGCGATGAAAGCCTCCAAGCGAGTGCTAACACTCCCTTCGAGGCTCGGGGGCTATTGTCGGGGACCATAATTAGGGGTACCCTCAAGACGCCTAATTCTCAGCTGGTAACCCCCATCAGCATAAAGCTGCAGAGGCCTGATGGGTTTGATTAAGTCAGGGATCAGTCCATACGAGCGACTCGATCACGCCACGCCCGAGCCTAGCCTCGGGCAAGGGCAGCCGACCCTGAGGTGTTTCCGTCTCGCCCGAGGCCCCCTTTTTTACGGCAGACGCATCTCCGGCTCGCCCGAGGCCTTGCCTTCGTTAAGAAGCAACCCTGACTAAATCACCGCGCCGACCGACCAAGTCACTGGGGCATTTAACGCAAAGAGTGGGACTGACGGGCGGCCAGGCTTGGCCAAAAGCGCCATAGGAAGCTCCGCCCGACCCAGGGCTCGGACTCGGGCTAAGGCCCCGGAAGACGGCGAACTCCGCTCCGCCCGACCCAGGGCTCGGACTCGGGCTAAGGCCCCGGAAGACGGCGAACTCCGCTCCGCCCGACCCAGGGCTCGGACTCGGGCTAAGGCCCCGGAAGACGGCGAACTCCGCTCCGCCCGACCCAGGGCTCGGACTCGGGCTAAGGCCCCGGAAGACGGCGAACTCCGCTCCGCCCGACCCAGGGCTCAGACTCGGGCTAAGGCCCCGGAAGACGGCGAACTCCGCTCCGCCCGACCCAGGGCTCGGACTCGGGCTAAGGCCCCGGAAGACGACGAACTCCGCTTCGCCCGACCCAGGGCTCGGACTCCGCCCTGGCCTCTGCCGAACGACCTCCGCCTCGCCCGACCCAGGAGCTCGGGCTCGGCCTCGGCCATGCAGGACAGACTCGACCTCGGCTTCGGAGGAGCCTCCACGTCGCCCGACCTAGGGCATAAGTCCGCCACGTCAACAGTAAGCGCCATCATCACCCTACCCCGAGCCGACTCGGGCCGCAGAAAACAGGACCGACGTCCCGTCTGGCTAGCTCCGCCAGATAGGCAATGATGGTGCCCCGCTGGACCCATGACGACGGCGGCTCTCAGCTCCCTTACGGAAGCAGGGGGACGTCAGCAAGGGCCCAACCACTCCGACAGCTGTCCCCCCGCCAGGCTCCATTGCTTCTCCGACAGCCACGACGCCACACCAGCTGGGTGCCAAGATCTCTCCGGCTGCCACCTTGGCATGTACTTAGGGCGCTAGCTCTCCCCCGCTAGACACGTAGCACCTTGCTACACCCCCATTTGTACACCTGGATCCTCTCCTTACGCCTATAAAAGGAAGGACCAGGGCCTTCTTAGAGAAGGTTGGCCTCGCGGGAACGAGGGCAGGGGCAGGCGCTCTCTTGGGGCCGCTCGCTCCCCTCACCCGCGCGGACGCTTGTAACCCCCTACTGCAAGCGCACCCGACCTGGGCGCGGGACGAACACGAAGGCCGCGGGATCTCCGCCTCCCTCACAACCCGGCTCCGGCCACCTCGCTCTTCCCCCTTCGCGCTCGCCCACGCGCTCGACCCATCTGGGCTGGGGCACGCGGCACACTCACTCGTCGGCCTAGGGACCCCCCGGTCTCGAAACGCCGACAGCACCATTACCAGAAAGTCCAGGGGCTAGTGGGTAAGTTTTCTCAGACCCAGAGAACAACGCTGATGGACGACGGGTTCATTTTAAAATTACCGAGGGGCGTTTATGCAAAGATGGTTCGGTGAAGGGGTATCGGTGAACTAGAGCCGTCCGATTCAAAACAGACGGATCCGATTAGATCAAATAGTGCGCGAACCGGTACACGACAGGGACCGTTGGATTGGAGATCTATGATCTGGGTTAGATGGCGCAGAGAGGTAAGTGCGCATCGATCTGGACCACCCATCTCATGATCAACGATACAGACCATCCACCTGGGCGCGACATCCATCATTAAATCCCCAACGTTGGCCACAGATCCACGGTCCAGAGTTTAAAGTGCCACGAGTTAATCATGCCCGCACGATGTGGATCCAACGGCCCATAGCTATTCCCCCCCAGATCCAATCTCGATCGTTGAATCGAGCATCCAACAGCGGACAACCCCACGCCGCATCACCCCCACACCCGACCGGCGAACGGTGGCGCCATGGGCATACACGGCGGCGGATGTCGCTGGTGACTATCCAACCCGCACCTACTACCTTATCCCCTACTCCGAAGCGACCGACATGATGCCTAGAGTCTAGGGAACTGACTGGGAGCGGCTTACCAGTGAACCGTGATGAGCGTGGGCCATAGGTAGGGTGGCACGGCGGCGCTGCCCAACGACGGTGGGCAATTACCTGAGCCCCAAACCCCGAACTAACTAGTGTAACTCGGTGCTATGAATGCAGCAGACACGCCTGAAGACTCACCTGCGATGGACACGATGCCCAGAGGGTTGCCCACGGCAAAGGGCGATCTCGCGGTGAGTAGGATCCTCTGGTGAGCGAATGGGGCCGCCGGGATGGACGCCCTTCCCCGCCCCGGCCACGGACGCATCCCAGGAGGTGAAGTGGATCCCCCCTGGATCGACATCGAGGCCACATCGATGACAAGGGCGCGCGTTAATGGTGGTGGCCATCAGCGTCTTTCCCCCGCACTGGTGATTCGATCTCTCGGTTCCCCGAGATGGTGCCCGGTCTTATACTGTGGAAGGGACAAAGTCCGAGCCCACGGCGAGTCTGGGTCCGGAGATCTCGCGAGTTTTGGTTCGGTTCTGTTATGGCGACTTCGACATCGGGGCATTGCGTGGAGTTCGGTCATGGGGCGCGCGAGCTTGGGGAGAAGACGGGCCTGCCAGTGGACCTCGCCCGTCGGTGTCCAGCAGTCAGCGGCGCGGCGCGTTGGAGAGATGGGCATGCGCGGGTGAAAACAGGGGTAGATGGGCCGAGTAAACAGAAGTTTAGGCCCGCGCCCATTCCTTCTTTTCTTTTTTTTATCATTTTATGTTTTCCATTTTAATTTGCAAGTTTCAAATTGAAATCAAAATTGAGGTTCCAACTTCAAATATATACAATCAAAAAGTACTACAGCATGAGTACAAAATATACTTTATTTAATAATTAATTATTTAATTATCCTCTTTGAACAAAGGAATATCTAGATTATAGGTATACTTTTTTTTAAACATTCATTAAAAACCACATTTGTTTTGGAAGATGTAACTTCAAGAATAAGCAATTTTTTTTGTATGAGGTATTTTAATTAAAAACATTTAAGAATAAGATTTTGGGTGTTACATTAATTGAACTTGAGTAGGATTACGAAATACGAGTGATCTTAGAATAACCTTGACCATTTCATGGTCATCCCATTTTGTGCTCCTGAGGTTGCGCACTTGATTCACTAAGGTCTTGAGCCGGTTGTACATGGCTTGTGGCTCCTCTCCTTGGTTGAGGACGAATCGACCGAGCTCCCCCTTGATTGTCTCCCGTTTGGTGACCTTGGTCACCTCGTCCCCTTCGTGCGCCGTCTTGAGGACGTCCCAAATTTCTTTGGCCATCTTTAACCCTTGCACTTTATTATACTCCTCTCGACACAAGGAGGCGAGGAGTATAGTTGTGGCTTGGGAGTTAAAGTGCCAAATTTGGTCGGCCTCGTCCGAATCGTAGTCCTTGTCCCCTACCTTCGGTACCTGCGCTCCATACTCAACAATATCCCAAATGCTTTTGTGGATTGAGGTTAGATGATGCCTCATTTTATCACTCCACATAGAATAATCCTCACCATCAAAATATGGTGGTTTGCCTAAGGGAACGAAAAGTAATAGAGTGCACATGGAAATGCGAGGATAGCAGAGGGGCATCTTACTATACTTCTTGCGCTCATGGCGCTTAGAAGTAGTGGACGACGAGTCAAAGCTGGATGTGGAGGGCGACGAAACGTACGAGTAATGGTGAATAACAGCACGGCCTGCGTATCATGGACTGTGCTCGCCACCTGTTAGTGGGATGGACAGGCGCACATGTTATCCGCAATGAATGCGGAGGCACGCGTAGCTCAGAGGCGTCATGCTAGGTTCCGCCCGTTGGCTTAAGCCGCGCGCAGTATGCCATGTGGCAGCATCAGGTCTCCGCCTGAGCAGGGAGCAGGAGTATATGTGAAAGGGAAATAGGCTTACACCTTTTCCTAATTAATTTTGGTGGTTGAATTGCCCAACACAAATAATTGGACTAACTAATTTGCTCTAGATTATAAGTTTTACAGGTGCCAAAGGTTCACAATAGACCAATAAAATGACCAAGAAAGGGTTCAAACAAAGAGAGCCAAAGACAACCGAAGTGTGCCCTGGTCTGGCGCACCGGACTGTTCGGTGTGCCACCGGACAGTGTCCGGTGCACCACCGGATAGTGTCCGGTGTACTAGGGAACTCAGCTCCAAACTCGTCACCTTCGGGAAAATCAGAGGGCGCTCCGCTATAATTCACCGGACCGTCCGGTGAAGCACCGGACACTGTCCGGTGGCGCACCGGACTGTCCGGTGTGCCAGCGGAGCAACGGCTACTACAGCGCCAACGGTAACCTGCAACGCATTCAATGCGCTACAGTGCGCGCCAGAGTCAGAGCAGCGCCAAAAGGTGCACCGGACAGTCTACAGGAGATGTCCGGTGCACCACCGGACAGCCAGAAGACCCCACCTGTCAGAGCTCCAACGGTCGAACCCTAACGGCTGGGTGACGTGGATGGCGCACACCGGACTGTCCGGTGCACCATGCGACAGCAGCCTCCACCAAACGGCTAGTTTGGTGGTTGGAGCTATAAATACCCCAACCACCCCACCATTCATTGCATCCAAGTTTTCCACCTTCCAACACCTTACAAGAGCTATAGCATTCAATTCTAGACACAACCAAAGAGATCAAATCCTCTCCCAAGTCCGGAATCACTCCAAATCAAATAGTGACTAGAGAGAGTGACATTTGTGTTCATTTGAGCTCTTGCGCTTGGATTGCTTCTTTTCTTTCTCATTCTTTCTTGTGATTCACTCATTGTAACCGAGGCAAGAGACACCAATTGTGTGGTGGTCCTTGCGGGAACTTAGTGTCCTGTGTGATTGAGAAGAGAAGCTCACTCGGTCTAAGTGACCGTTTAAGAGAGGGAAAGGGTTGAAAGAGACCCGGTCTTTGTGACCACCTCAACGGGGAGTAGGTTTGCAAGAACCGAACCTCGGTAAAACAAATCCTTGTGTTACTCATTATTTGCTTGCGATTTGTTTTTCACCCTCTCTCTCGGACTCGCTTATATTTCTAACGCTAACCCGGCTTGTAGTTGTGCTTAAGTTTATAAATTTCAGATTCGCCCTATTCACCCCCCTCTAGGCGACTTTCAATATGCGGACATGTCCGGAACCCACCAGATCAGGTCTGGACACGTGTCGGCACCGGACCCCCGCCTGGAACCGTGGGACCCTACTGTGGGCGGTCCGGACCCCATTCAGGGGGGGTCCGGATCCAGTCCAGGGGTCCGGTCCGTACACGTGGGGGCCCTAGACCAATCTTGAAGGTCCGGACTGTATATCCAGGGGTCCGGCACTCTCCCATAGGGGTCTGGACTTACTGTTGATGCCTTGGAGTATATCACCTTCTCTGGACACGTGGCGGCTCCGGACCCGCCCATGTGGTGAAGTCGGGCGCTGCTGTGGACCTAGGGTAGTCGTCCGAGACTAGGGCGAGTCATGGCCTGGTCCCACACACAGCACCTTTACCACGCGACTAAGAGATAGCCACGTGGGCACTGCGTCTTTATACAGTAGTAAGGGGTACCCTAGTTTCAGGGTACCGACAGTGGCCCCCGGGCCCGCCTTAGGGGAGGATGCGAGCCTGCAGGTGGGGCCAAAGCTTGTACTTCGCCTCAACATGGCATGACCGGTGATTGGGGCACCATCTTAGCATGCCTGCTGACGCACCGCATTAATTCAGCGCATCTGTCGACGTATGAGCTGTCAATCCGCCTTTGGTCACATCAACTGCCATATCTGTCCCCACGGCTGACTGACCCACGGCCCCCACGTCTGGCGGTTTCGTTGGGCCATGCGTGGGGCACCTCGTTGCCGCCGCCTTGGTTAAAAATATCCTTCCGCAGCGACCCCGAGGCGGCGCGCAATCGTGTGCGACAGTTCGCTCCCCGCGCGACGGTTTGCTCTTTTCACACTCGAAGTCTGGCACACAATCCGTATGACTTGTGGGCTTGGGCCCCCGTGTCATAGACTGTGTTGTCTTGGTCCTTAGTGCTCATCGAGCGAGATCTCCTACGGCGATTAAGGGGCGTGCGGAAGGGTTTCCTTGATTGAGGACTCTGGTTTCCTTGAAAAAGGGTTCACCTCCGCGTGCAACAGTTACCCTTTCACATTCTCTCCCAATCACTTGTGCCCCTTTGCCTTCATGCTTCTTCGTTCCACGCCCGCGCCGCCGGCTGTGCCCTTTTGCCTTCGCGCTCCTCAGTTCCACACCCGCGCCGCCGCGCATGCCATGGCTTCGCTCGGTCACCCCGACCGCTTCCAGTCTGAGGCGGCGCTCAACCTGTGCGCGGGCTGCTCGGGTGGTGTGCACCAGGGCTCGCCAGAAGGATTCACGCCAGCGCGGCTCCCCTCGGCAACCTTCCCATCGGGGAGTTCGTGCTATTCGTCTCCTACATCTCCTGCGGGTTGGCGCTGCCGATCTCGCCTTTCTTCCTGCTGCTGTTGGAGGAGTTCGGGCTCCAGCTTCAGCACCTTACGTCCCACTCCATCCTCCAAGCGGCCATCTTCGTCCACCTCTGCGAGATGTTCATAGGGGTGGCCCCTGTACTTCCCTCTTCCACCACTTCTTCGTGCTGGTCAAGTCTGGGAAGGCTAGGGACCATCTTGGTGGCTACTACTTTCAGATGAGGTCGGATTCGACCGTAGCCTACATCTCCACCTTCAGCGGCGCGAGGTGGGAAAACTGGCGCGGCGACTGGGTGATCGCCAGCGCCGAGGCCAACGATCGCCTCGTCCTACCGAGCGACGGGCCATCCCTCGACCGCAAGCATTAGAGGACCAAGCCATCGCTATCGCCAGAGCTCTTACCCGTACTGGACAAGATCAAGACCTTGGCAACCGGTGGTCTAACCTCCATGCATGTGGTCGGCGACTTCCTGAAGCGTCGGGTCATGCCGCTGCAGAGGAGGTCGCGCCTATGCTACTGGTTCACTGGCCCGAATGATATCGGCAGGATCCAGCACAGGCCGGGTACTGATCTATCCTGTGAGGAGCTGGAACTCCTGGTGAAGGGGATTACTGGTGAGTCCTTTGTCCCTGAATCCTTGATACTCCCCCAGGACATCCCGACTCTTTGTGATGATTCAGGGCTGTGAATAGCGGTTTTGGCCACGCTGCCAACCCTCGACAAGAGCGGCGTGGCAGTTCGCTAGACCAGTGGCCGAGACCCCCTCCATGGGATCTAGATCCCTGGTGTACCAGCTAGGGTCCCCAGCCCGCTGGTCTGACCCCTTGTGCCGATCCTGCCGTGGCCCCCAGCCCCTTGGACAAGGGCAAGGGGGCTACAAGCAGCGCCTCAGCCCCAGGTAGCTCCGGGGGTTCGAAGAAAGAGAGGCGACGCAGGCTGCGCCGCACTGATGGGTCGCTCATTTCAGAGCCCTCCCAGAAGCGTCAAAGGACCGTAGGCGGGACCGAGGGGGCCAACTCTCAGGCCCCCGGCGTGCAGAGGCGCGTCAGCCCTCCGGTCCCGCCGCCACCACCACCATCCGGGGGTGATCACCCCCGGGAGCACCAGCAGCAGTAGCAACAATAGCAACAACCGTCGCCAGTGCAGCAACAACAGCAGGAGCGGCGGTCGTCCCGCTTCTAGGATCGCTGGAAAGTCCAGGGCCCCAAGTAAGCCCTTTTTTCCATGAGACTAGTTATCATGTCGACGGGTCTTAACCCATCTGTAGGAAATGGGTGATGCCTAAGAGGGGGGTGAATTAGGACTTCTAAAACTTTCACTGAACTAGGCCACAAATAAATCCCTAGAGCAAAACCTATGCAAATAATCAAACTAGAGAGCACAAACTAGGTTTTGTCTAAGTGTTGCTATCTCTACCGCAATGGCTAAGTTTCAATCTACACTAAATAAGTAAGAATACTAGATTGAAACTTAAATGCTTAATATGAATGTGGAAACTTAAAGAGTAAAGTAGAGAAGCAAACTCTCGTGGATGATGCCAGTATTTTTACTGAGGTATCCGGAACCACGCAAGGTCTCGACTAATCCTCGTTGGTGCCCCTATGCAAAGGGAAGCCCACGCGAGGGCCAAGCACCACGGTCGAGTAACTTCGTAGAGAGTCGTGGGCCTTCTCCATGCGCAAGTGGTGCTCCACTTCTGGCTCCTCTCGAACGCTCCCCGCCGTCTCCACTATCGAGCTTCCGGCCGAAACGCCGTGGGCCTCGTTCCCTCCGGTACACGGTGGCGGCCGTGACACAAACGCGGTTGTCACGGTCTCGCAAGACTCTTGCTTCACTCGGTACAATTACAACAGCTCACGCAGGAGCCAAGGGGTTGTGTGGTTTTAGAAAACTCACTCAACTAATTAGGGTTCACCTAGAGCAAGCGCTAAAGCGGTCTAACTAATCTAAGCACTTCGCGAAGCACCTATGCTAATCACCGAGTGATTCTATTAAGCACTTAGGTGTTTGAGCTCTTGGAAATGTGCACTATATGCCTTGGTATGTTGCTTGGGCTCCCACACCTTCAAATGGCCGGTTGGGGGTGTATTTATAGCCCCCAACACAATTCTAGCCGTTGGAGAAAAGCTGCAGTTCTCTGCGGCACACCGGACAGTCCAGTGGTGCACCAGACAGCGCACTGTAGCATGTCCGGTGCGCCTAGCCGTTGCCCTGTCAGAGCAGGTGACCGTTGGCGCCGCAGGTTCTACACCGGATAGTCTGGTGCTCACACTAGACATTCTGGTGGTCTTCTCTCCGGGTGCCACCTGGAACTAGCCGTTGGGCTGGAGTTCCTTGGTGCACCGGACAGTCCGGCGTGTGGGCACCGGACAGTCCGGTGCTCCACGCACAGATAGTCCACAGGCAGCACACTTGGACTTTTCTTGGATCTTCTTAATGTCTTCTTTTGAGGTGTTGCTTTCCCCAATTCCTTAGTCCAAGTAGATCTTGCATCCTGTGAACTACAAACACAAACACTAGAAAACTTATTAGTTCACGGATTGTGTTGATCATCAAACACCAAAACTCAATTAGCCAAATGGCCCAGGGTCCATTTTCCTTACACCATACTTTGTTTGCCAGGGCTTCCTCCCCCTCTGCTCCCAAGGTCGCGCCTCCTCCGCCAGATACTAGGCTCGCCAGCGGGTCTGGCTCTCAGCAGCAGGAATCTGCTGAGAGTGGTGTCAGCGGAGCGCACCCAGCTGCCGCCAGGACAGCGCCACCAGCCTCCCATGTCCCAACTGGGGGTCCAGCTGCGGCGGCGCCAGCATCAGGCGGTGCAACGGCGGCAGCGGAGGTCCCAGCTGGGGGACCTGCGCCCGCTCCCGACACCGGGGATGACCTAGGAGGCGTGTCTAGCTCCCTCCCTCCACCTGCTCTGGAAGAGATGGAGGTGATTTTTGGGCGGTGGCTCCGGTCAGGTGCCGAGCCTGACGTGGCACCAATCCCCCTTCCCCGAGTGTTGTCTTGCGCCCATCAAGTCCTCAATAAAACCGAGGCAGCCATCCGGTGGGAATGCGAGGCGCTGGAATCTGAGCACCAGCGCCTCAGCGACTGGCGCACCCAGCTGGAGGAGCGCACCAAGGCGGCGTCCCACCAGTTCACCTCTGAGTGGTCCGAACTCGCGCGGGACCGCAAAGAGTACAAAAGGGACCTCCAGAAGGTGTTCGCCAGGGAGCTGGAGGCGTCCCGACGGCAGAAGCTGGCCAAGACGGAGGAGGCCCTGAGCCAGAGGAGGCCCTCACAACAGAGCTCCAGGCCAAGCTGAATGCCCTGGACCAGACCTTGGAGGCCCAGCGGGTCTAGCAAGTGGAGGCCATAGAAAGGATGAAAAATGGCAACAAGAGCTGGAGGACAAGGCCAGCGACATTGCCCTCGCCGAGGAGAACCTCAAGGAGAAGGGTACGTCCCTGGACAGGCGGGAGACGGACCTCGCCAGGCGAGAGAACGATCTCGCCTTCAGGGAGGAAATGCTTGAAAGGCGAGGCATGTTGCTGGCCGAGCACAAGCTCGAGGCAGAGGAGAAGGAGCGGAAGCTGGAGGAGTGGATCTGCCGGTTTGAAGCGGCGCAGGCGGCACTGGTTCCCCAGGCGATGGAGGCCACCAAGAAGGCCCTGAAAGATCTCCAGGCAAAACACCGTGCTGGGGTCCAGCGAATAGCTGAGTGGGCCGGCGAGGCGAGCACGGCGCTGGTGCCACTGGGGATGAGTCCCATCCCAGTGTCGGAGCTGTCAGCGTCGATCTCCGATGCCCTCCCAATGCTAGACTCCGCCACCGAACGCCTTCGTCGCCTAGACCAGATCCTCGGCGCCCGTCTAGAGGCAGAGGGCAGCAGGCTCTGCCGGGCGGTGGTGGATTATGTGCTGACGTGCTTCTAGAGCCACGACCCGGCCATGTCCTTGGCACCGGTGCTCGATGGTCCGGTGGCCACCACAGAAGACGCCGCCCGGGAGAGCGTCCAAGACGCCATGGAGACGGTGGTCGCGCGCTTCCAGCGCGACCCTGTCGATGCCGAGTAGCTCGTACCTGTAGAGATAAGGCTAGGGTTCCACTTGAAGGTGGATGTAATAATCTTTGGACACATAACATACTTTTGAGAACCGTTAATTTAACAGCATCAGAACTTATCTGTATGTTATTTGGTCTTGCTATATGTGGCGTCATCAACTTCTACATGGTACCTGGCCCCCCTGGGAGGTAGGCTCAACGTGTCGAGGCTGGATACCAGCATACCAAAGAAAGAAATGGTGACCCGGTCCCCAGGAGGTAGTCTCGACTGGAACCTGGACCTGTACACAGCTTTGGCTAGGAAGTTTTAGTAGCGCACCCATAGGACCCACCAACTGGTATCTTTTATCCTTTGATTCATGCAACAGGACCTGCAGGATTTAGCCTGGGAAGACAAGCCTTATGCCCGGACCCCCTAGATCATAGCTTCAAATACTAGGACACCCATCGCAGAGTGGTGGAGCGTGCAGGCTTAGGGTACGGAACCAGGCTAAGTGGCCACACAGCTCCGGACCACCCAAGGGACGAGTGTCCATTCTCTAGAACTGGACCCCAGGTTGCCGTACCCACAGGACTATAGTTCCAAATACTAGGATACCCGTCACAGAGTGGTGGAGCGTGCAGGCTTAGGGTACGGAACCAAGCTAAGCGACTACACAGCTCCGGACCACCCCAGGGAACGAGCGTCCATTCTCTAGAACTGCCCCAGGCTGCCGGATCCCCTGCCTTTGTAGAGGGGTCCTAAACTGCAAGCCTGGCTACTCAATTCAGATGTCATCATACCAGCAAGGTGGGAAATTGTATGGGTGGGTTAGATAAAAAATAATGCTCATAAATTTAAGTAGAACGAACCATCACAAAAACAAATCTGGCGGTGAATCTTTTCCTTACAACTTGATATACATGAGTGTAGGCCAACAGACCGGGTTTATGAGGGCGGACCTCACCGAGTTGACGTACATATATGTGCAACCTAGTTACAAAGGAAGAAAATTGAATTCCCCAGGTTTGCTTTTATGGGTAAAACTTATGGAGATGCTTTATGTTCTAGGGATTGGGAAGAGGCACTCCTTCAGTTGTGGCAAGGCGGACACACCCGGGTCGGCATATTTCTGTCACCTTGAAGGGTCCCTCCCAGCTGGGGGAGAGTTTGTGGAGCCCTTCTCAGTTCAGTACTCACCTTAGGACTAGGTCCCCAACCCTGAGCTCCCTACTATGCACGAACCGCTGGTGGTAGCGCCTGAGTGCCTGGTTGTATCGTGCATTTTGGATCACCGCTCGCCATCTGCGCTCGTCGATGAAGTCCACATCCTCACACCGTAGCTATTCCTACATAGACTCATCGAAAGACTGGACCCGTGGGGAGCCCATAATGATTTCTGGGGGAAGGCAGGCTTTGGCCCCGTAGACCAGGAAGAACGGGTCTCCCCGGTAGCTCGGCTGGGTGTGGTCCGGTTCCCCCACAGTACGGACGGAAGCTCGTTCACCCAATTTGCACCATGCTTTTTCAAGCAGCCATAGGTGCGTGTCTTGAGTCCCCTGAGGATTTCTGTGTTTGCCCTCTCCGCCTGGCTGTTGCTCTTGGGATGAGCCACAGACGCAAAGGAGAGCTGGGTGTCGATGCCCTCGCAATACTCCTGGAAGAGCCGACTTGTAAACTGGGTCCCGTTGTCCATAATGATACGGCTTGGGACCCCAAATCTACAGACAATCGACCTGAGGAAAGCAACAGTAGCACCCTGGTGATATTGACCATAGGGGTGGCCTTTGGCCACTTTGTAAACTTGTCGATGGTGACAAAGAGAAAACAGTACCCGCGCGACGACCCTGGGGAATGGTCCCAGGATATCCACCCCCCATACGGCGAATGGCCAGGAGGGTGGAATCATCTACAAAGCCTGAGCTGGTGTGTGTATCTGCTTTGCATGGAACTGACACGCCTTGCAGGACTTTACCATCTCAGCTGCATCCTGGAGAGCGGTTAGCTAGTAGAAGTCGTGCCGAAAAGCCTTACCGACCAGCATCCGGGATGAGGAATGACTTCCACACTCTCCTCCATGGATCTCCGTGAGCAACTCACGGCCCTCCTCCTGGGTGATGCACCGCATGAGAATGTCGTTGGCGCCACGGCGGTAGAGATCCCCTTCCACCACCGCGTATCGTTTAGCCAACCGCACTATGCGCTCTGCGGACACATGATCCTCAGGAAGGATATTTTCCTTCAGGTAGTCCTGGATCTTAGAGATCCATGCATCGGGACCACTCTGAGATACTGGCTATGGCACTAAGGGGTTGGCAGGACCCCCTGTAGCACACACAATCCTTGGTGGGTTCTGTAGATGTAATGCCACCTGGATCGCTAGCTTCGAGGTGCTAGTCTCACCCCCTTCGCCCGGCTTGGCAGGCTTGGTGGTAGGTCTCAGCAGCCGTCTCTTGAAGATGCCCTCGGGCACAGGTGCCCAAGTTGATGCCCTCGTGGAGAGTTCATCTGCTGCTGAGTTGTCAGCCCGAGGAACATGTTGCAGTTCCAGGGCTGTTAAGTCCTTCTCCAGCTTCCTCACGTGGAGGAGGTAAGCTGCGAGCCTAGGCTCGTTGCAGCTATATTCCCTGCGGACCTATTTGATGATCAGCTGGGAGTCCCCCTTCACAAGGAGCTAGCAGATCCCTAGGGATAGGGCCACAGACAAGCCAAAGATAAGTGCCTCGTATTCTGCCATGTTGTTGGTGGCCTTGAACTCGAGGTGCACCATGTACTTGACTTGATCTCTGCTTGGATCGACGAGGACCACCCCAGCACCGCCACCTTGCTGGCGGGCGGACCCATCGAAGAAGAACGTCCAGTGGGGCTCGGTGAAGACCGGGACCCTAAGCTCCGTAGGTGTGGGGTCTGAATCGGGATCCGGACCCCCAGGAACGCTCGGGGGAGGGGTCCACTCCACGATGAAGTCAGCCAGGATCTGGCTCTTGACAGCATGGCGAGGATGAAGTCGAGCTGAAACTCTACAAGTTCTGTGGCCCACTTGGTGATGTTGCCTGTGGCGTTAGAGTTGTGGAGGATGGCCCTTAACGGAAAGGAGGTCACCACCACGACCCTGTGTGCCTGGAAATAGTGGCGCAGCTTCCTGGACGCAACAAGAACAGCATAGAGAAGCTTGTGCGTCTCAAGGTACCTGGCCTTTGCTTCATGGAGAACCTCGCTGACGTAGTAGACCGGTTTCTGTATGGTCCGGACCCCTACGGGTGGTCCCGAGTCCCGAGCCCTCAAGGTCCGTGGTGGTCGGACCACCACCTTCTCGTAGGGGAACCTCCAGACTCCCGTGGGAATGTTGTGCCGTCCTTTCGACGACCAGCACCATGCTCACCGCCTCTGCAGCCGCTGCAATGTACAAGTACAGCGGCTCCCCTGGCTTCGAAGCTACCAGTATCGGTAGGGACACAAGGTGCTGCTTCAACTCTTGGAAGGCTCGCTCTGCCTACTCGGTCCAAGAGAATGGTCCGGACTTCCATAAGAGCTTGAAGAAGGGTAGCGCCCTCTCAGCCAGCCGTGAGATGAAGCGACTAAGGGCGGCTAGGGACCACGTAAGCTTTTGGACGTCCTTGATCCGGGCCGGAGGCCTCATTGCCTCAATTGCCCTGATCTTCTCTGGGTTTGCTTCAATGCCCCGGTGCGAAACCAGGAATCCCAGCAACTTCCCAGCAAAAACACCAAAGACACACTTATCTGGGTTCAGCTTCGTGCGCATTGCCCGCAGCTTGTCAAAGACCAGGGTCAAGTCTTCCACCAGAGTCAACCCTCTCTTAGTCTTGACTACGATGTCATCGATGTATATCTCTATCCTGTCCCTAATCAGGTCCCCGAAGGTCTTACTCATCGCCCATACAAATGTTGGCAAGGCATTTCTCAGACCATAGGGCATTACAACATAGCAGTAAAGCCCATCCACTCTTACAAAAGCGGTATGCTTCCTATCTTCCCTAGTCATCTGGATCTAATGGAAACCAGTGTAAGCATCTAGAAAGGACAAGAGGTCGCACCCAGGGGTAGAATCCACGATTTGATCTATGCGTGGAAGTGGATACGGGTCCTTGGGACAAGCCTTATTAAGGCTGGTGTAGTCGATGCACATCTGAAGCTTCCCATTTGCCTTTGGAACGATGACTGGGTTGGCCAGCCATACGGGGTGATGAACCTCTTCGATGAAGCCAGCGTCTAGCAGCTTCCGGACCTCCTCACGGATAAAGTCCTGCCGCTCAACGGACTGAGGCTTCTGACTCACCGGTTTGCGTCAGGGTGGATCTTCAGATGGTGCTCAATCACCTCCCTAGGGATCCCAGGCATCTGCGACGGTTTCCATGCGAACATGTCGACATTTGCCTGGAGGAAGGCAACGAGCGCGAGTTCCTATTTCTCCTCCAGATTGCCCGCGATGCGGGTGGTCTGGGAAGAATCCGCCCCGACCTGGATGGTCTTGACGGGACCGCCATCTGCTTCAGATGGCTGCACCTTTGGCACCTTGGTAGCGCCTTTGTACCGGAGGTCGAGGGGTCCCTCCCTCCGTCGTCCGGGCGAGCAGCTTCTGCCGCCAGGGCGTGCAGCTTCTCGATAGCCGCAAGCGCAGCGGCGCGGTCGCCTCACACGGTGAGGACCCCAGCAGGGGACGGCATCTTGAGGACCAAATACCCATAATGGGCAATGGCCATGAACCGGTACAGGGCCGGTCTACCAATGATGGCATTGAAGGGGAGGTTAACCTCCACGATGTCGAACTGGACGTTCTCTGTGCGGAAGTTTTCCTTGGTCCCGAATGTAACCGGGAGTGCAATGCTCCCAAGGGGATACACCAGTTGTGGGCCCACTCTGGAGAATAGACGAGAGGGTCCCAGCCGGGACCCTGGGATCTGCAACTGCTTAAATGCAGCATGGCTGATGACGTTGAGTCCAGCCCCACCGTCAATCAGGACATGGTGCAGCCGCATGTTGGCGATGACAGGGGCGGTGATGAGCGGTAGTATACCAACCCCTGCCATGTTTTTGGGGCAGTCGGATGCCCCGAAGGAGATAGTGGTGCTCCTCCACCGCTGATGTGGAGCAGCCTTCAGGACCCCTGGGACCGCCGAAAGGACCTCTCGGCGCAGGGACTTGATGTTCCTATGGGAGGTGAGCTCCCAGCTCCCACCGTACATCACGTACAGCTTCTTGCGGTGGGCGTTGTCGTCACCGGAGTTAGAGTCTCTAGTGAAGACGTCCTTGAGGACCCCATCAGAGTCGACCTTCTCCTTGCCAGGTCGGCGAAGAGGTGGCGAACCATCTCTGGAGGCCTGCTCGCGTCGCTCACTGACGTGCTTCGCGAGCTTGATGATCTCGCGGCACTCCGATGCGTTGTGGCGACTGTTGGGATGGACAGGGCTTGAGCCACTGTTGCCTCCCTGTGGCCGTGGGCGCTTGTTGCGCTCGTTCTAGCCCCAGTCATGGCTGTGGCGACCGTAGCAGCAGACTGCGGCCTCTCATGGACACCGTTCTTCTTCCTCTTCTTGCTACCACCCTAGGTAGCGGGACCCGAGCCACCCGTCTGGGTAACTCCGGTCTGTGGTGCTGAGTGCCATGCACGACCCTCGGCGGCTCTAGCACATTTATTGGCCAGAGCAAAGAGCATGGTGACAGTTTCCACGTCATGTGTCGCCAGCTTCTCCAACATTTTCTCATCACGCACCCCCTATCGGAAAGCAGTGATGATAGAGGCATCGGAGACACGAGGTATGGTCCAGCGTACCTTGGTGAAGCGAGCGATGAAAGCCCGGAGAGTCTCCCCGGGTTCTTGCCTTACGGCATGGAGATGAGCCTTCACGCCATGCTGCTGATAAGCACTAGTAAAGTTCGCTGTGAACCGTGCACAGAGCTCTTCCCAGGAGTAGACGGATCCTGGGGTCAGGTTCATGAGCCAGGTCCGGGCCGGCCCAGTCAAGGCTACACAGAAATAGCTCGCCATTACAACATTGTTTCCACCAGCTGCCGTAATGGCGATGACATAAACCTACAAAAATTCCGACGGGTTTGATGTACCGTCGTACTTCTCTGGTAGGTGCAGCCGAAACTTGGACGACCAAGTCACTGCGCTGAGGTGATCCGCTAGCGCAGCACAGCCCACGCCGACCAATGGGACACCCGTGTGAGTTCGGGCACCCCTTGGAGTTTGTGGCGTAAGCGGAGCGAAGTCCTGGTCGAGGTTGCGACCGTCGAAGTTTAGCCGGCGCTCACGCGCCCTCTCTAGAGAGACTCGTGCGTCTTCGCCCGCACGCCTGCGGTTGAGTTCTGCCCGCAGGTCATCAGGTCTCTCCACAGAAATTGGGGCATCCTCGCCTGCACGCCGGCGGTTGAGCTCAGCTCGTAGGTACTCAGTCGATGCAGCCTTCACCGAGGGTGAGCGCACTTGAAAGTTGCCTAGAGGGGGGGTGAATAGGGCGAAACTGAAATTTACAAAGTTAATCACAACTACAAGCCGGGTTAGCGTTAGAAATATAATCGAGTCCAAGAGAGGGCGTAAAAACAAATCGCAAGCGAATAAAGAAGTGAGACACAAGGATTTGTTTTACCGAGGTTCGGTTCTCTCAAACCTACTCCCCGTTGAGGTGGTTACAAAGACCAGGTCTCTTTCAACCCTTTCCCTCTCTCAAACGGTCCCTCGGACCGAGTGAGCTTCTCTTCTCAATCAACCGAGAACCAAACTTCCCCGCAAGGACCACCACACAATTGGTGTCTCTTGCCTCGATTACAATTGAGATGATCGCAAGAAAGAATGAGAAATAAGAAGCAATCCAAGCGCAAGAGCTCAAATGAACACAACAATCACTCTCTCTAATCACTAAAGCTTTGAGTGGAATTGGGAGAGGATTTGATCTCTTTGGTGTGTCTTGTATTGAATGCCTAGCTCTTGTAAGTAGTTGGAAGGTGGAAAACTTTGATGACTTGAATGTGGGGTGGTTGGGGGTATTTATAACCCCAACCACCAAACTAGCCATTTGGTGAAGGCTGCTGTCGACGGGCGCAGCGGACAGTCCGGTGCGCTACCGGACAGTGTCCGGTGCGCCAGCCACGTCACCCGGCCGTTAGGGTTTGACCGTTGGAGCTCTGACTGGTGGGGTCGCCTAGCTGTCCGGTGGTGCACCGGACAGGTACTGTACACTGTCCGGTGCGCCTCCCGCACGTGCTCTGACTCTGGCGCGCACTGTAGCGCATTAAATGCCTCTGCAGGTGACCGTTGGCACAGTAGTAGCCGTTGCTTCCGCTGGCACACCGGACAGTCCGGTGTGCACCGGACACTGTCCGGTGACTCACCGGACAGTCCGGTGAATTATAGCGGAGCGCCCTTGAGAATTCCCGAAGGTAGCGAGTTTGGCTTCGATCGCCCTGGTGCACCGGACACTGTCCGGTGGCACACCGGATAGTCCGGTGCGCCAAACCAGGGTGCCTTCCGGGTTGTCTTTTGCTCTTTTGTTTGAACCCTTTTCTTGGTCTTTTTATTGGCTTATTGTGAACCTTTGGCACCTGTAGAACTTATAGACTAGAGCAAACTAGTTAGTCCAATTATTTGTGTTGGGCAATTCAACCACCAAAATCAATTTAGGAATATAGGTGTAAGCCTAATTCCCTTTCAATCTCTCCCTTTTTGGTGATTGATGCCAACACAAACCAAAGCAAGTATAGAAGTACATAATTGAACTAGTTTGCATAATGTAGTGCAAAGGTTACTTGGAATTGAGCCAATATAAATACTTATAAGATACGCATGGATTGTTTCTTTAATTTTTGACATTTTGGACCACGCTTGCACCACATGTTTTGTTTTTGCAAATTCTTTTTGTAAATCCTTTTCAAAGTCCTTTTACAAATAGTCAAAGGTAAATGAATAAGATTTTGAGAAGCATTTTCAAGATTTGAAAATTTTCTCCCCCTATTTCAAATGCTTTTCCTTTGACTTAAACAAAACTCCCCCTCAATAAATTCTCCTCTTAGTGTTCAAGAGGGTTTTAAGATATCAATTTTGAAAATACTACTTTCTCCCCCTTTTGAATACAATAAGATACCAATTTGAAATTTACCAATTTAGGGTGGTGGTGTGGTCCTTTTGCTTTGGGCCTAATACTCTCCCCCTTTGGCATGAATCGCCAAAAACGAATGTTTGAGTGAAATATAAGCCCTTGTCTAACTACTTTCTCCCCTTTGGCAAATAAGACATATGAGTGAAGATTATACCAAAGACGAAGAGATGCTCGGAGCGACGGCGAAGGATGAGTGATAGAGTGGAGTGGAAGCCTTTGAATTCGCCGAAGACTCCAATTCCCTTTCAATACACCTATGACTTGGTTTGAAATTCACTTGAAAACACATTAGTCATAGCATATATAAAAGAGACATGATCAAAGGTATATTTATGAGCTAAGTGTGCAAGACATCAAAAGAAATTTCTAGAATCAAGAATATTTAGCTCATGCCTAAGTTTGGTAAAAGTTTGTTCATCTAGTGGCTTGGTAAAGATATCGGCTAATTGATCTTTAGTGTTAATATATGCAATCTCGATATCCCCCTTTTGTTGATGATCCCTAAGAAAATGATACCGAATGGCTATGTGTTTAGTGTGGCTATGCTCAACGGGATTATCCGCCATGTGGATTGCACTCTCATTATCACATAGAAGAGGAACTTTGGTTAATTTGTAACCATAGTCCCTAAGGGTTTGCCTCATCCAAAGCAATTGCGCGCAACAATGGCCTGCGGCAATATACTCGGCTTCGGCGGTAGAAAGAGCTACCGAATTTTGCTTCTTTGAAGCCCAAGACACCAAGGATCTCCCCAAGAACTGGCAAGTCCCCGATGTGCTCTTTCTATTGATTTTGCACCCTGCCCAATCGGCATCGGAATAACCAATTAAATCAAATGTGGATCCCCGAGGGTACCAAAGGCCAAACTTAGGAGTATAAGCCAAATATCTCAAGATTCGTTTTACGACCGTAAGGTGAGATTCCTTAGGGTCGACTTGGAATCTTGCACACATGCATACAGAAAGCATAATGTCCGGTCGAGATGCACATAAATAGAGTAATGAACCTATCATCGACCGGTATACCTTTTGATCGACGGATTTACCTTCCGTGTCGAGGTCGAGATGCCCATTTGTTCCCATGGGAGTCTTGATGGGCTTGGCATCCTTCATCCCAAACCTGTTTAGAATGTCTTGAGTATACTTCGTTTGGCTAATGAAGGTGCCTTCTTGGAGTTGCTTGACTTGGAATCCTAGAAAATACTTCAACTCCCCCATCATCGACATCTCGAATTTCTGTGTCATGATCCAACTAAATTCTTCATATATAGATTCGTTAGTAGACCCGAATATAATATCATCAACATAAATTTGGCATACAAACAAATCATTGTCAAGAGTTTTAGTGAATAGAGTAGGATCGGCCTTTCCGACTTTGAAGCCATTAGCAATAAGGAAATCTCGTAGGCATTCATACCATGCTCTTGGGGCTTGCTTGAGCCCATAAAGCGCCTTAGAGAGCCTATAGACATGGTTAGGGTACTCACTGTCTTCAAAGCCGGGAGGTTGCTCAACATATACCGCTTCCTTGATTGGTCCATTGAGGAAGGCACTCTTCACGTCCATTTGATAAAGCTTGAAGCCATGGTAAGTAGCATAGGCTAATAATATGCGAATTGACTCAAGCCTAGCTACGGATGCATAGGTTTCACCAAAATCCAAACCTTCGACTTGGGAGTATCCCTTGGCCACAAGTCGAGCTTTGTTCCTTGTCACCACACCATGTTCGTCTTGTTTGTTGCGGAAGACCCACTTGGTTCCTACAACATTTTGGTTAGGACGTGGAACTAAATGCCATACCTCGTTCCTAGTGAAATTGTTGAGCTCCTCTTGCATTGCCATCACCCAATCCGAATCTTGAAGTGCTTCCTCTACCCTGAGTGGCTTAATAGAGGAAACAAAAGAGTAATGCTCACAGAAATGTGCAACACGAGATCTAGTGGTTACCCCCTTATGAATGTCGCCGAGGATGGTGTCGACGGGGTGATCTCGTTGGATTGCTTAGTGGACTCTTGGGTGTGGCGGTCTTGGTTCTTCATCCTCCTTGTCTTGATCATTTGCATCTCCCCCTTGATCATTGCCGTCATCTTGAGGTGGCTCATCATTTTGATTTTCTCCTTCATCAATTTGAGCCTCGTCCTCATTTTGAGTTGGTGGAGATGCTTGCATGGAGGAGGATGGTTGATCTTGTGCATGTGGTGGCTCTTCGGATTCCTTAGGACACACATCCCCAATGGACATGTTCCTTAGCGCGATGCACGGAGCCTCTTCATTACCTATCTCATCAAGATCAACTTGCTCTACTTGAGAGCCGTTAGTTTCATCAAACACAACGTCACAAGAAACTTCAACTAGTCCTGAGGACTTGTTAAAGACTCTATATGCCCTTGTGTTTGAATCATATCCTAGTAAAAAGCCTTCTACTGTCTTAGGAGCAAATTTAGATTTTCTACCTCTTTTAACAAGAATAAAGCATTTGCTACCAAAGACTCTAAAATATGAAATATTGGGCTTTTTACCGGTTAGGAGTTCATAGGATGTCTTCTTGAGGATTCGGTGTAGATATAACCGGTTGATGGCGTAGCAGGCGGTGTTGACCGCCTCGGCCCAAAACTGATCTGGCGTCTTGTATTCATCAAGCATGGTTCTTGCCATGTCCAATAGAGTTCGATTCTTCCTCTCCACTACACCATTTTGTTGTGGCGTGTAGGGAGAGGAGAACTCATGCTTGATGCCCTCCTCCTCAAGGAAGCCTTCTATTTGAGAGTTCTTGAACTCCGTTCCATTGTCGCTTCTAATTTTCTTGATCCTTAAGCCGAACTCATTTTGAGCCCGTCTCAAGAATCCCTTTAAGGTCTCTTGGGTTTGAGATTTTCCTGCAAAAAGAATACCCAAGTGAAGCGAGAATAATCATCCACAATAACTAGACAGTACTTACTCCCGCCAATGCTTATGTAAGCAATCGGGCCGAATAGATCCATGTGTAGGAGCTCCAGTGGCCTGTCAGTCGCCATGATGTTCTTGTGTGGATGATGAACACCAACTTGCTTCCCAGCTTGGCATGCGCTACAAATCCTGTCTTTCTCAAAAAGAACATTTGTTAATCCTAAAATGTGCTCTCCCTTTAGAAGCTTATGAAGATTCTTCATCCCAACATGGGCTAGTCGGCGGTGCCAGAGCCAACCCATGTTAGTCTTAGCAATTAAGCAAGTGTCGAGTTCAGCTCTATCAAAATCTACCAAGTATAGCTGACCCTCTAACACTCCCTTAAATGCTATTGAATCATCACTCCTTCTAAAGACAGTGACACCTACATCAGTAAATAGACAGTTGTAGCCCATTTGACATAATTGAGATACGGAAAGCAAGTTATAATCTAAGGAGTCTACAAGAAAAACATTGGAAATGGAATAGTCAGGGGATATAGCAATTTTACCCAAACCTTTGACCAAACCTTGATTTCCATCCCCGAATGTGATAGCTCGTTGGGGATCTTGATTTTTCTCATAGGAGGAGAACATTTTCTTCTCCCTTGTCATGTGGTTCGTGCACCCGCTATCGATGATCCAACTTGAGCCATTGGATGCATAAACCTACAAAACAATTTTAGTTCTTGACTTTAGGTACCCAAACAGTTTTGGGTCCTTTGGCATTAGACACAAGAACTTTGGGTACCCAAACACAAGTCTTGGAGCCCTTGTGTTTGCCCCCAACAAACTTGGCAACTACCTTGCCGGATTTGTTAGTCAAAACATAAGATGCATCAAAAGTTTTAAATGAAATGTCATGACCATTTGATGCATTGGGAGTTTTCTTCTTAGGCAACTTAGCACGGGTTGGTTGCCTAGAGCTAGATGTCTCACCCTTATACATAAAAGCATGGTTAGGGCCAGAGTGAGACTTCCTAGAGTGAATTCTCCTAATTTTGCTCTCAGGATAACCGGCAGGGTATAAAATGTAACCCTCGTTATCTTGAGGCATGGGAGCCTTGCCCTTAACAAAGTTGGATAATTTCTTAGGAGGGGCATTAAGTTTGACATTGTCTCCCTTTTGGAAGCCAATGCCATCCTTGATGCCAGGGCGTCTCCCACTGTAGAGCATACTACGAGCAAATTTAAATTTTTCATTTTCAATTTCATGCTCGGCAATTTTTGCATCTAATATTGCTATATGATCATTTTGTTGTTTGATTAAAGTCATATGATCATGAATGGCACCAATATCAACATATCTACATCTAATACAAATAGACACATGTTCAATGGTAGATGTAGATGGTTTGCAAGAACTAAGTTCAACAATCTTAGCACGCAAAATGTCATTGTTATCTCTAAGATCGGAAATGGAAGCATTGCAAACATCTAATTCTTTAGCCTTAGCAAGAAATTTTTCATTTTCAATCCTAAGGCTAGCAAGAAAATCATTCAATTCTTCAATCTTAGCAAGTAAATCAACATTATCATTTCTAAGATTGGGAATTGAAACATTACAAACATTAGAATCAACCTTAGCAATTAATTTGGCATTTTCATTTCTAAGGTTGGCAATAGTGTCATGGCATGTGCTTAGCTCACTAGATAATTTTTCACATTTTTCAACCTCTAGAGCGTAAGCATTTTTAACCTTAACATGCTTTTTGTTCTCCTTGATTAGAAAGTCCTCTTAGGAGTCGAAGAGATCATCCTTTTCATGGATGGCACTAATCAATTCATTTAATTTTTCCTTTTGTTGCATGTTGAGATTGGCAAAAAGGGTACGCAAATTATCTTCCTCATCACTAGCATTATCATCACTAGAGGACTCATATTTAGTGGAGGAGTTGGATTTAACCTTCTTCTTTTTGCCGTCTTTTGCCATGAGGCACTTGTGGCCGACGTTGGAGAAGAGAAGACCCTTGGTGACGGCGATGTTTGCGGCGTCCTCGTCGGAGGAGGAGTCGGTGGAGCTCTCGTCGGAGTCCCACTCGCGGCACACATGGGCATCGCCGCCCTTCTTCTTGTGATATCTCTTCTTCTCCTTTCTTCTCCCCTTCTTGTCATCGCCCCTGTCACTGTCACTAGAAATAGGACATTTGGCAATAAAGTGACCGGGCTTACCATATTTGTAGCACACTTTCTTGGAGCGGGACTTGTAATCCTTCCCCCTCCTTTGCTTGAGGATTTGGCGGAAGCTCTTGATGATGAGCGCCATTTCCTTGTTGTCGAGCTTGGAGGCGTCAATGGGTTGCCTACTTGATGTAGACTCCTCCTTCTTCTCCTCCGTCGCTTTGAATGCGATCGGTTGTGCTTCGGACGTGGAGGGGCCATCAAGCTCGTTGATCTTATTTGAGCCTTTGATCATCAATTCAAAGCTCACAAAATTCCTGATTACTTCCTCGGGAGTCATTAGTGTATATCTAGGATTGCCACGAATTAATTGAACTTGAGTAGGGTTAAGGAAAACAAGTGATCTTAGAATAACCTTAACCACTTCGTGGTCATCCCATTTTTTGCTCCCGAGGTTGCGCACTTGGTTCACCAAGGTTTTGAGCCGGTTGTACATTTCTTGTGGCTCCTCCCCTTGGCGAAGACGGAAGCGACCGAGCTCCCCCTCGATCGTTTCCCGCTTGGTGATCTTGGTCACCTCATCTCCTTCGTGCGCGGTCTTTAGCACGTCTCAAATTTCCTCAGCACTCTTCAACCCTTGCACCTTATTATACTTCTCTCGACTTAGAGAGGCGAGGAGTATAGTTGTGGCTTGGGAGTTGTAGTGTTGAATTTGGGCCACTTCGTCTTCATCATAATCTTCATCCCCTATGGATGGTACCTGTACACCAAACTCAACAATATCCCATATACTTTTGTGGAGTGAGGTTAGGTGATAACGCATCATATCACTCCACCTAGCATAATCTTCACCATCAAATGTTGGTGGTTTGCCTAATGGGACGGAAAGTAAAGGTGTATGTTTAGGAATGTGAGAATAGTGTAGGGGGATCTTACTAAACTTCTTGCGCTCATGGCGCTTAGAAGTCACCGTCGGCGCGTCAGAGCCGGAGGTGGAAGGTGATGAAGTATCGGTCTCGTAGTAGACCACTTTCCTCATCTTCTTGTGCTTGTTGCCACTCCGATGCGACTTGTGGGAGGAGGATTTCTTCTCCTTCCCCTTCCCTTTGTTGTGGGACTCTTTTGATGAAGTCTTCCCATGGCTTGTAGTGGGCTTGTCGTCGGTCTCCATCACCCTCTTGGCGTGATCTCCCGATATTACTTCGAGCGGTTAGGCTCTAATGAAGCACCGGGCTCTGATACCAATTGAAAGTCACCTAGAGGGGAGTGAATAGGGCGAAACTGAAATTTACAAAGTTAATCACGACTACAAGCCGGGTTAGCGTTAGAAATATAATCGAGTCCGAGAGAGGGCGTAAAAACAAATCGCAAGCGAATAAAGAAGTGAGACACAAGGATTTGTTTTACCGAGGTTCGGTTCTCTCAAACCTACTCCCCGTTGAGGTGGTCACAAAGACCGGGTCTCTTTCAACCCTTCCCTCTCTCAAACGGTCCCTCGGACCGAGTGAGCTTCTCTTCTCAATCAACCGGGAACCAAACTTACCCGCAAGGACCACCATACAATTGGTGTCTCTTGCCTCGATTACAATTGAGATGATCGCAAGAAAGAATGAGAAAGAAGAAGCAATCCAAGCGCAAGAGCTCAAATGAACACAACAATCACTCTCTCTAATCACTAAAGCTTTGAGTGGAATTGGGAGAGGATTTGATCTCTTTGGTGTGTCTTGTATTGAATGCCTAGCTCTTGAAAGTAGTTGGAAGGTGGAAAACTTGGATGACTTGAATGTGGGGTGGTTGGGGGTATTTATAACCCCAACCACCAAACTAGCCGTTTGGTGAAGGATGCTGTCGACGGGCGCACCGGACAGTCCGGGGCGCCACCGGACAGTGTCCGGTGCGCCAGCCACGTCACCCGGCCGTTAGGGTTCGACCGTTGGAGCTCTGACTGGTGGAGTCGCCTGGCTGTCCGGTGGTGCATCGGACAGGTACTGTAGACTGTCTGGTGCGCCTCCCGCACGTGCTCTAACTCTAGCGTGCACTGTAGCGCATTAAATGCCTCTGCAGGTGACCGTTGGCGCCGTAGTAGCTGTTGCTTCCGCTGGCACACCGGACAGTCCGGTGTGCACCGGATAGTCCGGTGAATTATAGCGGAGCGCCCTTGAGAATTCCCGAAGGTAGCGAGTTTGGCTTCGATCGCCCTAGTGCACCGGACACTGTCCGGTGGTGCACCGGACAGTCCGGTGCGCCAGACCAGGGTGCCTTCCGGGTTGTCTTTTGCTCTTTTGTTTGAACCCTTTTCTTGGTCTTTTTATTGGCTTATTGTGAACCTTGGGCACCTGTAGAACTTATAGACTAGAGCAAACTAGTTAGTCCAATTATTTGTGTTGGGCAATTCAACCACCAAAATCAATTTAGGAATATAGGTGTAAGCCTAATTCCCTTTCAGATACCCCATCATGCGCGGTCGGGTCATAAACACCGATTGCTGGCGTGCCAGGTAGGGGGTGCGACGTTGATTCACGACGACTCCATGGCCATCGTCTTCAACACCTCGATCATCTTGAATACCACTATACCAGGGAGGCTTTCCGCTTTGGATCCCTCTTCTGCATCGTAGACCAGAAAGGTGTCCTACACCACATCACTGATCCATCCGAGAAGGGATCTTCTCTGATGGCACCGATCGTGGACGCTGGCTTGCCTCACTTGACCTTAGCAAGGACTACTCCGACGAACTCCGAAGTACGAAGACCTCAACCAACCTCCGCCTTGCGCAGGACTGCACCCGTGTCAGCCAGGCCTAAAGCCATAGCAGCACGTGTGGCCCTGTCGACTGAGGCAACGCCCTTGATGCGACAAAATCCTTTATCCACATCACCCACCCGAGGGGTGGACCTAGATCACTCGACGGAAAGGAGCGGAAAGCCTCGACACCAGCGTAGCCCTAGGAGCAAGACCAAAGATTATCATGGCCGCCCTGCCCACATGGGAGACGCCCGAAACACGAGAGGTGGCTTCGAGCTCTTTCTTCGAGTTCCTGATTCAATTGAGTTCTGCAATGACAATTAATAAAGCTCAAGGCCAAACTATACCAATGTTAGGATATATCTTCGAGAACCGGTTTTTGCACTTGGTCAATTGTATGTTGCACTATCTAGAGGTGTTTCTAGACACAACACATGGGTCTTGGCTATGACAGACAAGACAATTGACCCTACTGGAAAGTCAACCAAAAATATTGTATATAAAGATGTTTTGCAATTATAAGTTAAGTTTTATCTGATCGAAATGCTGCTACAAAATTGAAAATGTTACTTTGTGTAGTGTTATATGACATTGCCACATTGGATCGAACCTGCTGCCCTATGTTTTATAAATCAACTGCCCTTTACTAAGGGAATATGAGAATGTTTTGAATGCTTTCAATTTGTTTCAAAAGTTTCCCACCGTTCAAGTTTAAAAATACCTATTCTTTCTATGTTTATTCAAACATTAGGTGCTCAACAGTTGGTAACTTATTGCACAACCTTTAATCTGGGTTAAACAATTGTTAAAACAAGCAAAAATGACTGGTTAAACAGACACAACCAGTCACCTTACGTGTGTGCCGCATGTATTTTTCAAAAAATATAAATGTAATTTGTGCAGTGTCTATTATCGACAAATAAAAAAACCTAAGGATAATGTAAAATAGAGGTTAACGCAATTTTATTACCAGACCACATTGTTGGGCGTTGCACATGTTCATCTAGGCCTTGTACAAATCGATTGCCTCTATCTTGATTTGATACAACAACATATCCCAATAAAAGAAATTTTAAAAACTGTTAGCAAGTACTCAATTATTTTGGAACGACAAAATGATATCCAACATTTCAGCAGTAATCCATGGTGGATTCCTTTGTCGGAGGTCATCTCCTTGACGACGTACATGTACACCAGCGGCCTACCCTTAAACTCAGACAGAGACAGAGTCACCCTTCTCTTGCTCGACAGCTGCACGCACAAACACACATCAGGCCACAAAACCCTAGCATACCATCTGAATCTATCAATCAAGAGCGATAGAGGAGGTGGCATAGAAGAAACTGTTCCCTGTTCTTGCTCTCTCAGCAGCGGCGCTGCGATGAGCCGAACCTGCCGCCGGGCTTCTGGTTCCACCCGGGGAGACTGCACTATATGTTGCCGTGGAGGCCGACAGCGAGGAGGTCGTGTGCCTCCTCCTATCGCTCCACGACTTCGAGGCAGCCACCATCCATTCACGGCTTCACGCCTTCCATGTCGCCACCAAACAGGGCCACACTCGTCGTGAGCTCTTCTTCAGTCCCCTTTTGTTGATGTTGTGCTAGGCCGCTGATTCGGAACCTTCAGCGCCTCCTTCGGGACATTGGACTGCTGAGGCGGCGACACGGCGGTGGTAGGGGCTGCGGAGGGCGGGGAGGAGTAGAAGCCGGAGAAGCGGAAGGTGGAGCCGGCCCCATCGGCGTGGGCCCACTTTGAGCAGAGCGCAAAGGTGGACCCCATGGATACGATCGTGGCCTGGTGGGGAAGGGCCACCAGAGAGATCGATGGCGAGCATGGGCAGCAGCGGTTGGACCGGAGGCGTCGACGCCTCAACAGAGCTTCTCGACCTTGTACCGGCACTGTCTTGGACGGGGCGGGCGTGGTGCTCCCGGCCGACGGCGAGGTGGGAGGCAGAGGAGAGTCCTGCAGTGTTGCGACACCAGTGCGTGCGTGGGGAAATTTCCGTTGTGTTTAAGGTTAGGAATTTGGTGTGGAGCTGCGGACGTGGAGATAATCTTCATTATGGAAGAAGAGAGAAGCGGTTTCGACGAAATAGAGGTGTTGGTGTTGGCTTCTCTGTTTTGGAGACGCAGCAGATAGACTCTTCCTGATATGGATAACAGACAAAGATTTGGCTCTGGTGTCAACATTAAATTCACTCCGTGCTCACACCGTCAAAAGCCTGGCGCCGCCGTTTCTTGTTCACGCGGCCTGCATCTCCAATCCAGAAACCCTAGCCGCCGTCCGCGTCCACAACTACGCCTGCAGCCGCAGCCGCGAGATGTACGTCATGGACAGTGACGCAGGACGCTGCTCAAGAAGGTGAACGCACGCATGCACGCATTGCTGTATTGTTTTCCGTCCTCTGACGTCGAACGTAGCTAACAGCCTAACACTAACACTCGTTCTCCCTCCCTGCAGAGCTTTGCGGCGGTCGAGACATGGACGGGCTACTCTTATGGTTCCGCCGGCACTGCGCCGTGCGGCAGGCCTAGAGCAGGAGGGCTCTGCCAGGCCATGGTTCAACGTTCGGAAGGCGACCCACCGGATCCTCAAGAAGAAGAAGAAAGGAGGGCAGCAGGAGCAGAACGGTGGCGCTGGCGGGGCTGTGGCCACGGCCTGCGTCGTCGGCGGGGACGTCGTCTACAGGATCGACGGCGCGCCGCGCAAGTCGAAGTTCAGGATCAGCGGCCCCGGCGGCGAGGTCGTGGCGGAGACGAAGCGGAAGCAGACGGAGGCAGGGGTGGCGCTAGGAGAAGACGTCCTCAGCCTCACCGCCGCAAGAGGAGACGCAAGAGATGTCCAGCCCAGAGAGCACTCCAATTCCGCGACGGAGGAGAAGCAACGGAGAGAAGAAGACGACGCCAGACGACGTCTGAGCACGTCGACGATAAACAATGAAAGGACACTGATACCTGTTTGCGCAGCCCCAAGCTAGTGAGTGTCTCGTATCCATTTTGGAGTTTGTCTGTCACCTGCGTCTCCAAAACAGAGAAGCCAACGCCAACGCCTCCATTTCGTCGAATCCCCTTCTCTCATCTTCCATAATGGCAATTGTCTCGCGGACGTGGGGGTGGAGTAGAGGTGTGCGGTGATGTTCACATATCACTATGCCTATGACCTACGACAAAGTCTGTACTAATTTCTCTATCCTTCCTAATCACTGCTCGGTAGACGGTAGTAACCCATGTATCTTTTGATGCCTTCTTTCTATGTCCAAACGCAAAGGCAAATCTTCATGGTATAAAATGGACCCCTTCGTATTAAGGTAATTGTCGTACTATTCGTACCCAAAATATCATATACCTATTGGATCTTTTATGGGCTTGGCCCATTTATTTTCAATTGTGTAGTCAGTTTATATGCTTATCGTATTTATATGATTTATATGATTCATATGCTTTGTGTTCTCATGATCCATATTGTTATGGATATATTTGAGATCACGATTTCTATGGTTAATTATCTTTTATATGTCATCATCATAATGTTAATTTATGGAATTAAAATGATATGGAAAATGCCTATAATTCTAACAATCCAAAAACCTAATGTTAAGCATTTTTCTGTCAGAGGTTTTGCTGTTGTGCTAAAGCCTGATCCTTTTGATGGTAAAAACTTCTTGATTTGGAAAGCTAAGATGGAATTGTGGCTAACTGCAATGTCTTGTTATCATGCCGCTGAGGGCAAGCCTGCCAACTTACCTCCTGAGGAAGAGGCTAAGTTTAAGGCTGATGACAACCTCTTTAGAGGAGCAGTAATTAGCGCACTTGATACAAAATTCCAGAAAAGCTATATCATCCTTCCCACAGGGAAAGAGCTGTGGGATGCACTTGTTGAAAAGTTTGGAGTTACTGACGCTGGTAGCGAGTTGTATCTCATGGAGCAGCTGTATGACTACAAGATGGTTGAGAACCGATCTGTACTGGAACAGGCTCATGAGTTTCAGGCACTAGCTAAGGAACTTTAACTTTTTCCTTGTCCTTTGCCTGACAAGTTTGTGGCTGGCGGTATAATCGCCAAGTTGCCACCTTCTTGGAAGGATTTTACTACCTCTCTCAAACATAAGAGACAAGAGTTCAATGTGGAAGAGCTCATTGGTACTCTTGATGTTGAGGAAAGAGCTAGAACAAAGGACAATTGAAAAGGTGTTGAGATCTCTACTGCTAATGTGGTGCAGAAGAGAAACTTCCGCAAGTTTAATAAGAAGAAAAACTAGAACAAACAAGAGAATACAAATAAACCTGTTCAAACAGCACAGTTTAAAAAGAAGAACAACAATAACAAGGGAAAGGGAGGATGCTTTGTCTGTGGCAGTGATCAAAACTAGGCTAGAGAGTGCCCTGATCGCAAGTTCACACAGGACAAGAAATCAGCTAATGTTGTAACCACTGAAACTGGAGATGGAACATCTGGGTATGGTAATTCTTTACCATTTGTTCTCTCAGTTTGTAATTCACCTGAGTGGTGGATGGATAGTGGTGCAAACATTCATGTGTGTGCTGATGTCTCTATGTTCTCTTCCTACCAGGTCGGGAGGTTTGGCGCCTTGTTAATGGGAAATGGGTCGCGTGCTCATGTTCTTGGTGTTGGTACGGTCATTCTGATGTTTACTTTGGGAAAGACGGTGCCATTGAAGAACGTGCAGCATGTGCCCTCTATCAAGAAGAATCTCGTTAGTGCTTCGATGCTATGTCGAGATGGATATGAAGTCGTTCTTGAGTCAAATAAATGTGTTGTGTCGAAACATGGTATTTTTGTTGGTAAAGGATATGACTGCGGAGGTTTGTTCCGCTTATCACTGCATGATGTGTGTAATAAACTGGTGAATTCTGTTCATTTTTCTGATGAGTCAGATTTATGGCATTCGTGTTTTTGTCATGCAAGCTTGGGTTGTCTTATGCGGTTAGCAAATCTAAATCTAATTCCTAAATTTAACTTGGTCAAAAATTCTAAGTGCCATGTGTATGTTGAATCAAAACAACCCCGCAAGCCTCACAAGGCTACTGAGGCGAGGAGTTTGGCACCTCTAGAACTTGTTCATTCTGATCTATGCGAGATGAATGGAATTTTGATCAAAGGTGGTAAAAGATACTTTCTCACTTTTATAGATGACTCCACTAGGTTTTGCTATGTGTATCTCTTAAAAACAAAAGATGAAGCGTTCAATTATTTTAAGACCTATAAAGCTAAAATTGAGAACCAACTTGAGAGGAAAATAAAACGGTTAAGGTCCGATCGAGGTGGAGAATATTTCTCTAATGTGTTCGATGAGTTCTGCGTGGAACATGGTATTATTCATGAGAGGACATCGCCATTCTCACCACAATCCAATGGGATTGCTGAAAGGAAAAACCGCACTCTAACAGATTTGGTGAATGCCATGTTGAGTACAGCGGGATTATCCAATACATGGTGGGGTGAGACAATTTTGACAGCGTGTCATGTCCTGAATAGAGTTCCAACAAAGAACAAAGAGATCACACCATTTGAGGAATGGGAAAAGAGAAGATTAAATCTCTCATATTTGCGCACTTGGGGTTGCTTGGCTAAAGTGAATGTGCCAATCAACAAAAAGCGTAAACTTGGGCCTAAAACTGTTGACTGTATATTCCTTGGGTACTCTTTTCACAGCACAGGGTATAGGTTCTTAATTATAAAATCTGATGTGCCTGATATGTATGTTGATACTATCATGGAATCAAGAGACGCAACATTTTTTGAGAATGAGTTTCCCATGAAGAATACACCTAGTGATACAAGTCATGAGACTATAATTCCCCATGAGCATGAACTGTCTATTCCTATAGATCATGCTGAGGATTCTCATGTGCACATCCCTGAGGAGGATGACATTATAGTCACTCGAAAGAGCAAGAGACAGAGGGTTGCAAAATCCTTTGGTAATGACTTTATAGTGTACCTTGTGGAAGACATACCAACTACCATTAGTGAGGCATATTCCTCTCCTGATGCTGACTTATGGAAGAAAGCAGTAAGGAGTGAGATGGAATCTATTATGTCTAATGGAACTTGGGAGGTCGTTGATCGTCCTTATGGTTGTCAACCTATAGGCTACAAATGGATCTTCAAGAAAAAGCTTAGGCCTGATGGTACAATCGAGAGGTACAAGGCAAGGCTTGTGGCCAAAGGATATACCCAAAAAGAGGGTGAAGATTTGTCACACCCGGTTTTAGAAGGTAAACCGAATGCGAATGTACGTGCCAGGATCAGTAATTCACGTACACAGTGATTACATAAATGACTTATCATAGCACAATGCTTCGAATTACAATAAAGAGTAAGTAATAATATTACAGACTAGAGTCATTTACATAATATAAATCAAAGTACACAGAATCAAAACGTAGCCAACGTAAACAACCCACCACAGGCAGCTGACTGGGGGAGGTCGCTAGCCTATTCCTCGAACTCGTCGACGTCCTAGAACTCCTGGAGATCCGCCTCGATGCTTTTTTCTTCCTCTTTACCTGAGCATAGATTGCACCAAAGGCAACCTGGTGTTTTGTGAAAGAAAGGGTGAGTACACATCAACGTACTCAGCAAATGTCCCGTTTGGCTGAAGTGGACTAGCTTTATGTGGGGTTAAGTCAAGCAGTTGCTTTTAGTTGATCATATTATTATTACTAGTAGAAAGCCAGGTTTTAGCATTAACCCAAGTTATTAACCCAAAGTACCCTTTCCAAACGGGAAGAATACCACTTACCATTACCAATAGCATAATCATAACCATCTTCCTCATCATCATCTGTAAACAAACCATCTCTGATCAAGTATCTCTAATCAATGGAGCTCCCTTGGCCGCTCATAACCGCGAGCATGGCTGATATATCAGTTTCATACACTCTGCAGAGGTTATGCACTTTACCCACAAGTCGTGATTCCCTCTCTAGCCTAGGCTTGCAAGACCCTTATTCACTCCCGAGGTGAATGGCCAGGGATTCACTACGAAGCCTTTACAAAGATTCCCCGGGGCTGTAGCCGCCCATTAGGTTTCCTAAATGTACCGCACTCCTCCCCAAGGGGCGAACCAAACTTGGCAGAGTGAGCTGCATACACCGAGCCCCATTGACGGCACGACGGCTAAGCAAACTACACCCCGGTTCCTCTAATTATTCAGCTAAGGGCATCCCATTCCACCCTCATGGTTGCACTGTTTTCCTGGGCGGTCATCCAACGAACAGGTCCTTACGGAGAGGCACTCGAGAAACCGCTCGAGCCCCCTTGAATACCACAAGTACCACATCATAATAAAGGAGAGAAGCATCGTATCATTGATAATTCTCATCATGTTCATTGATTAGAGTTGAGCAATAGCATAAAGCTAAACAATAATAACCCAAAAGGTAATCAAGGACAAGGTAAATAGAAAGCTATTCAATCCTTATGGTGTTCATAGTATGCGGGACAATGAATTATAAAGTAAATGGGACATAATGGGTTAGAGGACACTTGCCTTCACCAAACAAATGCTCAGGATCTTCAGCCTTGTAGCACTCGAAGAGCTTGATCTCGGGACCAGTGGTTCACCAAATCTTGATTGTTGATTCCTCGAAGCTCAGGAACATATCGCAATCTATTCGCGACGCGAAGCGAAGACGAACAGGCACAAGCAAATAAACATATGCATATGCATAAGAATATTACACCATACAAGATAAAATGTTATAAAAGCAAGCGATATAAAATAGAGAGCGCCTCTACGGTTACGTGAGGAAAAGAACCACGATAGACGAAGCTATGGTCGAGGGGTTAGCGTATTTACGCTAAGCAAATATTAGTTAGAATATTTAATCCGACATTTCTATATTAATTGATATTAATCAAATGTAAATTAATACTACTAATTAGTTTTAACTAACTTACTATTTTAATAGTTGATGATTAAATAAATAACTAATTAATTTACATGAGTAATTATAAGCGAACGGTTTAATCTCGCGCGCGGACAACGCGCGATACGCGTGAACGGCGCGTGGCAAGGCGCGCGACATACGTGACTTAGCGCGCGGACAACGCGCGGTGATGCGCACAATCCGCATGCGCGACACACGAAGCCAACGTGCGAGCAATGCGATAGTGCGCGAACAATGCGCGACGACGTGCAAACACGCACGATCCTTACGCGCGATACGTGCGGACAACGCGTGACGACACGTGCAAAACAGCACGCACGACACGCGTGATACGCGAGAAAAGCTAAACAGACATCACATTTACATTAAACAAATATTAGTTGAAAACATCTGAGTTGGTACTAATCACATTAACATACATTTATAATAGCGCAACTTATAACTTAAATTATATTTCAGCTAACCATAGGACAAACAAGTGATTAATTAATTGATTGAAACATGTGCTACGACAAAACTATATTTTTAACAGGTACCCGACCTTGTTGTAAAACTAACATGACTAGAACGATACAAAATGGATTTCTAACGCGAAATATATCGAATAATTAACCATCCCTCGGTTTAGACGACGTGGCGCTTTTCTATTGGCTCAAGGTTTGACGCACGAAAGATTATAAAGAATATAATCACAGCAGATCCCAAAGGGTGAGATCTCGTGTGGCTGCTCGCGTTCTTCTACCTCTCCTCACGATGGATCACAGGAGCGGTTGCTCACGCCGCCGCGCAGGGGAGGCAGGCTGGTCGCGCCTGGCTTGAGCGAGCCCCGCCGGGGGTCACGCACTGGCTGGCCGTGGGCTGGACACACCGGCTGCGCGCGCGCTCGCCGGGCTGGGCTGCTGGCCGCCGACCGCGCGGGCTAGCCATGCAAGCTACCGCACGCGCTGGCCGTTGCGCAGGGCGAGCCGCCGGCTGGCCGCGCCGAGGACGAGGCCGGGCTCGCGCGCCAACAATAGCCTCCTGGCTGCTCCTGGGGAGCTTGTCGGGGGGCCTCAGCCATGGCTGCGGCACGGCGGCGCACCGCGAGCAGGGCCCGAGGGGCTCCCCGCCGGGGCCATGGCCCGCGCGGGCTACAGGACAAGCTCGGCCGGCCGCGTCGCGAGCCGCGCCAGGCCGGCCATGGGTGCCTGCTGCAGGGGCCGCGGGGATGGGGGCTACAGGGGACGAGAGCGCCGTCGGGGTGGCTGCGACACAGGGGAGCTCTCGCCGGCGGCCGATGAAAGGGAATTAGGCTTACACCTATTTCCTAAACTAATTTTGGTGGTTGAATTGCCCAACACAAATTATTGGACTAACTAGTTTGCCCAAGCTTATAAGTTCTACAGGTACCAAAGGTTCACCATAAGCCAATAAAAAGACCAAGAAAAAGGGTTCAAACAAAGGAGCAAGGGGAAAACCGAAGGCACCCTGGTCGGGCGCACCGGACTGACCGGTGTGCCACCGGACAGTGTCTGGTGCATCACCGGACAGTGTCCGGTGCACCAGGGAACTCCAACCTGAACTTCGCACCTTCGGGAATTCTCAGAGTCGTCGCGCTATAATTCACCGGACTGTCCGGTATACACCGGACAGTGTCCGGTGCTCCAAGAGGACGCGGCTCTGAACTCGCCAGTCTCGGGAATTCTCATCGGCTGCTCCGCTATAATTCACCGGACATGTCCGGTGTACACCGGACTGTCCGATGTAACTACAGAGCAACGGCTACTTCAGGCGCCAACGGCTACCTGTAGCGCATTAAATGCGCGCCAGCGCGCGCAGAGGGCAGGCACGCCCATGCTGGCGCACCGGACACCCTACAGTTCATGTCCGGTGCGCCACCGGTCATCCAGGCGAGCCCTGCAGTCAGAGCTCCAACGGTCAGAACCCCAACGGCCGGGTGACGTGGCTGTCGCACCGGACATGTCCGGTGTGCACCGGACTGTCCGGTGCACCATACGACAGACAACCTCCACCAAACGGCTAGTTTGGTGGTTGGGGCTATAAATACCCCCAACCACCCCACATTCAAGTCATCCAAGTTTTCCACTTCTCGACCACTTACAAGAGCTAGACATTCAATTCTAGACACACTCAAGTGATCAAATCCTCTCCAATTCCACACAAGGCCTTAGTGATTAGCGAGAGAGATTTGTCGTGTTCTTTTGAGCTCTTGCGCTTGGATTGCTTCTTTCTTTCTCACTTGTTCTTGTGATCAAAACTCCATTGTAACCGAGGCAAGAGACACCAATTGTGTGGTGGTCCTTGCGGGGAAGTTTTGTTCCCGGTTTGATTTGAGAAGAGAAGCTCACTCGGTCCGAGGGACCGTTTGAGAGAGGGAAAGGGTTGAAAAAGACCCGGCCTTTGTGGCCTCCTCAACGGGGAGTAGGTTTGCAAGAACCGAACCTCGGTAAAACAAATCCGCGTGTCATACTCTTCATTTGCTTGCGATTTGTTTTTTTGCGCCCTCTCTCTCGGACTCATTATTATTTCTAACGCTAACCCGGCTTGTAGTTGTGATTAATTTTGTAAATTTTAGTTTCGCCCTATTCACCCCCCCTCTAGGCGACTTTCAATTGGTATCAGAGCCCGGTGCTTCATTAGAGCCTAACCGCTCGAAGTGATGTCGGGAGATCACACCAAGAGGGAGATGGAGACTGGCGACAAGCCCACTACGAGCCACGGGAGCACTTCATCGGAAGAGTCCCGCACCAAGAGGAAGGAGAAGAAGAAGGACTCCTCCAACAAAGGTAAGGGGAAGGAGAAGAAATCTTCTTCCCACAAGTCGCATCGGAGAGGCAACAAGCACAAGAGGATGAGGAAAGTGGTCTACTACGAGACCGACTCTTCATCACCATCGACCTCCGACTCCGATGCGCCGTCCGTAACTTCTAAGCGCCAAGAGCGCAAGAAGTATAGTAAGATCCCCCTACGCTACCCCCACATTTCAAAGCGTACTCCTTTACTCTCCGTTCCATTAGGCAAACCACCAGTTTTTGACGGTGAAGACTATAATATGTGGAGTGACAAAATGAGGCATCATCTAACCTCACTCCACACAAGCATATGGAATGTTGTTGAGTTTGGTGTACAGGTACCATCCGTAGGGGATGAAGACTACGACTCGGACGAGGTGGCCCAAATTCACCACTTTAACTCCCAAGCCACCACTATACTCCTCGCCTCTCTAAGTCGAGAGGAGTATAATAAGGTGCAAGGGCTAAAAAGTGCGAAGGAAATTTGGGACGTACTCAAGACCGCGCACGAGGGAGACGAGGTGACAAAGATCACCAAGCGGGAGACGATCGAGGGGGAGCTCGGTCGCTTCATGCTTCACCAAGGGGAGGATCCACAAGCAATGTACAACCGCTTGAAGACCTTGGTGAACCAAGTGCGCAACCTCGGGAGCGAAAAATGGGATGACCATGAGATGGTCAAGGTTATTCTTAGATCCCTCGTATTTCTTAACCCTACACAAGTTCAATTAATTCGAGGTGATCCTAGATATAAGCTAATGTCCCCCGAGGAAGTGATAGGTAAATTTGTGAGCTTTGAGCTAATGATTAAAGGCTCAAAGAAAATCATCGAGCAAGGCACTTCCTCCACACCCAAGGCACAACCAATCGCATTCAAGGCGACGGAGGAAAAGAAGGAGGAGTCTACACCAATTCGAACACCCATCGACGCCTCCAAGCTCGACAACGAGGAAATGGCGCTCATCATCAAGAGTTTCCGCCAAATCCTCAAGCAAAGGAGGGGGAAGGATTACAAGCCCCGCTCCAAGAAGGTTTGTTACAAGTGTGGTAAGCCCGGTCACTTTATTGCCAAATGTCCTATTTCTAGTGACAGTGACAGGGGCGACGACAAGAAGGGGAGAAGAAAGGAGAAGAAGAGATATCACAAGAAGAAGGGCGGCGATGCCCACGTGTGCCGCGAGTGGGACTCCGACGAGAGCTCCACCGACTCCTCCTCCGACGAGGACGCCGCCAACGTCGCCGTCACCAAGGGTCTTCTCTTCCCCAACGTCGGCCACAAATGCCTCATGGCCAAGGACGGCAAAAAGAAGAAGGTTAAATCTAAATCCTCCACTAAATATGAGTCCTCTAGTGATGATAATGCTAGTGATGAGGAAGATAATTTGCGTACCCTTTTTGCCGACGTAAACATGCAACAAAAGGAAAAATTAAATGAATTGATTAGTGCTATTCATGAGAAGGATGATCTCTTGGACTCTCAAGAGGACTTCCTTATTAAGGAAAACAAAAAGCATGTTAAGGTAAAAAATGCTTATGCTCTAGAGGTAGAAAAATGTGAGAAATTATCTAGTGAGTTAAGCACATGCCATGACACTATTGCCAACCTTAGAAATGAAAATGCCAAATTAATTGCTAAGGTTGATTCTCATGTTTGTGATGTTTCAATTCCCAATCTTAGAAATGATAATGATGATTTGCTTGCTAAGATTGAAGAATTAAACACCTCCCTTGCTAGCCTTAAGATTGAAAATGAAAAATTAATTGCTAAGGCTAAAGAATTAGATGTTTGCAATGTTACAATTTCCAATCTTAGCGATAACAATGATATATTACGTGCTAAGATTGTTGAACTTAATTCTTGCAAACCCTCTACATCTACCGTTGAGCATGTCACTATTTGTACTAGATGTAGAGATATTGATGTTGATGCTATTCATGATCACATGGCTTTAATTAAACAACAAAATGATCATATAGCAAAATTAGATGCTAAAATTGCCGAGCATAACTTAGAAAATGAAAAGTTCAAATTTGCTAGAAGTATGCTCTATAATGGGAGACGCCCTGGCATCAAGGATGGCATTGGCTTCCAAAGGGGAGACAATGTCAAACTTAGTGCCCCTCCTAAAAATTTGTCTAACTTTGTTAAGGGCAAGGCTCCCATGCCTCAGGATAACGAGGGTTACATTTTGTACCCTGCCGGTTATCCCGAGAGCAAAATTAGGAGAATTCATTCTAGGAAGTCTCACTCTGGCCCTAACCATGCTTTTATGTATAAGGGTGAGACATCTAGCTCTAGGCAACCAACCCGTGCTAAGTTGCCTAGAAAGAAAACTCCTAGTGCATCAAATGATCATAGCATTTCATTTAAAACTTTTGATGCATCTTATGTTTTGACTAACAAATTCGGCAAAGTAGTTGCCAAGTTTGTTGGGGGCAAACACAAGGGCTCTAAGACTTGTGTTTAGGTACCCAAAGTTCTTGTGTCTAATGCCAAAGGACCCAAAACCGTTTGGGTACCTAAAGTCAAGAACTAAACTTGTTTTGTAGGTTTATGCATCCGGGGGCTCAAGTTGGATCATCGGTAGCGGGTGCACAAACCACATGACGGGGGAGAAGAAGATGTTCTCCTCCTACGAGAAAAACCAAGATCCCCAACGAGCTATTACATTCGGGGATGGAAACCAAGGTTTGGTCAAAGGTTTGGGTAAAATAGCTATATCTCCTGACCATTCCATTCCCAATGTTTTTCTTGTAGATTCTTTAGATTACAATTTGCTTTCCGTTTCGCAATTATGTCAAATGGGCTACAACTGTCTATTTACTGATGTAGGTGTCACTGTCTTTAGAAGAAGTGATGATTCAATAGCATTTAAGGGAGTGTTAGAGGGTCAGCTATACTTGGTAGATTTTGATAGAGCTGAACTCGACACTTGCTTAATTGCTAAGACTAACATGGGTTGGCTCTGGCACCGCCGACTAGCTCATGTTGGAATGAAGAATCTTCATAAGCTTCTAAAGGGAGAGCACATTTTAGGACTAACAAATGTTCATTTTGAGAAAGACAGGATTTGTAGCGCATGCCAAGCCGGGAAGCAAGTTGGCACTCATCATCCACACAAGAACATCATGACAAGTGACAGGCCACTGGAGCTCCTACACATGGATTTATTCGGCCCGATTGCTTACATAAGCATCCGCGGGAGTAAGTACTGTCTAGTTATTGTGGATGATTATTCTCGCTTCACTTGGGTATTCTTTTTGCAAGAAAAATCTCATACCCAAGAGACCTTAAAAGGATTCTTGAGACGGGCTCAAAATGAGTTCGGCTTATGGATCAAGAAAATTAGAAGCGACAACGGAACAGAGTTCAAGAACTCACAAATAGAAGGCTTCCTTGAGGAGGAGGGCATCAAGCATGAGTTCTCCTCTCCCTACACACCACAACAAAATGGTGTAGTGGAGAGGAAGAATCGAACTCTATTGGACATGGCAAGAACCATGCTTGATGAGTACAAGACACCGGATCGGTTTTGGGCCGAGGCGGTCAACACCGCCTGCTACGCCATCAACCGGTTATATCTACACCGAATCCTCAAGAAGACATCCTATGAACTCCTAACCAGTAAAAAGCCCAATATTTCATATTTTAGAGTTTTTGGTAGCAAATGCTTTATTCTTGTTAAGAGAGGTAGAAAATCTAAATTTGCTCCTAAAACTGTAGAAGGCTTTTTACTATGATATGACTCAAACACAAGGGCATATAGAGTCTTTAACAAGTCCTCAGGACTTGTTGAAGTTTCTTGTGACGTTGTGTTTGATGAAACTAATGGCTCTCAAGTAGAGCAAGTTGATCTTGATGAGATAGGTGAAGAACAGGCTCCGTGCATCGCGCTAAGGAACATGTCCATTGGGGATGTGTGCCCTAAGGAATCCGAAGAGCCTCCACATGAACAAGATCAACCATCCTCCTCCACGCAAGCATCTCCACCAACCCAAAATGAGGACGAGGCTCAAGTTGATGAAGGAGAAGATCAAAGAGATGAGCCACCTCAAGATGACGGCAATGATCAAGGGGGAGATGCAAACGATCAAGATAAGGAGGATGAAGAACCAAGGCCGCCACACCCAAGGGTCCACCAAGCAATCCAACAAGATCACCCCGTCGACACCATCCTTGGCGACATTCATAAGGGGGTAACCACTCGATCTCGTGTTGCACATTTTTGTGAGCATTACTCTTTTGTTTCCTCTATTGAGCCACACAGGGTAGAGGAAGCACTCCAAGATTCGGATTGGGGTGATGGCGATGCAAGAGGAACTCAACAACTTCACTAGGAACGAGGTATGGCATTTAGTTCCACGTCCTAACCAAAATGTTGTAGGAACCAAGTGGGTCTTCCGCAACAAGCAAGATGAGCATGGTGTGGTGACAAGGAACAAAGCCCGACTTGTGGCCAAGGGATACTCCCAAGTCGAAGGTTTGGATTTCGGTGAAACCTATGCACCCGTAGCTAGGCTTGAGTCAATTCGCATATTATTAGCCTATGCTACTTACCATGGCTTCAAGCTTTATCAAATGGACGTGAAGAGTGCCTTCCTCAATGGACCAATCAAGGAAGAGGTCTATGTTGAGCAACCTTCTGGCTTTGAAGATAGTGAGTACCCTAACCATGTCTATAGGCTCTCTAAGGCGCTTTATGGGCTCAAACAAGCCCCAAGAGCATGGTATGAATGCCTAAGAGATTTCCTTATTGCTAATGGCTTCAAAGTCGGAAAAGCCGATCCTACTTTATTCACTAAAACTCTTGACAATGATTTGTTTGTATGCCAAATTTATGTTGATGATATCATATTTGGGTCTACTAACGAATCTACATGTGAAGAATTTAGTAGGATTGTCGGTGTTTCGAGACCGGGGGGTCCCTGAGCCGACGAGTGAAGTGTCGCCGCGTGCCCCAGCCCAGATGGGTCGACGCGAGGCCGAGCGCGAAGGGGGGGAAAGCGAGGAGGCCGGAGATGGGCCGTGAGAGAGGTGGAAATCCCGCGGCCTTCGTGTCAGTAGGGGGTTACAAGCGTCCACACGGGGGAAGGAGCGAGCGGCCTCACGCGAGCGCCCGTCTCGTCCTCGTCCCCGCGCGGCCAACCCTCCCTAAGAGGGCCCTGGTCCTTCCTTTTATAGGCATAAGGAGAGGATCCAGGTGTACAATGGGGGGTGTAGCAGAGTGCTACGTGTCTAGCGGAGGAGAGCTAGTGCCCTAAGTACACGCCATCGTGGCGGCCGAAGAGATTTTGGCGCCCGGTGTGTGATTTCGTGGCCGTCGGAGGAGCGCTGGAGCCTGGAGGAGGGACAGCTGTCGGGGCCGTCGAGTCCTTGCTGACGTCCTCTTGCTTCCGTAAGGGGGCCGAGAGCCGCCATCGTCAGGGAGCGTGCGGGACGCCATCATCACCTATCTGGCGGAGCGAGCCAGATGGGACGCCGGTCTTGTTCCCCGTAGCCTGAGTCAGCTTGGAGTAGGGTAATGATGGTGCCTCCTGTTGACGTGGCCAGTCCGCGCCCTAGGTTGGGCGATGTGGAGGCTCCTCCGAGGTCGAGGTCGAGTCCGTCTTCCGTGGCCGAGGCCGAGTCCGAGCCCCTGGGTCGGGCGAGGCGGAGTTCGTCGTCTTCTGGGGCTGAGCCCAAGTCCGAGCCCTGGGTCGGGCGAAGCGGAGTTCGCCGTCTTCCGGGGCTTAGCCCGAGTCCGAGCCCTGGGTCAGGCGGAGCGGAGTTCGCCGTCTTCCGAGGCTTAGCCCGAGTCCGAGCCCTGGGTCGGGCGGAGCGTAGTTCGTGTCTTCCGGGGCTTAGCCCGAGTCCGAGCCCTGGGTCGAGCGGAGCGGAGTTCGCCGTCTTCCGGGGCTTAGCCCGAGTCCGAGCCCTGGGTCGGGTGTGGCGGAACTGCCCGAATTATTCCAACTTAAGTGCCTAAGCCCTGCCTTAGAGGCTAGACCACACTTAAATGGGAATAACCCGTCAATCCCTCGGATCTAGTCCGACACGGCCACTGACAGGATCAAGTACCACAATCTCACTCGATGGTGAGTCACAGAGCAAATACAATAAAGCATAAAACCATGCATGTCAGAGTATTAAATTATTACATCATCATCATCATCATCATCATCGGAGTTTTTGCAAAGTGACCCTCATTGTTTTGAAGTGCAGCGGAAATAAACTAACGGGAAAATAAATAGAGAGATGGGGAAGCCTGTCCCATCACTCCTCATGCTCCTCCTCAGCCGAGGCAGGGTCCCATTCGACAGTCCAACCCGGTGGCAGGGTGGATGGCCAAGTCACTCCAGCAGCCATTTCCTCCAGAGAACCTGTAAAATTATGCCACAAGCAAGGCTGAGTATACTAATACTCAGCTAGACTTACCCGGTGTGAGGAATCTACTCCTCTACCTCTAGACATGCAGCTGTTTGGCTGTGGAGTTTTGTTGCCAAAAGCACTAGCTGAGTTTCTAAATCAAGATTTTAACTTTGTCAAAATTAAGTGTGACTCTCTTAAGGCTAAAAGTGTCCTATCTACTCATACATAGTAGCAAGCATTTTTAGCAATCAACATTTTGTATCATCTCATCACAGCTCCACTTGTTACTCAATGCAGTACAATGGATCAAGCAGTCTCATTAGCTGCGAGAAGCAGACGATTCGAATCGAGTTTTTATCCTTGCAAGGTAAACCTAAACACACGACATGCAGGGGCACTCCGTCCCCACACATATCAACCGTCCCCATCGATTCCCTGGCAACAGAAAGGGGCTCACCGCCTTGGCGTACAATGCCCCACTGACCCCGACTGGCCGTCGTGCAGTGACCGCACTTGTACCCACCATAACCGGAATGGGAGACTACGTCTCAGGTCGCGTGAGGAGGGCAATCTGCGGGCAGGTTCACTCAGGTACTAGGCTTACCGATTTACCATATTTCTCGGTATGTGTTTAGTACGTTCAAACGCTTGACACAGGTATCCGCACGTTAATCCTTATTCCATTTTCCATCTCGTGGGCAACCAATCCCCATGGATTGTTGTCCACCAACTAGTATCATGACAGTGTGAAAGTGGGTACAATCAATTTCCTGATCTCGCGCGAGTGCTAGAAAAATCACTCGTCTTCTACCGAGATCCTAATTAAATAAAGCAACTACTCGACCTGTCACACTAGTATTCATCTCAAAAGGATTCCTGAGATCATGCAACTAGGGTTTCAAACAATTCCTACACCTAAGTGCACAATCAATCCTACAATCATTATGTGAAGTAAAATATCATAAATAACAGGTTATGCATAAACCGGGGCTTGCCTTCCAAAGCAGTGGCAGGCAGGTCCTCTGGTGCAGGCTCTGGTGCTGGGTCTGGGGCAACCTCCTGGGCAGCTCCTTGCTCCGGCACGAGGATGTACTCTCCGTCAGCAAGATTACAGTCTATCGAAATGCAATGAACATATGTGTCATGATTATGCAAGATTTAAGAACATTAAGCTACAGAAACTAAGTCAAGAATTAACTTAGGGTTCCTTGGCTATGTGGGTCTCCTAGTGGTTTATATTTAGCACTTTTATATTTAAGTCTTCATTTGGGGTAAACAAGGAGAATTGGTATGGCATTTGTATATTTCTACTTCAGGGAACAACTTACAAGGGTCTTAGGGGGATACTAATTTCCATTGTTCATTTTCCTCTCTTTAGTGTTCATTTATGAATTCTAGTGGGGTTTGAACTACCAAGGTGAATTAACTATTTTTAATAATTCCACAAAAATTACAGTGGCTTGCCCTTGGTCAAAAGGGCCTGTCTTAGGAATATGGGATTCAAAATAAAAAGGCTAGGCTGTATACAAAAATAACAAAAAGTGGGGCAATTAAGCCACTTTGCACCACAAGTCCTTTATTAAAGTGGATCCTAACCTAAGGGTTATTTTTGTTGGCCTCTAACAGTGATAATAAGCTCTTGTACCAAAAATGACAGAGAGCCACATGATGGTTAATTAATGGTGGAATTCTAAAATTTGGTGCAAAAAGGGTGTTTAGAACTAACTTGTCATTTGAAAAATATCAAACAACAGATTTCAGATTTTTCCTAAGTTCTTATTATCAAAACATTAGTTATCCTAAGGTTTGGGGAGGTTTCACCTTAGGGTTATTTTTGTAGGGTTTTTCTAAGTTATCCTTATTTTATTAATTTAAAAGGTATCCTTCTTATTTTACACTACAATAGGGTATGATATATTTTTCCAGTGAACTACATCGACTAAGTATCTCAACAAAAATAGGGGTGCCCTCTGGTTCATTATTTATGTCACTTTTTCTATTTTTCTTAACCTTAAGCATATTATGGAATAAGGGGTAAAAACTAACTTAATGTAGTGGACAGAGGGGTTTAACATTTTTAACTAGGGCAGTAGGTAGATATAAACTTCTCCAAATTTTTCTAACCCTAGTTAAATAGTACAACCATTTTTCTTGCTATTATTAAGCTTTTGGTCAAAACTAAAATTAAATCAGAACCTTATATTTTTCTCTAGTGCCTATGGGGTTTTATATTTTTATTAGATAGGTTACATTATTTAGAGTCTGGCAAAATTAGTTTGACCAAATTTGGATAAACCAAACAGAAGTTATGGGTTTTTAAAGTTTCTGTTTGAATTTAAATCAGGTTTTAATAAAGTTTTCCTGAAAAAGCAGTTTGCGCCGAGGTCCCTGGGTTTAAACCGAATCAAACCTCGCAGATCTACCCTCGCGCCACTATTCCCCCGAGTCTCTGACATTTCACTTAACCCCCTGGCTTTCTCTCCCTCTCACCCGCAGTCCTTCCCCCAACTGAAACAGTAGCCGCGGGAGAGAAAAGGATGGCGCGGCTTACCGGCGGCGAGGGAGGTCCGGCGAGGTGGTCAGTGACGTTCGGGAGGTCGCGACGGTCACGTCGATGTGCGGGTCGTCGCCGGAGGTGGTCGGAGTTACCCTGGCCACGAACACAGGCGGCGGGGATCGTCGGCGGCGCCTGCTCCGGCCAAACCACGGCGGTATAGTTCAATTAGGGTGCACGAGGAGCTTCACGGGGTGACACAGAGGCCATGCGCGCATCGAATTGGAAAACGGTGCAGGGGCTTACCCGGTCCACGTGCGCCGGCGGGTTCTTGAACTCCGGTGAGCACGATTTGGCTACTCCGGTGACGCGGGTCCTCGGGTCAAGCTCGAGCAAGTCTCACGGCCTCACCAGGAAGCTATCTGGGGGCTTGGATCGAACGGAGGAGGACGGGAGAGGGGTTGGCCATGGTGGTTGCTCTCGGGCGGCACTGGCGGGTCGCGGGGAGGTCGCCGGAGGCAATGGCTGGCTCAGGCAAGTCAGGCGAGGTACGGAGGAGGCAATGGGGAAGGCAGCCAAGCACTGGGGCGGGTTTTATAGCCGTGGCGCGGGCGTGGTCACGGGCGGCCGCGGGCGCGCGGGGGTTCGCGCACGGGCGTGCTCTGAGCGCGCTCCCGGATGCCAGCTCGCGTCGAACACGTGGAAGGTTGCTTCTGCCAAGGTTCAACGGCCGATTTGAGCGCCATAGCGTGCGTATCTTGGCAAAGTCACTGTGTACGATCACTTCTCTGCTCCAAATCCTATCCTTTTGCTATGAGTTCCAAGTCGAGATATGGTCAGGGCAGGGAGATAGAGAGGGAAGAAGTTTGCTGTGTCAGCTGGGTCCAAACCGAGACAAAAGGGGTGTCAAGTCGTGTCTAGCGCCCTAGGGTAGGTGTCATCTCTTGCCAGAGTGTTCTAGGGTTAATTTGGCGCCCTTTTGTCAATTGGGTCGACAGATTTTGAAAAGGGGATCAAGGTGAACATGTGGAGTCTTTGCTCAAGGGTTAGGTTCTATACTTAGGCAAAATCTGAATTCTCCCTTGAGCTGAACCTTAGGTGATCTTTTTAGGGCTTTTCTGAAAACTTTTTGGGGGTACTTCCTTACTATTAATTGCAGGTTATTAAGTATATTACAACTTTTATATTTGGCCCAAACCATGATCATGGGGTTTACATGATCTTTTGATCATGGCTTCAATTAGGGTTCTTATTGCCTATGGAGGTTTTGCTCTAGGGTTTTGGGAGAGCCCCACTTAGATGGGCATGACAAGCTAAAGCATGATATCCAAGATAGTTTGCACTTGATTAGGAACTTGAATTCCAAGATTGAAGTACTTTGCCCATAAATCTTTATGTAATTATGGGTTAAAAGGGGTAACTCTGGGGTGGACACCCTGAGTAACACCTAGGGTGTTACAGCCCTCCCCCCTTAAAGGAATCTCGTCCCGAGATTTCAGGTAGAGTCCCTTGGAGGGATGCTTGAAGGTGTGTGGGTGCTACCCTCCCCTTATACTCAAGTTTCACCTTTTTAACTGTTCTTCGAATGTCATCCTCTTTGCAACTTCAGAAGGAAGCCCTTCTTAAGTTAAATCCACAACTTAGACTATCCTTGTTATCTAAGTTTTTCTTATAATTGACTTCAAAGGGCAGGTGGGGGTGGGGCTTTTGGGTTACGTACTGACTCCTTTGGGCAGAAAGTCGGGGAAGTGAGAGCGTAGAAAATCCTCCGTTTCCCATGTAGCTTCTTCCGCTGAATGATGACTCCACTGAATCTTATACATTTTGATTGATCTTGCCCGAGTTGATCTTTCCTTCTGATCCAATACCTTGACGGGGTACTCTTGGTAGGACAAGTCTGGTTCTATCTCAATGTCTGGTTCTGGTAGCAATTCAGTGGGTAGACGAACACATTTCCGCAGCTGAGATACATGGAACACACTGTGAACTGCTGACATACAGGGTGGCAATTCCAATTGGTAAGCTACGGGTCCACAATTTGCCTTGATCTTATAGGGTCCAATGTAACGAGGGGCTAACTTGACCTTGATCCCGAATCTCTGGACACCCTTGGTTGGTGATATCTTAAGATAGACATGATCTCCCACCTCAAACTGTAGAGGCTTCCGCCTCTTGTCATGATAACTCTTTTGTCTGGCCTGAGCAGCTTCTAGGTTCTTCTTGATAATTCTAACCTTTGCCTCTGCTTCAAGCACCAAATCTGGCCCAAAAACTTCCCTTTCTCTTGCTTGAGACCAATTTAGCAGGGTCCTACACCTTCTCCCATATAATGCCTCAAAAGGTGCCATCTTTAGACTGGACTGATAGCTGTTATTGTAAGAAAACTCTGCCAAAGACAGACACTTGTCCCAATCCTTTCCATAATGTAGCGCGCATGCCCGCAGCATGTCTTCCAAAATCTGATTTACCCGTTCTGTCTGGCCATCTGTTTGCGGGTGATATGCTGAGCTTCAGATTACTTGGGTCCCGAGGGCTTCTTGCAGTTTCTCCCAAAAGCGTGCCACAAACAGTGCTCCTCTGTCAGATATAATGGTCTTTGGAATACCATGCAATCTTACTATCTGATCAACATAAATTTCTGCGTACTTTTCTGTCTTGTGGGTGGTGTGCACTGGCAAGAAATGAGCAGTCTTGGTCAATCTGTCCACAATGACCCAAATAGAATCATGGTGCCTGGAGGTATTGGGTAATCCTACTATGAAGTCCATGCAAATGTCCTCCCATTTCCAAGATGGTATGGGAAGGGGTTGCAAAGGACCTGCGGCCTTCAAATGACTAGCTTTTACTCTCTGGCAAGTGTCACACTCGGAGATGTACTTGGCAATTTCCCTCTTCATTCTGGTCCACCAATATAACGATCTGAGGTCATGGTACATCTTGTTGCTACCAGGGTGTATGGAAAATTTGGAAAGGTGAGCTTCATCCAGTATCTTCTTTCTGAGCTCAGGGTCCTTGGGAACAACCAATCGATCTCCAAACCATAAAATTCCCTTGCTGTCCTGACGGAAACACTTGTATTTTTCTGCCTTTTGCTTGAGCATATCCTTGATAACCTGAACACCCTTATCCCCAACCTGTGCCCTGACTATCTGTTCTTGCAATGTGGGCTCCACCGAGATATAGCTTAATCCACCGGAAGGAACCACTTCTAGGCTCAGCTTGCACAACTCGTCACACAAGGTGGTAACTCTCACATCCATGTTCAAACAATTGCACTGGGCCTTTCTGCTCAAGGCATCTGCCACAACATTGGCCTTGCCAGGATGGTAATGCATTTCCAAGTCATAATCCTTGATTAGTTCCAACCATCTCCTCTGCCTCATGTTCAGATCAGCCTGAGTGAAAATATATTTGAGGCTCTTATGATCAGTGTAGATGTTGCAGTGAGCTCCCATCAAATAGTGTCTCCATATCTTAAGAGCATGAACCACTGCTGCCAATTCTAAATCATGTGTAGGATAGTTCTGCTCATGGGGTCTGAGGGCTCGGGAAGCATAAGCAATAACTCGGTTATCTTGCATCAAGACACAACCCAATCCTGTACCAGAAGCATCACAATAAACTTCAAATGGCTTGGTATTATCTGGCTGAGCTAGCACTGGAGCTGTTGTCAAATGTTGCCTCAAGGTATGAAAAGCATCTTCACACTTTTGGCTCCACTCAAATCTGACTCCCTTCTTCAACAATTCAGTCATTGGTTTGGCAATTCTGGAGAAATCCGGAATAAATCATCGATAATACCCTGCCAATCCCAGAAAACTCCGAATCTGCCTCACTGTAGTCGGGGGTTTCCAATTCATCACCTCCTGTACCTTTTCAGGGTCAACCGATATCCCATCCTGAGAAATTGTGTGACCCAAGAATTTAATCTCCTTCAGCCAAAATTCACACTTAGACAACTTAGCATACAACTGATGGTCACGGAGTCTCTGAAGTACAGTATGCAGATGTTTAGTGTGCTCGGCTTCATTCTTGGAATAAACCAGAATGTCATCAATGAAAACGACCACGAACTTGTCTAGCTCTGGCATGAATACTGAGTTCATCAAGTACATAAAATAAGCCGGGGCATTGGTCAGCCCAAAAGACATCACCAAAAACTCATACAGCCCATATCTAGTAGAGAAGGCCGTCTTGGGAATATCACTGGTTCGAATCTTGATCTGATGGTAGCCCGAGCGAAGATCTATTTTGGAAAAAACCTTGGCTCCCACTAACTGATCAAACAGGACATCAATGCGGGGTAGCGGGTATTTGTTCTTTATAGTCACCGCATTGAGAGGACGGTAGTCAACACACATCCTCAAACTCTCATCCTTTTTCTTCACAAATAAAGCTGGACATCCCTATGGTGAAGTGCTTGGACGAATAAACCCCTTGTCCAACAATTCTTGCAATTGTTTCTTCAGTTCTGCCAATTCCGCGGGAGGCATCCTATAGGGTCTCTTGGAGATAGGAGCAGTCCCGGGTTGCAATTCGATGGCGAACTCAATATCTCGGTCAGGTGGCATCCCTGGCAATTCATCTGGAAACACATCCGGGTAGTCACAGACCACTGGGATCTTTTCCACTGGGGATTCTACCATAACAAAGGCACAAGATCGGGTACAACCCTGATTGGGTAAATGCAAAACAGTCTCGCCATAAGCAGGGGAATGAATTTCAATGGCCCTGGCTGCAATGTCCAATACTGCCTGATGCCTGGTCAACCAGTCAGCTCCCAGAATAATATCCACGCTATCCAATCCTAAGATGAGGAGGGTGGTTCTAATCACCAGACTACCAAATTTTATAGGCACTTGCCTGTTAATTTGATAAGTGGCAACTCTGCCTCCGGGTGTAGAAATTGTAATGCCCCCATCGGTATGGTAAAAGGGCAACTGGCATTTGGCACTAAACTTGGCACTGATAAAACTATGTGAAGCACCGGAATCAAAAAGAACAATAGCGGGATAATTTAAAACTGTAAAGATACCAGTCATGACGGGTGCTCCCTCTGGAATGTCTGCCATGGTAGTGAAGTTTAGCTTGCCCTGCCTCACTTGCACCTTCTGTCTCTTGCCTTGGTTCTGATTGACATTCTGCCCCTGCCTCTGTTGGTTTCTGGGGCAATTCTTGGCATAATGCCCAGTGCTGCCACAAGTGAAGCACCTGTTATCGTTGGCCTGGCGGTACTGCTGCTGCTGATTGTTCCTCTGAGCTGGAAACTAGGTGCGGCTGGGTGCCTGCTGCTGCTGCTGTGGTGGTCTGATCACCCATCTCCCTTGCTGCTGCTGAGGTCCCTTGTTCTGCGTGTCAGACACAATCCTGAAGCGCTGTGGCTGAGCTGAGGGTCCTGCCACAGGGGTCTTCCTCTTCTTCTCTGCCTGTCGAGCTAAAATGCAGTCCTCCTGGGAGATAGCCATGTTGACCAACTCATTGTAACTGTTGGCCCTGACGGTGTTGAGACGATCTCGGAGCTTGGTGCTGAGCCCCCTTCTGAACTTGTCTCTCTTCTTCTCATCCGTGTCTGCATGGTATCCAGCATACTGGCACAAGTCATTAAAGGCCTGAGCATACTGCAACACTGTCCTGTTGCCCTGAGTGAGTGCCAGAAACTCATTGAGCTTCCGGTCCATGATGCCAGCGGGGATGTGGTGTCCTCTAAAAGCTGCCTTGAACTCCCTCCATTCCACCTCTCTACCTTCTGGCTGCATGGCAAGAAAATGGTCCCACCAAGTCCTTGCGGGTCCGCGAAGCTGCTGGGTGGCGAACCTGACTTTGGTGACCTCTGAGCAAGCTCCATGGAGCAGTGGGAATTTGGATTCCACCACCCTCAACCACACATCTGCATCAAGCGGGTCCTCTGCCCTGGTAAACAATGGTGGCTGAGTACTGAGGAACTCCTGGTAGGTAGCAGCGACGGGGTGACGCTTATGATCTCCACCATAATGCTGAGGTGGTGGCTGACGCTGAGCTAGCTGTCTCAGGATCTCATTCTGCTGGGCCATGAGCTCCTGCAGAGTGGTAGGCGGTGGCGGTGGAGGAACGTGCTCATTCTGACCACGGCGCGCTCTCCCAGCCATCTGAAAAATCACATGGTTGCTTAATAACACATCTCCAAGTTTAAGGTTTAAACACGGTAGGGGAGTTATAGCAATTTAATAGATCCCGACATAAACCAAAAGCATAAACTTTCCGTTCAAATTTAAACTGCCATTAATCACCCCTGAACCTCCAAAAGAGTTTAACACGGTTACAACAATGATCCAAAAGACTCAACTCTACCTAGCCTAGTACCCTAAGGGTGCAAAAGCTAAGCTAGCGGCGAGGAGTCCAACTATTTCCAACCTCTAGTATTATCCCTGGCATCTAGTGAGCGAACGAGGCAACGCTTGACTCGGGGGAAGGTGGTCTCCCTGAGCCAGCGGTGTCTACACTGGAAGCAGGCTCCTCCCCTCCCTCGATGTCAACGTCCTCGTCAGCCTCCTCATCATGGATCTCTTGGTGATGCATGTCTAGGTGCTCATTTGCTTCTGCTAGCTGCTGCTGAGTGTTGAGGAGCTGATCTTCGAGAACCTCGATGGTGTTCTCCCGGGTGCCCACTAGCTCCTCCAACTCATGAATCTCATCAGACAGCTGCTCCACTTGCAAATCTTTTTCCACCAGCTCCTGGGACAAGTCCACCACGAGCTCTTCCCTGTTGTCCAAGGTGATCTTAGTTGCCTCCAGTAGTGCCATCAAATGAGACATGGCCTCCCCACGCATCACTTGCAAGCGATACAGAGCGTTCATGCATCGTACTGACAAGTGAGCGGTGTGGCCTGGGTAGAGAGCCCAGATGTCCTTGGCATGCTCCACCCGATCCTTCCACATCGGGTCGTCCTCCTTTTCCGCAGGGAATAACCCAATGGGGTGGGTAGCCAGCTCCAAGGGATGGAATCCGCAGAAAGTAGTCAGTCCATGCAGAGCGATTGCCTCGATTGTGTCCTCCGCTCGGTACCCGAAAGACTCAGAGTCCAAGGAGCGCCAGCCTGGCTGCAGGGGATGAGGCTCCAAAGTCATCCTTACCCTACAGCGAGGCACCCGGTGCTTCTCGAACTGCTGCACCGCGTACTGAGGGGGTGTCAAGTATCCTGGCCCCTGAAGTACCTCCCACAAGATGCGGGGAAAACCCTCTCGTGCAAGTCCGTCAGTGTGGGTCAGTGCACTTCCGTCCTCGGAGGATCCGTGGGAAGTCATCTGTGCACGGTTAAGCGTAAGTAAAAGAAAAAGAATTACAAAAAGAACAAGGAAAATAAAACTCAGCCTGTCTCTAGCTAAAAGAAAAAGGCATTGGGGTCCTAGTTGGCTGTTATCTCATTTTAAGTCCTTTTACTTAGTTATCCATTTGCTTAATTAAGAATGCATGCATGCGCGTCCTGAACGACCTCTCCAGAAGATAAAAAGGACTAGGGAAGACTCCCATCCTTTAAAAAGTGGCCTGTAGGGCCTAGTCACTTAGCCACCTAGCTACCCTTCTATTATCCTAAGGCTTCACGTCCTAGGTCTATCCTGCTCGTCCTACGATCTATCCAACATTGTTTCTATCAAATTTTACTTTAGAAAAGGGATGGCATTTATGGTTTATTGATTCCTCTGTGGTGGTACAAGCTCCGATACCAGCTGTGGCGGAACTGCCCGAATTATTCCAACTTAAGTGCCTAAGCCCTGCCTTAGAGGCTAGACCACACTTAAATGGGAATAACCCGTCAATCCCTCGGATCTAGTCCGACACGGCCACTGACAGGATCAAGTACCACAATCTCACTCGATGGTGAGTCACAGAGCAAATACAATAAAGCATAAAACCATGCATGTCAGAGTATTAAATTATTACATCATCATCATCATCATCGGAGTTTTTGCAAAGTGACCCTCATTGTTTTGAAGTGCAGCGGAAATAAACTAACGGGAAAATAAATAGAGAGATGGGGAAGCCTGTCCCATCACTCCTCATGCTCCTCCTCAGCCGAGGCAGGGTCCCATTCGACAGTCCAACCCGGTGGCAGGGTGGATGGCCAAGTCACTCCAGCAGCCATTTCCTCCAGAGAACCTGTAAAATTATGCCACAAGCAAGGCTAAGTATACTAATACTCAGCTAGACTTACCCGGTGTGAGGAATCTACTCCTCTACCTCTAGACATGCAGCTGTTTGGCTGTGGGGTTTTGTTGCCAAAAGCACTAGCTGAGTTTCTAAATCAAGATTTTAACTTTGTCAAAATTAAGTGTGACTCTCTTAAGGCTAAAAGTGTACTATCTACTCATACATAGTAGCAAGCATTTTTAGCAATCAACATTTTGTATCATCTCATCACAGCTCCACTTGTTACTCAATGCAGTACAATGGATCAAGCAGTCTCATTAGCTGCGAGAAGCAGACGATTCGAATCGAGTTTTTATCCTTGCAAGGTAAACCTAAACACACGACATGCAGGGGCACTCCGTCCCCACACATATCAACCGTCCCCATCGATTCCCTGGCAACAGAAAGGGGCTCACCGCCTTGGCGTACAATGCCCCACTGACCCCGACTGGCCGTCGTGCAGTGACCGCACTTGTACCCACCATAACCGGAATGGGAGACTACGTCTCAGGTCGCGTGAGGAGGGCAATCTGCGGGCAGGTTCACTCAGGTACTAGGCTTACCGATTTACCATATTTCTCGGTATGTGTTTAGTACGTTCAAACGCTTGACACAGGTATCCGCACGTTAATCCTTATTTTATTTTCCATCTCGTGGGCAACCAATCCCTATGGATTGTTGTCCACCAACTAGTATCATGACAGTGTGAAAGTGGGTACAATCAATTTCCTGATCTCGCGCGAGTGCTAGAAAAATCACTCGTCTTCTACCGAGATCCTAATTAAATAAAGCAACTACTCGACCTGTCACACTAGTATTCATCTCAAAAGGATTCCTGAGATCATGCAACTAGGGTTTCAAACAATTCCTACACCTAAGTGCACAATCAATCCTACAATCATTATGTGAAGTAAAATATCATAAATAACAGGTTATGCATAAACCGGGGCTTGCCTTCCAAAGCAGTGGCAGGCAGGTCCTCTGGTGCAGGCTCTGGTGCTGGGTCTGGGGCAACCTCCTGGGCAGCTCCTTGCTCCGGCACGAGGATGTACTCTCCGTCAGCAAGATTACAGTCTATCGAAATGCAATGAACATATGTGTCATGATTATGCAAGATTTAAGAACATTAAGCTACAGAAACTAAGTCAAGAATTAACTTAGGGTTCCTTGGCTATGTGGGTCTCCTAGTGGTTTATATTTAGCACTTTTATATTTAAGTCTTCATTTGGGGTAAACATGGAGAATTGGTATGGCATTTGTATATTTCTATTTCAGGGAACAACTTACAAGGGTCTTAGGGGGATACTAATTTCCATTGTTCATTTTCCTCTCTTTAGTGTTCATTTATGAATTCTAGTGGGGTTTGAACTACCAAGGTGAATTAACTATTTTTAATAATTCCACAAAAATTACAGTGGCTTGCCCTTGGTCAAAAGGGCCTGTCTTAGGAATATGGGATTCAAAATAAAAAGGCTAGGCTGTATACAAAAATAACAAAAAGTGGGGCAATTAAGCCACTTTGCACCACAAGTCCTTTATTAAAGTGGATCCTGACCTAAGGGTTATTTTTGTTGGCCTCTAACAGTGATAATAAGCTCTTGTACCAAAAATGACAGAGAGCCACATGATGGTTAATTAATGGTGGAATTCTAAAATTTGGTGCAAAAAGGGTGTTTAGAACTAACTTGTCATTTGAAAAATATCAAACAACAGATTTCAGATTTTTCCTAAGTTCTTATTATCAAAACATTAGTTATCCTAAGGTTTGGGGAGGTTTCACCTTAGGGTTATTTTTGTAGGGTTTTTCTAAGTTATCCTTATTTTATTAATTTAAAAGGTATCCTTCTTATTTTACACTACAACAGGGTATGATATATTTTTCCAGTGAACTACATCGACTAAGTATCTCAACAAAAATAGGGGTGCCCTCTGGTTCATTATTTATGTCACTTTTTCTATTTTTCTTAACCTTAAGCATATTATGGAATAAGGGGTAAAAACTAACTTAATGTAGTGGACAGAGGGGTTTAACATTTTTAACTAGGGCAGTAGGTAGATATAAACTTCTCCAAATTTTTCTAACCCTAGTTAAATAGTACAACCATTTTTCTTGCTATTATTAAGCTTTTGGTCAAAACTAAAATTAAATCAGAACCTTATATTTTTCTCTAGTGCCTATGGGGTTTTATATTTTTCTTAGATAGGTTACATTATTTAGAGTCTGGCAAAATTAGTTTGACCAAATTTGGATAAACCAAACAGAAGTTATGGGTTTTTAAAGTTTCTGTTTGAATTTAAATCAGGTTTTAATAAAGTTTTCCTGAAAAAGCAGTTTGCGCCGAGGTCCCTGGGTTTAAACCGAATCAAACCTCGCAGATCTACCCTCGCGCCACTATTCCCCCGAGTCTCTGACATTTCACTTAACCCCCTGGCTTTCTCTCCCTCTCACCCGCAGTCCTTCCCCCAACTGAAACAGTAGCCGCGGGAGAGAAAAGGATGGCGCGGCTTACCGGCGGCGAGGGAGGTCCGGCGAGGTGGTCAGTGACGTTCGGGAGGTCGCGACGGTCACGTCGATGTGCGGGTCATCGCCGGAGGTGGTCGGAGTTACCCTGGCCACGAACACAGGCGGCGGGGATCATCGGCGGCGCCTGCTCCGGCCAAACCACGGCGGTATAGTTCAATTAGGGTGCACGAGGAGCTTCACGGGGTGACACAGAGGCCATGCGCGCATCGAATTGGAAAACGGTGCAGGGGCTTACCCGGTCCACGTGCGCCGGCGGGTTCTTGAACTCCGGTGAGCACGATTTGGCTACTCCGGTGACGCGGGTCCTCGGGTCAAGCTCGAGCAAGTCTCACGGCCTCACCAGGAAGCTATCTGGGGGCTTGGATCGAACGGAGGAGGACGGGAGAGGGGTTGGCCATGGTGGTTGCTCTCGGGCGGCACTGGCGGGTCGCGGGGAGGTCGCCGGAGGCAATGGCTGGCTCGGGCAAGTCAGGCGAGGTACGGAGGAGGCAATGGGGAAGGCAGCCGAGCACTGGGGCGGGTTTTATAGCCGTGGCGCGGGCGTGGTCACGGGCGGCCGCGGGCGCGCGGGGGTTCGCGCACGGGCGTGCTCTGAGCGCGCTCCCGGATGCCAGCTCGCGTCGAACACGTGGAAGGTTGCTTCTGCCAAGGTTCAACGGCCGATTTGAGTGCCATAGCGTGCGTATCTTGGCAAAGTCACTGTGTACGGTCACTTCTCTGCTCCAAATCCTATCCTTTTGCTGTGAGTTCCAAGTCGAGATATGGTCAGGGCAGGGAGATAGAGAGGGAAGAAGTTTGCTGTGTCAGCTGGGTCCAAACCGAGACAAAAGGGGTGTCAAGTCGTGTCTAGCGCCCTAGGGTAGGTGTCATCTCTTGCCAAAGTGTTCTAGGGTTAATTTGGCGCCCTTTTGTCAATTGGGTCGACAGATTTTGAAAAGGGGATCAAGGTGAACATGTGGAGTCTTTGCTCAAGGGTTAGGTTCTATACTTAGGCAAAATCTGAATTCTCCCTTGAGCTGAACCTTAGGTGATCTTTTTAGGGCTTTTCTGAAAACTTTTTGGGGGTACTTCCTTACTATTAATTGCAGGTTATTAAGTATATTACAACTTTTATATTTGGCCCAAACCATGATCATGGGGTTTACATGATCTTTTGATCATGGCTTCAATTAGGGTTCTTATTGCCTATGGAGGTTTTGCTCTAGGGTTTTGGGAGAGCCCCACTTAGATGGGCATGACAAGCTAAGGCATGATATCCAAGATAGTTTGCACTTGATTAGGACCTTGAATTCCAAGATTGAAGTACTTTGCCCATAAATCTTTATGTAATTATGGGTTAAAAGGGGTAACTCTGGGGTGGACACCCTGAGTAACACCTAGGGTGTTACATCGGGCGGAGCGGAGCTTCCGATGGTGTGCGGCCGGGCCTGACTGCCTGTCAGCCTCACTCTGTCAAGTGGCACCGCAGTCGGAGCGGCGCAGGCGGCGCTGTCTTTCTATCAGACTGGTCAGTGGAGCGGCGAAGTGACGGCGGTCACTTCGGCTCTGTCAGCTGAGGGGCGCGCGTCAGGATAAAGGTGTCAGGCCACCTTCGCATTAAATGCTCCTGCGATTTGGTCGGGGTTGCTTCTTGGCGAAGACAGGGCCTCGGGCGAGCCAGGAACGTGTTCGCCGCTAGAGGGGGGCCTCGGGCGAGGCGAAGATCCTCCGGGGTCGGCTGCCCTTGTCCGAGGCTAGGCTCGGGCGAGGCGCGATCGAGTCCCTCGAATGGACTGATCCCTGACTTGATCGCACCCATCAGGCCTTTGCGGCTTTATGCTGATGGGGGTTACCAGCTGAGAATTAGGAGCCTTGAGGGTACCCCTAATTATGGTCCCCGACAGTAGCCCCCGAGCCTCGAAGGGAGTGTTAGCACTCGCTTGGAGGCTTTCGTCGCATTTTTTGGCAAGGGGACCAGCCTTTCTCGGTTGCGTTTTTGTTCCGGTGGGTGCGCGCGAGCGCACCCGCCGGGTGTAGCCCCCGAGGCCTCGGAGGAGTGGTTTGACTCCTCCGAGGTCTTAACGCCTCGCACAATGCTTCGGCTGGTCTGGTCGTTCCCTCATGCGAGTTGGCCGTAGCCCGGGTGTACGGTCGGGTCCCAAGTTCTCGGGCTGGTATGTTGACGCTGTCAACGGTTTGGCTGGAGCCGGGTTTGCGAGAGCAGCCCCCGAGCCTCTGCACAGGGCGAGAGGGCGATCAGGGACAGACTCGACTTTTTTATATACGCCCTTGTGTCGCCTTTCCGCAAGGAGGAGGGGGGGAGAGCGCCATGTTGCCCTCGGTGGGCGCCGAACATGGTGTCTCCGGTGAGCTGCAGGCGGGTGATCCGAGCGGACGCCCGTGCCCCATTCGTTAGGGGTTGGCTAGGGGCCCAGAGGCGCGCCCAAAAGTACCTGCGGGTGATCTGCCGGACCCGGTCCCCTGGCGACGGGGTCCGAGGGCTCGATGCCTCCCTCTGATGGGATTCCGTTACAAGATCGTTGCCGCTGGTCTCGGAAATGTCCTAGGGTACCTCGGGAGCGCAGCCCGAGCCTTGGTAATGTATCGAACGTACCCATGGTCATCCCTCGCTCTGTGTCTGAGGCGGCTGTGAACCCTTCGGGGGCCAGCCTTCGAACCCCTGATCAGTAGTGGGCGCGGAGCCCGAGTAGCCTGAGGCGGTCATTGAACCCTTCCGAGGGGCCGGCCTTCGAACCTCTGACCAGTAGTGGGTGTGGAGCCCACGTGCTCTGAGGCGGCTATTGAACCCTTCCGAGGGGCTAGCCTTCGAACCTCTGATCAGTAGGGAGGCTCGGAGCCTGGTTCCTTCACAGGGAAGGACCCTTTTCGGGGTATCCCCCTTTCCCGGTCTCTGTTGCAAGAGAGAGAAAGAGGAAAAAGGAAAGGGATACGAAATTGAACGACGCGACGTACCTTTTTTGACGCGGTCATTATGGCGGAGGTGAAGCGTCGCTCGCTTCTCCTGCCAGAGGCGCCGCCTGTCCCACCGCGGAGTTAATGCGACGGGGCGAGTGGTTTGCAGGGTAGCCGTTGCGCGTGCGCGAGCCGTTCGAGGAACGGAACGCGGGCGTGTTGTCTTCATGCCGTGAGAGAGGGTTCTCTCGCTACCCCCAGATGGGACGTAAGCTTGGCTGACGACGTGACCGCTGCTCTTGCCCGCCTGCCATCGCCATTAGTGCCGGCCCGTTTTCGGCAGCATTGACCGTCGCGCCAGGCTGGAGCTGCTGGGTCGTGCGCTGGGTCGCCTCGAGTCGCGGTATTGGCTCCGCAGTCGAGGAGGCGCGGTGGTGGCGCAGGTGGCGGTGCAGTTGCATGCACGAAGCATTCGGCGCGCTAGTTGCATGACGCGTGGGTCTGGGCCTCCCTGCCGGGCGTGTTGGGAGTCGGAGAAGTGCGCCCACTTGGCGCAGTTGCATGCCACCTGCATGGCTGCCCGCCCTTTCGCCCGCTGGTCTGGGCAAAAGTGGAGAGCCGCTTGTAACCGTTGGGCGGTTGCACGCACCGCGCACGGCGGTTTGGCCTCTTCTGCTCTGGGCCGGCTTGCATGACGTGTGGGACCCAGCCCCCGCGCTGTAGGGGAGGACCTTGGAGCGTGTTGGAGAAGACTCAGCCCACGACGGCTGGGGACGCAAGTAGGGAGAGTCGCCTTTAAAAGGAGGGTGGCCCTCTTGGAAGGCGACCGTGTCTTCGCGCTCCCTTATGCATCGTGTCTTTCCACCTTCCAAGCCCCCGGATGGGGGATATCCGCCGTCTTTCCGCTCCGTCGTTGGAGGAACGCAACTCTGCGGGAGTTGGTACCTTTCAGCCGTCGTTCGGCTTCAAGGATTTTCATCATGCAGCCCGGCTGCACCCCTGCGCCGGCGGTCACCTAAGACGGTGACCTCCAGCCCCTGGATGGGGAGAGGCAAGCCAGGCTGCGATCTTGGTCCCACCCTCAGCCCCAAGGGTGTTCGTCATCCTTGCTGGGGCGGAGGCCGGGCTGAGCCGGAGCTCCACCTCCTGCGCGGGCCGGCTGGTCACCTTCTCTTCTAGCTTCTGGTGGTGGAAACCATCCTCCAGCCTTGCGGAGGAGGCGTCCTCCAGCCATGCCGGGGAAGGCGAACTGTTGCTATCCAGCTAGGATGCAACATTCCGTCCTTCTCCTCGCTTTCGTGGCGAGGACGGGAGTGAGGACCTGCCGGTGCGCCTTGCAGACTGTCAGCGTTGGTGGAGAGGCGGACGCCGCCGTCCGTGCTGATGTGGTGGCAGCCGGAGGAAGCTCCCCCCCCCCCATTGAGGCCGTCGGCGCCGCCCATGGGCCGGCCCCCGGCTCTTTGGCTTTGATGTCTGTTTCGCGTCCCTTGAGTGGGGACGCGAACAAAAGCCTTCCGGTGGCCACGCCCGTACTGGGATCATGGCTGCTGCTGTGGGGTCGGAACCGGAGTTCTGTTTGTAATGGCACCTTGAGTGCCGGTGTTTTTGTTCATTGTGGCTGTCGAGGCCTGAACATGTATGTAAATCCGGCACGGAGCCGTGTTTTTTCCCATTTTCAAGCACTAAGACTCGCCTGTTGGTTGTCTGAACCGCTTCACCAAGCGCGAGTCGCCCCTTGTAAAGGTGACGAGTGAGGTATCCGTATCCCGGAGGCATAGGAGTCCCTCGGCTCGGTCAGCCTTGTTGTTTGGGGCTTTCCTTGCTTAGTTAGAGGAAACCCTCGGCCGCTCTTCGATGAGCCGAGGCCAGGGGTAGCGGTGCCAGCGCGAACAGAGGCAGAGTCGGCTCGAAAAGAAGACCAGGTCGGTCGGAGCCTGGTCGGGTCGTCCGTTAGTGGGACCGACGCCGGAATTGACCTGCCGAGGCCTCGGGCCAGGCTGATGTCCTTGGGGGACAGCTAGCCAAGGCCCCGGGGTGACCGGCCGAGCCGCCTGCTCGGGCCGGATTCTTGGAGAAGACCCTGTCGGCGATGGCCCGGGCTTGGTGATGACGTTGTCCTTCAGAGCGGAGACCCTTGGACCGCGTCGCCGTCCGAGGCTAGGTCAGACCTCGCCAAAGGTGTTGTCGATGCCAAGGGTGCTGCCGCTCCCTTTAGCCGTCAAGATCCGAGCCTGCAGGATCGGATTATCTTGTAGCACGTGTTTTCTGCGGCCGCCGAGGCCGAAACACACCCTCTCCATATTGTAAAGTCGCGTCTCCTTTCCTCTTGTTTCGAGTATCTAGACTTTTTTGTCGGTAACAGAACTGTTTGTGCGAGCGAGAGTTGCTTCTCATGGAAGGTGATGAGTGAGGTATCTGTATCCCGGAGGCGTAGGAGTCCCTCGGCTCGGTCGGCCTTGCCGCTTACGCGCACTCTTACCCGTCCATGGGGTTCTGTCACCGACGCAGTCGAGAAGGCTCGAAGAATCGCTCCGGCGGAAGAGCTTCCGAACATGAAGACTTGTTCGGTCCGCGGAATCACTTATCCGAACGTGAGTTACTTATGGCAGAAGGTGATGAGTGAGGTATCCGTATCCCGGAGGCGTAGGAGTCCCTCGGCTCGGTCATCCTTGGCTGCTTACGTGTACTTCGTCGTTTTCAGGATCCACTTTCGAAGTAGTCGAAAAGCACGAAAGACATTCCGGCAGAAAAGATCTTTTTTCGAGGAAAATTTCGACGCAGAGGGGGTTCCCCCCTTTTAGCCCCCGAGGGAGGGTCGGGCTTTGCCGAAGCAAGGCTGACCCTTCCTTGATGACTAAACTTTGCGTGGGAGTGAGGTATATGAACAACTTGAAAACATCTTAAGGGTAGAAGCGACGTAGCTGTTGGATGTTCCAAGCGTTGCTGTAGACCTCGCCTTGACTGTTGGCCAACTTATATGTTCCAGGCTTTAGAACTTTGGCGATGACGAACGGCCCCTCCCAGGGGGGCGTGAGCTTGTGTCGACCTCGGGCGTCTTGTCGCAGCCGAAGCACCAGGTCGCCCACCTGGAGGTCTCGGGACCGCACCCCTCGGGCGTGGTAGCGTTGCATGGACTGCTGGTACCGCGCCGAGTGTAGTAAGGCCTTGTCCCGAGCCTCTTCCAGCTGGTCCAGCGAGTCTTCTCGGCTAGCTTGGTTGCTTTGGTCGTCATAGGCCCTCGTCCTCGGGGAACCGTATTCCAGGTCTGTGGGCAAGATGGTCTCGGCCCCATAGACTAGAAAGAACGGCGTGAAGCCCGTGGCTCGGCTCGGTGTCGTTCTCAGGCTCCAGACCACCGAGGGGAGTTCCTTCATCCATCGCTTGCCGAACTTGTTGAGGTCGTTGTAAATCCGAGGCTTGAGCCCTCGTAGAATCATGCCGTTGGCACGCTCTACTTGCCCATTCGTCATGGGATGAGCCACGGCGGCCCAGTCCACCCGGATGTGGTGATCCTCGCAGAAGTCCAGGAACTTTCTGCCGGTGAACTGGGTGCCGTTGTCGATGATGATGGAGTTCGGGACCCCGAAACGATGGATGATGTTGGTGAAGAACGCCACCGCCTGCTCGGACCTGATGCTGTTCAGGGGTCGGACCTCGATCCACTTGGAAAATTTGTCGATGGCGACCAACAGGTGCGTGTAGCCCCCGGGTGCCTTCTGCAAGGGGCCGACGAGGTCCAGACCCCACACAGCAAAAGGCCATGTGATGGGTATCGTCTGCAGAGCCTGAGCGGGTAGGTGGGTCTGCCTTGCGTAGAACTGACACCCTTCACAGGCGCGGACAATTCTAGTGGCGTCGGCCACCGCCGTCGGCCAGTAGAAACCTTGTCGGAAAGCATTTCCGACAAGGGCTCGAGGTGCTGCGTGGTGGCCGCAAGCCCCCGAGTGTATTTCTCGGAGGAGTTCCTGACCTTCGGTGGTGGAGATGCATCGCTGGAGGATGCCTGAAGGGCTGCGGTGGTAGAGCTCCTTCCCTTCTCCCAGCAAGACGAACAACTTGGCACGCCGCGCCAATCGCCGAGCTTCAGCTTGGTCAAGGGGTAGCTCTCCTTGGTGGAGATATTGCAGGTACGGGGTCTGCCAGTTTCGATCAGACGTGAACCCGCTTTGCTCCCCCTCGACGCGCAACGTTTCGCCCTCGGGGGCCGAGGGTACCTCGGGCCGAACCGAGGGTGCCTCGACCGAGCCGAGGGTGCCTCGGACTGTGCTGAGGGTACCTCGGGCTGGGCCGAGGGTGCCTCAGGCTCGGGCGCGTCGTCGATCTTGACGGAGGGTTGATGCAGATCTCGGGAGAAGACGTCCGGGGGAACCGTCGTTCGCCCCGAGGCTATTTTAGCCAGCTCGTCCGCAGTCTCGTTGTAGCGCCGAGCGATGTGGTTGAGCTCAAGCCCGTAGAACTTGTCTTCCAGGCGCCGAACCTCATCGCAGTAGGCCTCCATCTTCGGGTCGTGGCAGTGGGAGTTCTTCATGACTTGGTCGATGACGAGCTGCGAGTCACCACGAGCGTCGAGGCGTCGGACCCCTAGCTCGACGGCAATCCGCAACCCGTTGACCAGAGCTTCGTACTCAGCTACATTGTTGGACGCCGGGAAGTGGAGGCGTAGCACGTAGAGTAGGTGCTTCCCGAGGGGAGAGATGAAGAGTAGGCCTGCGCCGGCTCCTGTCTTCATCAGCGACCCATCGAAGAACATGGTCCAGAGCTCCGGTTGGATCGGGGCTGTTGGTAGCTAGGTGTCGACCCATTCAGCCACGAAGTCCGCTAAGACCTAGGATTTGATGGCCTTCCGAGGGGCGAACGAGATTGTTTCGCCCATGACTTCCACCGCCCACTTTGCAATCCTACCCGAAGCCTCTCGGCAATGGATGATCTCCCCCAGGGGGAAGGATGACGCCACAGTCATCGGATGAGACTCGAAGTAGTGTCGCAACTTCCGCCGTGTTAGGATCACCGCGTACAGCAGCTTCTGGACTTGTGGGTAGCGGATTTTGGTTTCGGACAGTACCTCGCTGACGAAGTAGACTAGCCTCTGAATGGGCAATGCATGCCCCTCTTCTTGCCTCTCGACCACAATCGCGGCGCTAACCACCTGAGTGGTCGCGGCGACGTAGACCAAGAGGGCTTCTTCGGCAGTGGGGGGCACCGAGATAGGCGCCTTCGTGAGGAGCGCCTTCAGGTTCCTGAGGGCTTCCTCGACCTCAGGGGTCCAAGTGAAGCGCTCGGCCTTCCTTAAGAGGCGGTACAGGGGTAGACCTCTTTCGCCGAGGCGTGAGATGAAGCGGCTCAGAGCCACGAGACATCCCATGACCCTTTGTACGCCTTTCAAGTCCTGGATGGGCCCCATGCTGGTGATGGCTGCGATCTTCTCTGGGTTAGCTTCGATGCCCCGCTCGGAGACGATGAACCCCAAGAGCATGCCTCGGGGCACCCCGAAGACACACTTTTCGGGATTGAGCTTGACACCTTTCGCCTTGAGACATCGGAATGTCACTTCAAGGTCAGAAAGGAGGTCGGAGGCTTTCCTCATCTTGACTACGATGCCATCGACGTAGGCCTTGACCGTGCGGCCAATGTGCTCGCCGAACACATGGTTCATGCACCGCTGGTACGTCGCGCCCGCATTCCTCAAGCCGAACGGCATGGTGACATAGCAGTACATGCCGAAGGGTGTGATGAAAGAAGTCGCGAGCTGGTCAGACTCTTTCATCCTGATTTGGTGATACCCTGAGTAGGCGTCGAGGAAAGACAGGGTTTCGCACCCAGCAGTGGAATCCACGATCTGATCGATGCGAGGCAGAGGGTAGGGAACCTTCGGACATGCTTTGTGTAGGATTACGGGGAGGCTACGCTAGCACAAAACAAAATTTTCATCCCCATAATACCAAGAACTACTGCGGTTATAGGTCATGGAATTACCACTAAACGCGCAGAGCAGCGGAAGACGTCTCGATGTAGACGAACGCGTCGAGCAGTGCCGTGCAGTCGCCGGCGTTCTTCACGTCCTCGCACGGTTCGTCCAAGTGCTCCAGATGTAGCACCTCCGAGGTATCCACACGTACAGGGAGGAAGCGCCGCGTACCGAACTGCTAGGTTCGCGACGGCGGCTTGGCGAGGGCGAGAGGCGAGCGGCGGCTGCTGGTTTGCAGGTGGCGAATTAGGTTATCTCTTAACCGCGCCCCCGCCCCTCATTATATAGGTGTTATGGTGGGCTTCTGACGCCGAGGCCCATCATTAACCCTAAAGCCCAGTCTAATTTCGGATCTAATCCGAATTAGGCTTCCTTCCCCTTAAGTGTGTGACCCTATAGGTTCACGTACAAATAGACATAGCCCGAGTACTCTTACTTGGCCCAATAATTGACAGCGGCCTCTAGCAAGACATGTCAACTCCTATGTGTACGTAAAGATCATATCAGACGAACCATTGCGACATTAAGTACATGTTGTTCCCTTTGTCTCACGATATTTGGTCTGGCTCTAAGCTGACCTCTCTTTCTCGATACTGTGAATTGGAATCCTTTCAATGGTTAACTCTTAACCCTAGCACGGCCATGCATTTCTTGATCCAATCACTCGAGGGGCCCAGAGATATCTCTCTCACAAAGAGAGGGACAAATTCCATCTTGACTGACCATGCCTCATAGCATGCTTCCTGACAAACCCAAAACTACCTTTATAACTACCCAGTTACGGGATAGCGTTTGATAGTCCCTAAGTAAGTCAATTCACATCTTGAGAACATGCGACAATCTCAGGTCTAAGGATACAGTATTCATGTTGCAAGAAGAGAACTATATTACAATATCTCACGTTGGGTCGGTCCAGCCTCATGTCATACATGTGCCCACATTATTAATTTAACATCTCCATGTTCATGACTTGTGAAATGTAGTCATCAACTAATACATGTGCTAGTCATCGACTCTGACTAGGGACATCATTTAGAATAACCATATAAGTAAAGAATCTCACAAACAATTCACATAATTGCTAATCAATACAAGGTGCCTTCCATGGATATTCAATTAAGCAATATATATATCATGGATACAAAGAAATATGCTCATCTCTATGATTATCTCTAGGGCATATTTCTAACACTTTGTTCAGACCAGTGTAGTCTACACACATCCGCCATTTCCCCCCTTTCTTTCTCACAAGCACAGGGTTGGCAAGCCATTCGGGATGGAATACCTCTTTGATGAACCCTGCCGCCATTAGCTTGTGGATCTCCTCGCCTATGGCTCTGCGCTTCTCCTCGTCGAATCGGCGCAGAGGCTGCTTGACCGGTCGGGCTCCGGCCCGGATGTCCAGCGAGTGCTCGACGACATCCCTCGGTATGCCGGGCATGTCCGAGGGACTCCACGCGAAGACGTCGGCATTCGCGCGGAGAAAGTCGACGAGCACTGCTTCCTATTTGGGATCGAGCCCGGAGCCGATCCGGACTTGCTTGGAGGCATCACTGCTGGGGTCGAGGGGGACGGACTTAACCGTCTCCGCTGGCTCGAAGTTGCCGGCATGACGCTTCATGTCTGGTACCTCTTTAGAGAGGCTCTCCAGGTCGGCGATGAGGGCCTCGGACTCGGCGAGGGCCTCGGCGTACTCCACGCACTCCACGTCGCATTCGAACGCGTGTTTGTACGTGGGGCCGACGGTGATGACCCTGTTGGGGCCCGGCATCTTGAGCTTGAGGTAGGTGTAGTTGGGGACGGCCATGAACTTCGCGTAGCAGGGCCTCCCCAATACCGCGTGGTAGGTTCCTCGGAACCCGACCACCTCGAACGTTAGGGTCTCCCTTCAGAAGTTGGAGGGTGTTCCGAAGCAGACGGGAAGATCGAGTTGTCCGAGGGACTGGACGCGCTTCCCGGGGATGATCCCATGGAAAGGCGCAGCGCCCGCCCGGACCGAGGACAGATCGATACGCAGAAGCCCGAGGGTCTTGGCGTAGATGATGTTGAGGCTGCTGCCTTCGTCCATGAGGACCTTGGTGAGCCTGACGTCGCCGATGACGGGGTCGACGACGAGCGGGTATTTCCCCGGGCTCGGCACATGGTCGGGGTGGTCAGCTTGGTCGAAGGTGATGGGCTTGTCGGACCAGTCTAGGTAGACTAGCGCCGCCACCTTCACCGAACAGACCTCCCGGCGCTCTTGCTTGTGGTGCCGAGCCGAGGCGTTTGCCGCTTGCCCGCCGTAGATCATGAAGCAGTCGCGAACCTCGAGGAACTCTCCTGCCTGGTGATCTTCCTTCTTGTCGTCGTCGCGGGCCCTGCCACCCTCCGCGGGTGGCCCGGCCCTGTGGAAGTGGCGCCGAAGCGTGACGCACTCCTCAAGGGTGTGCTTGATGGACCCCTGGTGATAGGGGCATGGCTCCTTGAGCATCTTGTCGAAGAGGTTGGGACCTCCGGGGTGTTTCCGAGGGTTCTTGTACTCGGCGGCGGCAACAAGGTCCGCGTCGGCGGCGTCGCGTTTCGCTTGCGACTTCTTCTTGCCCTTCTTCTTGGCGTCGCGCTGAGCTGACGCCTTGGGGGCATCTTCCGATGGGCGGCCCTGGGGCTGCTTGTCCTTCTGGAAGATAGCCTCGACCGCCTCCTGGCCGGAGGCGAACTTGGTGGCGATGTCCATCAGCTCGCTCGCCCTGGTGGGGGTCTTGCGACCCAGTTTGCTAACCAGGTCGCGGCAGGTGGTGCCGGCGAGGAACGCGCCGATGACATCCGAGTCGGTGATGTTGGGCAGCTCGGTGCGCTGCTTTGAGAATCACCGGATGTAGTCTCAGAGAGACTCTCCTGGCTGCTGTCGGCAGCTTTGGAGGTCCCAGGAATTCCCGGGGCGCACGTACGTGCCCTGGAAATTGCCGGTGAAAGCTTGGACTAGGTCGTCCCAGTCGGAGGTCTGCCCCGGAGGCAGGTGCTCCAACCAGGCGCGAGCGGTGTCGGAGAGGAACAGGGGGAGGTTGTGGATGATGAGGTTGTCATCGTCCGTTCCACCCAGTTGGCAGGCCAGACGGTAGTCCGCGAGCCACAGTTCCGGTCTCGTCTCCCCCGAGTACTTTGTGATAGTGGTCGGGGGTCGAAACCGGGTCGGGAACGGCGCCCGTCGTATGGCCCGGCTGAAGGCCTGCGGACCGGGTGGTTCGGGCGAGGGACTCTGATCCTCCCCGCTGTCGTAGCGTCCCCCACGCCTGGGGTGGTAGCCTCGGCGCACCCCCTCGTCGAGGTGGGCTCGACGATCGCGGTGATGGTGCTCGTTGCCGAGGCGACCCGGGGCTGCAGGCGCTGTGTTGCGCGTGCGCCCGGTGCAGACCGAGGCTTCCCGCATGAATCGGGAAGTCGCGGCACGATGTTCCGAGGGGTACCCCTGCCTCCGGGAGGCGGAGCTCTCGGCCCGCCGGACCGCGGCGCCACCCAGGAGATCCTTGAGCTCTCCCTGGATTCGCCGCCCCTCGGTGGTTGATGGCTCCGGCATCGTGCAGAGGAGCATTGCTGCTGCAGCCAGGTTCTGGCCGACCCCACTAGATGCGGGTGGCGGCCTGGCCCTGACATCGTCGGTGATGCGGTGCTGGAAGCCCTGGGGTAGATGACGCATTTCTCCGGCCGAAGGTTGGCCCGCCCATGCCTGCTCGACGTCCCGGCGGATTGGCTCAAGCGCTCCTGCTCCCTCGTCGAGCCTGGCCTGCACCCCGCAAATTTGCTTGAGTTGTGGGTCGTGACCCCCCACCGGAACGGGGACCACAGCTAGCTCCCGCGGGATGTCAACACGAGGCATCGGCCTAGGGAGGTCACCGTCCTCCGGCATGCCGAGATGGTTGCCTTCGGAGGGACCCCCTAGATCGATGTGGAAACATTCGCGGCTCGGGCCGCAGTCCTCCTCGCCGAGGCTACGGCTACCGTCGGAACAGTCGGAAATGTAGCAGTCGCATGCGGTCATGAAGCCCCGCGTGGCACTGGGGTTGCCAAGTCCGGAGAAATCCCAACAAAAGCTGGGCTCATCGTCTTCCTCGGACCCAGAGGGCCCGTAGGTCGAGACGTCCGTCAGCCGGTCCCAAGGTGACCGCATACGAAACCCCAGAGGGTTCGGATTCGCCTCTACGAGGGCGTCCGCCAAAGCGGAGCCGCTAGGCGGGTCGAGGCTAAATCCGAAAGGCGTGGGATGGGAGTCGGTTGGTACCTCTTGGTCGACGGGCGGTGATGAGGTCACGTCGGGAACTGACTGCACCGTCGTCTCAGGTACGAGGGCGACACCCAGCAAGCCTTTCGCGAGCGTGCTGGCGTCGTCCGTTTGCTCGGGATTGACGCATCGCGGGGAGACAGCGCTCGTCTTCGTCTCAGGTGCAAGGCCGATGCCCGGCGCGCCCCCCGTTGGAGTGCTGGCGTTGTCGACTCGCTCGATGGCCGATGAGGCGCCGCCTCCTGCTTGGCCTTGGTTGCCCCGCCTCCTCCTCCTCCGTCGACGGGGAAGAGGACGGGGCGAGCCCGAAGGTTGTTCTTCCACCATGCGGGGAAGACGTCGTCGATCCCGCCGCCGGCGGGCGGACTGTCGGCCACCACTGTCGCTGTCGCCCGGCGGTGGAAAGAGTATCATGTCGTAGCTGCCGTTGAGGGACATGAACTCAAGGCTCCCGAAACGGAGCACCATCCCGGGCCGGAGAGGTTGCTGGAGACTACCCATCTGGAGCTTGACGGGAAGCTGTTCGTCAACACGCAGCAGGCCCCTACCTGGCGCGCCAACTGTCGGCGTTTCGAGACCGGGGGGTCCCTGAGCCGACGAGTGAAGTGTCACCGCGTGCCCCAGCCCAAATGGGTCGACGCGAGGCCGAGCGCGAAGGGGGGAAAGCGAGGAGGCCGGAGATGGGTCGTGAGAGAGGTGGAAATCCCGCGGTCTTCGTGTTCGTCCCGCGCCCAGGTTGGGTGCGCTTGCAGTAGGGGGTTACAAGCGTCCACACGGGGGAAGGAGCGAGCGGCCTCACGCGAGCGCCCGTCTCGTCCTCGTCCCCGCGCGGCCAACCCTCCCTAAGAGGGCCCTGGTCCTTCCTTTTATAGGCATAAGGAGAGGATCCAGGTGTACAATGGGGGGTGTAGCAGAGTGCTACGTGTCTAGCGGAGGAGAGCTAGCGCCCTAAGTACACGCCATCGTGGCGGCCGGAGAGATTTTGGCGCCCGGTGTGTGATGTTGTGGCCGTCGGAGGAGCGCTGGAGCCTGGAGGAGGGACAGTTGTCGGGGCCGTCGAGTCCTTGCTGACGTCCTCTTGCTTCCGTAAGGGGGCCGAGAGCCGCTGAAAGGGAATTAGGCTTACACCTAGTCCCTAATTAATTTTGGTGGTTGAATTGCCCAACACAAATATTGGACTAACTAGTTTGCTCTAGTGTATAAGTTATACAGGTGCCAAAGGTTCACACTTAGCCAATAAAAAGACCAAGTATTGGGTTCAAACAAAGGAGCAAGGGTCAACCGAAGGCACCTCTGGTCTGGCGCACCGGACTGTCCGGTGTGCCACCGGACATGTCCGGTGCACCAGAGGACTCAAACTCCGAACTGCTCACCTTCGGGAAATTCTAGAGGCAACTCCGCTATAATTCACCGGACTGTCTGGTGTACACCGGACATGTCCGGTGCTCCAAGGAAGAGCGGCCTCCGGAACTCGCCAGCCTCGGGAATTCGTTGAAGCTGCTCCGCTATAATTCACCGGAATGTCCGGTGTACACCGGACTGTCCGGTGTAACAGCGGGGCAACGGCTATTTCGGCGCCAACGGCTACCTGTGACGCATTAAATGCGCGCGCTGCGCGCGCAAAGGTCAGGCACGCCCATACTGGCGCACCGGACAATCTACAGTGCATGTCCGGTGCGCCACCGGACATCCAGGCGGGCCCAGAAGACAGAGCTCCAACGGTCGAACCCAACAGCTTTTGGTGACGTGGCTGTCGCACCGGACATGTCTGGTGTGCACCGGACTGTCCGGTGCACCATCGAACAGATAGCCTCACCAAACGGCTAGTTTGGTGGTTGGGGCTATAAATACCCCCAACCACCCACCATTCATTGCATCCAAGTTTTCACACTTCCAACCCTTTACAAGAGCTCTAGCATTCATTTCTAGACACACCAAAGAGATCAAATCCTCTCCAAATTCCACACAACGCCCTAGTGATTAGAGAGAGAGATTTGCTTGTGTTCTTTCGAGCTCTTGCGCTTGGATTGCTTTCTTCTTTCTTGATTCTTTCATTGCGACCAAATTCACTTGTAATTGAGGCAAGAGACACCAATCTTGTGGTGGTCCTTGTGGGAACTTTGTGTTCCAAGTGATTGAGAAGAGAAAGCTCACTCGGTCCGAGGGACCGTTTGAGAGAGGGTAAGGGTTGAAAGAGACCCGGCCTTTGTGGCCTCCTCAATGGGGAGTAGGTTTGAGAGAACCGAACCTCGGTAAAACAAATCCGCGTGTCTCACTTCATTATTCGCTTGCGATTTGTTTTGCACCCTCTCTCGCGAACTCTATTATATTTCTAACGCTAACCCGGCTTGTAGTTGTGATTATTTTTGAGAATTTCAGTTTCACCCTATTCACCCCCCCCCCTCTAGGCGACCTTTCAATTGGTATCAGAGCCCGGTGCTTCATTAGAGCCTAACCGCTCGAAGTGATGTCGGGAGATCACACCAAGAGGGAGATGGAGACCGGCGACAAGCCCACTACAAGCCAAGGGAGCACTTCATCGGAAGAGTCCCGCACCAAGAGGAAGGAGAAGAAGAAGGACTCCTCCAAACGAAAGGAGAAAAGATCTTCTTCTTCTCACCACAAAGAGAAGAAGGAAAAATCTTCTTCCCACAAGTCGCATCGGAAAGGCGACAAACACAAGAGGATGAGGAAGGTGGTCTACTACGAGACCGACACGTCTTCAACATCGACCTCCGACTCCGATGCGCCGTCCGTAACTTCTAAGCGCCAAGAGCGCAAGAAGTTTAGTAAGATCCCCTTACACTATCCTCGTACATCTAGACATACTCCATTACTTTCCGTTCCATTAGGCAAACCGCCAACCTTTAATGGCGAAGATTATGCTATGTGGAGTGATTTAATGAAATTTCATCTAACCTCACTCCACAAAAGTATATGGAATGTTGTTGAGTTTGGAGCACAGGTACCATCCATAGGGGATGAAGATTATGACACGGACGAAGTGGCCCAAATCGAGCACTTCAACTCCCAAGCTACAACCATACTCCTCGCCTCTCTAAGCAAGGAGGAATACAACAAGGTGCAAGGGTTGAAGAATGCAAAGGAAATTTGGGACCTACTCAAGACCGCGCACGAAGGTGATGAACTCACCAAGATCACAAAGCGGGAAACGGTCGAGGGGGAGCTCGGTCGTTTTTGTCTTCGCCAAGGGGAGGAGCCACAAGATATGTACAACCGGCTCAAAACCTTGGTGAACCAAGTGCGCAACCTCGGGAGCAAGAAATGGGATGACCACGAGGTGGTTAAGGTTATTTTGAGATCACTTATTTTCCTTAACCCTACTCAAGTTCAATTAATTCGTGGTAATCCTAGATACACACTAATGACTCCCGAGGAAGTAATCGGGAATTTTGTGAGCTTTGAATGTATGATCAAGGGCTCAAAGAAGATCAACGAGCTTGATGAACCCTCCACGTCCGAAGCACAACCGGTGGCATTCAAGGCGACGGAGGAGAAGAAGGAGGAGTCTACATCGAGTAGACAACCAATTGACGCCTCCAAGCTCGACAATGAGGAGATGGCTTTAATCATCAAAAGCTTTCGCCAAATCCTCAAGCAACGGAGGGGGAAGGACTACAAACCCCGCTCCAAGAAAGTGTGCTACAAATGTGGTAAGCCCGGTCATTTTATTGCAAAATGTCCTATGTCTAGTGACAGTGACAGGGGCGACGACAAGAAGGGAAAGAGGAGAGAAAAGAAGTACTACAAGAAGAAGGGCGGCGATGCCCATGTTTGCCGGGAGTGGGACTCCGACGAGAGCTCCACTGAGTCCTCCTCCGACGAGGACGCCGCCAACATCGCCGTCACCAAGGGACTCCTCTTCCCCAACGTCGGCCACAAGTGCCTCATGGCAAAGGACGGCAAAAGGAAGAAGGTTAAATCTAAATCCTCCACTAAATATGAATCCTCTAGTGATGATAATGCTAGTGATGAGGAGAATAATTTGCGTACCCTTTTTGCCGACCTAAACATGCAACAAAAGGAAAAATTAAATGAATTGATTAGTGCTATTCATGAGAAGGATGATCTCTTGGACTCCCAAGAGGACTTCCTAATCAAGGAAAATAAAAAGCATGTTAAGGTTAAAAATGCTTATGCTCAACAAGTTGAAAAATGTGAAAAATTGTCTAGTGAGCTAAGCACTTGCCATGAGACTATAGACAACCTTAGAAATGAAAATGCTAGATTAATTGCTAAGGTTGATTCTCATGTTTGTGATGCTTCAATTCCCAATCTTAGAAATGATAATGATGATTTGCTTGCTAAGATTAAGGAATAGAATGATTCTCTTGCTAGCCTTAGAATAGAAAATGAAAATTTGATTGCTAAGGCTAAAGATTTTGATGTTTGCAATACTACTATTTCCGACCTTAGAACTAAGAATGATATGTTGCATGCTAAGGTTGTAGAATTAAAATCTTGCAAACCCTCTACATCCACCGTTGAGCACACTTCTATTTGTACTAGATGTAGAGATGTTGATATCAATGCTATTCATAATCACATGGCTTTAATTAAACAACAAAATGATCATATAGCAATATTAGATGCTAAAATTGCCGAGCATAACTTAGAAAATGAAAAGTTTAAATTTGCTAGAAGTATGCTCTATAATGGGAGACACCCTGGCATCAAGGATGGCATTGGCTTCCAAAGGGGAGACAATGTCAAACTTAATGCCCCTCCTAAAAACTTGTCTAACTTTGTTAAGGGCAAGGCTCCCATGCCTCAGGATAACGAGGGTTACATTTTGTACCCTGCCAGTTATCCTGAGAGCAAAATTAGGAAAATTCATTCTAGGAAGTCTCACTCTGGCCCTAATCATGCTTTTATGTATAAGGGTGAGACATCTAGCTCTAGGCAACCAACCCATGCCAAGTTGCCTAAGAAGAAAACTCCTATTGCATCAAATGATCATGCTATTTCATTCAAAACTTTTGATGCATCATATGTGCTTACTAACAAATCCGGCAAGGTAGTTGCCAAGATTGTTGGGGGCAAACACAAGGGCTCTAAGACTTGTGTTTGGGTACCCAAAGTTCTTGTTTCTAATGCTAAAGGACCCAAAACCGTTTGGGTACCTAAAACCAAGAACTAAAATTGTTTTGTAGGTTTATGCATCCGGGGGCTCAAGTTGGATACTCGACAGCGGGTGCACAAACCACATGACAGGGGAGAAGAAGATGTTCTCCTCATATGAGAAAAACCAAGATCCCCAACGAGCTATCACATTCGGGGATGGAAATCAAGGTTTGGTCAAAGGTTTGGGTAAAATTGCTATATCACCTGACCATACTATTTCCAATGTTTTTCTTGTAGATTCTTTAGATTACAATTTGCTTTCCGTTTCGCAACTTTGTCAAATGGGCTACAATTGTCTATTTACTGATGTAGGTGTCACTGTCTTTAGAAGAAGTGATGATTCAATAGCATTTAAGGGAGTGTTAGAGGGTCAGCTATACTTGGTAGATTTTGATAGAGCTGAACTCGACACTTGCTTAATTGCTAAGACTAACTTGGGTTGGCTCTGGCACCGCCGACTAGCCCATGTTGGAATGAAGAATCTTCATAAGCTTCTAAAGGGAGAACACATTTTAGGACTAACAAATGTTCATTTTGAGAAAGACAGGATTTGTAGCGCATGCCAAGCCGGGAAGCAAATTGGCACTCACCATCCACACAAGAACATCATGACAAGTGACAGGCCACTGGAGCTCCTACACATGGATTTATTCGGACCGATCGCTTACATAAGCATCGGCGGGAGTAAGTACTGTCTAGTTATTGTGGATGATTATTCTCGCTTCACTTGGGTGTTCTTTTTGCAGGAAAAATCTCATACCCAAGAAACCTTAAAGGGATTCTTGAGATGGGCTCAAAATGAGTTCGACTTAAGGATCAAGAAAATTAGAAGCGACAATGGGACGGAGTTCAAGAACTCACAAATAGAAAGCTTTCTTGAGGAGGAGGGCATCAAGCATGAGTTTTCTTCTCCCTACACTCCACAACAAAATGGTGTAGTGGAGAGGAAGAATCGAACCCTATTGGACATGGCAAGAACCATGCTTGATGAGTACAAGACACCGGATCGGTTTTGGGCCGAGGCGGTCAACACCGCTTGCTACGCCATCAATCGGTTATATCTACACCGAATCCTCAAGAAGACATCCTATGAACTCCTCACCAGTAAAAAGTCGAACATTTCATATTTTAGAGTTTTTGGTAGCAAATGTTTTATTCTTGTCAAAAGAGGTAGAAAATCTAAATTTGCTCCTAAAACTGTAGAAGGCTTTTTACTAGGATATGACTCAAACACAAGGGCATATAGAGTCTTTAACAAGTCCTCAGGACTTGTTGAAGTTTCTTGTGACGTTGTGTTTGATGAGACTAATGGCTCTCAAGAAGAGCAAGTTGATCTTGATGAGATAGGTGAAGAACAGGCTCCATGCATCGCGCTAAGGAACATGTCCATTGGGGATGTGTGTCCTAAGGAATCCGAAGAGCCTCCACATGCACAAGATCAACCATCCTCCTCTATGCAAGCATCTCCACCAACCCAAAATGAGGACGAGGCTCAAGTTGATGAAGATGAAGAACACAATGATGAGCCACCTCAAGATGACGGCAATGATCAAGGGGGAGATGCAAATGATGAAGACAAGGAGGATGAATAACCAAGGCCGCCACACCCAAGAGTCCACCAAGCAATACAACGAGATCACCCCGTCGACACCATCCTCGGCGACATTCATAAGGGGGTAACCACTCGATCTCGTGTTGCACATTTTTGTGAGCATTACTCTTTTGTTTCCTCTATTGAGCCACACAGGGTAGAGGAAGCACTTCAAGATTCGGATTGGGTGATGGCGATGCAAGAGAAGCTCAACAATTTCACAAGGAACGAGGTATGGCATTTAGTTCCACGTCCTAATCAAAATGTTGTAGGAACCAAGTGGGTCTTCCGCAACAAGCAAGACGAGCATGGTGTGGTGACAAGGAACAAAGCTCGACTCGTGGCCAAGGGGTATTCACAAGTCGAAGGTTTGGATTTTGGTGAAACCAATGCACCCGTAGCTAGGCTTGAATCAATTCGTATATTATTGGCCTATGCTACTTACCATGGCTTCAAGCTTTACCAAATGGACGTGAAGAGTGCCTTCCTCAACGGACCAATCAAGGAGGAGGTCTATGTTGAGCAACCTTCCGGCTTTGAAGATAGTGAGTACCCTAACCATGTTTATAGGCTCTCTAAGGCGCTTTATGGGCTCAAGCAAGCCCCAAGAGCATGGTATGAATGCCTTAGAGATTTCCTTATTGCTAATGGCTTCAAAGTCGGCAAGGCCGATCCTACTTTGTTCACTAAAACTCTTGATAATGATTTGTTCGTATGCCAAATTTATGTTGATGATATCATATTTGGGTCTACTAACGAATCTACATGTGAAGAATTTAGTTGGATCATGACACAGAAATTCGAGATGTCTATGATGGGGGAGTTGAAATATTTTCTAGGATTCCAAGTCAAGCAACTCCAAGAGGGCACCTTCATTAGCCAAACGAAATACACTCAAGACATTCTAAGCAAGTTTGGAATGAAGGATGCCAAGCCCATCAAGACACCCATGGGAACCAATGGGCATCTCGACCTCGACACGGGAGGTAAATCCGTCGATCAAAAGGTATACCGGTCGATGATTGGTTCATTACTTTATTTATGTGCATCTCGACCGGACATCATGCTTTCCGTATGCATGTGTGCAAGATTCCAATCCGACCCTAAGGAATCCCACCTTACGGCCGTAAAACGAATCTTGAGATATTTGGCTTATACTCCTAAGTTTGGGCTTTGGTACCCTCGGGGATCCACATTTGATTTGATTGGTTATTCGGATGCCGATTGGGCGGGGTGCAAAATTAATAGGAAGAGCACATCGGGGACTTGCCAGTTCTTGGGAAGATCCTTGGTGTCTTGGGCTTCAAAGAAGCAAAATTCGGTCGCTCTTTCTACCGCCGAAGCCGAGTATATTGCCGCAGGCCATTGTTGCGCGCAATTGCTTTGGATGAGGCAGACCCTGCGGGACTATGGTTACAAATTAACCAAAGTTCCTCTTCTATGTGATAATGAGAGTGCAATCCGCATGGCAGATAATCCCGTTGAGCATAGCCGCACTAAACACATAGCCATTCGGTATCATTTTCTTCGGGATCACCAACAAAAGGGGGATATCGAGATTTCATACATTAACACTAAAGATCAATTAGCCGATATCTTTACCAAGCCACTTGATGAACAATCTTTTACCAAACTTAGGCATGAGCTCAATATTCTTGATTCTAGGAACTTCTTTTGCTAAACTTGCACACATAGCTCATAAGTATACCTTTGATCATGTCTCTTTTATATATGCTATGACTAATGTGTTTTCAAGTGTATTTCAAACCAAGTCATAGGTATATTGAAAGGGAATTGGAGTCTTCGGCGAAGATAAAGGCTTCCACTCCACTCTACTACTCATCCTTCGCCGTCGCTCCGCATCACTCTCCATCTTTGGTATAATCTTCACTCATATGTTTTATTTGCCAAAGGGGAGAAAATAGTTAGCAAAGGGCTTATATCTCACTCAAAGTATCCGTTTTTGGCGATTCATGCCAAAGGGGGAGAAAGTATGAGCCCAAAGCAAAAGGACCGCACCACCACCCTATTTTTAAACTTAATGGTTTTCAATTGAAAATTTCAAATTAGTATCTCTTTGTGTTCTAAAGGGGGAGCAAGTAGTATTTTCAAAACTTGATATCTTAAAACCCTCTTGAACACTAAAAGGAGAATTTATTTGAGGGGGAGTTTTGTTTAGTCAAAGGAAAAGCATTTGGAACAAAGGAAGAAAATTTCAAAACTTGAAAATGCTTTGAAAAAATCTTATTCATTCACCTTTGACTATCTTGCAAAAGGACTTTGAAAAGAATTTACAAAAGAATTTGCAAAAACAAAACATGTGGTGCAAATGTGGTCCAATATGTTAAAAACAAAGAAACAATCCATGCACATCATGTAAGTATTTATATTGGCTCAATTCTAAGTAACCTTTGCACTTACATTTTGCAAACTAGTTCAATTTTGCACTTTTATATTTGCTTTAGTTTGTGTTGGCATCAATCACCAAAAAGGGGGAGATTGAAAGGGAATTAGGCTTACACCTAGTCCCTAATTAATTTTGGTGGTTGAATTGCCCAACACAAATATTGGACTAACTAGTTTGCTCTAGTGTATAAGTTATAAAGGTGCCAAAGGTTCACACTTAGCCAATAAAAAGACCAAGTATTGGGTTCAAACAAAGGAGCAAGGGTCAACCGAAGGCACCTCTGGTCTGGCGCATCGGACTGTCCGGTGCACCAGAGGACTCCAACTCCGAACTGCTCACCTTCGGGAAATTCTAGAGGCAACTCCGCTATAATTCACCGGACTGTCCGGTGTACACCGAACATGTCCGGTGCTCCAAGGAAGAGCGGCCTCCAGAACTCGCCAGCCTCGGGAATTCGTTGAAGCTGCTCTGCTATAATTCACCGGACTGTCCGGTGTACACCGGACTGTCCGGTGTAACAGCGGGGCAACGGCTATTTCGGCGCCAACGGCTACCTGCGACGCATTAAATGCGCGCGCTGCGCGCGCAGAGGTCAGGCACGCCCATACTGGCGCACCGGACAATCTACAGTGCATGTCCGGTGCGCCACCGGACATCCAGGCGGGCCTAGAAGACAGAGCTCCAACGGTCGAACCCAACGGCTTTTGGTGACGTGGCTGTCGCACCGGACGTGTCCGGTGTGCACCGGACTGTTCGGTGCACCATCGAACAGACAGCCTCACCAAACGGCTAGTTTGGTGGTTGGGGCTATAAATACCTCCAACCACCCACCATTCATTGCATCCAAGTTTTCACACTTCCAACCCTTTACAAGAGCTCTAGCATTTATTTCTAGACACACCAAAGAGATCAAATCCTCTCCAAATTCCACACAACGCCCTAGTGATTAGAGAGAGAGATTTGCTTGTGTTCTTTCGAGCTCTTGCGCTTGGATTGCTTTCTTCTTTCTTGATTCTTTCATTGTGACCAAATTCACTTGTAATTGAGGCAAGAGACACCAATCTTGTGGTGGTCCTTGTGGGAACTTTGTGTTCCAAGTGATTGAGAAGAGAAAGCTCACTCGGTCCGAGGGACCGTTTGAGAGAGGGTAAGGGTTGAAAGAGACCCGGCCTTTGTGGCCTCCTCAACGGGGAGTAGGTTTGAGAGAACCGAACCTCGGTAAAACAAATCCGTGTGTCTCACTTCATTATTCGCTTGCGATTTGTTTTGCACCCTGTCTCGCGGACTCTATTATATTTCTAACGCTAACCCGGCTTGTAGTTGTGATTATTTTTGAGAATTTCAGTTTCGCCCTATTCACCCCCCCTCTAGGCGACCTTTCAGCCGCCATCGTCAGGGAGCGTGCGGGACGCCATCATCGCCTATCTGGCGGAGCGAGCCAGATGGGACGCCGGTCTTGTTCCCCGTAGCCTGAGTCAGCTTGGAGTAGGGTAATGATGGCGCCTCCTGTTGACGTGGCCGGTCCGCGCCCTAGGTTGGGCAATGTGGAGGCTCCTCCGAGGTCGAGGTCGAGTCCGTCTTTCGTGGCCTAGGCCGAGTCCGAGCCCCTGGGTCGGGCGAGGCGGAGTTCGTCGTCTTCTGGGGCTGAGCCCAAGTCCGAGCCCTGGGTCGGGTGGAGCGGAGTTCGCCGTCTTCCGGGGCTTAGCCCGAGTCCGAGCCCTGGGTCGGGCGGAGCGGAGTTCGCCGTCTTCCGGGGCTTAGCCCGAGTCCGAGCCCTGGGTCGGGCGGAGCGGAGTTCGTCGTCTTCCGGGGCTTAGCCCGAGTCCGAGCCCTGGGTCGGGCGGAGCGGAGCTTCCGATGGTGTGCGGCCGGGCCTGACTGCCTGTCAGCCTCACTCTGTCAAGTGGCACCGCAATCGGAGCGGCGCAGGCGGCGCTGTCTTTCTATCAGACTGGTCAGTGGAGCGGCGAAGTGATGGCGGTCACTTCGGCTCTGTCAGCTGAGGGGCGCGCGTCAGGATAAAGGTGTCAGGCCACCTTCGCATTAAATGCTCCTGCGATTTGGTCGGGGTTGCTTCTTGGCGAAGACAGGGCCTCGGGCGAGCCGGGAACGTGTTCACCGCTGGAGGGGGGCCTCGGGCGAGGCGGAGATCCTCCGGGGTCGGCTGCCCTTGTCCGAGGCTAGGCTCGGGCGAGGCGCGATCGAGTCCCTCGAATGGACTGATCCCTGACTTGATCGCACCCATCAGGCCTTTGCGGCTTTATGCTGATGGGGGTTACCAGCTGAGAATTAGGAGCCTTGAGGGTACCCCTAATTATGGTCCCCGACAAGGATCATGACACAAAAAATCGAGATGTCTATGATGGGGGAGTTGAAGTATTTTCTAGGATTCCAAGTCAAGCAACTCCAAGAAGGCACCTTCATTAGCCAAACAAAGTACACTCAAGACATTCTAACCAAGTTTGGAATAAAGGATGCCAAGCCCATCAAGACACCCATGGGAACCAATGGGCATCTCGACCTCGACATGGGAGGTAAATCCGTCGATCAAAAGGTATACCGGTCGATGATTGGTTCATTACTCTATTTATGTGCATCTCGACCGGACATTATGCTTTCCGTTTGCATGTGTGCAAGATTCCAATCCGACCCTAAGGAATCCCACCTTACGGCCGTCAAACGAATCTTGAGATATTTGGCTTATACTCCTAAGTTTGGGCTTTGGTATCCTCGGGGATCCACATTTGATTTGATTGGTTATTCGGATGCCGATTGGGCGGGGTGTAAGATTAATAGAAAGAGCACATCGGGGACTTGCCAGTTCTTGGGAAGATCCTTGGTGTCTTGGGCTTCAAAGAAGCAAAATTCGGTCGCTCTTTCTACCGCCAAAGCCGAGTATATTGCCGCAGGCCATTGTTGCGCGCAATTGCTTTGGATGAGGCAAACCCTGCGGGACTATGGTTACAAATTAACCAAAGTTCCTCTTCTATGTGATAATGAGAGTGCAATCCGCATGGCGGATAATCCCGTTGAGCATAGCCGCACTAAACACATAGCCATTCGGTATCATTTTCTTCGGGATCACCAACAAAAGGGGGATATCGAGATTGCATATATTAATACTGAAGATCAATTAGCCGATATCTTTACCAAGCCACTCGATGAACAAACTTTTACCAAACTTAGGCATGAGCTCAATATTCTTGATTCTAGGAATTTCTTTTGCTAATCTTCACACATAGCTTATGAGTATACCTTTGATCATGTCTCTTTTATATATGCTATGACTAATGTGTTTTCAAGTGTATTTCAAACCAAGTCATAGGTATATTGAAAGGGAATTGGAGTCTTCGGTGAAGACAAAGGCTTCCACTCCACTCTACTACTCATCCTTCGTTGTCGCTCTGCTTCACTCTCCATCTTTGGTATAATCTTCACTCCTATGTTTTATTTGCCAAAGGGGAGAAAATAGTTATCAAGGGCTTATATCTCACTCAAAGTATCCGTTTTTGGCGATTCATGCCAAAGGGGGAGAAAGTATGAGCCCAAAGCAAAAGGACCGCACCACCACCCTATTTTTAAAATGATTTTCAAATTGGTAAATTTCAAATTAATATCTTTTTGTGTTTAAAAGGGGGAGCAAGTAATATTTTCAAAATTAATATCTTAAAACCCTCTTGAACACTAAGAGGAGAATTTATTGAGGGGGAGTTTTGTTTAGTCAAAGGAAAAGCATTTGAAACAAGGGGAGAAAATTTCAAACTTGAAAATGCTTCGCAAAAATCTTATTCATTTACCTTTGACTATTTTGCAAAAGGACTTTGAAAAGGATTTACAAAAAGAATTTGCAAATACAAAACATGTGGAGCAAGCGTGGTCCAAAAATGTAAAAAAATAAAGAAACAATCCATGCAAGTAATATTTATTGGCTCAATTCTAATTAACCTTTGCACTTACACTTTGCAAACTAGCTCAATTATACACTTCTATACTTGCTTTGGTTTGTGTTGGCATCAATCACCAAAAAGGGGGAGATTGAAAGGGAATTAGGCTTACACCTATTTCCTAAACTAATTTTGGTGGTTGAATTGCCCAACACAAATTATTGGACTAACTAGTTTGCCCAAGCTTATAAGTTCTACAGGTACCAAAGGTTCACCATAAGCCAATAAAAAGACCAAGAAAAAGGGTTCAAACAAAGGAGCAAGGGGAAAACCGAAGGCACCCTGGTCGGGCGCACCGGACTGACCGGTGTGCCACCGGATAGTGTCCGGTGCATCACCGGACAGTGTCCGGTGGACCAGGGAACTCCAACCTGAACTTCGCACCTTCAGGAATTCTCAGAGTCGTCGCGCTATAATTCACCGGACTGTCCGGTGTACACCGGACAGTGTCCGGTGCTCCAAGAGGACGCGGCTCTGAACTCGCCAGTCTCGGGAATTCTCATCGGCTGCTCCGCTATAATTCACCGGACATGTCCGGTGTACACCGGACTGTCCAATGTAACTACGGAGCAACGGCTACTTCAGGCGCCAACGGCTACCTGCAGCGCATTAAATGCGCGCCAGCGCGCGCAGAGGGCAGGCACGCCCATGCTGGCGCACCGGACACCCTACAGTTCATGTCTGGTGCGCCACCGGTCATCCAGGCGAGCCCAGCAGTCAGAGCTCCAACGGTCGGAACCCCAACGGCCGGGTGACGTGGCTGTCGCACCGGACATGTCCGGTGTGCACCGGACTGTCCGGTGCACCATACGACAGACAGCCTCCACCAAACGGCTAGTTTGGTGGTTGGGGCTATAAATACCCCCAACCACCCCACATTCAAGTCATCCAAGTTTTCCACTTCTCGACCACTTATAATAGCTAGGCATTCAATTCTAGACACACTCAAGTGATCAAATCCTCTCCAATTCCACACAAGGCCTTAGTGATTAGCGAGAGAGATTTGTCGTGTTCTTTTGAGCTCTTGCGCTTGGATTGCTTCTTTCTTTCTCACTTGTTCTTGTGATCAAAACTCCATTGTAACCGAGGCAAGAGACACCAATTGTGTGGTGGTCCTTACGGGGAAGTTTTGTTCCCGGTTTGATTTGAGAAGAGAAGCTCACTTGGTCCGAGGGACCGCTTGAGAGAGGGAAAGGGTTGAAAAAGACCCGGCCTTTGTGGCCTCCTCAACGGGGAGTAGGTTTGCAAGAACCGAACCTCGGTAAAACAAATCCGCGTGTCATACTCTTCATTTGCTTGCGATTTGTTTTTTGCGCCCTCTCTCTCGAACTCATTATTATTTCTAACGCTAACCCGGCTTGTAGTTGTGATTAATTTTGTAAATTTCAGTTTCGCCCTATTCACCCCCCTCTAGGCGACTTTCAGCCGAGAACAGGGGAAGTCGCGCTTGGGGACGCCGCGCGCCACCGCGTGGGCTGTCGCGCGCGCAGGGGATCTACGAGAGGCATACCACCATGGCCAGGGAGAGGGATGGGAGAAGAACGTGTGGGGAGGGAGAGGAAGAAGGATCCGTGAGTACCTGGTAACCGTTGTCCTTCACGCCTGCGATCTGGATCTAGGGAAACGATCTGGATCTGGGGGAAGACAGGAGGTTTTGCGACGACTAGAGCAGTATTTATAGAAAAGAGAGAATGTGGAAGGCGGTTGTAAAATTTGTCGCAGGTTGCGTCCTGGCCGAGCCAAAGCGACGATCGCGCGATGAGTTGCACGATACAGTAAACGACGGAGACCGAGTTAGGCAGAGGTAGGCGATGGTAGATGAAATAGAGGGGTAACAGGTGTGCGAGCAGCAAACGTTCACGAGGAGGAAATGCGGTTTGACGACCTCGCTAAAATGACACAAATCATAGAACGAGTTCGACGAGAGGAACACACATATATATAATCGAGTTTTTCCAAGATTTTGTAGTTTTCGCAAATACTGAATTTTAGGTATTTAATTATTATTAGAAAAAACTAAAATTCATATTTTAGTACTTGAAGAAACGTTTTGAAGGTTCCCGAAAAAATCCGAAAACATGGTCAAGATAATTCGATACAGTTCGAAAAAACTTTCCACTCATAAACACTATGCAACGACATGAATGCAACAATCAAAGTTTCTCTAGGATTTTATTTTACTACGCCAAAAACTCATATATATATATATATATATATATAATAAAATAACTATCCATCATTTAGAAAAAGAGAAGAAAAGCAGGTAAAGAAGAGGGTAACACCTGAAAGGGAAAGAGGCTTACACCTTTTCCTAAATAGATTTTGGTGGTTGAATTGCACAACACAAATAATTGGACTAACTAGTTTGCTCTAGTCTATAAGTTTTACAGGTGCCAAAGGTTCACAATAGACCAATAAAAAGACCAAGAAAGGGTTCAAACAAAGAGAGCTAAAGACAACCCAAAGGCACCCTGGTCTGGCGCACCGGACTGTCCGGTGCACCACCGGACAGTGTCCGGTGCACCAGGGAACTCGAAGCTGAACTCGTCACCTTCGGGAAAATCAGAGGGCGCTCCGCTATAATTCACTGGACCGTCCAGTGATGCACCGAACAGTGTCCGGTGGCGCACCGGACTGTCCGGTGTGCCAGCGGAGCAACGACTACTTCAAGCGCAACGGTCGACTGCAACGCATTTAATGCGCGCCTACGCGCGCAGAGGTCAGAGCACGCGCAGTTGGCGCACCAGACAGTCTACAGGACCTGTCCGGTGCACCACCGGACAGCCCAGAGGCCCCACAAGTCAGAGCTCCAACGGTCGAACCCTAACGGCCGGGTGACGTGGCTGGCGCACCGGACAGTGTCCGGTGGCGCACCGGACTGTCTGGTGCGCCCGTCGACAGCAGCCTCCACCAAACGGCTAGTTTGGTGGTTGGGGCTATAAATACCCCAACCACCCCACATTCAATGGATCCAAGTTTCTACACTTCTACATCTTACAAGAGCTATAGCATTCATTACAAGACACACCAAAGAGATCAAATCCTCTCCCAACTCCACACAAAGCTTTAGTGATTAGAGAGAGTGATTTGTTGTGTTCATTTGAGCTCTTGCGCTTGGATTGCTTCTTTTCTTTCTCATTCTTCTTGTGATCAAACTCAATTGTAACCAGGGCAAGAGACACCAATTGTGTGGTGGTCCTTGCGGGGACTTTGTGTCCCGTGTGATTGAGAAGAGAAGCTCACTCGATCTAAGTGACCGTTTGAGAGAGGGAAAGGATTGAAAGAGACCCGGTCTTTGTGACCACCTCAACGGGGAGTACGTTTGCAAGAACCGAACCTCGGTAAAACAAATCCTCGTGTCTCACTCTTCATTTGCTTGCGATTTGTTTTTTCACCCTCTCTCTCTCGGACTCGATTATATTTCTAACGCTAACCCGGCTTGTAGTTGTGATTAATTTTGTAAATTTCAGTTTCGCCCTATTCACCCCCCTCTAGGCGACTTTCAACACCTGAATTTGGTGAATATTAGAAAAGAAATTTTATACCCCCAAATTCAGGGTGTTACAAGATTTCTTTGACACCTACTCACCAGTGGCTCGATTGACTATGATTCGCACATTAATAGCCGTGGCAGCCTCTTATGGTCTTATCATTCATCAGATGGATGTTAAGATAGCTTTCCTAAATGGAGAGTTGGATGAGGAGATCTACATGGATCAGCCAGAAGGGTTCATTGCGGATGGTCAAGAGAACAAGGTGTGCAGGTTGATACAATCATTGTATGGCCTAAAACAAGCACCTAAGCAATGGCATGAAAAGTTTGATAATACTCTTACAGCCGCTGGTTTTGCTGTAAATGAATCTGACACGTGTGTATATTATCGGTATGGTGGGGGTGAGTCTGTTATGTTGTGCCTTTATGTTGATGACATCTTGATCTTTGAATCAAATCTCAATGTGATTGAGGAGGTTAAATATCTTCTATCGAGCAATTTCGAGATGAAAGATTTGGGAGAGGCTGATGTCATTCTAAACATCAAGCTTGTTAGAGAAGCTGATGGTGGGGTAACTTTGTTACAATCCCATTATGTGGAAAAGGTATTGAGTCGCTTTGGTTTTAGTGACTGTGATCCTGCTCCAACACCTTATGACCCTAGCGTGCTATTGAGAAAGAATCGGAGAATAGCAAGGGATCAATTGACATACTCCCAAATCATTGGCTCGCTCATGTACCTTGCAAGCGCAACAAGGTCAGACATCTCATATGCTGTGTGTAAGCTGAGTCGGTTTGTGTCAAAACCCGGAGATGATCACTGGCATGCTCTTGAGAGAGTGTTGCGGTATTTAAAAGGTACTATGACATACTGTATTCATTATACTGGAAACCCAAAAGTGCTGGAAGGCTATTGTGATGCCAACTGGATTTCTGATGCTGATGAGCTTTATGCCACAAGCGGATATGTGTTTCTGTTTGGAGGTGACGCTGTTTCCTGGAAGTCTTGCAAGCAGACTATCTTAACGAAGTCTACAATGGAAGCAGAACTCGTAGCATTAGACACTGCTGGGGCTGAGGCCGAGTGGCTTCGTGATTTCCTATTGGATTTACCGGTAGTTGAAAAACCGATACCTGCTATTTCCATGAACTGTGAAAACCAAACGGCGATTACAAAGGTTAACAGTTCTAGGAATAACATGAAGTCTACAAGGCATGTTAAGAGAAGATTGAAATCTGTCAGAAAGCTGAAAAACTCCGGAGTTATTACAGTGGATTATGTCCACACATCGAATAATCTGGCAGATCAATTCACTAAGGGTCTGTCACGCAATGTGATAGAAAGTGCATCGAGAGAAATGGGTATGAGACCCATGTGAAATCTACTCTAGTGGTAACTTGCTCTATGTGATCGGAGATCCCGTGAAGTAGAGTGGAGAAACAAGCTAGGAGTAGATTGTGAGGAAAGATCTCTTCCTTTAACTCATTTCTGATGTACATCTTTCCTATCTGTAAGGCAGGATGATATTTACCTTAATGTATTCCAAGAGTCTTATAAAGGTGAGATGTTGTCCTACAGAACATCTTCTGAGGAGTACACCTATATGAGTCAGACTGCTAGTCACAGTCTATGGGACTTGGGTAATCCCTAAATACTCATGAAATGCACTGAAGTGTAACTTATATGCTTCTAAACAGCGAGAATGCCCTTTTGCAGCCTAGTATCAGCAAAGGATTTGAGCGAATCTCATTTCGCGCAAAACTGTCAATTCAAGGCTTAGTCCATTGTTCAGTTGTGAATGAGTGAAACTCTTATTCTAGATGGATGTTCAACTTAACAGTCTCCATCGAAACACTGGTATATCAAAGGATTGTGATTCTGATACTTCATCATTACAAACCCTAGAGTTTGGTGGGGATTGTTGGATATGAGCTTGGCCCATTTATTGAATAAACTCTATGGTGTGTAATGGTGGGGAATACCAATAGTACCATATTGAAAGTCAAAGGGTCTTTTGGCTTGACTTATATGGTGGGAATTATTCCACTTAACTTGAGAAGTCAAGAAATGGACAAGGGCGTGCCACGCGCGCGCGCCGCTGGCCGGGCCGGGCTCGGGTCGGGCGTGGCGAGGCAGGCGGCAGGCAGGCAGGCGAGCGAGCGTGGTGTGGTTGTGTTAATTTTTAGCACTCATTAACTGCGGGAGTTTCAACTCCGGGTTAAACCGTTCAGCTGCCTATCTCTTCGTCAGCTGCATGCGAGACCTTTGTCCTTCAGCTGCCCGTCTCTTGGCGTGTCGCATGCGACCCTTCTCCTTCAGCTTCCTCTGCGAGAGGTTAAGTAGAAGAGAACCGCTTGCATCTGGTACACAAAAACAGAACCATTTCAGAGTCACAGCCTAGCAGCAGGTGAGGGTATTCCCATCTCGTGACTCTGCGCGCACAGAGAAGCGAGAGGGCAGGTGCCTCTGAAGCCCTTGCCGTTCGAGACCTTGCACGGGAGATCGGCAATTAGGTTTTTGGAGAGCGTCTACGCGACTGCCCAAATCATCTTCTTCCTGGCGACATGACAAGGGAAGCTGGACAAGGATCTGGATCATCAGAGCGCATGGGAGGGTATGATCAGTTTATTTCCTTACTGTTTTGCGTTCTGCAGATTATTTATGTTTCATATATTCATCTATGTTGTTTCATATGTAGCAATAATTTTATCTTATCTGTTCTGTCTTATTATAATATGTTATATCTGTTTGTTTTAATTTTACAGTCATGCTGTTTATATTGCTATCTGTTTATTTTCAATTGTTTAGTCAGTTTATATGCTTATCGTATTTATATGATTTATATGATTCATATACTTTGTATTCTCATGATCCATATTGTTATGGATATATTTGAGATCACGATTTCTATGGTTAATTATCTTTTATATGTCATCATCATAATGTTAATTTATGGAATTAAAATGATATGAAAAATGTCTATAATTCTAACAATACCTGTACATAAACATTCATAATAATATCATTTTATTTTTAAATTACTGAAACATAAAAAATAAAGTTGCTCGTTTATTTTTAGACTAGTATGGTGCCCGTGCGTTGCTACGGTTTTTCTTTGTTCATATACGAAAGAGTATTGCTATGGTTTTTCTTTGTTCATATACAAAGGAGCATTGCTCAATCTAAATCGCATCAACTTTCAAATTGCCGTTGTAAGATTGGTAGAAAGCAAGTATACATGTGCATTCTGGGTTTTACATGTTGAATTTATGGACATCTACTACATATGAGATTGCTCAACCTATCCGAGCATGTAACTGGAAAACAACTTCCTGCAATCATCAATTAAGAGATTCAAGTATACACCACACTCCATTGCACTAATATTCTTAGCAGCATCAATTGAACACAATCACAAAAGGACTGGCAAGAAGATGCAGAGTAAGATAACATTCTTGGTAGGCATAGAACATAATCTTATTGGAAAAATATATTGTTTTATTGTTGTCCTCTTCATTTTGAGTGATCAGAGAACACCAGTATTAGTGCTAAGACCAGAACTTGCTTTCCAAATTTAGACTAAAATTGAGAACATACATTTGGAGTGAACCCAATGGTATCCAAGTACAGAACCACACATTTTGAGTGAACCAACTGTTGTTGCATGGCACAGGATCACACATTTCAGATTTCAGGAACCAAATTGCAGTTGTACATGGCTTGGATCTTCTTCTTTGGAGTTATCTTTTTCACAGCTCTCCTTAATTTCCTAGGTGGGGACAGTGTTGAAACAACCTCTGCTGCACATTCCACCGGTGGCACAAGTTCATTCACAGGAGGCACTGGTACAATTTCAAGTGAGGAAGATGGAATGCTAACAAGCTGTTGTGAGGAAGAATCCACACTTACTTGGGGCTGCTCAGCAAATGCCTCAGGCTCTTTTGGAAACCACTTTTTAGTCATGCATCTTGATGTACCAAAATGTTTGTAAGAAACTGCATCAAATCAGTGTTCATAAGAAACAGAATTTCTCTAGTGTAGGTCAAACATAAACTGCAAGGTATGATTTCATATCACTTGGGAAATGTACCAAATGCTCCCAATGGAACATCAACATGATCATGTTAAACTGCATCAAGTACATGTTATTTTAGTGAAAATCTGAACAGCACACAGAATAAACGTGGGTGAACTTTTGCTAGCCAAGCTATACAGAAGCTTATTTGATCATGTCAAAAGAAAAGAGAAGAAAAATAAAGATAAGTTATATGTACCTACTGTGTACTATGCAGACAGTATATAAAAGTAGAAACGATCGCTAACCAATCATTTTACCCCACAGCTAAGCTAACTGCTTGAAGTAGCGACGGCGGTGGTTGAGCGCGGGCTGAGGCGGCAGCAATGGCTAGGAATCAGATAAATAATTAAGATTGATAATGTTATTGTGTAATTACTACACCTCTAAATTGGTCATGTTATATATATAAAGAGAAAGAAAGTTTCAGTATTCTCACCTCGAGAAGTCTCTTAGACAGTTTCGGTATTCTCACCTCAAGATTGTGAACAGGTGCACCCCTGTCTCCCTCTCTGATACCAGGCACCAACAATAGCTTGCAGCCCATCCGTTCTCAATCCTGCTAGCAGCAACAGCAGCCCATCACCAAGGAAATAATATTCAACAAACAAAGCAATACAATAATTGTGCAACGAATAAAATCTTTCAGTTAAATTTTGAATAATATCTTTTGAACAAACACAGTCTAGTGCAGATCAGCACCTGATTGTGCCTCATTGCCATGCTTGCTTGAGATGTTATTATGTCGTGGTGCTGCATGGTAAGGATCCATGGATGTATGTTGACTGAGATGTGTGGTGCTGAAACAATAATCACTGTTAAAAGTCATTCTAGCTATAGCTACACAACGTGTTGTATGCATGTGGGTGAATAAATGGAACAACAAGAGCTCCTAAGAAATGAAAATAGTTCTTTGGTTTAGTATGTGCTAGCACTGGTTGACTCACATTATCTGGTTACACAACCAGAGTAGGACAACAGACACCAATTAACAACATCGACGATCAGGATCAGCTAATGTGATGCCACTTTGAAGGTGACTGATACACTATCATAGAACTTTTGTGTTGCTAATTGTAACTGCTTACGTGTTTTGTGTAGGAAATTTCCATTTTGAATCAAGATGTCATAGATTCTGTCAAGAAAAGGAGGATATAAATTTCTTGTACTGACGAATCACCTCCCATTGAAGTGTAACTATTCCAAGAAAAAATAGCCTCGCCGCAGCTAATCCTAGAAAAAAACGAAGCTATAGAATCAACTCAACCATAGGCGTTTAGGTTCTTTTAAATGGGTGACTACTAAAACACATAACTGAGAGTTCATATGGATTGATCAAATGATGTACTCTTCTCAGTATTCTTTTATTTCTGTATTAAACGGGAAAATATCCTATGCAATCACTTATCCTGGTGCATGCATGCAATCAAGCAATCTGGTTTATCCGATCTAGATCTAATGGTAACTGTTATTTTACATTTAACCCCTTCCACCTGAAACCTAGTGTCTATTTTACATTTAACCACTTCCATATGAAACCGTTGGATCTGGACTGGATGCTCTGGATAGTTTGATTGCACGCTTGCACCAAGATGAGTGATTGCACAGGATATGTCGTATTAAACTATTAAATAATGCATACTATACCGTATGTACATACCTTCAAATCCTTGCATGAACTTATCTTCAAACAACTTTTGTGTCTGGGAGACTGAAGAATCAAGTTTTCTTTTGTACATACTTTGCCTTTTCAATGACGACATCTCTCTTTCGAGATTTTCAGACTCCTTGTTAGCCAAGTGACAAGTATGAAATACTGGCAATTGTTACAGAAATCTAGATATATTCTAAGAAACCTGAAACTATATTCAGTTAAACTAAACCCAGTATTTCATCCCTCTTCTCATAAAAAATAATCCATTAGTTAAGAAGATGATCTTGCCAATATTGAATCCACAACCTCTTCATTTTTATCACTGTACAAGAGTGTGTGGGCTTCTGTAATTAAATGTCTATTGTTCATATCAATAAAGATGCATCGATTTCTAAATTAAGAACCTTCATGAATACAAACGATACTTTTCCACATTATGAATGTAACTTAAGCATGCTGGAGTGAAATCTTTAACGTTAGGATTCATAGCTGATCTACTTTATGCAAATTCAGAGCTAATAATACTATGCCATATTATCTGAAGCTTATGGTCTTTGTTATATGAATTTAGTGCTAACAATATTATGGCACTGCTCGACACCTAGGTGGCACTTGATGTTCTAGTAGTTCCTCGCCGTCCAAATCATAAATCTGAGTGTGATTTACGGCCAATCCCTAAACTCCCCAACTGCTACGCCTGACTTGGGATAAATCAGGATTTGGACAGGGAAAGACCAATCTCTCAATATCAGGACTGAAAGAAAAGGTACAATTTTTATGTAATAATAATGGAGTCACAAAAAGTTGTGAGCAAGTTTAGGGTTTAGGGTTTGAGGAAGAAATCAAACAAAAAGGCTGGAATCAGCCGCATCTGCGCCCGCCGGCCGCCGCACCCCCAACCGCACCCAGGGGCGGGCCTAGTAAAGAACATGGGTGTAACAGCCCGATAATTTTTGCAAAGCAATCGAAGTTAGTAGGCACAATCCATGCATATACAAGATTCAGATCCGAATACTAAATAGTTTCGGCACAGCATTAAGGGAGACAAAACCGTATTGCAGTTGCGCGCAAGGGGATGAGAAATGAGATGCAGAGGTTGTGGCCTTGCGGGTGATGGTGGGGTGTCACGGATGGGGGCGGGGATGGTGGCGGCGGCGGGGCTGGAATATCGCGTTGACAATCGGCTTTCCTCCAAATACTACGTTGTATGTGCTAATATACACAAGTAAAAATGAATTCATGTACACATTATCTTCCATATTAGCATCGATAACACTCACCATTGAGTAATGCAAACCAATAGTTGATCCGAGCGCCTCAAACTGCTCCACGATCTGAATCCGCAGCTCTCTGATTAACAACCACGTACACTCCAAATTAGATATTGATATGTCGTCCCTAAACGAAGTAATTGATTGATAAATCAAACCGACCTCATTGGCGAGAGCACGCAAGCGAAGAAAGACTGCTCGGCCTGGCGGTTGCTCAGCAGCTTCTGCAGAATGGGCAGCATGAACGTGCCCGTCTTCCCGGACCCTGTCTGCACCAGCGCGATCAGGTCCTTCCCTGCGAAAACCAGGACGTCAATTAGATATTGGTACGTCGCCCCTAAACGAAGTAATTGACTAACAAATTAAACCGACCTCGTTGGCGAGAGCATGTAAGCGAAAAAAGCCTGCTCACCCTCGCGGTTGCTGAGCAGCTCTTATAGAATGGGCAACGCGAACGCGCCCATTCTCTCGGACCCCGTCTTCGCCAGCACGATCAAGTCATTCCCTGCGAAAACCAGGGCTCTCGCACAAGTAAGGAGGAAAAGAGTGAAGCCGAATGGATAGGAATAGTTAGGAGGAAAATATGCTGCAACGAGAGCCTAATCATATCCTAAATTATAGTATTTTAAATATGATTACTGTACTTCCATGCACTATCATGTAGATAAAATTAGATGAAGAAAGTTTCCCTAAAAAAAGATGAAGTGTTTAAAATTTACATTTGGTTATACATCCTTAAGTTGCAAAATAAAGAGGAAAAACATTCTCTATAAGCCGCAGCAGTTCTGAACAGACTCGTATCCCCTGCAGTACTGCAGAGGCATTAAGTGTCACTGGCATGTGGGCCAGAATGGGAGGGCAGCCTTCCATATCAGTAACTTTATAATGCCTCTGCAGTACTGCACAGAGCCACAGAGGTTTCTGAACAGACTCTGAATCCTAGTCAGTGGGTTTATTATGTGGTTTTACTTAAGAACTTAGCTGCACAGTAGTTTGAATGTAAACATCTTCTAGCGACCAAATACTATATATGCCGTCAATGTAAAGCATATTTTGGAAGGTGGTAGTATTTAAAATTATATCTGTACCTCTACTTTCTCTTAAATAACAATATATTGTCAATTGTTGCAAAATCAACACCATCCTAAAAATACTTTGAAGATTGAACACAAATTTATCGATGCAATTTTAGTACACTAACATATATAGTATAATTTAACATATTCTTGATCAAAGCTTGCAAGTTTAACTGTCAAAAAATAAAACATGCCTTAACATTGATGGAAAGATAGAATTGAGATACCTCTTTAGGGAGCTTGGGATGTCCCAGAATTCGTGCAAACGAGGTGTGAAGCAGAACAGGGTCATACTGTCCGGAAAAAAAAATCAGGTCAGGTAACAGATTAATTGAAATCTGCAAGATATTATGTAAATAGCCATCTGTAAAATAACCACGTATTGCACCACTATATTTGAACAATAAATTTAACCAGATACCAAAATTAATTTGTTCGGCAGATGTTTTGTTGATGTTTCTTTATCAAGATAATGCTACCTCTTGGCGTTGGTATAAAAGTCAAGTTAGGATATATCAAATCTTGAGCTGCTCATACCAGTTGCTTTTGAGGCGCACGAGGAAGAGCTCCTCTCAATCTTGAGCGGATTTCTGCAGGATCAGTACCAGATTCAACCTACACACATCAAATACCATTACCTATATTTCAGTTTGAATACTTCTCAGGAACTCAGGGTAGAGGATTGCATACTAAGGTTACATGAGCTTAATATCAATCAGAAAAAATCAGACAGAATAGGGTCTCTTGAGATCGAAACCTGCCACAGGCCAAGAAGCACACCGGTTGAGGTCAAAACCACTCTGTCCAATACAATTTTAAGCGGACAAAAATTCTTGGCGACACTTTTTACTGCCTCCACTTCGGCTTCAATCTCAAAGACATCACATATAGATATGTCAATGAAAACTTCAACTGCCATGCTCACGTTAATCAGAGGGTGCACTCACCTCATCCTCAGTTGCTACAATGGGCTCCAAGTGATGGGAGGCATGAAACATGCTGAAGTGATACATGCTCGTGTTTTGGAACCAGATAGCTGCAAAACAAATCAACCAAGCAAAGTCTTCAAGACCAAATGCTCAAAAAGTTGTCGGTTTCTGTGACACTAACCAATCAGTCAGCAGGCAACTGAACTGGTAAGTGACAACTCTATTTAGCAGCATTTAAATGTCAGGCCATGAATTCAGCAGGTGAAAATTCTACAGTTGTACATGTATGGATGCCATAGCATAGAAGCTGTACCTTGGTCAAAATAAGGAAGAAACACGTCCTTTACAGCTTTCCTGCAAGCCCAAAACATACTGAATGAGCACTGCCCTGACCTGACCTCCCAAAGGAACAATTATCCAGCCACCTGACCAATTACGGGCTAACTTAGTTCTTCTCCCTTGTAAGGAGAGAGCATCGCTTCAGGAACAATTAACAGCAAAGTTGCCTGTGGATTTTGGCAAAGGACAAAGGTCACCACTCACGAGATCACAGCGGCGAACTTGGGGTCCATATAGAGCACATTCGCGCGCACTGGCGGGTCGGCGGCCTGCCAAGCACATTTCAGTTCAGCGACACGCTATCTCTAACAGATCTCATATCCCCTATTTCAAATTTCTCTCTGCAAACAGTGTCAATCTCTACAGTTTCCGGCAACCTTATTTTACGTCGTCTGCTGGAGACAGACAGTCTAAGCCACAACCAGCTACATGTCAACCAACGTGACGAGCAGGGCACGGGGCTGGTGAAGAAAGCCCGCACCTTGAGCCTGGGTACGACGGCGCCGTCATCTGCGGTGTCGAAGAGGTCCGAGAGCGTGTCTGGGATCTCGACTGCGATGGTGGCCACAGCAAATGCACATGTTTAACCAAAAATTAGCAATGGTATGTGTTTTCCACTACTACAACCCTGAATTCGCATGGACAAAAACCTGTCAGACTCATAGGACAGGAAATCCATTTCTTTACCAAGCACAGTCTGTTTAGCCAGTCTGTTGGTGATGCTCTTAGAAATATTGGAGATTGCGGCAAGCTCACTGCATCTGTATCTTACTCCCGTCTCGTCGGCACTCGGCGGTTCAGCCCGCAGGCCACAGAGGCGGACCTGACCTGGCCACACCACCACCGAACGAGCGACCCTTCGAGCAGGCGCATCGGCGCATCGGCAGACGAGCAGACGCATCGCCGCAACAAGCTTCGAGCGCCAGGCATGACGCTGGACACCCTGGCCGCCGTGGTCCTGGAGCTGATGACCATGGGGCAGCAGTCCGCGGCGTAGAGTGGTGGACCTGCTCCGGGCCGCGTCCCCTGCTGCAGCGTCTCCGCACCAGGAGCTCGCGGCCGACATCCTCCGCTGCTACGGCTGCGTCATCGACGCGCTCAGGGCCGCCGCCGCCAGGACGAGGAGATCTCGCGGGCGGGCGCCACATGCGAGCGAGGGGAGGTTGGGCGTGGGAGGACGCCAGGACGAGGAGATCTCGCGGGCGGGCGAGATGTCGGCGGCGGGGATGGCTGGTGGGAGGATGGGGCGGTGACGCGGTGTGATGTGCGGGGGCATGACGGCGCGGAGGGGAGGGGAGATCGCGGTGAGGAGGTGGACCCATATGCGAGCGAGGGCAGGATGAGCGTGGGAGGGCGCCGGGACGAGGAGATCTCGCAGGCGGACGAGATTTCCGCGGCGAGGACGACCGGTGGGAGGACGGGGCTGTGATGTGCGGGGCGGGGGCATGCGTAGACCGGGGAAGCGAGCGCCGTGGCGAGCATCGCGGACGCAGGGCAGAGAGGGAGATGGATGGCGGCGGTTGCGCGGGGGCGGGCGGGGGCACGACCTCGCATCTCCAACCTCGGGGGCGGGGATCGGGCGGTGGGATCGGACGACTGGCGGCGGTGGGGGATCGAGCGGCTGGTGATCAAACGGTTGAAATTGCAGAACAATGGAATGGGCGGTTGAGGTTGCAGGATGGCAGAACGGCAGGAGGCAGACTACTATTACACTCTTAATAGGTAGTATAGATAATGTTTTTTTTATGTCTACGATTCTGGTTTGACAAAATACAATGTGCGGTATTTACTGGAACAAATGATAATTGATATTATGAGGACATGTACACTCGCTACTCTACGAATGATAATTCTTGTTGTGACGTGTTTTATTACCAATTTTCTTACTTATATACATGCATCAATACCCATATCTCCATACGCGTGTATTTACTAATGTGCCTAAGTTTACATCGGTGATAACTCTACCCTTCCTTCAAATACTGTTTTTCCTTAAATTTTAGCAACATAAATTTCAACAAACCATGATAGATAAATATAGGGTTACAAACAATATCTATGTGGTGTCTAATATTATTTTACCACGTGCGTGTCGTACTTGCACTCTCACTATTTTTCTAAAAAGACGGACTTCCGATCCAATTTTTTTCTTTTATTTTTGTGAGAAACTTCCCATTTTTATTTGACTTTGGTGGCAAAATAGGACCACGTTTTCAACCCAATCTAAGGTCATTGGGCCAAATCAGCTTCGTTCCTTTTCCCTTCTAATAACATCTGTTCCGGCCTGGTCCATACTACAAGCCCATCAGCCCGAGCCACGATCACTAAACCCTAAACCAGAAGCTACCCGCCTTCCCAATCCTGCCGCCATGTCGTCCACGCCGCCGGCCGTCGCGTCCCCCGCCTCCGACCAAACAAAATCCAAGAAGAAGAAGCACAAGTCCAAGGGTCTCCCCGCCACTGACCCGCCGTCGCTCGCCGAGGCTGAGGAGAAGACTGATGGCTACCTAATCAAGCCCCAGTCCCTGGTGCCGTCCCTGGACACCTCGACCTGGCCGCTCCTCCTCAAGAACTACGACCGCCTCAACGTCCGGACTGGACACTACACCCCGCTCCCCTCCGGCCACTCTCCGCTGAAGCGCCCCCTCGCCGAGCATCTCCGCTACGGCGTCATCAACCTCGACAAGCCGTCGAACCCGTCCTCCCACGAGGTGGTCGCCTGGATCAAGCGCCTCCTCCGCGCCGAGAAGACCGGCCACAGCGGCACGCTCGACCCCAAGGTCACCGGCAACCTCATCGTCTGCGTCGACCGCGCCACGCGCCTCGTCAAGTCGCAGCAAGGCGCCGGCAAGGAGTACGTGTGCGTCGCCCGCTTCCACGCCGCCGTGCCGGACACCGCGCGCGTGGCCCGCGCGCTAGAGGCGCTGACGGGCGCCGTGTTCCAGCGCCCGCCGCTCATCTCCGCGGTGAAGCGCCAGCTCAGGGTGCGGACCATCTACGAGAGCAAGCTCCTGGAGCACGACCCTGAGCGCCACCTCGCGGTGTTCTGGATCTCCTGCGAGGCAGGCACTTATGTCCGGACTCTGTGTGTGCACCTTGGGCTGCTCCTTGGCGTCGGCGCGCATATGCAGGAGCTGCGCCGTGTCCGGTCGGGGATCCTCGGGGAGCAGGACAATATGGTGAGTGGTGACCATGCACGACGTGATGGACGCCATATGGTCGCTCGACAACTACAAGGACGAGTCCTACTTGAGGCGCGTCGTCATGCCGCTGGAGGTGCTGCTTACAAGCTACAAGAGGCTTGTCGTGAAGGATTCTGCCGTGAATGCTATCTGCTATGGCGCTAAGCTTATGATCCCTGGCTTGCTCCGGTTTGAGAATGATATCGAGACCGGGGAGGAGGTTGTCCTGATGACAACGAAGGGGGAGGCGATTGCCATTGGTATTGCTGAGATGACCACTGCTGTTATGGCAACCTGCGACCATGGCGCGGTGGCAAAGATCAAGAGGGTCGTGATGGACAGGGACACGTACCCGAGGAAGTGGGGGCTTGGTCCAGTGGCACTCAAGAAGAAGAAGATGGTCGCCGAGGGCCTCCTTGATAAGCATGGGAAGCCAAACGAGAAGACCCCAGCTGAGTGGCTACGCAATGTGGTGCTTCCCACTGGCGGTGATGTATCGATCGCTAGCATCGCAGCTGCTCCTGAGCCAGAGAAGGTGAAGGTGGAACAGGATGCAGTTGCCGGTGAAAAGGTCAAGGAGAAGAAGAAGAAGAGGCAGAAGGATGAAAACAATGGCGACGATGCTTCCGTTCCGGCGAAGAAGATCAAAGGTCGAGGAAGATGCCGAGGTAGTGGAAGTGGAAGGGGACAAGAGCGAGAAGAAGAAGAAGAAAAAGAAAGATGAGGTAGAATCAGAATCAGCTGATGCGGCGGAAGCGAAGGAGGTGGAGAAGGCTGATGCAGCTGACGAGACGGGCAGCGAAAAGAAGAAGAAAAAGAAGAGCAAGGAAGGAAGCGCAGCTGACGAGACGGGCAGCGAAAAGAAGAAAAAGAAGAGCAAGGAAGGAAGCGCCGCGGCGGATGCAGAGAGTGCTGAGCATGTAGATGGGGCAGGCGTGGAGAAGAACAAGAAGAAAAGGGAGAAGAAAAAGAAGATTGGGGAGACAGAGCAGGCATAGTAATTAGAACTTAGAATGGACGGGTTGTCTAATCTGTTTTGAGTTGCAGGGGTAGGGGGCGGTATTTCCAATTTTCCGGCTGTAATTTTGTTTCTGTGAGTACGAGACAATGCGATGAGTTTTGGCCTCCTGCAGACACAGGATCCATTGAGCTGGTAACTTTCGAGCTTTGAGAATATGTTGGCGAGTCTGCTGTGCAGAAGAGCTCGAGCAGCACTTGCTTAAGCATGTACTTGATGCTATGTTTATAGGGTTCAAAGATGTGCACCTGCTGAAGTTGCGAGGGGAGTTAGCTTGTGATGTGATTTTTTATGTCTTTGGCTGATGGATGCTTTGAGAATCTGTGCCTTTGGCCCTGTTTGGCACAGCTACTGCTTGTTGAAAAAGCGGCTTATTTGATAAGCTGGTGAAAAACAGATTCTGCTTGTTGGCTGCTTTTAGTTCATTCTAAGAAGCAGCAAGCAGCTGAACTGATAAGCTGCTGGAGAAGCTGTCTGTTTGGCAGGACTTGTGCTTAAATTTGTGAAGAAGCTGAAAATAAACTATGCCAAACAGGGCCTTTATGCTCTGCTGGCTTCACATGCTTGTATTCACTGACTAGGCTAGATACTACCCTGTTCCTGGGGAGATGGCTATACGTTTTGCAGGTGCAGATAGTTGGTGTGTCCATCACCACCTCTGCCCAGCATAGACCATTGGATACTCATGCTGTAAACATGTGGATTCCAATCGTTTTATGGGCAACAGTTGCATTTTGTTGCGGCAGAAACAGTGGAAACCGTTTCGGTAAAGCCAAGCAAACAGCTTGTGGTGCCGGACCTTGATGCGGCTTCTCTGGCTCCTTCGCTCTGCCATTTTCTACTGAAGTCAGCAGTGTAAATCAACTAGTGAAGTGAGCGCCTGCCGGGTCGGACGACGCTGTTAGAACGGACTCCAGCTTGGGCAGCAGCTGCCGGACCCAATCCGACCCGGCCCCGTTGAAGTCCGCCGCGGCGGAGGCTGTTTGATGGGCCGTAATTGCTTTCGGCCGCGGCCCTCGGCGACGAACCAGGTGGTTCTCACAAGAAGACGAAATCACCAACGGACGTGTTCCATGCTCAGGTCACGCTCTCGTCCAACCCTCGCACCAAAGTTGGTGGTGCAGTAATTCCCCCAAGATGGCGGAAGCCACTGGCAGTAGTGAATTCACGCCCGGTAAGCTAGTTCTGACGGCGTCAATTTCTTTCTCTTTTTTTGTACTGATAGATATCATAGACTTATTCCCATCGATCTCCCAACCCAATCCAACCCAAGCAACCAACCCAGTACTACAATCGCGAAGGTTAAAAAATAAGACAAACAACGAATTTAACAATCCATCAATCCAAGGTAAACAAAAAGAGAGAAGGGGCAGCAGCTGCAGGGAGGAACGGTTGTACAAGTACATGCAGCTGAGCAGCGACACCAGGCACGCGTCCTGATTTCTTCAGCCGAGCAAACTAATCAAGAGAATTAAAAGGACTGGATACACCACTACACCAGCAGCAGCAGCAGCAACTAAACAAAGAAGGAAGGAATCACATCTCAAGACATTGCATGCTAACGCACGCGACGGAGTCATTGCAGGGGGCCGTGGTTGCTCTCCTCCGGCCGGCTACTTGGTGATGGCCCAGACGGCGTAGATGATGCCGGGGAGGTAGCCGAAGAAGGTGAGGATAAGGCAGATCCAGAACTCAACCTGCAGCAAGCAATAGCAGTCATCTATCGATCGGCACTGCACTGAGCGGCCGCCGAACTAGTAGTAGATATTAAAAAATCACGCACCCCGCAGCCGAACTTGAAGAAGACCCCGAGCGGCGGCAGGATGATGGCGAGGATGATGTCGATGCAGGTCGCCGTGCCGTCCGACATCTTGCTTTTCTATCCGTGTGCTCTGTTTAGCTAGCTCCGTGTGCCTCGCTCAGCCGATCTACCGCTGAGAAGTAAAATCAGAGAGCCTCTGGTATGGGTATGGGTTGGTGGGGTGCGTGGTGGATGGATGCGATGAGCTCCACCTGCCGTGGCTGCTGGCGCTTATAAAGGCGGGGAGCGGGCGGGGGTCCGGGGTGCCAAGATGCGTGGGCAGAGAGCATCGGGTGCGCTGAGCTGTGCATGCATCCCCATCTGACGCCCCGCGGAACTTGGCCGGGATGCGCGGGCATTCATCACAGTCAATCACCCCACCCGGCCTGCTGCCTGCTGGACGCGGTGACGAGGAGCTCATTGGTTCGCTCCTCGCCTCTGTGGTCGGCAGATGGGTCCACCTTTTTTTTTTTGCCTCTAGTGCGTGTTGGAACTCAGTGGTAACGAGATTGAGAGAGACAAAAATGACAGAACCATAACTTTATTGCAGAGACTCATGTATATATACTAGAGTACACAGGGTCCCAAAAGGTGTGACCCTAGGGCAATAACTGCCATCGGTTGATCACATGTGAATGTTTTGTAACACTCCCCCTTGATCAACCCAAATCCATTTGATCATCTGCAAGCTGTCATCCAATATTTGATCTCCTCAAAAACTCTGTGGGAAAAATAAGGAGTATACAATATCCTTGGATAATGAGAATAATCTCACTTAGTTTCCAAAAGAAAAATATGCTTGTAATCATCATGCATAAAAACCCCTGTGGGGAAAATCAATGATGAAGCATATAGCTTAGTTGATATTACCTCGTTAAAAACTTTGGATGAGAAAACCTTAACAAGGCAAAACTCATATAAAGAAAAGAGTGTAATATGATGGTATAAAACAGGTCGAATATCACAGAGAATTACTCCCCCTGATCTTGCAAGCACTTAAGTCTTCCCATACCAATCACCTCAACACATTTCTGAAAACGTTGAGTATGGTAGAGATTTTGTGAATATATCAGCAATATTATCACAAGACTTTATTTGCAAGATGGATAATACAATTTAGGAGCAATATGCTTATTAATGTTGCTCCTGATATAACCTGTTTCCATCTGAACAACACAAGCTCAATTATCCTTATAGATAATTGTCGGTGGTTCAATTGAACCATGGTACGATATTGTTCTCCAATGGACCTCTAGCCCAAAGAACAATAATATGTCTATAGCCATCATCTCAAAAACCCCAGTGGGGAAAATAAATGATGAGACATATAACTCAGGCTAATATTTCTCCAAGATAATCTAGTCAGAAAATCTGAGAAATTAACATATCAGCCGAGTCTCCTTAAAAACCCAACGGGAAAAATAAGGAGAGTAGTCATACTCTATTGTTGATCCATTTGAACTCTAGGGATATAAACTCATATCCTAGTTCAAATACAACAATAACTATGTCATAATGTATCATCCTTGAAAACCTCTACGGGAAAAACAGATGATACGACATAGGCCTTGTGTTGATGTTGCCTCATTAAAAACTTTGAATGAGAAACCCAAACAGGGGAAAACTCATGCAAAGAAAAGAGTACAACATTATGCATAAACAAGTTCTTCAGATCAAGAGGAAACTCCCCCTGATCTTTACAAATCACTAAGTCATCCCATACCTGCTCTCAAACACATCTAAAATGTGGAGTAAGTAGAGACTTAGTTCGTAACTTGTTTTTCATCTAAACAACACAAAGTAATATTATCTTCATAGATAATAAGGTCACTGATATAAAATCATGACCACCACATACCCTCTGTATGTAGTATATCATTCTGTACAATCCCACGAAGTGTACTATAGAATGATTAGTGTAAGTGACCATTAATCTCTGTTGATCAACATTTATCAAACAGTAGGTCCAACTTACCAAAAGTATGTCATTGATCTTGTACCTGGGGATCTTCTATAGATATCCAAGATCAGTATACCAAACATAAGGAGAGCATGAGTATACCTGGAGATCATAACTCGATCTCATGTGCTGTTAGCTAGCAAATCATTGCAAAGCAATATCCGGCCGGATGCTCTTGCAAGATACAATAGCACATTTCGTGATCCGAAAGAATCAAATAACAATGATTCTCTCACATTGAATTTCTTCAATATATGTTGGATATAGACAATTTTGTATCCAAGATACTCAAGATAGTTTACTTTGAATTGAAAATCTCTCTCAATTCATATCCTCTATCTTGAACTCCGTCGATAAGTAATGTATGTTTAAAATATGTTGCACATATTTATACCGAACATACCAAACTTTGTGTATACTTTCAGAAGGAAGGATTCACTAGGTCAAATGTACCATATTTGACCAGAATGCTCTAAGTCACAAAGACTTTCCAAGCATTGCAAATTTGTGATTGGTGATTATGTATTTGGAATCCTTCAAAACTTCATAAATACCATAATCCAGTGACCACATATGCACATGTTGTCACTACATCTATCAACTGCACAGATAGATGATTTACTGCCCTTTGTATTGTATCGGAATTTTAACTACTCACAGTAGAGGAGAATTTTTAGCATTACAATAATGCTTGGGTTTGCGTATAAACCCAGTTGCTACTAGCCATGCTTTCTCACCACCTCATTGTTTCCAAGTCCATGAAAACAAACTTGTATCCACAGTAAGATACTTTGAAGTGAAAATAAGTTAACACTTCTTTCCGGTGAGCAAGGCTATCTCTGCAACATTGTATCACTCAACAAGATCCAATTTGAGCATACTCGTGCTCTGCTATGGCCATAGTCTTTTGGATCACTTGGAGTGCATATACAATTGCTGAGATGTATGTGTCGACACTTGTAGCTTTTAAATAACATAATTCTCCAGTTGACATAAAGTCATTTTTTTTATGTACCCTTATGATTCCTCGTGAAATCCCAAAACGAGAATCAAGGGCTTCCGATAACCTAGCCTCATCAGTGCGCACTGAGCTAGGTTGTGAATGTCTTCCATTCACAGGATAATCCATATCCTCTAGATGTCCACCAACGCTAAATTGGTTACCAACGAATAGTTGGTTTGCATTTACTATCTTAGAAGGTCTAGCCTTCAGTAGCTTGCAAGCATCTTAATCCTAATTTGTGACCATACTTCTCCCCCTCTTATTTACAACAACGTTGCAATAGGGAGTTAAGTGGTTTTCCATGTAACCACTCTTTCTGGTACTTCCACGTAGGATTAATTTTAGTGACACATCATAGTAAATGCACATGGCAGTCAATTTGCGACTTCTTGCAAATCATTCGAACCCAAAGGTTCAGTTTTAGTACGTGATCCTGAGCCTGAATGCTTACTGCATTCATTATAATTTCCTGGCATTCATTTTGGTACTCGAAATCTCCCCCTAATGCCTGGAAAAGCTCATGATTCAAGCAAGCGTACGGGCCATAAATAGATTCTCATGAAGAGATTCTAAGACTTAATGATCGACGGAGAATAAATTCTCACATAGATCCCCAGCTTTCTGTGTGCCCATACATGTACGCTGCGGTGGTGAGATTGGGAACATACCCAATGTACGCATGGGAAATCTTTCATGGATTCCCACGTACTAAAAACATAGGGGAATTTGTACATGCAGTACATGCAGTTAATCACAAGTCAGGAGCGTGCAAAACTTCCTGACTCCAACCATAACTAGTTGGAAATGACAATTCATTACTGATGGTCATTAATGATCTGAAATTTTCGAATCTATCACAGATTCATCATATCCTTTATGGATATCATTCTGAATACCAAGACAAACAATCATCATTGTAAGCACATTTGGTAAATTCAGTAGTGTGGAGGCTAATGTGCTCAAGCTTGAGACATTATTACTTAATGGTCATGTGTTGTCCGAAGGACACACTTGAGGTCATCATATAGATGCACCAAAGAACCATATAAAGCCTTCAATGTCCATACCATCTTTGTAATGGACCACACTCGTTCTTTTGAAGCAATTCAAAGAACTTAACCAATTCAGATCAGATTTTAAGATAAGAGGGACTTAAAATCTCATTTCCGATGATACTCATCAAGTCTCATCTTATGGGAAAAACATGACCAATAGAATTGTTCATAACTTTTCATTTCGTCCCAACAATGGGATGACCAATTCAATCTTACCCAGCATGGTAAGTATCATCACTTGAAAAGTTATAACATATGCAATACTTTGTACGAGATGATGTATGTATAATACAATCCATAAGAAATGTTTCCGAGAAACACATGCAATATCCATTACTATCACCTTGTGTTTTCACATGATAGAAATTATATGGATATATCTATAATTTGGTAATATAAAATTAGGATATATCAACACATCCTTGATACTTCCATTACCAAAAGGGGACTAGATATTAACATATCATGATATCGCGTGAAGCGATTGTCAAAATATTCTTTCCTCTTTCCAAAGGAATATGAGAATATTTTGTTTCCCCACTTATAGAGTTTGTGGCTCAATTCTCCACATTGCATGTTTCTTCCTCAATTGGAAGAATCCCTGTACAAGTTTGCACAACTCAAATCAATGAGTCTTCAACTCCCTTGATGAGTTGGTTAAACTCTAATCGATGAGTTTGTTCAACTTAAATCACATGAGTGATCAACTCCAATCGATGAGTTTGTTTAACTCAAATTCATATGAGTTTTTACACTCAAATCACATCGCATGAGTTGAACCTATCACAACATCAATTATGAGATTATACCAAATCTCATGGATCATTTAAATAGCACTCAAAAGCAAATCATCTAACAAAGTGGTCTTCTCTTAGGAAGAGAAGTGTTGTTACATGATTAGTCCAAATCATGAATTACACAACTAACCACTGTTATCATGTCAGATGGAAGATTGAAGTACACTTCATATCTTAGCTTTCATGAGTAGTATGCATCTATTTGGGATTTCATATACAAGATTAGATGCTTAGGCACACAACACTATACCACGTATAGTGTAATGATAAAAGAGTGTCATACTCATTGCCCTTCCCTTTTTAATGTGCTTATATATTTGCTTTCAAGCAAAATATATGAATACAAAGTGTTAGTCTACAACATAATGCAGACACATACTCATAAGCCCACAAGTCTTATGATTTTCTTTGCTATTCATTTTACGCATGCGTATCAAGCCGCAAAAGCACATAAGTTCTTTTCATAAGAACCGTAAGAGAAAGAAAGCATCTTATTTCCTCCAAAATGAAGAGGTGAATTCCCATATCATGCAAAAATGAAATGAGCATATGCAATGAACATTAAGGATAATTAAGCCCATTAGGCGAGTTCATCAAACTCTATTAAATAATTATCCTCCAAATGGCTTAACCATTTTCGTTTGCTGTTGCAACTTTGCCGCAAAATATATCATATCTTTATATGTTGGAGAATTCCAGGTATCACATAAAGTATACCAAAGATTTTTGAAAAATTGGTGTACACAACGTAGATAATCTCCATGTAACAAAACAATGGAGTAGATCTCCCAGTAGTGGGCAAAACTTTTTGCTGCCTGAAAGCATGGTCTCTGGGCTGATATATTCAAGGAACATACCGCAGCCAATGCTTAGGACTCCACTACCCTGTGCTTGACCAAAATTTCAAAAATAAAATGGAAATCACCATAAAGGTGAATAACCAACATCACATCTCCAACATATCTACTTGGGAAAAACACATAGGTAATCATCATCCTCATATGATGTAGACCTCTTACTGATGGGCAAATAATATTTTGCTGTCTAAAAGCTTGGTCTCTGGGCAAATAAATTCCAAGAACTTATTGCAGCCAAAGCCTAGATCTCCATCATGTGTTGAATAATCCCAAGTTGAATATATGTATCATATTTTGCAAAAATTCACCATTTAATTAAGTAGAACTTAATTAAAAGAATTCTTTTAGCAGTCATCATGACTGCAGCGTTCAGCCTGGCTCCATAGCCCGCGACGCCTGCTTGGTCCGTGATCTTTTTGGGTTAGCACGTATAGGTAATCATCTCGAAAGATGTAGACCTCATAGTGATAGGCATTTCAAAATGCGGCCTAAAGCACGGTCTCTGGGCTACTAAATTCTATAAAGAATTTAGTGCAGCCAGTGCTTAGGACTCCATCACCCTATGCTTTTACCCAAAAACTACAACCTTATTTTGCATGGAGACCATGCAGTTTCGACTTATTAAAGTGCTATGTTATTCATGCAAACATAAAAGAATGCAAAAACATAAGTAAGCCGAAAATATGTGAATTATAAATGTAAATAAAAAAATATAATTCACTAACAAGTCTGTATTTGTCATACTAAAAACAGACAAATATGTATAATTACATATAACATCAGCAGTCTAAATATTTAAATTTAGATACTAAATACTGATTGAAAACTGTGATACAAATAATCACATAGTCATGTATTTGAAAATACAGAAAATAAAAATAAAAATAAGTAAATTTTAGCCTAGTCGGACATGTGGTTGAACAGCCCATTTAAACCAAGCGCGCCATGGCTCCCCGCGCCTAGCCGGGGTCGGCCGAGCCGCCCTTGCAGTTGCTGGCTGCGAGCCGCCTGCGCGGTTGCAGGCCGCGAGCCACCCGTGCGGTTGCTGGCCGCAAGCCAACCGCGTCGTGGCTGGCCGGGGCCGAACCACGCCCGCGCCTGCTGCCGGGGCGACCGCGCCCTCGCCTTGGCGGTTCGGCTGGGCCGTGGCCGAGTCACGCCTGCGCGCAATGGCCGTGACGCCAAGGGAGCCACGCCGCCATCCAGTGAGCGGCGCCACCAACCATGGAGCTGCGCCAGGTGCCAGCCGCTCGCACCGAGCAGGGCCTAGGCCAGGGACCGGTCGAGCTGAGCGCCGCGCCACTGGTCGGTGTCTGCGCCGGGGCATGGCCGCACGCAGCGCCATGGCCATGGCAGGTCAGTGCTGACCACGCCTATGGTGGCCGGTGTTCGGCGCGTCATGGCCGACGCCGCTGGCGCAGGAGCATGCCTGTCCGTGCGCGGCTTGGTCTCACCCGCTCGCGTCGGGGCTCGCAGCGCCACATCCGACTGCCCGCGCCGTGGCGACGAATTGTCGTGCGGGCTGATCCGCGACGAGACTTGCCTTCACGGCGTCCTCCGGCGTGGTGTAGGCACCGATGGCATTAAAATTTTACGCAGACAGCGAGTGCGAAGAGGAACAAGAACGGTAGGCATCGTACCTTCCTGTTGTTCTAGGGACAAACTTCCTTTCTTGTTTTCACCAACTGTGAGCGATCTTTTCTTTGTCTCCCAGGCGATGAAGAAGATCTTGCTCTTCTGGCAGTTGTCGACGGTGACGAAGTCGAAGTCGAAGACGGCGTAGCGGCAGTCGTCGCCTGGCAGCGCGGCCACGAGCTCCTCGTACCCCTCCCCGGGGCCGCCCACCCTGTCCACCAGCACGGCGCGCGACCGCTCGTCGATCCTGTACACCACGAAGCGGTGCACCTTCTTCCACTTCATCTCCATGAACCAGCGCTGGCACTCCTCCTTCACGTCCATCCCCTCCGTCGCCATCTTGTAAGCCATCGCCATGGCTGTGGATCGGATGGACGGATGGACGGAACCGTGGTATTCTCTGCCTGTGGGTTTGGCTTCTCTGATCCCGCGAGTCTCGTGCTGATAACGTGTTGGAACTCAGTGGTAACGAGATTGAGAGAGACAAAAATGACAGAACCATAACTTTATTGCAGAGACTCATGTATATATACTAGAGTACACAGGGTCCCAAAAGGTGTGACCTTAGGGCAATAACTGCCATCGGTTGATCACATGTGAATGTTTTGTAACAGTGCGGTCGGTCATGTAGGGACGCTATCCATCAACGGTAAATGTCGCTTTCACGGTCTCCAGAATGGCCCCGGCCCGCGCCGCGTCGGTCGATGCGTGCGTGGGCTTGCTTGCTGCTTCAGCTGACAGCTCTCCTGCCTACCACCATCCTCCTCTACGTGTCCACTCCGACCCTCTTATCGTCTCCTAGTCCTAGAGGCCGAATCATGGTATCCATTCATGACAAATAAACAGCCTGCTTTCGCTTCTGCTTCTGCCAATTCATGTTCCAGCTCTTATCATCCCTTTGCCCGGAGACTCTCAGCATGTTCTCGCGGATCGGATCTGATCGGATCTACACACTCTGGAGGAATCTTCGATGGCCAACAGAGCAAGAGAGGGCTACTAGAATGCACACCTGGAAAGTGGAAAGTGTACTTTCTACTTTAGCAGCCAAAGCTTTTCCAATGCTGTCGAGCGTCGACGACCTCAACTCCTCAAGACAACAAAAGCTGTTACATGCATACGATCAGTACGTGCCTTTAGGCTATCCGCAGCCGCGACTGTAAACATCAACCGTAAATTTTTACAGCTCTCAGGAATTTCACAGCTAGTGCACCTTCTGCGGTGGACTGAATAATCTCTTTCATCTTCCTATTGGCTGCCAGTTGGGTGTGGATAGGAAAGAGGTGAAAATAAATAATAGAATATGTGGTAGTTAGTATAGGCTACATATTTAGAGATTAGAGTTAATCTCGTGAGTTATCAGTTACTATTCTGACTTGCGCTGTAAATCGTCCACAAGAAAACAAGTCGGCAACAGCTAGCTCACCAGGAAAGCCCGGCTGATCGTTTCAGAACAGGCACGGATAAAAGTTTCCAAAACAGGATGGGGGAACAGAGGTAAAGCTATACTACTAACCACTGCCGCGTAAATACATAAGTCATGCCAAATCCGCTCGTCCATTCAGCTATAAATGTGAGACAGTTAGGCATCACATCGACATATAATATAATAAAGTCACTCGCTAGCTACTGTGTCATAATGCATACTCCTAGCAGACAATTCAACGGGCGGGATGTCCTGTGGACATGTCGGCACCCACCGCCCATCACCTACAAACAGGTAGTCAGGCAAGTGCAGTCACTGCACTGGCACTATTAGACAGTGCACTATTAAGTAATCGTGTCGTCTAACCAGCGGCCGAGTCACTGCACTATAATGTCTAATCATGCTGTGCCGACACTATAAGACACTAACACCTAATAGCGTCTGTGTCAGCCCAGTTTTAAAAGCTCAAAAAATATAGAAAATCTTTAAGACTATATATATATATAATTTTAAAACTTAATATTTATACCAGTGAATTCATTATGTTTAAAATCATAACAAATAACAATTTACAATCACATGCAAATATCACAAACACATCTATATACCACCGGTTGGTCTAAGTCGTGTCTAACTGTGCCTGTCACTTAA